>JBCNJP010000007.1:63433332-63472202 GCA_039602395.1 Deinandra increscens subsp. villosa | reverse complement strand
AAAGGTAGCCCACATGGCCCAATCATAAACTATAATAAGCCCATTAACCTATTAAATAACAAGCCCAAAACTAATATAAACTAAGCCCAACACTAATGTTCATGCCTTAAATAAATCTAGCCCAACAATGCCACTCCTGGATTTATTCTACAAAGAGCATTTTGTGTGTGTGTTCTTGGTGTAGTATGTGTTCTTGAGCATTAATAATCATCAATGGGAAAGCATTGATGCAAATTCAACCGAAATCAACCATCACACATCATTTCCCCACTTGTGTGATGAATCAAATGAGATACTTGTGCTCAAATCTGGTCCTGAAAATTGGTATCAAAGCCTTGTTCTTCAAGTTTTGAGGTTTTTCTCAAAATGAGGAAATTCTCATATGAGTTATCGATTTTCGTTGATTTGCTTGATCATTGAGTTGATTCTTGGTAGAAATCACTCAAGGAACGCAATGCTATGCTCAGATTTCTATAAATCTCAATATGATCGATTTCTAGTGATTTAGCCAAGAACAGTTGCGTATTTTTTTTGTTCTGTACGTGAGCAATGTTTTTCAAAA
The DNA here is from genome assembly GCA_039602395.1 of Deinandra increscens subsp. villosa. Lineage (NCBI taxonomy): Eukaryota > Viridiplantae > Streptophyta > Magnoliopsida > Asterales > Asteraceae > Deinandra > Deinandra increscens. The sequence continues at coordinate 63,471,640 of JBCNJP010000007.1, read as the reverse complement.
TCGTTATTATGTTGAATCTTTGTCAAAATTGATGGATTGCGAGTTTCATACACATAAAAACGAATTTGTAGACACTGATTTCATTCAAAAACATTAAGTTTTGAAGATTTTAGAGGCTAAAAGTCGTAATTCTTGGTGTTCTTCATATAAACTCACTATTTCATCAAATTAGGTCATTTAGAGCGGTTTTTGGAGTTTGTGTCAGTTGAATAAAATGATCCTACATGAATTTCGAGACTCTTGATGATCTTAAACAATGATTTTTTAACATTGATATTTTGAAGTTTGAAATTGATCAAGAACAAGCTGTTCAAAGATGTGGCTAAGTCTGGAAATTTGACTTTTCAAATTTTTTGCTGAAATCTCACTTGTTAATGACTAATTATGTTTGTTATTGTTTGTGAATGTAGGATTTGTGTGAATTCAAGCGTTCTACAAGCGTTTAAGCATTGTGAACCTGGCGTTCAACCTGTTTAAGCCGTTCGACTCGTTCGACACATTAGCAAGTTGTACCAAGTTTTTATTTTCTCATTCCCAAATGGCTGAAGGAAATCAGTTTGCTCCCGTCATGTAGAAAAACAACCGTCCACCAAAACTAATGGGCACGAGTGACTTCGATGACTGGAAAGGAAAGTTTGTGTTGTTTCTAGAGTATATCGACTTTGATCTCTTAACTTCAATTGTTGAAGGTCCTACCGTGTTTGAAATTAAAGAAGCTACTGCTCTTGGAGTTACTGTCACTGTTTCTGACCCACCGATTCCCAAGAAGAGGATTACAAAGCCGCTGGATAAGCTAACTCCTGCTGAACGTGCACAGTTGAGGATTGATAAGCGTGCATTGGGTTGCATCAAGATGTCACTCAATGATTACCTGCTACATCTGTTTCGTGAGGCCATCTCAGGTCATGAGATATGGGTTGGTTTAGAGAAAAAGTATGAAGGCAATCCGGCCACCAAGGAGAGAAGACTTGAAAAATTGAATGGCTTTCAACACTTACACTCACAGAACTGGAGAGTTGTTTGAAACCCATGTCAACCTGCTCTTGCAGAATCATTACAGAGATGACTACTAAGAAAATCCGTCCTGATTCTGGAGATATCATAAGGAAAATTCTACATACTTTTCCTCAGGAATTTGCCTCCTATGTCACATATCTGATTGACAGCCCTGATCTGACCCAGACTGACTATCTGGATATGATTGACAAGGTTAGAGACTATGAAGTGAGAGCAGTTGAACGCAGTGGTATGTCACTCATGGGCAATGTGACTTCAAGGAGCTCATCTGTTTCAACTCCCAATGCTACTTTTGCTGCTTCTGCTTTTGAAGAGAATCATCAGTTTTCCAACTCTTCTGGTATAACCCAGCCTGCAATTGCTCCACCTCCTGTACTAACTCCTGCTCAAACTGAAGTATTGGTGTCACATGCTACTCATCATCCCTAAAATGTGACTTATGTTCAACAACCACCTTCTGGGTACTATGTTCAGCAGTCTGTACCGGTTTCTTCCAACAACACTGTCACACCCCGGGCGTATGATTGGGTGTGAGCGAGATGGAATCATAGTCACAGATATACAGAACAACTACTACTAAATTCAAACGTTAATTAAAACATAATATCATTAATTTTTGCAGCGGAAAGAGTGGTAAACGATATTGTCTTAATTTGAACTTTAAAAGTCAAGTTTCATTTATTGAAAACATAAAGTAGTTATTTAGGATAGATAGGGACTAGGACTCCAACGAGCAGGTCCGAATATAAAGGCGAAGTCCCATTTGCACGGCTTCCATGACCAGCTTAGTTACCTGAGAAATCATGAGTTTAAAAGGTCAACATAAAGTTGGTGAGGTTCGCAGGTTTAGGAATCGATAGTAAGATTGTAAAGCAATTTTCAGGAAACTCAGATATGTTATATTAGCTTACTGTTGTAGTTGTATGATCTCACCTGATCCTTGATTTCAAATACTAACGGTTTACCCACCCATGGTATCCTCACCCGAGAGATACCGAACAGGCAAGAATAACTGACGTGTACCCCTTGACAATATATGAAGTCAGGATTGGAGCTACCAACCTGGGCAGGGTTGTCAACCCAAATAGATCTATTCACTAGTTATCGTTTCGAGCAGAACTAATTGAAATCAACTAATGGTGGGATTCATTTATACTAACGTTTATAACGATAAAGTACTAGTTGTTGGGCAATCAGTAAGAGAACAGATAATCATACGGCTAACAGGTAAACCATAACATTAAGTTAAAACATTTTATCAGGTCATGATTTCTCCCCCATAAGTGTAAAACAGTTGTAAAGAAAAGGGGCCGTGAAACTCACTTGATTTTCAGTGATGATGAATTACCGAGTGGCAACTAGCAAGTAAAGTCCTATTAAAACATAAGACAATATGCATAAGGGTCCACATAATCATTTGAGTAACGAACGTTACCCAAATGATACCGGTCAAGTCTTGACGTATAATTCCGTTTGTAGCGTTTTGAAAACCCGTTAGTTAATCAGTTTACAAAATCAGCAAATACGAATGTTCACGTATTAAGGCATTTATGTAAATAAATACAAGGAATGAACATGCGATAACGTATCATGAAGATCAGTTCAATCAAGTCTTGAATATTGTTTTAAATAATAATATTTATTATTATTTTTATGTTCGCTCGATCGATTGAATAGTTAATTGCGTTAAGTTATAATATATATAACTAGGGTTGATAATTATTGTTGAAATAATTATTATAACTTGTCAAAATAATTTTATTAAATTATTACAAGTTAAATGATTTAACATAAGTAGGTAAATATTAAAGGTTATTTTAATATTTAAACTCATGTTAAGAAAATTAGGGTTTTGAGTTGATATAAATATAATTATCATTAAAATAATTATATTTACAAACCAAAATGTTTTTAACTCAAATTAGGGTTTCTAAAATTCGTAAAGATAATTACTTGTTGAAAATAATTATTTACGATTCGTTACGTCGTAAAACGTTTTTAAATCGTTTAAAGATTTCGTTTCAATTTCAAACGTTTAAAAATAAACATTTGATCCAGTTAAAACGTTTTGATTATTTTGATTCCTTTAAAATAATCAAAAATGTTTAAAATATGTTTTTCATAGTTTCTATAAGTCTTTTGATTTTATTTTTTATAAAATCATTTTTAAATAACTTTATTTATTAAACAAAGTTAGGGTTTTAAATAAAAGACTTTTTATAGAAATTCATTAACATAAAATGTTTCTATTTTTGTATAAAATCCAAATGTTTTATACTTTTTGTCAATTGTTCAAAAGTATGATATTCTATCATTTTTTAACATAAAATATATCTATATATATTTTATCCATTTTATTTTTATAAAATCTCAACAAGTCTTTTAAAAATCTTGTCTTTTAGAAATTATACTTTTATAAAATGTGACCATTTTATATAAAAATGATTATGGTGATATTTTTACGGTTTAAATATCTAAGTAATTTATAAAATCGCTAGGTTTTATATTTCATCCATAAAAATTCATTTAAATGGTTTTATATTATCATTTTATGTCCAACCTTTTTATAAATTCATCCTAATATCCAAAATAGTCCATAAGTGTTTTCAACACATTATCTAGTCCATGAATACTTGTCATTAGTATATGTAAATCCATGATTTTGATGATTACATTATAAGTCACAACTAATAAATCTATCATTTTATGTCATAACATAAACATGATTATAACATTTTTAGTGAACCATAACATGTCACATAAAATCAACAATGTCTAAACATGTAACATATGCTAAACATTATCAAATGGTCAAAACTAAACCTTTTAAACTAGAGATTTAACTATAGGTTTTTCTTTTAACAAATAATCAACATCTTTGTGTTAACAAACAACATGCTAATCAAACTTGTTCAAGAAATCATTAGTCTCAAATGAACTCACCAAATAACACATTTTCAAACCTTACAACCCAAAGGTTTAAAGGAAAATAGTTTAGTTGTTTTTATCGTTAGAAAACCTTCAAGTTTAACCCGGTTCGTTGTCAAGACTCGAGGTATCGTTTAGGACGTTTAAATCGTAACGAAATGTAACTGAGATGGTCAGGAGACTCACAAAGGGTGAGAGAGTGAAAGGTGGTGGCTGTTTGGGGAGGTACACGGCTACGACAGCAGTTGCGGCAGACGACAGCTCCGGCGGGACAGGCAGCAACTTCGGCGGGGCAGCAGGGTGGTGACAGTAGTGGCGCACATCAGGAGTGGCGAAGGTGGCAGTGGGGCTGGGTGGTTGTCGCCGAGAGGAAAGAAAGGAGGAAAGGAGAAGGTGGCGGTGGCTGTGGGTTTTGGTGGTGGTGGAAGCGACTGGAATGGTGGTGGTGGCGGCTGAAGGTGAGGGTGGTGGGGATGTGCCTTACGGCAGGAAGGGAAGGAGAGGTGGCGGTGGTTGCTGGGTCACGTAAAAGAGAAAGAGGGAGGTGGCCGGTGGTGGTACATGGTGGTGGCGGTGGTTAAGGGTGAGGGTCGTGGCGGCAACAGCTAGGTGTGGTGGGGTTGTGGGTCTTCACGACAGAAAAAAAGGTGATGGTGGAGGTCTTTGATGGTGGCGGTGGCTAGGGGTAATGGTGGTGGTTTATGTGGTTGTTTTCCGATTAAATTCAAGGAAAGAGTGGGAGGTGCTTGCTTGCTTGCTATTTAAACAAAACAACAACAAAATTTTTGAAAGTAAAGAAGAAGAAGGTGGTCTCGACAGAAGAAGAAAGAAGGGAAAAGGGGGTGAGAGTGAGGTAAGTGTCTTGAGTGTGTAAGTGTATAAATTTGGTGGATGACAAAGGTGCAAGTCATTGTACTTGGTACATGTGATGATTGGCTAGGAGTAGGGTGATAGGAAGAAGAGGTGTTCATGTTAATCATCACAAATCACCAACACACTCACTAGTTAGTTTTTATAAAAAAAACTAATGTGTAGGTGAAAGTTTTATTAAAAAAAACTTGTTGTGTGTTATAAAGAAAAAGTTTCTAAGTATAATGAAAGTTTATAAAACATATAAAGGTTTGAGGTAAAAATAACCTACAACTTCTATAAATAAATGTTGTATAAACTTTATACAAGTTCCTGAAAAATTTACTAAAAATATAAAAGATGATAATCATTTTATAAAAATTAATACAAGTTTGATGGGTTTAATTTATAAAAATAAACCCATTGGGCTTTGGGCTTTTTATTGGACCAAATCATTTAAAGAAAAATGAAATCGGGCCGTTACGCCGGTTATGGGCCATTCAGGCCCAAACGAGGCGTCGGTTCGAGGCCCGGGCCCGTTGTGTGTCGAATAGGTTTTAGGATTGTCACGATGCTTCGGAATATTAAGTTTGAGTAATGGGTCAAGGTTTCGGGCTCGGTTTCATCGTTTTAGGCTTATTGGGCCTATTGGGCCAAGTCGGGCCCAATTGGGTGTTCTGTTGGAGTTTGGTATAAGTCTTGACAACGATTTCAGTTTGTGATGTTTTTATTTCATAAAAACAATTGTTTAAGTTGATTATAAAAGTTTCTCAGAATTCAGTTATGTTTTTCAGTTTTTCAGACACGGATAACGTTTTCAGTTTGTCAGTTTGTAACAGTTTTAAGCTCGACCGTTCATATTGATTAAAACCGAATAGTTTTAGATGATCGATCGCTTATCAATTTGACATGTCGATTATATAAACGTTCGACACCAGTTCCGGATAAAATATAAAAATACATTTTATATTTATTTTTCTTATTATTGAAGTTCCATGACTTATACATGAAATTTCTAAGCATTTAACGGTGTAGAGGCTAGATTATGAGGCTTGTAATATTAAATAAGTTGGGCTGGGCTTAGAGGGTTTCATTAGAATCATAGGCTAGTTTGCTATTGTATTTAGGCTAGTTTATGATTGGGTTTGGGTTTACTATTGGGTTTATGATCCACAAGGGGCCCAATAGTAAACCCATTGGGGTGCCTATATAAACCCCACTTGACCTCCTCATTAGAGGTTGCTGGTTTATGATTAAGAGAGGAGCAGCCCAAGGTGTTTACGATCAAAAGAGATTACGATCGTAAACCCAAGAGTGAGAGGAGTTTACGATTACAAGTTGTGTACCCGACAAGTTTTCTTGTGTGCAAAGATCAAGTTTTTATTGTTTATATCATCGTATTCTTGCATTCTCTTCATCTTTCTTCTCGAATCAATCACTTACGAGGATTCCGCACTCGTTTGTGATATCAATATCGTGTTTCGGGAGATTTTCTGGACCTACAATTGGTATCAGAGCTAAGAATCAGTGATTCGAGGCTCACACGATATTGATTCAAGCTGTTTTCTGGGTTATAGTTCGAGTTTTTAAAGATTCAAAGGGTTTTTGGAGTTTACGATATCTGCTGCTGCTGTTCTTCGTGTTCTCGATCAAGATTTCTGGGTTTTTGAGTGTTCACGACTGCTTCATTTGAAGATCTGCATAGTTTTGGTATTTACGAGATCAAGAATTGATTTTTACAGAGTTTACGACTCGGCGAAACGTGTTTACGATTGTACTTGTTATCGTAATCGGTGTTTACGATTTGGTTGGATCGGAATTGGCGTTTACGACATTTTCTGTTCAGAAACGGGTGTTTACGATTTGTGTCGATCGTAATCGGGGATCGTAATCGAGTTTACGATATTTTCAGTTGGTTTAAGTGTTTACGATTTGGGGTTTGATCGGAAACGGTGTTCACGATCGTAATCAAGTATTTACGATCGTAATCTTGTGGTTTTTATCGTAATCTCAGTTTCTTGGACGTTTGGACTTTAATTTTTTTTGTTCCTTAAGCTATCGTAATGGATTTTGAACCAAGTATGTATCAGAAGCTGGATTTTGAGATAGGATCCATCACTCGTCCACCTAGGCTAACATTGGCATATAACTTTTTGGAATGGAAATATAGGTTTGAGAACCACTTGAAGAGTGTTGACCTAAGACTATGGAGAGCGGTAATCCATGGACCATTCACACCTACTCACGCAGAAGGAGTTAATGCAGGGAAGGTTAAGACGGAAGATGAGTATGATGACGATGATTGGGAAAGATGCAACAAAGCAGAAAGAGCATTTGCCATCATGACTATGGCATTAACACCAGATATTGCTCAAGGTTTTAAACACTGCAAGACCGCTAAGGAACTCTGGAACGCTTTGGTTGTGGCTTATGAAGGAAATCCTGACATAAAGGCAAGCCGCAAGCAAATTGATGTGTTGCAAACACATCCCTAATTCCTAAGTCTTTTATTATGTTTTTGAGTCAAAGTGAGTCAATTTGTGTTAGTTTTACATTGTTTTGTTTTAGTTTGAGTTCTTATGTGTTTGTCTAGTGTCTTGGGTCATTTTTGTAGGAGTTTAATGAAAACCCGAGGCCACGAAAGAAACGGACAAGATTTGAAAAAGAAAAAGAATCTAAAGTGAGTCTGAAGAGAAGGTCTAGGCGTATCGCCTAGACCTGTGAGAGTTGGAGGCGATACGCGCCAAGGAAGAAAGTCAAAGGCGGTGTATATTCAAGGCCGCGACTATTTTGTCGCCGTGCGGACTCCACGCGTATCGCCTGGGAGAAATAGAGTTGTAGGCGATACGCCTACAACTGTAAAACCCGCAGAAAAAGGAAATTTCATATAAATTCGACTTTTAGGGTTTCAATTCTCATTCTTCGACTTCCAGACGATTTCAGGAGCAACCAGAGGCGATTTTCAGAGCAGAAGACAGCTGGGATCACAAGGGAACATTGAGAGATCAAGTTTGCATTGGAATTCGCTATCGGGTTCTTCCGTTTACTTTGTTTTTCAATAATTGCTATCATGCTTTTGAATCAAGTTCCAGACTTTGTTATGTTCATCATTCAAACCATGATTGTAGGCTAAACTAATTATGCCATCTAGACCATTGTGATGAGTAGTTGAATATTTGACTTTATTCTCGGTTTTGACTTATTGATTGATGTTGCGATTCTATTAAATTCCATATATTGCCATGGTTGATGTATATGTGTGTTATGATCAGTTCATTAGTTGATTGTTAATGCTTGATTTACCCGCGAATGTCTTTCGGTTTAGGTAAATTAGCTCAAGTAGTTAACTTTAAGGTTGATTGCTAAAGTGTAGTTAGGGTTCCCTTGACTATTGCATTAATATTTAATTGATAATTTGGTTATAATGTGTTGCTGAACTAAAGACTTAAAAGGTACAGGTTCAACGGGTAGTTGGGTTGGTTAAAGTTCTAGGGTTGCATTGTCTCAAAAGGAAGTGTCCTAGGGTTTTGTCTAGCTTGCTAGTTCGTGTCATTCATGGTAATCATTGGTAGCTCCGGTTAGTCTAGGTGTGCCTTAGGTATATCCGAGGGTGGCTAGGGTAATTGAAGTGGGAAGGACTTAAAAGGTGAACCCTTGTTCGAGCGTTAGGATCGTTGTCTAGGAAGGACTTAAAAGGTGAACTAGCGACCATCAGATTAGTCAGAGCCGAGGTAAAGTTAAGTGTCAATTGCGAGTCTAGGTCTAGGTGGTATATCTCTTCTTCATTTGAATTTCCCCAAAGGTTTCTTGTGGTTGTCCGGTTGTTAGTTGAATTAGTTAACTTCAGTTAATCCCAAATCAAATCAAAAACCAAAATTACTCAGTATTTCCATTTCATAGGTCCTAGGTTAAGTCTTTGTCTTTAGAGTGTCTTTGGATTCGATATTCCGGTCTTACCTCAGCTTTACTATAATCCGACAGGTACACTGCCTTAGGGTTCGGTTCGGTTTAGGTTATTTTCGGTAAAATTTAGGTGTGTCTTAGGTCTAGGTTTAGGTCTATTTTATTAGTGTTTTTAGAGTCGTTCCGAGCACATCAAGTTTTTGGCGCCGTTGCCGGGGACACTTGGCAATTGGCAAGATTAACTTAGGTCGTCGTTAGGAAATTTTGAGTCTTTTTGGTCTTTCCGTGTCTAGAGTCTTAGGATTTTCTGCTTTCGAGTCTAATTTTTAGGTTTAATTTTTTCTTAGTTTTCTTCGAGTCATTCCATCGTTTTATGCCACACACTCGTTCACGGGGTCCACCTGAGCTGTCACCACTTTCTGATCCCGACGCGGATATCCGTGAACGATTTCGCCTTCTACGCACCGAGCTAGAGGCATTCATCATTTCCACCGCTCAATCCAAACCATCCTCTTCATCCACACACACCACACGCGACACCAAACCCATCCCATTCCCCGATCTTTCATCCATGGCGGCCCGTCGCACCGTCCACGAGCAGGCTAGCGCCGGTGTCACCGAGGCCCGGTTTGCTATTGCACAGCCTGCTATTGCCAACACCGCGAATTGGCAAGTTCCGTCCCACGTCATCAACGCTTTGACGCATTCGATCCAGTTTCATGGACGTGAGGACGAAGATGCACCGACGCATATTTCTCGGTTTATTCGCATCTGCAACACGTTCGGACTCACCGGAGTCGCGAACGAAATCATTTATCTGCGTCTGTTCCCTTTCTCCCTTACGTCTCGAGCCGCCGAGTGGCTTGAGACGCTTCCGCCGAATTCGATCGCCACCTGGGACGATCTGACCGCAAAATTCCTGAAGAAGTATCATCCTCCAGCCAAGGCTGCACGTACGCGGGAGGAAATCCATTCCTTTAAGATGGATTCCGATGAGCCGTATTCTGTAGCGTACGAGCGCTTTAACACTCTTCTGAGTAGATGTCCGCAACACGGGTTGACGGAATGGGCTATCATCGAGAAGTTCTACAACGGACTTCCATATTCTGTTCAGAAAGAGTTTAACATTTCGGCTGGAGGACATATGATGGAGAAGCTCACAGTGGATGAATGCAAATCACTTTTCGAGAGCTTCGCCCTCGCTGAACAGCAGGCACCCGGAGGTCGGAGAGCCACCTTGGCCCCGACTAGATCACTCGCTCCATCTACATCTACCCGGGGTGTCCATCACATTGGCTCAGAGACCATACCGCCTAGGGAGTTAGAAAACATTTATAAGACCTTAGAGGAAATCAAACTCCACATCAAAGCCAAATGTGAGCTGTGCAGAGGCGCTCATGACACTCGAGACTGCCCGCTTGCTCCCGCTGAGCAAGTGGACTACATTGGAAACCGGAACCAGTTCGGTAATTCTTTCCAGTCTGGGTGGAGGAACGGCCAAAATTCAGGATGGCGAGAGGGAGGTAACCCACCTGGTTTTCCACCGAGGAATAACTATGGTGGAGGAGATGACGGGCCTGGTCTTAAGGAGATTAGAGAGCTCATTGCTAACCAGACCCAGATCCTGCAGCAGATTGTGACGAGAGATGAGGGAACGCAGAAAAAGCTTGCTGAGCATGACACGTTGCTTAGAAATCAACAAGCTTCGTTCCTAGATTTGCAGCGTTCAGTCGGTGACATCGCGAAGCAGCTCAAAGAGCTCAACTCCCGAGGGGGTCAATTTTCCGGTAGCACCTATAAAAACCCCAATGCGTCGGTTAATGCTGTTACCACACGGAGTGGTCGAGTTCTGGAGAGTCCATCGCCGGCGGTAGTTGATGAGGAGCCGGTCGATGAGGAGATTGAGTTGGAGACGCCGGACGGGAGGGTGCACGAGAGCGTTACGCCAGCAAGTACCGCACCAAACGTCGAGGCGGAGGTAGTGAGAGAGAAGCCGCTGAAGTGGGAGGCTGTTAAAGAGAAGAAAAGGGTAAGATTCGAGCCTCGACCAATCACAGCCGATGATCTGAAGCAAGTTCCTTATCCCGAGAGGTTGGTTCAACAGAAGAATGCACGTGAATATAAGCAGTTTTTAGAGCTTCTTAAGCAACTTAGGGTCACTTTACCTTTTACTGATGTTATTAAACAAATGCCTAAGTATGCTAAATTTCTGAAAGATATGTTAACTAATAAGAAGAAGCTTGAAAGTTTTTCAGATGTTACACTTGATGCTAATTGTTCTGCTGTAGTTCAAAATAAATTGCCTGAAAAATTGACTGATCCTAGTACATTTACAATTCCGTGTTCTTTTGGTGATTCATCTGTTACTTGTGCTTTAGCTGATTTAGGTGCTAGTATCAATGTGATGCCTTATTCTGTCTTCATGCATCTAGGATTAGGCGAGTTAGAGCCGACTAGGATGACGATTTCTCTGGCGGATAGGTCGGTAGTTAGACCCAAAGGAATAGTGGAAAATGTTCTAGTTCAAATTGATAAATTTTTGTTCCCTATAGACTTTGTGGTAGTTGACTGTGCATACGATGCTAGTTGTCCTCTAATTTTAGGTAGGCCTTTTCTTAGGACTGCCCGTGCTTTAGTGGATGTTTTTGAGGGTACCATAACTTTGAGGGTTGAGAATGAGAGTGTGATGTTTAAGGTGGGTAGAAAAGAGGATAAGGGCTCCGAATCTGTTTGCTTGATAGGTACTTTCATGTCCTTTATAGATTTGGTGGTTGTAGGTAATAGGTTAGAGGATGAGGAGATTGTAGAGGATGAGTGTGGGGAGGACACCGGGGGGTTAGTTGAGGTAATTGATCTGACTGATATTTTTGACCCGTTAGTAAAACCCGGTGCGAAAGAGAGTGTAGGTTTGGTTGTCGAGTTAGCTAATGAGGTGTTGAGTGACCCATTAGGAGAACCCGTGGAGTTGGTTACTGTGGAGAGTGACTTGGTAGTGGATAAGGTAGCTAGGACCCCCACACTTGAGGATTTAGGTATTTTGGATGATAGGATTGTGCTTAGTCCAAGTGTGGGGAGGTTAGATGTGATTGTTGTTACCCATGACCCGGAAATGAGTTTTCTTGGTAAATGTCAATTTCTTCCGGGTAGGTATAAGCATTGGAAGGTTAAGAGGTTGTTGAGAGCAGAAAAGTTTAGTGCTTTATGGGGTAGGAAGTTGTTAGATGGTTGGTTGGTTAGAAACCGGTTGAAATCCGGTGTTTTTGTGGTCAAGGATGTTAAATCCAAGCCTCCTGATGGTTTTGGGAGGTTGTGTGATGTTTTAAGCTGATTGATGCAGTGCCCAGAGGTGTATATTTTTGTATTTGTGGTTTTAAATTTATGCAATTTTTCGTTTTTCGTGCATTTGCGTCTTTTGGTTTTTGTGTTTTTGTGTTTGCAGGTTATTTTGGAGATTCGCGCTATTGGAAATTTGAGGATGTGCAGGTAAAAATTGCAGTTTTGGCTGGAAATTTCGACTGGAGGAGCTGCTGTGGAGAAAAGAGATAGAAAATTTTTGGGGTCCAATTCCAAAAATTCTCTGGAAATCGCGCTCCAAGCGTATCGCCTGGAGGTTGGTAGGTTATAGGCGATACGCTTGCTCCTTTGGCGGGCAGGATGTTTGAAGTTCCAGGCGTATCGCCTGGGAATTTCATGGCTGTAGGCGATACGCCTGGAAGAGGTAAGTCAGAAAATTTTCAAATTTTAATTTTTATTATTTCTGTTTACCGGATTTGTGATGGATCGTTTGTGGTTGCTGTGCTGAGTCTCTGGAGTTTCAGGTGAACACGTTTCAACTTGTTTTATTTTATTTATTTTATTCCTGCTTTCTTTTTGTTCCATTCCACATTGAGGGCAATGTGTGATTCAAGTGTGGGGATGGGATACTTTCGTAGTTCGTCTTGAATTTTTTAGTTTTGGTGTGTTATTGAGTCAGAAATTTTGAAAAATTTGAAAAAAATTGAAAAATTGTTCGAAAATGTCCTAGATTCTGGCTGCAACTTTAAATGGAAAATGATAGTAAAACTGGGAATTGATTGTCTAATTGTGCTTAAAGGTTAAATTAATAATAATTTGGGAAAATGTGGTAAAGTATGGTGAGAATGGAAAGCATTACTAAACTATGATGTGTCGGTAGGCCCAGCTGACCTAGGAGTAGCTTAAATAGCCTGTGTGTTTATTGTTGTATAAATATGCTAATCAGTCTGCTAGTGGGTTCCCATTTTAGGAGTGATAGGGATTCTGAATCTGATGATTAGGAAGGAAGAGACCGCTTTAGGCTAGATACTCCTATGTCCTTAGAATTTCAAATGAGCATGTAGTTAATAATTTGGCTAATGAATTAGAGTGAAGGGGCAGAATACTCATGTACGAACTAAGGATAGTATCCCGTGGTAAGTACCTCTGATGATGTTCCGGATCTCGCGGGCAAAATACTCATGTATGATTTCGGGGGTAAGACCTTGTGAAAGAATACCTCTGGTGATGTCCGTTGGTAATTTTAGGTAAAAGTAACTAATTATAAAAAAAAAAAGTGAAAAAAATTGAGAAAAGAAAAAAAATGAAAGAAATTTTAGTTTAGTGAATAAATGCTTAAAAAAGTTGCATATCAATTCATAGTTATTCTTTGGACATCCTAGTATCTAGTTTACGGGGGGTGGAGAAAATTTATAAATTTAAATCAATTATACCCTTTGTTTTAACTGAATATGATTCGGTAATAGGTTGAACTTGACCTTTCTTTAGTGGGATCCATTGCGACTGAACTTATATCTGGTAATTTTATAAACACATGGGGGCGAAAGAAAAGGTTGGTGGTTGGGTTTAATCGGATCGAAATATTGGCAATCATAGTTAGTGTGTGATTACATTATGGTATGTGGATTGTTTGGTGGCTGTTGAAGTCTTAATGTTAAATGTTTAGAAGTCAATTTCCTGGTTGTGATTCCATTGCAGTATTTTTCGAGGACGAAAAAAGAGTCAGTGTGGGGATGTTTGATGTGTTGCAAACACATCCCTAATTCCTAAGTCTTTTATTATGTTTTTGAGTCAAAGTGAGTCAATTTGTGTTAGTTTTACATTGTTTTGTTTTAGTTTGAGTTCTTATGTGTTTGTCTAGTGTCTTGGGTCATTTTTGTAGGAGTTTAATGAAAACCCGAGGCCACGAAAGAAACGGACAAGATTTGAAAAAGAAAAAGAATCTAAAGTGAGTCTGAAGAGAAGGTCTAGGCGTATCGCCTAGACCTGTGAGAGTTGGAGGCGATACGCGCCAAGGAAGAAAGTCAAAGGCGGTGTATATTCAAGGCCGCGACTATTTTGTTGCCGTGCGGACTCCACGCGTATCGCCTGGGAGAAATAGAGTTGTAGGCGATACGCCTACAACTGTAAAACCCGCAGAAAAAGGAAATTTCATATAACACTACTACAAAAATGGCCTTTCTTGACGCTTTTTGCGCGTCAAGAAAGGGCCCAGATGACGCGCAAAAAAGCGTCAAGGAAGGCAGGGTCAAGAATCCTCTTGACGCGCAAAATGCGCGTCATCTGATTCTTGACGCGCGAACAATGACGCTCATTTTATGACGCGCAAAGCGTGTCATAAAAAGTGTGTCAAGGAAGCCCCCGTCATAAATATGGTTATGACACGCATATATGCGCGTCATGAATTAAAAAAAAATTTAAAAAAAAAATATTTTTGTAGATTCACTAATTTCCACATTAATGACAATTAACCTCCTAATCAAAATACAATACACTTATAGCAAAATATATTTCATATTATATATAAAAACAATGTGTTTCATACAACTACAAAAATTCGATATAATATTTCCTAATGTTTATACTCTATGCTTAGTGTGTAGATTGATAGCAAGGATGTATCTATTCTACCAGGAACTTCTAGCCAACATACACGCAAAAGTTCAGCCACCTCAGCAAGCCTGTCATTAGGGTAGCAGAATTGAGAACTCACGTGCTTCCATACAGTCAATTCTTGATGGTAGATAGCAAAACTGAGAACTATCAAGGAAGCTAGCTTCCACATCAGATTTTAAAACCTACACCACAAGTCCACAAGATCGGTCAAAATGGGCTATCTGCTTAATATGCTTTAAATCCTCAAAACTACAAATTAGCAGTGTTTAGAATGTAAAAACATGAAAGGTATAAGTGTAGACAAGAGTTCATATTTACACCAATGAGATTGGTGGTTAGATTCTTACCGACACAACCTTCTAATAGCGCTAATTAACTACTTTTGAACTGCCATTTTTCAATCATTGCTAATTTGCTTATCACAAACCTATTTATGTACAGAGATAATTCATAGCCTCTTATCGGGGAAAGGCTAATTTTTCAATAGAGGGCAAGACTCAAAGGAGATGAGCAGGTTACCTCCCAGTGGAAACAGGCCGTGTTTTGTGGAAGAGGCTGTTGCAGCGGTTAATGAGTGCAGTAGTTGGTGGTTAGGCACTACAATACCAAACAAAAACTTCTAACAATTGCAATCCTAATACAACATATGTGAAATATTTTCAACTCAAATAGAAAAACCTACCAAAGGCATTACAAAATGCACCTGATGTGATTTTTTTTAACACCTGCAATCACACACCAAATAAATACACCATTAGTAGAGCATCAGTTTAGATATTTAACCAACAGTACAGAAAATGCAAAGGTATTCCAGCATACACGGCTACTGATTTAATTGGTCTGACCCGCAAGGGTACTTGAGACCCAAATGAAATTTTTTTGACCCAACAATACCAGAATCCACAACACTTGTGCACATATTTTAAAAAAGATTCTTAATTTCTATAAAAGGCATAACCAGATGGAAAATTGTAATTGTATATTAAAGGCAAAACCAGATTCCTAATCTCACCTTGTTTGATCCACACAATTCGTCTCTAGATTTAACCACAATGCCCGTCACCCATAAAAAGATTATTCACAACTTTATCATGCAAAGTCATATTCCAAACAAGCCGTTAGAGAGCATACCATCATTACTCCTGTGGCTGCACTAACACCTGCAGAATCAACAACCTGCAAATTCCTGTCCAACACAACAATGAAATAAACCAAGTTCCGAAGAAGATCTAGACACTTGAACAATGGCAAGTTGCTGACCATTGAACAATGGCAGCTGGTTGCTGACCATTGAGATCAGCAGCATGCAACCTGAAAAAGCATGTTAAGAAAAAAGTAAATCAATTTCATAGTTAGAATCTATGAACGTATCACAATTAAGTTGTACTGACCAGATTATGTTATTACCTTTGTTGGACTGACCACTTCCGCTTTTAGAACTTGGAAGGACATCATGTGAAACAGATGCATATAGAGAACATGAACCATCTAAATTACACGGACAATAAACTGCAAGTACCGGAACATTGATTAGTGAAGAAGCGAAATCATTACCTGCACGTATAAAAAATTTTGAAATCGGATATCAGTAAGATTGTAGGATGGTTTTATACCTCACTCTCAGATAATAAAAACCGTAATTATTGACAAAAGGAATTCATTTTGGGTTACATATATTGGGTGTTTTCCATACGTGTGGAGGTTACCTAGGTCCTTCAATAGTGGTTTAACTGGCAGCTGGTTCAAGGCCTTCATGATGATGTGGCAGTCATGTTTAATTTCCCATCTGATGCAGTGTTAGTTGTGTTAGTAGTAGGCGGCTGGGCTATAACAATTCTTTGTTTTTCTTTTCAAATGAAACCTGAAATAACATAGTTGGAAACATTAAGGTGAATCCTATTTCCTTATAATATGTAATCATTATTGATAAACAAGTAACCTGTCTATAGTCCCCATTTACAGAAGTAACCCTTGCGGAGACTGGGAAACATCTAGTACAAAAAAAAGCAATAGACATCACAGATTTGTAATATGACTTTGATATTATAAGTGCTTTAAATCTGATATGTTGTTATTATCAATGATGATAGTAATGTTATCCACACAGAAAACTAGAACATGATAGAATGTTTACGTTCCGTAACTAAAAATTTTGATCATCCTTCATATATAATTAAAAAATTTCAATGTGTATCATACACTTTATGTAAAAAATATGCCATGATCGAAACTCACATAAATGCTTTTTATAAACGGGTAATCCTTAAACATTCACCAATTCACATCGGTGACTGTATAAACAACCTAGTACATGTCAGTTTGTTCATTTTTCCTTTTATATGTCAGTGTAAAAAAAACTTTTAGAACTATGGTTTAGTAGATGACAAATAATATGCAGGCCAGATGCCACGTTTATTCATCCATGATATGTGTGAAGAAGTGGCCTTTTTGTGTAAATCAAAGTTTTGATATCAAACTTAAAAACCTTGAAAACTTTGTCATATGGGATTAAATTTGATACAATTTGGAGGGAGATTTTAGCAAAACATCCTTTATTTCCACCTGAAGAGTCCCAATTTCATGTCGTTTCAAACCCCATAAAATTCAGATCGTCAACTCAATATTTGAACTTGAGAATGAAGAAGATTCATAGCATAATTAAAAGCCCTAATTAGATAGATATGAAGACGAAGCCCTATGAAATCCCAGAAGCCCTAATTACAAATCGCAAGAAGAAGAAGATGCATACCTGTTGTGATAACAGAGACGAACCGAAGAAACCTAGGTAAACCGAGACTAGAGCACCCGCCAAATACACTCACCAAATCGACGGTGGACAAAATTGATGGAAGATTGCGATGGAGGTGTGGTCGCGTTGAACGATGGAGGCATGGTCGCCGTGGAACAGTGGAGGTGAGGTCGATGGACATCAGGTCGCAACGGAGGTGTGGTCTCCTTGAACGATGGAGGTATGGTGCCCTAACTTTCTTCACGCAGAGATGATGGAGGTGTGAGCGGGAATCGATTTGAGGTAGATATGGTCGAGAAATTTGGTACCCTAATCACCTTGAACATGGAGGTTTGGTGCCCTAATTTTCTTTTCGCAGAGATGGAGATGTGAGCGGGAATCAAATAGATTTGAGGTAGAGATGGTGAAGAGATTTGGGGAGGAAGGGATTTGAGGGCGCGATTTCAATTTTTTATGAAGGGGGAACTGAATTTCTAGCGGGGGAAATGAAAATATAAAATGACGGAAATGGGATGACGCCCACTTAAAATCTGTACTCCGTGTTTTTGTTTTTAAAATTTATGACAAAAATTTTATGATGCGTAAAAATCCGCGTCGTCTAACCTTAAGATTTTAAAATTCTTGACAGTTATTTTATGACACTTGTTTTTTCGCGTCATTAAAAATCGCGCGTCATCGTTCGCGCGTCAAGAAAGGCCCTGTTTCTAGTAGTGTAAATTCGACTTTTAGGGTTTCAATTCTCATTCTTCGACTTCCAGACGATTTCAGGAGCAACCAGAGGCGATTTTCAGAGCAGAAGAGAGCTGGGATCACAAGGGAACATTGAGAGATCAAGTTTGCATTGGAATTCGCTATCGGGTTCTTCCGTTTACTTTGTTTTTCAATAATTGCTATCATGCTTTTGAATCAAGTTCCAGACTTTGTTATGTTCATCATTCAAACCATGATTGTAGGCTAAACTAATTATGCCATCTAGACCATTGTGATGAGTAGTTGAATATTTGACTTTATTCTCGGTTTTGACTTATTGATTGATGTTGCGATTCTATTAAATTCCATATATTGCCATGGTTGATGTATATGTGTGTTATGATCAGTTCATTAGTTGATTGTTAATGCTTGATTTACCCGCGAATGTCTTTCGGTTTAGGTAAATTAGCTCAAGTAGTTAACTTTAAGGTTGATTGCTAAAGTGTAGTTAGGGTTCCCTTGACTATTGCATTAATATTTAATTGATAATTTGGTTATAATGTGTTGCTGAACTAAAGACTTAAAAGGTATAGGTTCAACGGGTAGTTGGGTTGGTTAAAGTTCTAGGGTTGCATTGTCTCAAAAGGAAGTGTCCTAGGGTTTTGTCTAGCTTGCTAGTTCGTGTCATTCATGGTAATCATTGGTAGCTCCGGTTAGTCTAGGTGTGCCTTAGGTATATCCGAGGGTGGCTAGGGTAATTGAAGTGGGAAGGACTTAAAAGGTGAACCCTTGTTCGAGCGTTAGGATCGTTGTCTAGGAAGGACTTAAAAGGTGAACTAGCGACCATCAGATTAGTCAGAGCCGAGGTAAAGTTAAGTGTCAATTGCGAGTCTAGGTCTAGGTGGTATATCTCTTCTTCATTTGAATTTCCCCAAAGGTTTCTTGTGGTTGTCCGGTTGTTAGTTGAATTAGTTAACTTCAGTTAATCCCAAATCAAATCAAAAACCAAAATTACTCAGTATTTCCATTTCATAGGTCCTAGGTTAAGTCTTTATCTTTAGAGTGTCTTTGGATTCGATATTCCGGTCTTACCTCAGCTTTACTATAATCCGACAGGTACACTGCCTTAGGGTTCGGTTCGGTTTAGGTTATTTTCGGTAAAATTTAGGTGTGTCTTAGGTCTAGGTTTAGGTCTATTTTATTAGTGTTTTTAGAGTCGTTCCGAGCACATCACAAATGCTGAAGCAAAAGTTTAATCTGTTCAACCATGTACAAGGTGAATCCTTTGAAGCTTAGGTGCAGAGGTTTGTGTCTCTGATGGCTGAAATGTCCAGCTATAATGTTGAACCAGACAAGGAAGACAAGAATCTGAAACTGTTGAATAGTTTACCCAAATCTTGGAACACCAATATCTTTATAACAATCTGAGTGAACTATCTCTTGATGAGTTAATCAACAAACTCAAGTCCAAGCTAATCGATGACAAGCAGAGAGAGTTGAACCATATAAGCTCTCTTAGTTTGGCGGGAAAACTAAATCAAGCTCTGTTGTCAGAAGATGTGGAGACTAAGCATGAAGGGAAGTCAACTGGGTGTGGATCAAGCTCGGTCGCAAAGTCAACTGCTTTTGTGGCACAACCTCAAGGAAGTTCAAGTGGAGGCGTCAACCCTGATGATACGAATGATCCCAATTTTGCTCTTGGTATGGGTTTTATGAACAGCTACCATGCTCTCATGGCCGGAACTCTTGTGCCTACTGATATGTTATCGGGTGAGCTAAACCAGATAAATCCTGAAGATGTTGAGATGTTGGATGTCTCATGGCAGATGGCTATGGCGGTCTTCAGAGCAAAGAAGTTCATGGCGAAGACTGGGAGAAACGTCTGGAAAGATCAAGACAAGATCAGGATGGGGTTTGACAAAAGCAAGCTGAGGTGCTACAACTGTGATGAGTATGGGCATTTTGCAAGAGAGTGTAGCAAGCCGAAGAGAGAAAGGGGAGAAGAAAGGAAAGCAGGTGAAGGAAAGGGAGAGGCAAAGGCATTGGTTGTTCAAGAAGGTGGTGGTTATGATTGGACACCTCAGTTGAAAGAGTTTAGTATGTCTCATGCAATGATTGCTGCCATGGAAAGGGATGAAGAGGAAGAGCATGCTTTTGTGGTTACTGATGAAACTCCTGTGGAAGATAAGGAAGCCTTCGTTGCTGAAGCTGAAAACCTCAAGGTATGTTCTGATCCCACTTGTGCTCGTATAATTCCTGGTCTTAGACAAATCTGTAAAAATTATCAAATAGAATTGTTTGAGATAAAGTGTGAAAGGAGTTCATTTAAGGGTAGATGGCAGAAAAATGAGGAGAAGGTTAAAGCACAAAAGCTAGACATTGTGAAATATCAAAAACTTGCTACTGAGAAAACTCTACTGTATGATAATGCAAAGTTAGAAATAGCTGAGCTTAGGAAGCAGGTAGATGAGCTCACACATAAGAACAATGAGTTGCAAGTGAAACTAGATATGAATCAAATGAGAAGCAAAAGAATGCTCGATGCTGGAAAGGAATTGTCACATACTGTTGTAACTGGTCAAGTTGGGAAAGACACATCTGGGTTTGGGTCAGAGAAAACTGATAAATCTTTGGCAATGAACATCATTATTCCTCCACCAGTTCCCAGAGACATTATAGGAATACTTCTTAGTGAGGATCAAGTTGAACGAACCAAGCCTGATTATAAAGAAGCTGCTCCTCCTATTGATAGTGTCTTGGTTGGAACTACACCATTGACTCAAGAAGAAATTAATAATGAAGCAAACATGACTTATGGTGAAGGGAGAGTAAAGGATATATCAGACAATGATGCTGAGTGCCAGAAATATGACAGGTGTCACAAATCTAAGTCTGATGATGCTGGGATAGAGTTGAAACCATACCCTAAAATTGAAACCCCATGCTTCAAAGTAATTGACGAAGTCAAAAGGGAAAAGGTGATCTTGACGACATGACCTGAGGGGAAGATCTTTATGACATCTGGATCAATGTTTGACCAAGAACCAGATGTAGGATATGAATTACCATCCTTCTCCTCCAAGTTCAAGGGAATAACCGATGGAGTGATAAGTGAACCTAAAGATGAGAGGCCAAAGATCACCATTAAGCATCCGAGTATGAAACCAACAGCTGGAATGAAGAATGAAAAACTCAAGGGAGTAGCTGTGTCTCCCATTTCTTCAGTTGGATCATGCAGTTCCGTTGTAATTGAAAGAATGGTGCTTCAACGTCAAAGAATCAAGGAAGCATAAAGACAGTAAAGACGGGTTCGACACAGGCTTCGACAAACCAGCAGAAAGTCAAATCTGAAGCTGCAGTCAAACCAAAGAAGCATACAAAAGGCAAACCAGCTCCATATCAGCCACCAAAGACAAATGGGTACACATCTGACTTCTATCTAAAGAAGCAGACTTGCTTTAATTGTGGCATCGCTGGTCATATTGCTAGAAACTGTCTTTATTGCCCATATGAACCTTATTTTCCGAAAAGTCAAAGGGTTTCATCTCAGGAGTCTGTAAAGTCTAATCCAATGATGGTGCAAACACCTAAGGCAAGGAAGACTGTTGCTCCTAAGGTTAAACCCTCTGATCAACATTGGGGCGCTGCCAAAGCTGAAAAAAAATCTATAAACAACAGTCTTCCAAGTTACAAAAATTTTCAAAAACAGGTGAAGAAACCAGTTTCAAAACAACCAAAGCTTGAAAAACCCAAGGTAACTAGAACTGTTTTAAAAATTGATTCTAAAATGCAGAAGGTTGAAATACCTAAAGTCACAACTCAAAAGGTGACTAAAACAAAAACTGTTTTGAAAAGTGAATCTAAAACGAAGAAGGTTGAAATACCTAAGGTCACAACTCCAATGGTGACTAAAACAAATGTTAAATCACCTGGAATTTGGAAACCAAAAATCAAGGCAGCTCCATCCCAACTTCCTGATTTTTCAAAGGGGATGTTCTTACAAGAAGTATCCTTTATTGATTCCTCGGGTGTACCCAGAAAAACAATGGCCTGGGTACCAATGGCTAACTAATCTCTCACTCTGTGCAGGAACGATCATGGAGGATTATCACTAACGTTTTTAATTACTAATTTGTTTGTTGATAAGTGATTGTTCCAGGCACAGTTTAGGAGACGTATCTTCATGACATGTCAAGTAATCTATAAATGGAAGGTATGTCTCATTGAGAGGTAAAAGGTCAAAATCAGCATGAAAGGTACTGTTCTCAACTTGGTTGTTTGAATGATGAGGCAACAAAGGGTCTTTTGAGTCAAACCTATTTCATTAAAGTTTCAATTAAGCTGTTGATTGATTATGTGTTTGACTTAAAATGCAATGAAGTGTGCATGTCATGAAACCCAATTTTCTCAAAATTTTCAAATCAATACTTTGAAAGTTAGCTTGGCCAGATGTCTGCAAAATTTTGTGTTTTGTTCTTTTAAGTGTGTTTGTGTGTTTTATTTAAAAAAAAAAAACTGAAAAATGATGTTCACAAGATTGTGACATTAAAAATCAAAAAGCAAGGGGAAGAAATGTAAAGATGAAGAAAAAGTTGACCCCTCAAAAATAGTGTGCTTTTCAATTTTAATTGTTTGTGTCTTATTTCTGAGAAGTTTAAGGGAAGTAAAATGAATGTCCGGGTTGGAGATGACTGACATGCGTAAGACGGAAGTGAAAGGCAAGCTCCACGGTGATATGCTCGGTAGGCTCGACCTAAACTTATGACCTCCAATGTAAGTGCAGTGAACTTAAAAGATATATATGTTTAGTTTCCCATCCCAGGTTGCATGGTTTAAGAGACTGAGTCCCGGGAAAAATGGGTTGAGAGTGATAATTACCTAGTATTCACTCTCTCACACGCCATGTCTCTGTTGTCATGACTACACCACATAATAAAAAGAAAAGAAAAATAAAAGAAAAAGAAATGAAAAAGAAATAAAAAAAAAAGAATAAATAATCACTCATTTGGTCTTCTTTGCGTGCTTAGCGGCCGACCTGATCACCAACTGATGGTTAATGAAATAAGTGGTAGTCATAACGGTGTTGCATTGTTCCTCAAGTTGGGGGTTTGTGAATCCTCAATAAACTCTGAGGTTGGGTAGGTTTTGCTGTGTACGCTTGGGTGTGGGGACAATTAAACATGATGGTAATATTGTACTATATTAAACATGACGCATTCGGTTGGGATTAAACGGGTTTGAGTTTAAAGCGGACAAACATACCGGCAATCACCTGGACTAGTTGAGTAACTGAAGCTAAAAAGGGTTCCTCAGTCAGATTCATACGGTTTGATCCCTTGTAAACTTTCTCATGTTTGGTTTGGTAAGTATTTGTTTGTTTTTATCTTTCGTGTGTGAGTCATTAAGTTCTTTTTGGTATGTTTTCGTCTTGGCCAGGTTGATTTGAGAAGTCAAAATGTGTTTTTCATGGGTTTTAATGCATGACAATATGCCCCCGACAGATCTTGCCAAATTTTTAGGGGAAGGAGTATGGGATAATAAGTATTATCCGAAGGGAACTCGAGGATGATACTTATTATCTAATGAAAAAGACTTCCTCCGTCAGATCTTGACAAATTTTTAGGGGAAGAAGTATGGGATAATAAGTATTATCCGAAGGGAACTCGAGGATGATACTTATTATCTAATGAAAAGACTTCCATAATACATAGTATCTGAAGGGAACTCGAAGATAATATGTATTATCTCAGGGGAAGTCGTTAGCTGAAGGGAATTTATCAGCTAAGGGGAAGTCTTTAGAGGTCTTGGGTTCAGGGGAAGTTTTATAGAAAACCCGTAATCTATATTAGGGTTTTTGGTTAAAATTATGTTAATTTGAATCAACTGAACAGATGATAATTACCTCCTAACCCAAAGACCGGTCATCAAATGTCTGCTGGAGTATATTTTTTTTTTCAAATGTGTGTCAGACAGGTTGATGAGAGAAAGATGTTGCTACTGCTCAAGTTAAAGAACCAGCCGGACAAGACTTCCATCTGAATAAGCAACTGTTCAGGGGAAGTTGTTGGTGTCTTTACATGTTTTCAAAAGCTTCAATGGTTTTCAAAGAAAATGCTCACAAGTTTAGGGGAAGCTGAAGATTTCAAGTCAAATCCTTGAAAAAGAAAATGATACAGAGAGCAGTCAGAGATCATGAAGTTTGAAGATCAACAATCAAGTTCTCCAAAGTTAGGAGGTTTTCAAAATTTACCCTCTAATTTTTGGAGATTCAAGACAGTTACCGAAGATTCAGCAAGAACCAGTTCTTTCAAAAGAAGCAAGTCAATGAGAATCCTCCATCTCATTAACTTGTTCATTTCAAGAAGTTCTAGCTGATGCTGATCTAGAGGAAGTCCCAAGTACCCGTCATGAAACCCAATAAAGATTTATGCGGAAAGAATCTTCATCAACGTCTTTGCCAGCCAGTCAAGAAGAAGATTTTCAAAGATCGAAGACATTTAATATCACAAGCCTAGGGGAAGATTGTAGAGGCTAGATTATGAGGCTTGTAATATTAAATAAGTTGGGCTGGGCTTAGAGGGTTTCATTAGAATCATAGGCTAGTTTGCTATTGTATTTAGGCTAGTTTATGATTGGGTTTGGGTTTACTATTGGGTTTATGATCCACAAGGGGCCCAATAGTAAACCCATTGGGGTGCCTATATAAACCCCACTTGACCTCCTCATTAGAGGTTGCTGGTTTACGATTAAGAGAGGAGCAGCCCAAGGTGTTTACGATCAAAAGAGATTACGATCGTAAACCCAAGAGTGAGAGGAGTTTATGATTACAAGTTGTGTACCCGACAAGTTTTCTTGTGTGCAAAGATCAAGTTTTTATTGTTTATATCATCGTATTCTTGCATTCTCTTCATCTTTCTTCTTGAATCAATCACTTACGAGGATTCCGCACTCCTTTGTGATATTAATATCGTGTTTCGGGAGATTTTCTGGACCTACAAACGGGTATACGCTTCCAGTACAAACGCGGGATTAGGTTTACGTCATCAGTTAACAGTCAGGCACAATAATTTGCAGTTTAAACAGAAATCAGATCAGATAAAGCATAATTAATACTTAACTAAAAGTCAAAGTAGATGGTCCGACCTGGATTTTCGGACAAGGTGTCACATTCTCCCCCAGTTAGAAGAATTTCGTCCCGAAATTCAGTTCTTGATCACTGGTTGACTGCGACGTTTCTGAAAAGACGAGGGTACTTCCGACGCATTTGATCCTCGCGTTCCCAAGTGTACTCCGGTCCTCGTCGAGAGTTCCATCGTACCTTGACAATGGGAATGCGGCTATGCTTCAGTCTCTTGAGTTCTCGGTCAAGTATCTCGACAGGTTCTTCAACAAAGTGGAGTGTCTCGTCAACTTGAATCTCATCAAGTGGGATGACAAGCGTTTCATCAGACAAGCATTTCTTAAGGTTACTAACGTGAAACACATTATGCACACTGCTTAGCTCTGCTAGTAGACGTAGACGGTAAGCCACGGGTCCGATTGTCTCAGTGATTTCAAATGGACCAATGTAACGAGGGTTAAGCTTTCCTCATTTGCCGAACCGGATGACACCTTTCCAAGGTGACACTTTCAACATGACGCGGTCACCCTTTTTAAAGGACAAGGGTTTGCGGCGGTTATCGGCGTAGCTCTTTTGTCTATCCCTAGCAGCTTTCAGTCGGTTACGGACTTGAAACACTTTCTCAGTCGTTTCAAAGATCAGTTCGGGACCAGTCAGTTGACTGTGACCGATCTCAGTCCAGCAAAGCGGAGATATGCACTTTGTTCCGTAAAGTGCTTTGAACGGAGCAGCTTGAATGCTAGTGTGATAACTGTTGTTGCAAGAGAATTAGCAAGTGGGAGATGTTCATCCCAATTAGGTCCGAAATCGATCACACATGATCGTAGCATATCCTCAAGCGTTTGAATCATTCGCTCGCTTTGTCCATCGGTTTGGGGATGATACGCGGTACTCATGTCAAGTCGAGTACCCAACGCTTTCTGGAGGGACTTCCAGAAGTTCGCAGTGAAACGGCTATCGCGATCGGATATGATAGATATAGGTACACCGTGATGAGAGACGACTTCCTTCATGTATATCTTAGTCCGTCTTTCCATACTATCGGTTTCCTTAATCGGTAGGAAATGAGCGGATTTCGTTAGTCGATCCACTATTACCCAGATAGCATCACAACCAGATCTAGCTTTAGGCAGCTTGGTGATAAAGTCCATAGATATTTCTTCCCATTTCCATTCCGGAATGATCGGTTGTGTCAGTATTCCAGACGGTTTCTGGTATTCGGCTTTGACCTTTGAACTCGTCAAGCATTTACCGACGTAGGTAGCTACCTCGGCTTTCATGTTCGGCCACCAGAAGTGATCCTGCAGACCATGATACATTTTGTCCGATCCTGGGTGGATGGAATATCTTGACTTATGGGCTTCATCGAACATGAGTTTTCTTAATCCTCCAAAGCTAGGTACCCATAGTCTATCCATAAAGTTCATGGTTACATCAGGCTTTTCAAGCAGTTGTTTCTCCATGCCACACAGGCATTCGTTCTCCAGGTTCTCAGGCTTAAGAGCTTCGATTTGAGCGTCACGAACATGTGACGTGAGATTCGAGCGTATGGTCATACTTAATGCTCGACCACGACGTGGTTTGGCATGTTCTTTCCTGCTTAAAGCATCAGCTACAACGTTAGCCTTGCCCGGGTGATAACGAATCTCACATTCATAATCATTAAGCAGTTCAGCCCAACGTCGTTGTCTCATGTTTAGCTCTTTCTGGTTAAAGATGTGCTGGAGGCTCTTGTGATCAGTGAATATGACGCACCGAGTCCCATAGAGGTAGTGTGTCACACCCCCAAATTAACCACTAACGGTGTTTATACCGTTTAGGGGTGCGAGCAAACTAGGACCACAACCATTAGTTACAAATACTAAACAAATCAGAGTAAAGTCCAAACATTCATCATAAAACAGTTTTAAAGTTTGCAGCGGAAAGACAAAACATGAGTATCTTAGCACTAACCACGTGCTTTAATTACAAAACATAAATTGTTATAAGTTCAAAATAAAATAGATAACTTCGGGTGCCATGCCAACCTCCGGTGGATACTTCTCAGCGATCTGCAAAAGTGAAAACCACACAAGTGTCAACCTAACGGTTGGTGAGTTCACAGTGGGCATGTCATGCAGCGGCCCAGTCTCATAAGCGTATGTACCAACATATAAATAGGTAATAGTTTTGCAAAACAATTGCCAAGTGTTGAATTTTCGAATATGCACTAGTTAAGTAAAGATTAAAGCGGTCAACCGATATCGCGGGTAGCTAATCCGGTTTCCATGCACTAAGGAAGTTCGTACCAAAGTTGATGTAACAGAGTTCGGCATTTGCCGATGGTTTGTGCCTCCAGTTGTGTTCCTCATGGGAATTGTACTCCGTTCGGCCTCCAACCGGTTGGCTACACATTTGTGTACCGCGGAGCAGGGTTTGTCAAACCCTCAGTAGATCTACCCAACATCCCCTCGCTTTGCAAATTAATGGTACTAAATTGTTGAGGACTTTTAAGTTTTAAGGCATTCTCATGTGATATCATTGGTTTTGTCTTTAACCTACACTAGTCATATTAAAACCGTTTATTCTGGATTTCATTTGAAATCCTAAAAGAGTTTAAGTGTCAAAATGGTTGTTCCGGATTTCATTTGAGAGTTTAAGTATTAAATAGTTGGTTGAGGATTTCATTTGAAACCCCAAGGATGGACAGTTGCAAGTGTTACCATAAAACACTCCAACTTCCATAACAGATATCCCATTTGGCGATACCTCAAAATGTCAGCGTTGTTTTCCGTTAAGTAAATTCGTTGTGACCCAAACGGGCTCACAATTAAGGGTTAGTGAGACTCACCTTAGGTTGCTCAGCTTACACTTCAATTAATCCAATTATGGTTGCTAACGAAGACCTAATAATCACATTAAGGTCTTAGGTGTTAGGTTGTGTCTAAACTTTAACTACGTCACTATGGCCCATAACATAGCACGTTGGAGCTACGACTCGACATACCGACACACGACACCGATGGTTGATCATAAACGAGAGTTCACATTACTCAGAAATCAAAGCATGTTTCATTATTGCATAATCATGTAAGTTATGGCATAACATTCAAATAAGTTGCACAAGTTTGGGTTTTGGTCTTGGTACAGTTTCGCTACACATTTTCGCTACAGTTTCGCTATGCAATTTCGCTACGCAGTTTCGCTATGTGCACGGGCAGCACTTTCGCTAGGGAATACCCGATGACACAGTTTCGCTAGCTAGTTTCGCTCGAAACTGATGACACAGTTTCGCTAGCATAGCTTCGCTCGAAACTGGTTTGAACTTTCGTTCAGGGACAGGGTCTATGGTTGTTTCGCTCGGTAGTTTCGTTACTTAGTTTCGCCGGCGACACTATAGTTTCGCTACATAGTATCGCTGTATGAATATTCAAACAGTTTCGCTTCATAGTTTCGCCTAATGAATGCACAGTTTCGCTAGTCGCTAAAAAAACTCGTTTTTAAGACCAAAAATCAATCTAACAGCTTCCATACATCATGAAATTAAATATCTAGCATGCATAAACATTTACCAACATCACAGAGGCAATTTTAACACCTTAAACATGAGTTTTCATCATCAAATCACCAAAAACACCTCAAAGCTCATTTTTAGCACAAAGTTAACCTAACTAGCATGAATCTTCATTATGGCTTGATTTCACACGTAAAGTTACAGACTTTATGATAGATCTAGCATTCCTAAGCATCATACTACAAGCATACACGATTTCATGAAGATTTGGTCATGCTTTTTAAGAAAACACATAGAATATGCATGAAAATGGTTTTGGAGACTCACGGTTTGATCTAGGATCCGAATGGGTGATGTCTCGAGGCTGAGATCACGACCGCTCGTGGTGTTTCTCGGCTGACCAGAATTCAGGAGAGTGTGTGTGTTTTTGAGAAATGGTGTAAGTAAAAAATGAGAAGATTAGGGTTTTATAAAATATATAGGTCAGGAGCTAGTTTCGCTGGCCAAGCGAAACTGACTCCGAATTCGTGTTAATCGAAAGTTTGGCTACCGAGCGAATCTACAGTTTCGCTCGGTAGTTTCACTGGAAACCAAAAAGGGCCAATTTTCAAAATTAATTAATTAAACACGTTGCACATAATAATAATAAATAAATAAACACATAACACATATGGACGGGTTCGGTGATCAACCAAAGGTTGTGGACGTATTCGGCCTAGTTAAGCATTAGTTACTGAGTTAACACTTATAACGTAACTAACGGAGATTGTCTAACGGAAGTTAACCTTGAAATTCTCGGATGTCACATCATCCCCTTTTAAATGGAATTTTCGTCCCGAAAATTATTCTTGCGTTGTAGCGTTCGCAGCCTCGGCTGTCGTTGTTGCTGTAGTTGCTGGGGAAAGAAAGCAAAAGATTTAGAGTCGCCACATCCTCCTCCTGTTAAAGGAATTTTGGTCCCCAAAATTAAATCATACCTTGAGTTTCCGTGGACGTTTGCTTGAACAAGTGAGGATACTTTTTCTTCATTTGATCCTCTCGTTCCCAGGTGTATTCAGGCCCACGCCTTGAGTTCCATCGAACCTTGACGATCGGAATCTTGCTACGTTTGAGGGTTTTCTCCTCGCGTCCCATGATTTCTACCGGTTGCTCGATAAATCTCAGATGTTCATCAATTTCCAATTCCTCCAAAGGAATTATCTCAGTGTCTTCAGCCAGACATTTCTTTAGGTTAGAAACGTGAAACACGTTGTGAACTCCATCGAGTTCAGCAGGGAGTTGTAATCGGTAGGCCACCGGGCCTACTTCCCCAATGATTTCAAATGGACCGATATAGCGAGGATTCAGCTTTCCACGCTTTCCGAAGCGTATCACTCCTTCCCAGGGAGATACCTTCAATAGTACCTTGTCGCCTACCTCGAATTTCAAAGGTTTACGGCGTTTGTCGGCATAGCTCTTTTGCCTGTCACGTGCTGCGGCTATCTGATTTCTGATTTGAATAATTCGTTCAGTTGTATCATGAATGAGTTCCGGCCCGGTGAGTGCTTTCTCACCCGTTTCAGCCCAACACACGGGCGATCTGCATTTTCTGCCATAAAGAGCTTCAAAAGGTGCCGCACCGATGCTCGTGTGATAACTGTTGTTGTAGGAGAACTCCACCAACGGAAGGTGAGCCTCCCAGTCTTTTCCGAAATCGAGAACGCAAGCTCGGAGCATGTCTTCCAAAGTCTGAATAGTTCGTTCCGTCTGACCATCGGTCTGCGGGTGATAAGCTGTACTCATATCCAGTCTGGTTCCCAGTGCTTCTTGCATAGATTGCCACAGTCGGGAAGTAAATCAAGGATCTCGATCGGAGATAATGGTCTTAGGCACTCCATGAAGTGCCACAATTCGGTCAATGTACAGCTTTGTTAACTTATCCATATTGTCATTTTCCCTCATTGGAATAAAGTGTGCAGATTTGGTTAATCGATCAATGATAACCCAAATCGCATCTGGTCGATTCGATCGATGAGGTAGTCCTGTTACGAAATCCATGGAGATATCCTCCCATTTCCATTCCGGGATCTTTGGTTGTTGCAATAATCCAGAAGGCTTTTGGTACTCGATCTTAACTCTTGAGCATGTTAAGCACCTAGCCACATATCGCGCAATGTCGGCTTTCATATTCGGCCACCAATACAAGTTCTTCATATCTTGGTAAATTTTTTCCGATCCAGGGTGCACCGAATACCTTGATTTGTGAGCCTCGTCCATCACGAGCTCACGGAGATTTCCAAGTAAAGGAACCCAAATTCCAACCCAATCTTTGAATCTATGCTCCTCAACAAAAACAATGATTACCCCACAATCATATCTTTGAAATTCGACATTTGACTCATGAAAAGCACCGGAATCTAGAATTCTTCAAACATGTTCTTATTTCTTTTATCTTCAAAAATAATTTGTAACACTGTCCACAATTACTAAATCAAGAGTTTACCTCTCAGTTGTCGCATGGCCTTCTCCCGGGCCCTTAAAGTTGCTCTGCTTCAGGTAGCCGCTCACCCCGATTCTATTGAGGCATGGGTTCGGTTGCTTATTCTCCCTAGGTGCACACTGAGGGTTTTTAACCCTAAAACGCGCCAAGAGGCTCGCTCTGGGAACCGCAAAGCCCTGCAATGTCGTTCCATCATGGCTTCCCTAGCTACTTGGGGGGGAGAGGAGGGTATTAACCAGCTGATTGATAACATCCTTGAAACCCCCGTCTGTGGGCCAGAGGGGCCTCCTGATACTGCTTCTGACAAGTCGGCTGCGGAGGGGTCCAACATAAACCGCTGCATCCGGAAAATTGCGGACGGTCACTTTACTGCCGCCGTTAAAGTTCTCTCTTCGTCTGGGGTTGCGCCATTTGGACCTGCCACCACTCGGGTTTTGGAGGAGAAGCATCCTGTGTTACCTCCCCCCTCCTTGCCGTCTGAGCCCCATACCGAGCCCCCACTTGTGGCTACCACCGAAGTTGTTTTAGCTTGCATTAAATCGTTTCCCAAGGGGACTTCGTGCGGGAGGGACGGGTTGCGGGCCCAGCACCTTCTGGACAGCCTCTGCGGGGAAGGGTCTGCCGTTGCTAACGACCTCCTCGGGGCTATTACCTTGGTAGTCAATTTGTGGTTGGGGGGGAGGTGCCCCCTCGGCCTGGCTGAGTTTGTAGCGTCGGCCCCTCTCACACCTCTGCTAAAACCTGATAACGGGATCCGGCCCATCGCTGTCGGCACCATCTGGCGGCGGCTGGTTTCTAAAATTGCTATGAAAGGAGTCGGGAAGGAAATGGCTAAATATCTCGGGGACTTTCAGTTTGGGGTTGGGGTGCCTGGGGGAGCTGAGGCTATCCTGCATGCGGTTAACCGGTTGGTTGCGGGGAAACATGATGACAGCTCGCTGGCTATGCTTACAGTTGATTTCTCCAACGCGTTTAACGTAGTGGATAGATCGGCCTTACTCCGGGAAGTGCGATTAAGGTGCCCGTCTATATCTCCATGGGTCGACTTCCTCTACGGTCAGTCTGCGCGGCTATACTTAGGGGGAGATCATATTTGGGCCACTACTGGGGTGCAACAGGGAGACCCTTTGGGCCCTCTCCTGTTTGCCCTTGTTCTTCACCCCCTTGCGCACCAGATTCGAGAAAATTGTCGCCTCCTCCTCCACGCGTGGTACCTTGACGATGGCACTCTCATTGGGGATTCCGAGGAAGTGGCCAAAGCTTTGCAGATTATTTCGGAGACCGGCCCCTCCCTGGGCTTGCAACTCAATATCAAGAAGACGGAGCTGTTCTGGCCGTCTTGCGATGGGAGGAAGAATCGGCCGGGCCTCTTCCCCTCGGGCATCAGTAGGCCGGCCCTGGGGGTAAAGCTCCTTGGAGGGGCAGTCAGTAGGGATGGTGGGTTCATTGAGGGGTTGGCGTCCAAGAGGGCTTCTAACGCTGTCGCTCTAATGCACCTCCTTCCCAAGATTCGGGACCCGCAATGCGAACTCCTCCTGCTTCGCTCTTGCATGGGTGTTGCCAAGCTCTTTTTCGGCCTGCGGACCTGTCCCCCCGCCCACATGCAGAGGGCGGCCTCCTGCTTTGATCAGACCCTGCGCGAGACAGTTGAAAACATTGTGGTCTGTGGAGGGGCTTATTTTGGGGACCTTCAGTGGCGGCTCGCTTCCCTGCCTATCCGGCACGGAGGGCTCGGGGTTTCTTCGGCTATGGAGGCCTCGTCTTATGCGTTTGTAGCGTCCAGGGCTCAATCCTGGGGGCTACAAGACCACATCTTGCGGGAGAGCGGGGTCTGTGGCATGGACTCGGATTATACTTTCGCTCTGGCGGCCCTGCGTGACATCGTACCGGGTTTTGATCTTAGCGGTTTCTCTGACAAGGACACCGCCCCCCCAAAACCCCAACATGTTTTGGCGAATGCCCTTTCCAGCAAAATCGTGTTGGATATGGAAACCCGGTTTAATATGAATGCCAGGCAAAAAGCGGTGTGGAGCTGTCTTCGTCAACCACATGCCCAAGATTTCCTCCATGCTCTCCCCATTGACGGGCTCGGGCAGCGCATGTCGTCGGTCGAATACCGATCTATCCTCAAGTACCGGCTTATGATACCCCTCTTTCCCGCGGACGAGAAGTGCCCTGTGTGCCGCAAGGCGTGTTTGGACTCGTTTGGGGAGCACGCGGTTCACTGTAAAGATCTCCCGGGGTTCAAGTACCGTCATGACTGGGTCCGGGATGTGCTATTTGACATTTTCAGAAAGGCTGGGATTTCAGCCAAGAAGGAAGCCCCCGTCAACTTCTTAACTGACCCAAAAGAGGGGCGTTCGACCCTCAGACCGGCGGACATCCTGGTGTTTGGGTGGTCAAGGGGGAAGCACGCTTGCATCGATCTGACTGGGGTCTCTCCCCTCGTGGGCTTTGGCTCTGGAGTTTTTACGGCGGGACAGGCTGCTGCTAAGGCGGGCGCGGGTAAGGTGGACAAGCACGAGAAGGCATGTCTCGAGAATCAGCATGTGTTTGTCCCCTTTGCTTTTGACACGTTCGGGCACCTCGCGTCAGAGGCTGCGGCCACGCTCGGGCGGATCGAGAAGGTTATGCATGGACATATAGTGACTCCTAGAGCTAAGAAACTCGTTTTTATTCGCTTAGGTTTTGCTATTCAAAAAGGGCTTGCGGCGCAGCTTGTTGCCCGCTTGCCCCGTATGTCGGACTGAGTTGTAACCCTTATTTTGGTTGTTTATGAAGAAAAATGCTTTAGGGAAATTCAATAACTAATTTGAACTTTAATATCCTATAATCTAAATCAAGGGAAATTTAATAACTATTTTAAACTTTAATATCCTATAATAATCTCATGCAGATGGTAATTGACACCCCGAATTCAGATTTTAGAAACACCCGATGTTGACACGAATGCACCACCTAATGAAAAGGTCATCGAATAAGCAGCGAATGAATGACACTAAATAAGCTTATTCGATGAACATTAAAACTAAATAATGAGGGAGCGAATGAAAATAACTGGCATATGAACTCATTCAGCGAATGAGATCATTCGGCCACTTAAAACTTATTATTCGTTGGGTATAAGTCATTCGGTCCATAATACACTTGAAGATTGCCTGCCTAATGAACACCATCTTCATCTCGGCCACATGAAGACTGCCTGCCGAATGGAAATTCTCATTCAACCATATGAACATGTGTCGCTAACTGAATCAGATCTCTCACTCAGAGGCCCACCGAATAAGACACATTTCTGCATATCTCTGTCCGGATTCATCATTTTGCCGAACTTATTTCATCAAACACTACTGTTTAGCGTCCATAAGCAAAATTTGATCCGTAAATAGTAACCAATGGCTCTGATACCAGTTGTAAAACCGTTTTGCGGATCATTTCTGGGTCAATAAACAACATGTTATGGGCGGAATTATGTCGGTATCATTAATACAGTTGAATGATTATAATGCCGAAGGAGTATGCATGATTAGTCCCGTGGGAGATCGAACATGACCTCCCCTCTCAGAAAGAGATCAGAAACGGACCAGTCACTCCTCTCACCAAACGATTAACCGAATGAGCATCCACCGAATGAGTTCATTCGGTGCTCATTTATGTTCACACTCATTGGTTGGTCATTCGCACCACCCAGTGAGACTTTACCCTCTTCA
Source organism: Deinandra increscens subsp. villosa (assembly GCA_039602395.1). Lineage (NCBI taxonomy): Eukaryota > Viridiplantae > Streptophyta > Magnoliopsida > Asterales > Asteraceae > Deinandra > Deinandra increscens. Next base: position 63,436,792 of record JBCNJP010000007.1, on the reverse strand, counting down.
TTTGTTGCACGTGTTCTTCATCTCTCTGTATATTCAACAGTAACAACAACACCATAAATTTACACTAACAAATTCCCCCTTGGATGTTACTGTTGAATGGCGATCTTCAAACATTATTCAAACTTAACAACTATTAAAAATAATTTAACCATAATCAGAGCTTTACAGTTCAAATTTATTATACTTTTCCTTAGAAAGTTTTAAAATCTCTGTTTTTGAGCATCCGGGACAACTTTCCGGTTCAACCCTGTGAGAAACCACATTATAAACTTTCTGAGTGAACTTTCACCCGGAAACATTTGCTAACCTTACCGAGAGAAAATCTGAGTGAAATTATTTCTTCCGGTGAACTTTCAACCTGAAGGTGTATTGTTTTAAAATAAAATTATTCCGTTTGAAAAGTTCCAAGTGAACCTTCAGGATGAACTTTTCTGGTTGAACTAGATTTTGACTGCACATGCAATTCAACCGGAACACATTTATTCCAAAACGCATTTGATATCAGACATATTAAATGTTACAGTTAACCCCTCCGAGGTTTAATCTGTAACTTTGTAATGACACGTACTGATCTTACTACTGCATGATTCAATCGGTACGACAAACACGAATGTAAATAAAGCTTCGTTTGATTGATTTCAATAGGATGAGTACAAAGAGATCTAGAGAGAGAAACACCAGAGATTACACACAGTTAAGCTAACATGTTCTCACTCTTCTTGAAGTAGTCAACATCTTGTGTTAAAATTTTGTTCTTTTCTTGGAAAAGAACATTCTCATCCCGAAGTTTTGAAAGTTCTTCCTGAAGACTAATTACCTTATCAGCAGCTTTAACAGCAATCTGATTTGCCCTTTCGTATTTCTGTTAAACAGGGTAACTCTTTTTGAATAAAGCTTCAAAATCTTCAGCAGCTTCTTTAGCTTCAGCTTTAGCTTTTTCATATTCAACAAACAAATCATTTTTTTTTCTTTCATTAAGTTCTCATTTATCTTAACAAGTTCAACACACTTTGGACACATTGAAGAAACTTCCTTTTAAACTTCTTCTACGTCACTATCATCCCCTTTATAAATATAACACAAGAACTTGTCTCAGAATCAGAATCAGTCAGAAACCCATCCATGTGTTCATTCTTACAAACAGTAACACAATTTTGTTTATCTTCATGACTTCCTGATTCTAAACCACTAGATGCTGAATCATATGATTTTGAACCACTTGATTCGGAACCAGTGTTAGATAAACAATCCTGAATCTTCATGGCCTTAATGTCAGCACAATATTGAGCAAGAGCATCCCATAACTGTTTAGAGTTATAACACGTTGTAAATCGATGTATTAACACTTTTGGTAAAGCAATAGTGAGCATCGCAAAAACCTTTTCTTTTCTCTCAAGATTTTTCCTTTCATCAGAATAAAATACCTTTGCAGTGTAGGTACTCCATTAATACTTGGATATATGTATTCTTTATTAATTGACAACCACAAATCAACATTATTTTTCCTGACATAAGCTTCAATTTTTTTAACCCAACTATCACAATCTTCCAGCTTTAACAACTTGGGTACTTGAAAATCACTTATTTTGAAATTACGATACCGAACGTAAAAACTTCAAACTAAAAAATGGACGTCTTAAATGCAGAATCTGGGTATCGAAATGGAGGGAACTAGCTTAGGCCAGTAGAAGTGTAGAACTTGTAGAGACGGTCGTTTTGGCTAGTATTGGGTTCCGTAACTCCAAACAGAACTCAAGTTACGTCAGTTTTAGTAAACATCACTATTCTGTCGGCGTCCAATAAACCTCCCAGCGGACCAAACTGTTGACCAGCATACCAATAGCTTTGACCGTACCAACCATTCAACATACCAAACCAGCGGCGTACCAGTGAACTCAGCGTACCAGTGAACAGTAGCGGGCCAATTTGGTACGGGCTTACTGCTCCGGACCACCGTTGAAGATTGCCTTGCGTACCAGTAGCGTATCAGCAGTTCATCCAGCGTACCACGACATTCAACCGGCGTACCAAACTGAATTTTTCAAATTTTCATGAATTTGAAGGTTTTAGACTATAATTTGCAGCAGTAAGCAACGAAAACACACAAGGAACGTTTTGAAATCAATTTTGATATAAAAAACACTCGGATTTGAGAAAATTTGATGAAAATTGACCAAAAACCCACTTTTTCTCTCTCGAAATCTCAAAAATCACAGAATTTGATTAGCAAATGGAACGAGAAAGCTCTGATACCACTTGTAATGACACGTACTGATCTTACTACTGCATGATTCAATCCATACGACAGAAACGGATGTAAATAAAGATTCGTTTGATTGATTTCAATAGCATGAGTACAGAGAGATCTAGAGAGAGAAACACCAGAGATTACACACAGTTAAGCTAACCTGTTATCACACTTCTACTCTAAACAAAAGACTCAAACCTATTTATAGTATGCTGGCCGGCGTACCAATTAACTCAACGTACAATTTGGTACGTTGCGGCGTACCAACTGGTCCGCCCCATGGTACACTGGAACCAGAACTTACAAAATGAACAATATGAACAATAAACACCTAGACCTAGCATTAGACACCAAAACTTATTCTAACAAACTGTAATGATGAGCACGCTTAAATTAGTGTATGGTACTTATGCATCACTATAATAAACAGATATTTGTAGGATCAAAATCAACCCAACACGATATCTAATCTCGTATTCACGTGCGGAAAAACGTGTAAACGAGTGATTCAAAAACAAATATGAGAAAAACTAGCTAAACTCAATAAAAACAAATGATTAATAATTACCGAGTGTTTAAACCTTAAGACTTGCACACGAATCCTGTGATTCATCTAGTACAATGTTTAGAGAGAAAATTGTTTCTCTCTTGCTCCCTCTCTGTCTCTGAAATTCGTGAACCCCAACAAATGAGGTATGAGTTTGTCTAAATACAAACTCATACCCTAGTTACATGGGCCAAGCCCACATCCCACTAAACTAGCCCACACGAGTTACTAACTATTATAAGCCCAAACCTCTATAATTTGCAAACCCATTTAATGTTGCAAGCCTCATAATTTTAGCCTCTACAATCTTCCCCTAGGCTTGTGATATTAAATGACTTTGACTTTCAGTCTTCAGCTTTGCAATCTTCATAAGACTTCTCGAGACATTTAGGAGCTTTCTCTCAATCAGCATCAGCTTGGACTTCAAATAACGAACAAGTAACGAGAGGAGGATTCTCATGCACTTTCCTCTTTTTGAAAGAAACTTTGGTCCTTGCTGAAAGAATGGTAACTGTCTTGACTTGCCTTTGTCTTCAGAGGATAAAATTTTAGAAACCTCTATCTTTGCGATCTTGATTGTAGTTCTTGAACTAGTCTGCATTTAGCTTCCCCTCAACTTGTGAACAGTGTCTTATTGAACTTTGGAAGCTTCATTTGAACCAACA
>JBCNJP010000007.1:63137286-63432832 GCA_039602395.1 Deinandra increscens subsp. villosa | reverse complement strand
CGGGTACGTCTAGCATACGTACATCGGTGTGTCGTGTGTGCGAACGTAGAGGAATTTGCTTTAAATCCTAAAGATTCTTCTCTTGCCGAGCTAAAAAGGTACACGTTCTTTATCCGGTTAGTTAGATTAATTCATAGGATTTATTCCGCTGCGTACTCGTGTTTAATTGATAATTGTTATATAACCCAACATCTATCTCATTAGTGCCATTGGTATGATGAACTTTGACTGATTAAACTGTTTTCACAAATTTAATAAAAAGAGACCATTTTGTGTCAAAGAGCCCGTCTCATGATACAAAAAGAAAAAGAAGAAGAAAAGCTCCTGTATCAGTTAGACACCTTTTTCAATCATAGTCAGGTCATACTGTTAAACTATGATAACTGATACATGTGATTTTCAAAATCAAGTGTTTTTCTGTCTTCCGGTTCAACTTTCCAGTTCAACCCATCCGGCTGAATCTCAACCGGAAAGTTAGTTTTAACCGGAAACTCAATTTTTGATCACACCATCCTACTCTCTGAAACTGGTAAAAGGAACAAATATTCTTTATTTGAAAGTTCAGATTAAAATGAAAATTTTTCAAACGGAAATTTTATTTCCTGTTGACAACCTCAACCGGAAAAATTTTCAACCGGAAAATCTGTCCGGTTCAACTCTCAAACGGAAAGAAATTTTGTTGTGAGGAGAGAAAACTCTCCGCTTGAATCTCAACCGGAAAAATCTTATCTTCAATGAATCATTTAATTCACTGGTTGAGGCACACATTTTCAAGCGGATTTTGCATTTAAAGTGTTATAATTAATTGTCCGAGAAAACTGTTTGAATTAAATTCAAAAGACACGCAACAGGCAGTTGTATTGTACAACCACCCGAAGCACACTTTTTGCGGACCCACTTGCACTTTTTATTCTCTCTCCTGTGACTCAGCACACTTTATCCAAATCGCTGATAACTGTCACTCACCTTTAAATCCATCAGTTACATACCCACAACCCCTTCAAAACTCCTCATAATCCCACAAGCAAGAAACAGTTCCAATTTCCGAAAACCTAAAAATTTTTCAGAACTCTTTCTTTCTACTCCCAAATTTCTCTCACACAATCAATCAACAATGGCACCAAAGGGTGATTCCGGTTGAACAAGGAGAACCTAGTTCTCAACCGGAAACACATGCTTCTGAAGAGCAACCTGCTCCAGTGGACAACACTGTATCAGCCACAGTAGTTGAACCCCCCACTGATCAACCATCTTCTCCTTCTGATGATCCAATCCTGACTTTCAAAAGAAAAAGGAGAAGCGATTCAGAACCACAATCAACTTCAATTCCTACCATTCCCCCTTCCCCAAAGCCTACTAAGCTGGCTTAAAAAGGTTGTGTAAGAGCCTACTCCTCTCTTGCAAACCACTGCCTCCAGCCCTGAACCAACCCTTGGCACAAAGCCAATTGGGTCAGCCATATTGGGATTCAAACTTGTTGATGAACCTTCTTCTGAGGGGGAGTCACTTCATATGGATGTACAATCCCCATCCACTTTCTCACCCTACACTTCCCAATTCTCACCTGTGAATGATGATGTAGAAAGAGATGTCACAAATGATGGTGTTATTAACCCAACCACCACATTACATGGGAACATTCTGAGTGACACTCACACTACTACATCTAACCCCCATTCACCCCAGGAGGTGAATCTCAGGAGTATAGATGAGATTCATGTGGAAAGGGCTGCTGCCACTCAAAGCTTCTCAATGAACTTTGATGATGGTAGTAACATTCATAAGACCCAATCCATGGCAACCCACACTATAGTTCAACCGGATGGTTTCCAAGTGGATCCGAAAGGGAAAACTGTAGTTGAGGGGAATCCCAGGAACCAAGAACACCAGGGTCGTGGACTTGATCAACATAGGGCTGATGGTCCATCTTTTTCCTATGATACTGGTGCAAATCCAGTTGAGGATAGTTTAACACTTTTTACTGAATTGACGGCATTATACAAAACTCTACAGGCTCAGGTAACCAGTCTCAATTCGACTGTTGCCAGCCTTGTAAAGACCAATCATGCTGCTGCTCAAGCTCAAGAAGTTCCTGTTGATGCCCCAATTGGTCAACCGGAAACTCCCCCTGCACCAAGGTTTGAACCGGTTACAGAGCATACTGCTGAGATTAGTAATTTGAACCCATTTCCTTTTGGAGGTCAGGCTGTAGAAGCTGATGCTACCAAAAAGGGGGAGAAGGCTAATTCTCCAACACCTGATATTGCTGCTGCTGCAACCACAACTGATGAAGATGAAGAGTATGATCAATCAGTGTCACTTCCTGAAGAGGCAAGGCAAACAGCCTTTAGGTTAGCCAAGGTTGATCCCTTTTCAGTTGCTGATAGGTTAACCAAGGTGAAGATGAGCTCTCTCATGAAGGTCTTTCCACAGGATCCAAGCCTGTTAGGAATGATTGAAGCAACAATGTTAGTTGCAGGTGCTCAGCCAGAGAGCATTCTGCAGGTCAAACACCTCTTGACCAATGTGATTATCCCACAAGAGGAGGCATTTGCCAAGTCTAAAGTAGATGAAATCACAACTATCATTGCCACTGAACCTATTGCTGATATGGTTCATGAAGATGTGATCGGTGAAACTTCAGTCATCCAGACTGAAGTAGTTGAAGGTGAAAAAGAAGGAGAGGATGAACCTGAAATCATCAGCTCTGTACTGAAAAACCTAAGTACAGAATCTCCGGCTGAAGTTCAACCGGAAGCGACTCAACCGGAAAAATCTCAACCGGAAGAGTCTCAACCGGAAAACTCACTGAAGCTGAGATAGCTGAAACTTTGATCCAAATCCATTTCCTTACAATCTCCCCCGGAAGAGTCACAGGTAATCCCTCATCTACATACATTAAGCCTGAACCATTTCACCCTTCTGATCTACTTGCTGAGTCTCTTCCTACTAATCTGTTGGAAAGACTTAAGCACCCAGCCTCTCATATTCCCACACCATAATCCAAATTCCAGTCCTATAGACCCAGGGGAATGAACCCAAGGCCCAGGGGATCCAGACCTACCAAACCCAGATATATGTCACCAAAGTGGAGGATAGATAACTGGACTGACATTGCCCCTGCAAAGCCTAAACCCTGTGCACCTGTTTGGATGTACAATCAACCTTCCTCCCCACCTAAAAACACCTCACCTTCAGCTCCACCATCACAAGCCATGAAACCACCCACCATATCACCAATAATACCTTCTGAATCCACTGAGCAAGCTGCAACCAGTTCTGTTCAAAGTCCCTCTCAAGCAGATAAAGGGAAAAGTAAAGTCCCAATTGAAACTGATGAATCATCTGCTAATCCTACCACTGGTGCTTCACCTGGAAGAAAGAAGTCTATTGCAAAAAGACCTCATCTCTCAACCAGAAATTTTCAGACTAGGAGGATTATGAGAGAGTTGAACAAAACAAAAATTCAATTTGAAAGGCCGCCATCTCCAGAAGAGTAAAGCTCTTGGAGATAGTCAATTTTTGAAGAACAACATACGGAGGATAAGTTTTGGCAGCATCATCTTAGGGGGAGATTGTAAGGAAATGAAAATCTGAGTCAACCGGTTCAAGATGAAGATTTCCGGTTGAAGATTTGCTCAAACGGAAAACACTCAAGCGGAAGACTTGTCAACCGAAAAAAGCTCAAGCGGAAAACATTTCCGGGTGAACTCTTTTATCCAACAGTATAAAGAGTTCAACCAGAAAAGTACTGAAAGTTCCTTTTTGCAGAAATCAGGCCTGCAACTACTTTTCTTCTCCAGATTCAGATCCTAGCCGTCTCCTACTTATAGATAATTGCATTTTGCACATTTCCTCTTATGTATGTTTACTAATGTTCTTTTAGTAAGTTTATTGTTTGACTTTCATGTACGGTTAGATTAGCCCGTATGAGATCAACGGCTGTGGTTGATCTCCTTAGTACTATATATAGTTGTTAGCTAGTTCATTCACAAGTACCAGATTTAGTGCTTACACTTGTAACAGTTTGAACTTGAGTTAATGCAAATAGTACCGAGAAATTTATTATCTTGTGCTCACTAGTTTATGCAATCAACATAATCAAACTACAAGTATAAGTAAAACAAAGCTTAAGTAAAAACAAGTGTGATACAACTTTATTCCGCATGGTTGTGATCCACAAGTAAAGAGTTCTTGTTCTGATTATTTTCTCTGAGTAGTCAACGGTCCTACAAAATCGACTTGAAACTTGAAGAAAAAAGAATATGATCACAAGTAAAGAAAAAAAAGTGATTTAGGGTCGTGAATCGAAGAGGATCGGGCGATTGAGGGGTGTATAGTGGTCGGAAAGTGAATGTGATGGTAGAGGAGAGCTCGGTTTACACCATAGGTGGTCGGAGGTGGTCGGATAGGTTTTCTGGTGAGGTGGGCGACGGTGGTTAGGGTTTCTTTTAAGCGAACGGAAATGTGAATCGTACATGAGGGGTGAGGGGGTTTTGTTTTAAAAAAAAAGTTTCATAACAGCCCCTGAAGTTTCACAAAACATATAAAAGCTCCCAAACCTCTTTTAAATGATAAAACACTTGAAAAGTTGTTAATGTTGAAAATTTAAGAATTACAAAACTTCCCCTCAGACTCATACCTCGAGTATCTGATCATGATCATAAAAATTTAAATTTTTTTTAACTACTCAAAGACTAAAAAAATTGAATATAAAAAGCATAGAATTAAGATAACCTAAAAACGAGATAAAAACACACTTGCCTTGAAGCTGATGTTTTTCATGGATCAAAACAGACTTATCTTTGACTGAGGAACTTTTTTTCAGCTTCTGTTACTCGACGCTCTAGACAATTGCCAGAATTTTTGACCACACAAACTCACATCAAGTAGTTTTGAAGTGCTTAAATTATGGTACAATATTACCGTCATGTTTAACCGTCCCCACACCCAATTGTTCATAGCAAAACCTACCCAACCTCAGAGTTTATTGAGGATTCACAAACCCCCAACTTGAGGAACCATGCAACACCGTCATGATAATCACTCATTTCTTTAATTATCAGTTGGTGATCAGGTAGGCCGCATAAGCACGCAGAGAAGACCAAACAAAATAATTATTTTATTATTATTATTATTATTATTATTATATATTATTATTATTATTATTATTTTATTATGTTTTTCATCTTTCTTTTTTATTTTTATTTTTCTTTTCTGAGGTGTTTTCATAACAGCAGAAACATGGCGTGTGATAGAGTGAATGCTAGGTATAATTACCACTCTCAACTCGTTTTTGCTGGGACTCAGTTTTTTAAACCATGTAAACTAGGACGGGAAACTAAACATATATAGAAGTTAAGTTTACTGCACTTACATTGATGATCAGAGTTTGGGGTTGAGCTTACCGACAAATCATCTTTGAGCAATCTTTCACTTCAGCCTTACACGTATCAGTCTCCGATTGTCTTGGACATTTATATCACTTCCTACCAACTCAAGACAAACAAAAGACTTCATAAAAACCTTAAACAGATTTTTCAGATTTTCTGAAACAATGACATTTCTTCCCCTGTTTTTATGAGGCTTTTGAAACAAAAAACACCAATTTTTATTTTTATTTAATTTTTAATACATATACTTTTTTATTATTTCTTTTTATTATTTTTGTTTTTGAAAAACAACTATGTACAACAGTTCTGATCAGATCATTCCTCGAAGGCAATCATCCTTAGGCCTTCAACACACATTTCAAAATTTGGACGAGGAAGGGGTTTTGTGAAAAGGTCAAAAACATTTTGATTTGAGCTTACCTTTTCCAACTGAATCAACTTCCTATCATAGCAATCACGAATGAAATGTACCTTGATATTTATATGCTTTGTTTTGGAATGTTGAACAGGATTCTTAACAATTTGCAGAGCAGCAGCATTATCACAAAAGATTGGAGTATTAATAAATTCCATACCATAGTCAGTGAGCTGATTCTGAATCCATACTACCTGTGAGCATCCAGCTGATGCTGCCACATATTCAGCTTCTGCAGTTGACTTGGAAACGGTATGCTGCTTCTTGCTCTACCAAGAGATGAGTCTGTCTCCCAAGTACTGACACCCTCCAGTTGTAGATTTCTTATCAAGGTCACTACCTCCATAATCACTGTCAGTAAACGCAAACAATTGAAAATCAGTATTCTTAGGATACCAAAGTCCAAGCCGAGGCCTGCCCTTCAGATACCTAAAAATACGTTTAACAGCAGCTAAATGAGAGAGTTTAGAATTAGCCTGATAGCGTGCGCACACACACACTGCATGCATGATATCGGGCCTACTGGCTGTTAAATACATGAGTGATCCGATCATCGAACGATACATGAATTCACTCACTGATTCTCCATCTGCATCTGCTGTTAGTAGAGGTCTTCATTTGTAGATCCGTAGATAATGTCATCCACATACACTTGCACTATGATGATATTATCATTCACCTTTTTTCTAAACAAAGTTTGATCAACCACTCCCCTGATGTAACCATTCTCCACCAAATGTTTTGATAGAGTCTCATACCACGTACGTGGAGCTTGATGCAAACCATACAGGGCTTTATCCAGTAGATATACATGATCTGGATGTTCCTCATCCACAAACCCCGGCGGCTGAGCCACATAAACTTCTTCATTCATTTTAGCATAAAGGAAGGCTATCTTCACATCCATCTGATGCACTGTGAAGTTGAGATACGTTGCTACAGCAAGAAATATTCGAATTGCTTCCAATCTCGCCACTGGTGCATACACCTCATCATAATCCACCCCGTAAACCTGTCTGTGACCTTGAACAATTAGCCTGGCTTTGTTCCTCACAATTACACCCGTATCATCTTTCTTGTTCTTATACAACCATCTTGTGGGTATAACCTTTTTATCTTCTGGTCTTTCCACTAGACGCCACACTCCCAATTTTAAAAATTGATTCAGTTCATTGTGCATAGCCTCCATCCAACTCGGATCTTTAAGTGCTACCATCACATTTAGAGGCTCTATTTGGGAGATAAAACATGAGTACATGCAGTGGTTGATGTCACCATGCGGCTTCTAGTGGTGACCCCTGCTGACACTGGTCCAACCACATTGCTGAGAGGATGATCTTTGTTAATTCTTGTCGTTTGAACATCTGGTACTGAAATAGAAACAGGCAGGTTAGTATCATTAACATTATTGTTCATACCTTGGATTTCTAACTCCTTCTGATCATCATGAGTTCTTGAAGATTCTGGAACATTCATAACATCATCCTTAGGAGCTGCTGTTGATACACTGTCTCTAACATTTTCAACAGATCGTCTTACTTCAGGAGCTGGAGCAATGATGTCTTCTTCTTCTTCCAGACCAGGAAACATGCTTGAGTAGTTGAAACCTTCAAACAATGATCCATAATCAAAAATCCAGTCTGGTCCAGTTTCTGCATCAGTTGGATTGTCTTCCAACCAGTCAACATTGAATGCCTCAATTATCATTTTGGTGGTTTTGTTATAAAATCGATAAGCACTATTTGCAGAATATCCGACAAAGTAGCATTCATCAGCCTTTGCTTCGAACTTCCCCACATCAGACTGAATTAGGACTGTGCAAGGAAACCCGAAGGTCTTGAAGTACCCCACCCTTAGTTTTTCTCCATAAATAATCTGATAAGGCGTCTTCTCATGCCGCTTGTTCAATAGTACCCGATTCTGCACATAACAGGTGGTGTTGACTGCTTCAGCCCAAAATAAAATTGGTAATCTCGCTTCACACAGCATCGTTCTGGCAGCTTCAATGAGTGTTTTATTTCTTCTTTCAGCAACACCATTCTGTTGAGGTGTGTATGGTGCACTGTACTGCCTTTCTATACCTTTCTCTCCACAGAACATATTCAATTCAGCATTCTTAAACTCTGTTCCGTTGTCTGATCTTATTGCCTTCACTTTCTTACTCATCTGATTCTCTATGAGAGTAACGAACTGTTTCACCAGTTCTGGAGTTTCATACTTGTTTGACAAAAAGAACACCCAAGTAAACCGAGAGAAGTCATCCACTATCACCAGACAATATGCAAACTTGCTGATACTTAGTACTTGCATTGGTTGCATTGGGCCGAAGAGATCCATATGAAGTAGTTGCAACACCGATGAGATAGAATTCGTCATTTTTGATCGATGTGGTAACTTGTGCTGCTTCCCCTTAGCACATGCAACACACTTCTCAATTGATGTGAAGTCCTTGATCGGGATATTTCGAACATGCTCTCCCTTTGCCAGCTTGTTCAGATTCTTCATGTTAGCATGTCCCAAACGACGATGCCATAACAAAGCCAGATTTTCATTTTGCTTTGAAATAAGACAGGCTACGTCAGATGGCGGAGGATTACCCATGTTGAGAAGATAAGAATTTGCTCTTCTTGGTGTACGCATCAAGATACACTCCTCTGGAATCTTGACTCCAGGCTTGAGGATGATACATTCCTTCTTATTAAACAACACAGAATATTCTCGATCACAAATCTGCGAAACACTGAGCAGACTATGTGATAATTCTTCTACATAATGCACATCTGTGAATGTCAAGCTACCATTCTTCACCACACCTTTCTTGCTAATCCTGCCACCTACTCCACCAGCAAAAGATACACATCCTCCATTGAAATCTTCAACCTCTTCCAAAAGCGATAAATCTCCAGTCATATGTCGGGAGCAACCACTATCAACGTACCAGAGATTGTTGACAATTCTTCTCGGCTGTCCCTACATGAATCAAAGATCAGTTAGAGTCAGGTACCAGGTCATAACAGATCTGGGCACACCTTTGGAATCAATGTAGTTAACTAATTGAAGGGACATTCCTGCTTTTGATTCAGTTACACTCAAACTTTGAGCGTTGACTTTTGGTTTCCAAACAGGGTGTTTCTGTGGTTTCATCACATTGGTTGAGTTCTTCATTGATGCAGGTTTCTTTTGTGGAGATGTGGCCTTTTTACCGTGAGATTTCTTGACAGGAGTCCACTCAAGTTTCAATTTTGTCTGAACAACTTGTTTTGTTTGAGAGACTTCTTTTGATTTTGAATTTTGTGTCTCAACCTTTGTTTTGCCTTTAGGTTTAGAAATTCCTTTTGTTTTAGACACTTGTTTCTCAACAAATTCCGGTCTCATCTTATCATTCTTTTTGTAAACTCCTTTAGGTGTGTAAGTTGGTTTCGGAGTTTTGGCCACATTCCACTTTGCATCAACAGGCTTCGTCACTGGAGCCTTTGTGTTTAAAACCTTAGACTGTTGAGTCTTTATTGGTTCTGAACTTTGCTTCCCCTGTGACAAAGCTTGTTTCTATTGATTTTTGTTTCCACCTGTCATCATATTCTCTAACATACTAGTCCGTGGGTTTTGCGGATAGTATGGTTGATAAGGTCTATTCACACAATTTACAGCAAAGTGCCCTGGTTCTCCACACCGAAAACAATTCATAAGTCTAGGCCCATTTACATGACTACAGAGATATGAGCGTCTTGGATAAGACGACTTCCATTCAGGCTTATCATCCCATTTGTGTATTACATGTTTTGGAACTTTTTCTGGTTGTGTAATTAAACAAAATTGTTCTGATTTTGATTTGTTTGTTCTGTTGAAAGTAGACACAATCTGGGGATAAGGGACAAAGTCCTTGGGCTTAGACTCACGGCCAACTCTTGTGTTAGGCACACGAATTTTAAAACCATTAACTTTTTCATTAGAATCAGAAACATGTTTTGATGACAAAGACACAACAGACTGTTTTGACTTGGACATAATAAGTTCTGACACAGATGCCAAAACATCGTCCTTAGGTAAATCAGAAGTTAAACTACTAGACACATGACATTCTTTGACTCTTAAGCATTCACCATCCTTCCCAGAAACATCTTGGATCCTTACTTCATCTGCACATGAAACAAAAACGTCAGACGAACCAGCATTATCGTTTAATGGTTCCTGGGATGGACCTGGTTCACTTGTGGATGCCACAATTCTATTTTGATTACCCAGCCCATACATCATATGTTTCTCATTTTCTAGTTCCTTTTCTGTCATAGGTTTCACACCAACCAATACACTATCTAGGGGATGTCCTGCTTCATGCATTTCTGATTCAGATCTATCTACCCGATTCTCCTCATAGATCATACCTATTATATCTCTAGGCACAGGTTTAGGAACATTATTCTTCTTTTGTTCAGAAAAACTAATTCCTATTCCTCCTTTATCCTTACCAAACCTAACATCGCTTATGCAGTTGGACAAAGCCTTTCTAGCTTCAAGCATTCTTTTATTTCTCATTTGATTCACATATAATTTTACTTGCAACTCATTGTTTTGATGTGTAAGTTCATCTACCTGCTTTCTAAGCTCAACAATCTCTAACTTAGCATTATCATAAAGGACAGACTTCTCAGAAGCAGGGGCTTGGTATTTCTCTATATCCAATTTCTGAGCTTTAACTTTCTCCTCACTCTTTTCCCATCCACCCTTAAACGAACTTCTAGAACATTGCATATCAAATAATTCTATCTCACTATTCTTCCAAAGTTGTCTAAGGCCAGGAATTAGACGTGCACAAGTGGGATTAGTACATACCTTTGTGTTGTCGACCTCGGCTGCAAAAGCTTCCTTGTCTTCAACCAGGTTCTCTTCTTTCTCTTCTGACGTTTCTTCTGTGACCATAAACGCATGCTCCTCCTCATCATCATTCTCCATCTGAGCAATCATAGTACCTGTCAGACTGAGTTCCCTTACCTGCGAAGCCCATTGATACTCTCCACAGTTTTGCACAACCAAAGCCTTTGTCTCAGCCTTCCCTTTACCATCTCCAGCTTTCTTCTCTTCTCGTTTCTCCCTCTTTGGCTTGGTACCCTCTCTTGCAAAGTGCCCGTACTCATCACAATTGAAACATATGAGCTTGCTCTTATAAAAACCCATCCTTATCTTGTCCTGATCCTTCCATACATTCCTTCCAGTTTTTGCCATAAACTTCTTAGCGCGGAAAACTGCCATTGCCATTTGCCAGGAAACATCAAGCATTTCCACATCTTCAGGATTGATCTGGTTCAGTTCTCCTGACATCATATCAGTAGGCACCAATGTTCCAGCCATAAGTGCATGGTAACTGTTCATAAATCCCATTCCAAGAGCAAAGTTGGGATCATTGGTAGCATTAGCCTCATCAGCGTTGACCATTCCACTTGAACTTGCTTGATATCGTGCCACGAATGCAGTTGACTTTCTGTTAGCACTTGAATCATTTCCAGACGCACTTCCAGCTTGCTTTGACCCAACTTCTTCAGATAAGAGAGCCTGATTCAGTTTTCCTGTCCTACTGAGTGAACTTAAATGATTCAGCTCTCTCTGTTTATCATCAATCAGCTTTGACTTCGGTTTGTTAATAAGCTCATCAACAGTCAACTCCTCAAGCTTGTTGTTATCTTTAATGATTGAAATATTGGTATTCCAATTTTTGGGTAAACTGTTCAACAGTTTCAGATTCTTATCCTCCTGTTCTGGTTCAACATCGTAGCTTGACATCTCAGTAATTAAGGACACAAATCTTTGAACTTGAGCTTCAAAGTACTCTCCTTGCATGTGATTGAAAAAATTAGACTTCTGCTTCAGCATCTGTTTACGACTCGTCTTGAAATCGGGATTTCCTTCATATGCAACCACCAGAGCATCCCAGAGCTTCTTTGCAGTCTTGTACTTCTTAAATCCTTGAGCAATCTCCGGAGTCAATGCCATTGTCATGATAGCATACGCTCTTTCATCCTTGTTACACCTTTCCCCAATCATCATCTGAGTATTCTGCTTCAGTTTTCACTACTCCAACCTTTCATGCTTCAGTGTGAGTAGGTATGAATGGTCCATTGACAACAGATCTCCAAAGTCTCGGATCAACACTTTTCAAATGGTTCTGGAATCTGTATTTCCATTCAAGGAAGTTATCAGCAGATGTGAGTCTGGGAGGACGGGTAGTCGATCCAATTTCAAAGTCCAGTTTTGGTACATGCTCGGTTCAAAATCCATGACGAAAACTTAGGAAAAATTAAAAATTTGTCCAAATTTGTTTCCGATCGTAAACACCTGTTTACGATTTTGACACGCAAGCAGACCGTAAACGCCGATCGTAAACACACCCCGGATCGTAAACGTAGTCGTAAACACACAAAGCTTGGATCTTGAAGTCGTAAACAACGTATAGAGTCGTAAATGCGGCCGTAAACGTCGTAGAGAGTCGTAAACACGATCGTAAACACTCAAAAAAAACAGTCTTGAAGTCGTAAACTCAGTTTTGATGAAGAACACCGATCGTAATCTTCAAGAGCAGCCCAGAAACGATCGTAAACACCCAGAACAGCAACAAGCCAACACTTTTTCCAGCCAAACACTCGAATCCAATATCGTGGAACCTCGAATCAGATGATTCTTGGCTCTGATACCAATTGTTGGTCCAGAAACAACAACCGAGCACGATATAGTAAACACAAACAAGTGCGGAAACCTCGTTTGTGATTGATTCGAGAAGAACATGATGAAAAAGACAAGATTTAAGGTGAAGAACAAGCAACACAATCAAGTCTTGAATGATGAACAATCAATCTTTATTGAAGCCGAGTTTGCGATCGTAAATGTAAAGAGAAAACTGGAAATCGTAAACTGCAAGCTTGTATTAATCATAAACACATGAGGTATTTATACTAGCTCTACAAAAGCCCTAAAAGAAATCGTAAACTACTAAAGCCCAATAAGCCCAAACCGTAAACATATTAAGCCCAAAACAAATAAGCCCAATCTAATGTGCATGCCTCATAAAGTATAGCCCAACAGGGTGTACTACAATTAATAGATTAATTATAGGTTTTGGGCTTGGGCTTAGAAAGCCTTGTAGGGTTAGGTGTGTAGTATATAAACACACCTAGGCCTCATTTGTAAGGCAGGCCATTGGAGAGAGGAGAGGGGATACCAGGAGACAAAGAGAATTCAAAATTCTCTTGTGATTGTACTAGAGAAGTCCATTGAACTCGTGTGCATCGATTCCAGGTTTAAACGTTTTATTATTAATCGTGTTCATTCTTTAACGTTTTTATTGTTTATCTTGAATCACTCGATTAACCGGATTCCGCACGCTTAATCGAGTATTGATATCGTGTTTGGACCTGATTTGGGACTTACAATTGGTATCAGAGCCAAGAAACACGTGTTTCGTGGCTCGCACGATATCGATTCAAGATTGTCTAACGATTTTCTTGAGTTTTTGATAAGTTTTTCAGGTTTTCGATCAGACTTAGGTGGTTTTCGATTCTGGAAAAGTGGATTTTGATTTTGATGTAAATTTAGGAAAGTATCTTGATTGATTGATTTTCGAATTTTGACCTGGTGATTAAGTTTTCCATCAGAAAAATCGTTTTTGATTGAGGGTGGAGGATCTCGATCGAAAAGCTAATTTTGGAAAGAAATCCAGTCGTTTAGGAAAATTTGACTAACTTGCTCAATAAGTTCTCAATCCAAAAACTTGTTTTCATTTGGCACTAGTGTGACAGATTGGTATCAGAGCCACGGCAATAGGGAACTAGGTTATTAGAATGGCTTGACCTAGACTATTGCTTTAGGCGTCCTGCATGTCCTTAGGTGCAACTTAGCCTTACCCATTTCTTCACACCTCTCGATCTCAAACACTCGACACACACATGTATGCACTAAACTCTTTGGGCTTCCTAGCCCTTTCCCTTAGTAATGGTACCTTACGTACCATTTCAGGAAATTGATTTCTTTGATTTTAAACTCTCGTCAGAGATAGGTTTCTAGCAGTAGACATGTAGTAACTGGAAGGGGGAAACACCGGTAGCTGGAGTGCTCTGTCATAGACTGGTGTTGCGTATAAATCCTGATCTTCCGTGGGACCTGGGCACCTAACTAGGACCACCTGGTGAGAGCGTTGGAACCTATTAGGCCAAAGCATGTCATTATACTGCTAGGAGTCCGAGACTAGAAAGGAAGTGAAGGTTGAGTCCTCCACCTTCAATTCAAACAAGAAAAAGCGGAAGTCAAAGAATTTTGCAGTGACCACTACACCTACTGCTCCTCCTACTCAAGTGGCTCCCTTTGTTCCTCCAGCCAAGAGGCAATACACTAGACCTCACCCTGAATGCAACACTTGCAAGCGCCACCATCCCGCACAGGTCCCATGTTGGCTATGCCAAAATTGTGGTCGTTATGGTCACCTGACCCACGCTTGTCGCCAACCACCTCGAGTGCAACCTTTGAGGGCCCAACTAGTGGCTCAAATGCCTGCTCAACCCTTGATCACTCAAGCACCAAATGTTCGAGTTCACGTTCGAGCTTGTTATAATTGTGGAGATCCTGGTCACCTTCGCAATGCTTGTCCACAACTCTTGGCCCCTAACCCTCCTGCTAATAATAACGCAAATCGTGGTGCACCTGCTCGAGCCTTTGTCATCAATGCCAACCAAGCTCAGGCAAACCAAGAAGTGGTCAACGGTACATTTCTCGTGAATAATACATATGCTTCTATATTGTTTGATACTGGTGCCGATAGGAGTTTCGTTTCTCAAGATTTTGAACCCTTGCTTGCTATTTCCCGTACTGCGCTCGAGTCACCTTTTTCAGTTGAGGTGGCAGACGGAAACCTTATTCCTCTTGATTCCATTATACGTAATTGTAATTTGACCTTCAATGACCACATTTTCCCTATCGACCTCATTCCTATGCGTCTCGGGAGCTTCGACATCATAGTAGGTATGGACTGGTTGTCTCATCACCATGTAGAACTCTTTTGTCATGAAAAAATCATTCGTATCCCTCGCCCAGACGGACAGGTCTTGGTGATTCATGGCGATAAACCTTCGAGTGAGCTAAAACTCATGTCTTGCACTAAGGCCCAAAAGTACTTGCGCAAGGACTACGTGGCGTTTCTGGCCAACATTGTGGATGTTCAGGAGAAGGAAAAGAGAATAGAAGACATCCCGATCGTTCGAGACTTCCCAGAAGTCTTTCCTGGTGACTTATCGGGTCTTCCTCCCGTTCGCCAAGTCGACTTCCGTATTGATCTTATTCCTGGCGCCACTCCTGTTGCGAAGTCACCTTATCGCCTTGCACCCTCTGAAATGCAGGAGTTATCCAAACAACTCCAAGAGCTTTCTGATAAAGGGTTCATTCGACCCAGTTCCTCGCCTTGGGGAGCACCTGTTCTTTTCGTTAAAAAGAAAGATGGTACGTTTCGGATGTGCATAGACTATCGCGGGCTCAATAAGCTCACCATTAAAAATCGCTACCCTTTGCCTCGCATTGACGATCTTTTCGATCAACTTCAGGGTGCCACTTGTTTCTCGAAGATCGACCTTCGTTCTGGTTATCACCAACTTCGCGTTTCTGAGGATGACATACCAAAAACCGCTTTTCACACTCGCTATGGTCATTTTGAGTTCACCGTCATGCCTTTCGGGTTAACAAACGCGCCTGCAATATTCATGGACCTCATGAATCGTGTTTGTAAACCCTATCTTGATAAATTCGTCATCGTCTTCATCGATGATATCCTCATTTACTCAAAGTCAAGATCTGAGCATGAAACTCACCTACGTCTGATTTTGGAACTCCTAAAGAAAGAGCAACTTTACGCCAAATTCTCTAAATGTGAATTTTGGCTTGAGGAAGTTTAATTTTTAGGGCACATTGTCAACAACAAAGGTATCCATGTTGACCCTGCCAAGATCAAAGCTATTAAGGATTGGAATACTCCTACCACTCCTTCCGAAGTCCGCTCGTTTCTTGGGCTAGCGGGCTATTATCGGCGTTTCATTGAAAATTTCTCAAGGATCGCGATACCACTCACAGCCTTAACACAAAAAGGCAAACCTTTCGTGTGGGGTCCTAACCAGGAAGAGGCATTCCAGATCCTCAAACAAAAGTTATGCGATGCTCCGATCCTGACTCTTCCTGATTGGAACGATGACTTTCTTGTCTATTACGATGCCTCAAATCAGGGCCTCGGTTGTGTACTCATGCAACGAGGGAAGGTGATTGCATACGGGTCAAGGCAACTCAAGAAACATGAGAAAATTACACGACGCACGATCTCGAGTTGGGTGCGGTCGTGTTTGCCTTGAAAATTTGGAGGCATTATCTTTATGGCACTGAATGCATAGTCTACACAGACCATAAAAGCCTTCAACACATCTTTAATCAGAAGGAACTCAACATGCGCCAGCGTCGTTGGGTTGAACTCCTAAGCGACTACGACTGTGAGATCCGCTACCACCCTGGGAAGGCGAATGTCGTGGCCGACGCACTTAGTCGTAAGGTGCATTTCAAAACTATCATCTCTCAGGGTACTCATAAATTGTCTGATCTTCACACTCGCATCTTTGAGGCTCAACATGTTTCAGTCACGGAAGGAAATATGTATGAGGAGATGTCATGTGGTGCAGAACTTCAACTCGAAGCTAAATCTAACGGTCTCTTGTATTTCTTGAACCGTCTCTAGGTTCCTGACCGGGGTCTTCGTGGGGTGATCTTGAACGAGGCCCATAAGTCTCGTTACTCTATCCATCCTGGCGCAGATAAAATGTACCAGGACCTTCGAGCTCTCTATTGGTGGCCTGGCATGAAGAAAGACATTGCACTTTTTGTGGCTAAATGTCTCACATGCTCTAAGGTAAAGGCCGAGCATCAACGACCCTCTGGTTTACTCGAGCAGCCAGAAATTCCTGTTTGGAAGTGGAAAAATATAGCGATCGACTTCATCACTAAACTCCCACGTACTTCCAAGGGTCATGATAGTATTTGGGTCATAGTCGACCGTTTGACGAAATCCGCCCATTTCATCGCCATTCACGAGAACTATGGAGGCGAGAAATTGGCTCGCATCTACATCAACGAAATCGTTAGTCGTCACGGTACTTCTCTGAGTATCATCTCCTATCGCGATGGCCGATTCATTTCTCATTTTTGGAAATCCCTTCAAACTGCCTTGGGGACTCGTTTGGACCTCAGCACTGCCTATCATCCGCAAACTGATGGTCAGTCTGAGCGCACCATTCAGACACTTGAGGATATGCTCCGCTCTTGCGTTATCGATTTCGGTGGAAATTGGGACTCTCATTTGCCTTTAATCGAATTCTCATATAATAATAGTTATCACTCAAGCATCGGTATGACACCTTTCGAAGTGCTCTATGGTCGAACATGTCGGTCACCCATATGTTGGAATGAGATAGGTGAAGCACAAATCACTGGTCCCGAACTGATTCAGGAAACTACCGACAAAATTTCTCAGATTCGTGACCACTTGCTTGCTGCTAGGAGTCGTCAAAAGAGTTACGCTGATAGACGACGAAAGCCCCTGGAATTTGATGTCGGCGACTTAGTTCTACTAAAGGTATCCCCTTTGAAAGGAGTCGTGCGATTTGGTAAAAAGGGGAAACTAGCACCTCGATATGTGGGTCCATTCAAAATCCTTGAAAGGGTTGGTAAAGTGGCCTACAGACTTGATCTACCTCCTGAGCTTGCCAACGTTCATCCCACTTTCATGTATCAAATCTTCATAAATGTCTCGCGGATGAAAATCTTCACATACCGCTGGAAGATGTTCATATAGATGAATCCTTGCATTTTGTTGAGAAACCTGTGGAGATTATGGATCGTGAATTTAAGCAACTCAAGCGCAGCCGTATTCCAATTGTCAAGGTTCGTTGGGTGTCTAAACGTGGACCAGAGTTCACCTGGGAACGTGAAGACCAAATGAAGATCAAGTATCCGCATTTGTTCGAGCAGTCTTCTCAAGATTAATTTCGGGACGAAATTCCCTAAAGTAGGGGAGACTGTGACCTTTCGGATTTTTCATTTGTTTGTACCCGATCCATTTTCAGTTCGTGTAATCATGGTTGATGATCAATAAAGGATCTTATCTCAATTTGGTGTTTCATTTATCATATGTTTGTGTTTGGTTATGTCGTTGATCACAATATTCGTAAGTTACTTGGTTATTTGAATTTAATCGCGTATAACCTTTATTTTTATCACTTTCGTTGATTGGGTTGAAACCGGGTAACTTGGGTGAATCTAAACACGTGTGATGCTCGTGGGTAATACTAGTCACGCACACGAGTAAGTACATGTGATGTTTCACAAAAGTTGAAGGTAAAAACGCAATTTACGAATTCTCGATTTTTACACAATTTCGGTTTTAATGGAGGACCCGTGAAACTCGAAAATCATATTTTGTGGTTCTATAATGTTCTTATACGTGTTTTAAGGTTGTGGTTAAAATTTGATGCAATTTGGAGTTGAAATGGATAGTGAACAAAGAAAGGAAAAATAAAAATAAAAAACACGTTGGCCGTTGGAATCGAACCAGCGACCTCTAGGTTAATAACCAGCGTTGTTACCACTGGGGCAGTATGGCTTTTGTGTCATGTCTCCGATTCTAGAATTTATAAACTGTTTTTTTTTTTTTTTTGCGACCTGAATGAGCTGGTCGCGACCAGCTCTCGTTTTTCACTCATTTTCACCTCAAAAACTCGTTTTTAATCCGTTTTAACTCAAATTTTTCATACCTTATCACTTGTAACCATTTAGGAACATTCTAGAATCCTCAAATCCTTTCCATAATCGTTTGAATCAATCAAATTAATTACCTTATCACTTTACAAAATCACGTATGTGACCAATTTCATAGTTTAGGTCACATGAATATTCATAACAAAAAGTCCAGAATAGATTGCATTGTTTGAAAAACATAACCAAACATTCAATTATGTGATTATCATCAAAAGTCTTGATTTTTCTTACTTTTATTACCAAAATTTAAACTTTGATTATAAAACTTATAGTTAATAGTGACATAACATCATATTAAGTTTGTATATCAGTTAATAATCACAAGAAAAACAGACCACCGGGTAACTTGGGTGAATCTAAACACGTGTGATGCTCGTGGGTAATACTAGTCACGCACACGAGTAAGTACATGTGAAGTTTCACAAAAGTTGAAGGTAAAAACGCAATTTAAGAATTCTCGATTTTCACACAATTTCGGTTTTAACGGAGGACCCGTGAAACTCGAAAATCATATTTTGTGGTTCTATAATGTTCTTATACATGTTTTAAGGTTGTGGTTAAAATTTGGTGCAATTTGGAGTTGAAATGGATAGTGAACAAACAAAGGAAAAATAAAAATAAAAATAAAAACACGTTGGTCGCTGGAATCGAACCAGTGACCTCCAAGTTAATAACCAGCGCTGTTACCACTGGGGCAGTGTGGCTTTTGTGTCATGTCTCCGATTCCAGAATTTATAAACTGTTTTTTTTGCGACCTGAATGAGTTGGTCGCGACCAGCTCTCGTTTTTCACTCATTTTCACCTCAAAAACTCGTTTTTAATCCGTTTTTTTTTTTTTTGGGTTTTTCATCTAATGATCAAATAAACTTATCAATTGATAACCATAGAAAAATGATGGTCTAATGATCCATTTCCACACTTCAAGCAAATTACAAAGAAGTGGCGGGTAAACGGGCAACAAGTTGCGCCGCAACCCCCTTTTGAATCGCGAACTCAATCCGTTTTAACTCAAATTTTTCATACCTTATCACTTGTAACCATTTAAGAACATTCTATAACCCTCAAATCCTTTCCATAATCGTTTGAATCAATCAAATTAATTAGTTTCTTATTTTTTTAAAACTTTCCTTTATCCATATCTCCCAAAATCGAACCCTACGGTCACCCTCTCCTATAAATACCGACTCACATCGCCTCTGGAACATCTACACGACCTAAACCATCAATCAATTTCGTTCCAGAAGCTCTCGATCGCGAATTCAAAAGTCAACGGTCGAAGGTTTGACCAGTCGATTTCAAGACCTTCTGTTCATCTTTCGGGTACTTTCTTTTTACCAACACCTTTGTTTTACAAAATCCTTCGAAACCCCATTCTTCTTTTCTGTTCATATAGGGCTAATCGAAAAGTCAACTCTACACATACACATTTAATTGGGGATAACCATCTAATTCTTAATAAAAGACCATGGATCTGTTTTTCTTGTGATTATTAACTGATATACAAACTTAATATGATGTTATGTCACTATTAACTATAAGTTTTATAATCAAAGTTTACATTTTGGTGATAAAAGTAAGAAAAATCAAGACTTTTGATGATAATCACATAATGGAATGTATGGTTATGTTTTTCAAACAATGCAATCTATTCTGGACTTCTTGTTATGAATATTCATGTGACCTAAACTATGAAATTGGTCACATACGCGATTTTGTAAAGTTTTGGACTAAATATGTAAATACTAAAACTTTAGGGTAGAAGTTGTATTATGATAAAGTTCTTATAATTTTGTTTTACACCTTAGAGAATTGGAAAAAAATAAATATATAATTTAACTCAGAATTTAGAAATGACATAATAGACCCTATAATTTTGGAAATGACATATAGGTCCCTATACATTTAGAAGTTACACAGACACCTTGTAGTTTAGCACTTTTCCAAATTAGAACCTAAGTTTTGAAATGTTACACTTATAATCCTAAACTTTAGAATTTTTTAATTTAGTTCTAAGTCCAGAATAGATTATTTAGGTAAAACGATTATATTAATACATGAAACTAATTGGACATGTAGTAACTGGAAGAGTGAAACACCGGTAGTTGTGGGACTCTGTCATGAGGTAAGTCTTTGCGCATAAATCCTATCGGACCTGCAGGCTTACCTGGGACGCCCCGATGAGAGTGTAGTAGCTTATAGGCCAAAGCATGTCCGAGAAGTCTAAAGTATTAATATGTTTTCATTTAAGCTTTTAACCTTTTAAATAATTTAAATAATAACGTCTCCCTAATTAGTTGTGTACTTAAACCCCATCTTGGTCATCCCGATTCTCTATGTTTATTTTTGGCCATCCCATTTACTAGGTGATCGTGAGGGTTAGTTGTTTCTGCGCTCGGTGCCATTCTCATCTCTCTAACGCTATCCTCTATGTGAGTACTCATAGCCCCTTTTTGCCTTTATAGTTTTGGGGTGTAACATGTATTTATATGAAACTCAAACTCTATATGCTTATACGTACTTAAACTCAAATGCGATTCTATGTGTTATGTGTAATTGCTAGTATGTGAACTTATGTGGTATATATTGTTGTATGGTGATCAAACTCAAACTCAAACTCACGCATAACATTAACTGTAAAAAAGCCTGGGTTACAATGATAGATCTATTGGTTGACAGCCCACCCGTTAAAGCAAGAATGCGATCTCCCTGGGTGATTGTGAACCTAATTGTCAGGGTTGGATTACGCTAGATTATGCATTTGTTTATTGTACTTGTAATTGTCACTTAACTCTTGGATCGCATAACTTTTCACTTATGTATGGGTCAAAACCCTATGTTTACTCACCAACTACTTTTGTAGTTGACTATTTACTTTATACATGTTGCAGGAAATGGTGCTTGATAGGATGGACTCTATGTGGACACATGGGATTGCTTGGACCTAGTTTGAGACCTTAATAAAATTGAACCTATGTTTGTTTATTTCGTTTTTTTGAAACATTGTTGGATTATTATTATTATATTTATGAAATGGGTATTTAAGATATATTGCAACTATTAATAGTGTTGTGTGCATCTGGACAATCCTCATACCCCGACATCTTCCGCCGTCGGTTGGGGTGTGACAACTAGTGGTAATGGTTTTCGACTAGAGAGGTTTTCGAAGGGGTTTTCGATCAAGGGTTTCCGTTTGGCAATTGATTCTCGATCGTGTTCAGGTTTTCAATCAGTCCGAGTTTTTGTGCGGTTTGAGGTTTTATGATCATACAAAGGTTTTCTATTGACAGTGAGGTTTTCGATCGGGTTGTACGAGTTCTCGATCGCTATCGGTTTTTGACTTGTGTGTTTTCTAACTCACGGGTCTTCGTTTAGCACAGCTAGTTTCGGTTTAAATCCAAGATATACGTTTTTAATCCTGCTTAGAGGGTTACGAGTGTGGCAGTGTTCTCGTTCGATTTTCAATTGAAATTGTGGTTTTCGATTGTATCACGGGTTTTCGATCCGGTTTCTCGTTCGAAGCTTACCTGGTTTTCGTTAGAGATTGTGGAATCCGATCTGCTCCAGTTTTCACTTTTTAAAGTTTTTCGATCAGAGTTACTCTATTGATAAAAGTTTCGATTATTCTGCGGGTTTTCGACCGATCTCACGAGTTTTATTTCTGGTTCTCGATTAAAGATTTCGGTTTTCGATTGAGCTTGGATTCACATTCAAAACGGGTAAACAGTCTCAAGGGTTCTCCTCCGTTTACCGATACTCGAATTTCACGATTGGTTCATCGTTTCCGCCCACTTCAAGGTGTTCATGTTTGTTTCATTATTCGCAGCTGCGTTAAGGATTTCGGTTGTCTTGCTGATTACGGCCGGATAGGGTATCATCAACCATATTAAAGTGAGCTATCGTACTTGCAATTGAGTTGCAGGATATCGGCAAATTGAAATTATTTGAAGAAGATTATAAAAATATTTACGAATTTGCCAATGATTTAAACGGGTTAATTTCACGTATGCATTGAATTTGATTCTGAAGTTTCTATATTTACAAATTTGTCATTCATATATAATTAAATCGGGTGGTCCACGTCATCCGGTATTGAAAGCAATAAACGGCCACTCAATTTAAGTTGGTGTAAATTATTTTTGACGAGGTTTTGTTCGTTAAATTTTTCTGGACCTCGTGGTGTAATTTGTTCAAAGTAATAATAGGTTGCTGGGATTTCGGTTTTCAGGGAGCCTTTCGGTTGAATAAAAGGTTTTAGCTCAGTTTGTTAGATTTCGATCGATTTTAGTGGTTTTCAATTGAAAAGCGGGTTTTCTTTTCGGTCGTGCAAGGTGTTCACGATCAGACTGCAGGTTTTCAGTTGAATTACGTTTTTCAGGTGTTTTATATTTTCATTAGAAATGAGTTCAGATACATCTTCATCTCAGGAATGTACAAATCCCACTCATCCTTCTCGTTTGATCTCTTCGGACAACTTCCGAGATTGGAAATGCAGTTTCAGAAACCATCTGAAAAGTGTGGAGTTGTGGAGATCCGTGATAGAGGGTCCTTTCCAGCCGATATATGTTACAGGACCTAAAAGATGGGAATCTAAAACTGAGAATGAATTTTCTGATGATTATAGGGAAAGAATAAAAAAGATAAAGAGGCCTATGCAACTATCAACATGGCCTTATCTCCAGAAATCGCTCAAGAATTCAGAAAATGCCAATCTGCTGAAGCTCTCTGGAATGCTTTGTGCAAAGCATATGAAAGAAATGAGAATGATGACCAGAAAAAGCATCAAGCAATTGTGGATGAAGTTGACAAGACTAAAACGCCAGTATGTTCCAATCCAACATGTGCTCGTCTAATTCCTGCTCTTAGACAGATTCGGACAAATTTGGAAAGAGATCTATTTGATGCACAGTGTGCCACCAGCTCATTCAAGGGTAGATGGAAAAAGAGCGAAGAGAAGATGAAAGCCCACAAAGAAGATATACAAAATATCATGATCTTGCCACTGAAAAGTCTATCTTATATGATCGCTCCAAGATAGAAGTATCTGAGTTGAAACAACAGCTAGATGATTTGCAACACAAATATGATGAACTGTTGGTTAAGTATGATACCCATCAACTCAGAAATAAACGTATGATGGGTGCTGGTAAATCATTATCTTGTGCAATTGTGACTGGTCAGGTTGGAAGAGATAAAGCCGGATGTGGGACAGAAAAATCTGAAGTTCTAAATAGTATTATTCCTCCACCAGTTCCTAGAGACATAGTAGGACTTTTGTTGGATGATGATCAAGTTGACAGATCCGAGTCTGGATATAAAGAAATTGCTCCTCCAGCTGACAGTGTATTGGTTGGGTCAACACCGATGACTCAGGAAAAATTGGATATGGAAGCAACTATGACTTATGGCAAAAAGTCAGCTAAAGACTCCACTGAACCTAACAGAGATGCAAAGGGTGCAGCTGAAGTGATCGTAGAAGATGTGTCCAATGATGATGCTGAGTGCCAAAAGTACAACAAATGTCATAACTCCAATTCAGAGAGTGCATGTTCGAGTTCAAGTGGAGTAAATGATCTAACTCAGAATGAGGCAAACGCACCTGTTGTTGAAAAAAAAGCTAAAGCAGTATCCAAAAATAGATACTGTGTATTTCAAGGTTGTTGATGAAGTGAAACGAGAGAAGGTGATCATGACTACCAGACCCGAGGGGAAGATATTCATGACCACTGGGTCCATGTTCGATCAAGAGCAGGGTTATGGATATGAGCTACCCTCATTTGCCTCCAAATTCAAAGGTTTAGGGTCATCGACCGATGCATCTACAAGTGGAATTAAAGCTGAAAGGCCCAACTTCGTCATCAAGCCGCCACGTGTGATGCCTACAACTGGGATTAAAGATGTGAAGCTAAAGGGAGTGGTTGTATCTCCTATCTCATCATGTGGTTCATGCAGTTCCAAGTGGAGAAATGGTGCTTCCGTATCAAACAATACTGGGAGCACAAGGATTGCAAAGACCAGCTCTACTCAAGTTTCTAGGAACCAGTCAAGAGTCAATACTGGATCCGCCTACATCTCAAAGAGGCATACACAAGGCTATACTGCTCCCCATCAGCTGAAGAAGACAAATGGTCACACATCTAACTTCTACTGAAAGAAGCAAACTTGCTTTAATTGTGGCAATCCTGGTCATATTGCCCGAAATTGTCTCCATCGCCCCTATGAGCCCTACTATCCGCAGAGTCAAAGGGTTTCATCTCAGGATTCTATTAAGTCTAAGCCAATGAAGGTGTAACCACCTAAGGAAATGAAGACTGTCACTCCTAAGGTTAAACCCTCTGATCAATTTTGGGGTGCTGCCAAAGAACAACGAAAATATTCTAATCAAAATAACAATTTTCCAAGTTATAAAAATTTTCAAAAACAGGTGAAGAAACAAATCTCAAAACAACGCAAGTTTAAAAATCCTAAAGTTACCCCACCCAAGGTAACCAAAAATGTTTTGAAAAATGAACCAAAACTAAAGAAGCTTGAAATACCTAAAGTCACAACACCAAAAGTGACTAAAATAACTGTTAAATCACCTCAGACTTGGAAACCAAAGACCATGGCAGCAACACCACAAGTCCCTGATTTCAAAAAAGGCATGTGCTTAAAAGAAGTATCATATATTGACTCCTCGGGAGTACCCAGACCCACAATGGCCTGGGTACCATTAGCTAATTGATCTCTCACTGTGTGCAGGAACAGTCAAGGAGGACTATCACTAACATTTTCGTTGTTTATTGATAAGTGATTGTTCCAGGCATAAGATAGGAAACAACACTTCACTTCATGGAACGCAATATTATACAACAGAGGGTATGTTTCCTTGAGAGGTAAAATGATTAAATCAGCAAAAGGTACTGTTAACTTGGTTGTTTGAGGTTTGAAATAATAAGGTATGCATTCCACAAAACCTAAGTCTCGAAAATTTTCAGCTAAATACTTTGAAGGTTAGCTTGGCCAGATGTCTTTGATTTTATCTGTTTTGTTTTAGTTGTGTGTCAGTGTGTTTATTTAAAAAAATGAAAAAAATTAAAAAAAAAATGAAAAAAAATTACTAGAGTGATTAAAAATCAAAAAGCAGGGGAAGAATAAGAGACCCTTCAAAAATTGTGGTTTTTTTAATTTTTAATGCGTTTTGTGTTTGTTTTGAGAAGGTGGGAAGTGAAATAAGCTTCCGGCTTGAGAATGGCTGACACGCGTAAGGCAGATGTGAAAGACACGATCCATGGTGATGTGTTGATAGGCTCAGCTCTTAAATCTGAAAAGGTATGCGTTACACACTTAAAAATAACGTATGACAGTTCATTGGGTAACAACACTTAGGTTAATTGCATTACTATTTGACTGCATGTTCAAGTTCCCGATACACACGCCCGATTCTGAGTTCTTTGATGCCATGCTCAAAAATCCCATCCCCTCTGCTTTGCGAGAGCAATGACCTGGGGATGTTGTACGTGAGTCAGGCCCCTCTGTTTTGCGGTAGCAGAGACCTGGAGCCTCCCTGATCTACGTACCTCTAAGATCACATTGTACATTATTCTTAAACCTAAAAGATGCCAATGTGCACAACTAAAAGAGACGCTCAAGAGTCCAAAACCCTCAGCCTTTGTCACTGATGAGAGCATTACTAAAAGTGTTTCAAAAATTCAGTTGACTTGTATATTATCCCCAAAAATCCCCGTGATCTATTCTTTCTTTTCTCAACCCAGTCTGGAGAATGATGTTAGACTTAAGGAAAGGTGTCGTGAAAATATGTGGTAGGGGATTTATATGCTTGATAGTGTGCAATAACTTATACCTAGGATTTGTTGAAGCTCACTTTCTGTTCATAATTAATGCACAATAAAGGATAATAAAAGTGAAAAACGCCCTGACTAAGAAAAGGGTTTGAGTTTAAAGTGGACCAGTATATTGGCAATCACCTGGACATGTTCAAGTAACAGAAGCTGAAAAGGGTTCCTCAGTCAGACTCATACGGTTTGATACCTTAGAAACCTTCTCATGTTTGAATTGTTTTTTATTTGTTTAATTATTAATTGTTCTTGTGTGAGTCTTTAAGTTTTCTTTCTGTCCTGGTCAGGTTAATTTGAGAAGTTTAAATGAGTTTGTGTGGGTTTTGTGAATGACAGTATGCCCCCCCCCCCCCCCCAGAATATACCCAAATTTTAAGGGGAGGAGGAGGGATAATAGGGAGATAAGCATTATCTCACTGAAGGTCATTATCTCAGGGGGAGATAATATGCATTATCTCAAGGGGAGATAATATGCATTATCCCAGGGGGAGAAGAGATAATATGTATTATCTCAGGGGAAGTTAAAAGTGGTCTTGGGTTAAGGGGAAGTTTTATAGAAAACCCGTAATCAAGAATAGGGTTTTTGGTTAAAATAATGTTATTCACCTACTAACCCAGAGACCAGTCATCATATGTCTGGTGGTTTGTATTTTTTTTTTTAATATGTTAGACAGGTTGATGATTGAAAGTGGAAAAACTAATGATCATGATAATGAAAAGTGTTGTTGCTGCTCAAGTTAAAGAACCATCCGGACAAGACATCCCTATCTGGAAAAGCAACTGCATAGAGGAAGTTGTTGGTTCTTTACAAGCTACTCAAAGCTTCCAAAAGAAGATGTTCACAATTTGAGGAGATGCTGAATACATCAAGTTTTTGTTGAAGATCGTGCAACATGAAGAAGAATAACCAAGTTTGCCATAGTAGAGGTTTTCAAAAACTTTATCCTCTAAAGAAAGGCATTTCAAGACAGTTACCGAAGATTCAGCAATAACCAGAGTTCGTTCAATAGAAGCAAGTGTATGGGAATCTTCCTCTCATTACTTGTTCATTTCTAGAAGTTCAAGCTGATGCTGATTGAGAGAAAATCCCAAGAGTCTCTTGTGAAGCCCAATGAAGATTGTCAAAGTAAGAATATTCATCAACACTTATACCAGCAAAGTCCAGAACAAGGGTTACAAACGATTGAAGACATTTAATATCACAAGCCTAGGGGAAGATTGTAAGGGTATTATTTAGAGGCTTGTAATATTAAATATAGGTGGGCTGGACTTAGTGGGTGTACTACAATTAATAGATTAATTGTAGGTTTTGGGCTTGGGCTTAGAAAGCCTTGTAGGGTTAGGTGTGTAGTATATAAACACACCTAGGCCTCATTTGTAAGGCGGGCCATTGGAGAGAGGAGGGGGGATACCAGGAGACAAAGAGAATTCAGAATTCTCTTGTGATTGTACTAGACGAGTCCATTGAACTCGTGTGCATCGATTCCAGGTTTAAACGTTTTATTATTAATCGTGTTCATTCTTTAACGTTTTTATTGTTTATCTTGAATCACTCGATTAACCGGATTCCACACGCTTAATCGAGTACTGATATCATGTTTGGACCTGATTCGGGACTTACAATTAGGCTTGCTTACGCTATGGTAGAAGAGTTAACTAAGGAGGTTGAGGAACTAAGAACCAAACTTGACTCTTCCCAATCTACCCTTGAAAAACATCAAGTTATACAAAAGGAAATGATGGACTCTCATCATGCTTTATTCAAATCAGAAGAGCGACTCGAGCAGGTAAAAGAAACATCCGGCCTCGGGGATGGAAAATTTCTTCCCCCATTACAACATCAATACATCAAACTGCCCCAAACTACCGATGAATTGTTGAAAGAGTCCTTGAATGAAGCAACCATGGTATATGGGCCTCAACCAGTGCATAAAGATGAAAAGACAGCCACAGAAGCAACTCAGTGAAATTGTGTGAATAACACTGATGTCATTTCTGAGTGTGCAGGTTCAAGCTCCAGTGAAGTGAAGAGAGAAAATGAAGAAAAGATGGTTCCTTATCCAAAGATCAAACTCTTAAATCTGAAAAGGTATGCGTTACACACTTAAAGATAACGTATGGCAGTTTGTTGGGTAACAACACTTAGGTTAATTGCATTTCTATTTGACTGCATGTTCAAGTTCCCGATACACATGCTTGTCTCCAAGAGGGTGAAATTGAGCTCAAAAAGTCGATGTCCCCTCTGTTTTGCTAAGCAAAGACTTGGGGATGCTCTGCGTGTATGTAAGGCTCTCATCTTTTTTGCGTGAGCAATGACCTGGAGTTGTCCAGACATACGTGCTTCTAGATCACCAAAAATAATATTTATAAAAAAAATGCATGTATACACCCAAAAGATGCCAATGTGCACAACTAAAAGAGACCCTCAAGAGTCCAAAACCCTTAGCCTTTGTCACTGATGAGAGCATTATTAAAAATGTTTCAAAAATTCAGTTGACTTTGTATATTATAACCAAAAAATCTATGTGATCTATTCTTTCTCTTCTCAACCAAGTCTGGAGCTCAGTTTCAAACTTCTGGTTCAGTATGTGAAAATATGTTGTAGGGAATTTATATGCTTGATAGTGTGTAATATAATATACCTACGATTTGTTGAAACCCACTTGCTGTTCATAATTAATGCACCTTAAAAGATAATAAAGTGACAAATAGCCTCACTAAGAAAAGGGTTTGAGTTTAAAGTGGATTAGTATATTGGCAATCACCTGGACGTGTTCGAGTAACAGAAGGTCAGAAGCTGAAAAGGGTTCCTCAGTCAGATTCATATGGTTTGATCCCATAGAAACCTTCTCATGTGTGATTTGTTTTATATTTGTTTGATCTTAATTTTTCTGGTGTGAGTGTTTAAATTTTCTTTTGTAAGTTTATGAAGTGGCCAGGTTGTTTTGAGAAGTTTAAAATAAGTTTGTATGGGTTTTATGCAAGAAAGTATGACCTCCCCAGAATCTCAGGGGGAGATAATGTGAAGAGTCCTCGGGTTCAGGGAAAGTAGTTATAGGAAACTCGTATTCTATGTTAAGGTTTTTGGTTAAATAATGCTAACCCGATAACCAGTCAGCATTGTCTTGTTAGTGTCTGTTCCATGTTGTGCTTGACATGTTAAGTCAGAAAGGAAAAGTCATGGACAAGAACGTCAAGGACTCAGTTGATCAAAGCACTGATGCTGCTACTGTTCGTGTTGAAGAACCAGCTGGAAAAGGACTTACCCAATTTGATGCTTAGGGGAAGTTTGTTGGTTGTTCAAGTGAAGCTTCCAAAGACATCATTCTCAAGTTTAGGGGAAGCTAATTGAAGAAAAGATGCATAGCTATCAGAACAAGAAATTTTATTCAAATCAAGAAATTCAAGAATGCCAAGACAGGGGTTTTTAAAATGTTTACCCTCTAAAGACACAAGCAAGTCAAGATGGTTACTACTGATTCAGCAACGACTCAACATTTTTCAAGAAGGAGCAAGTATTTGAGAATCCTCCACTTATTATTTGTTCATCATTTGAAGACCAAGCTGATGCTGATTGAGAGAACACTCTCGAAAGTCTTTCATTGTTGCCCAATGAAAATTGTTAAAGAAAAGAATCTTCATCAACCCATGCTCAAGCCAAGGAGAAGATTGCAAGTTTGGAGATTGAAAGCAGAAGACATTTAATATCACAAGTCACGGGGAAGATTGTAAGGGAATAATTTGTGGCTTGTGTATTAAATTACCTATTGGCGGACTAATTTATGGGCCAATGCACTTGAATAGGTGAAAATTAGTTGGGTTTTCATAGTAATAGGTCATTGGGCCCTTTTAGACATGTTTGGGCCCAATTAGAAAGAGTTTAAGGGGAGTTTATCGGGCTTATATGGTGCAATACGGGAATTATTGGTAAATTAGGGTTTTGTGGATGGCTTGTTGACCAAGCATGTCCATTCCTATAAATAGGACCCCTAGTGCATCTTGTAAAGGGTTGGCCATTCCAGAGAGAGGCCAGAGAGGATAGAGAATTCGAAATTCTCTAAAGGTGTACCAGAAGATCGATTGTAATCGTGTGCATCTATTGATTCCAGGTGTTTTTCAATTTTATTATTGTGTTTATCGTTATCTTTATCTCTCATCTTGGATCACTTGATTGTTTGGATTTCGCACTCTCAATCGAGGCTAGATATCGTGAGGAGAGATTTCGATCCTTACAAGAAGTGCTTGAAAAAGATTTTAGCATGTGTATTTTGTAGGAACGAAATCAATGACCAAACACAATATCGATCTCGTATACATGTGCGGAATCCGTGTAGACGGGTGATTCAAGAACAGAGATGGAGAAAACGAATTAAACACAATATAAAACAAAATACTTAAACCTTGAATCAAAAAATACGATGCACACAAATCCTTGGATTCGTCTAGTACACGATTTCTAGAGAAATAGAATTCTCATTGCTCTCTCTGGAGTCTCTCTGGAATGGCCAAACCTAAACTAGGAGGCTTATGTGTGTTTATATAGACACACACATAAGCCTACATAGGCTTATTTCAGCCCAAGCCCAAACCTAACTCAATTAAACTATTTTAAACCCACTAAGCCCAGCCCAACTTATTTAATATTACAAGCCTTATATTTCTAGCCTCTACAATCTTCCCCTAGGCTTGTGATTTAAAATGTCTTCAACTATTAGTCTTTAGCTTTGTTATCTTCTTTTGGCTTGAAGTTGTGTTGGTGAAGATCTTTTCTTCAATAATCTTCACTGGGCAACAACGAGAGACTTTTGGGAGATTTCTCTCAATCAGCAACAACTTGGACTTCAAATGACGAACAAGTAATGAGAGGAGGATTCTCATACACTTGATTCTTCTTGAAAGAAACTTTGGTCCTTGCTGAATCAACAGTAACTGTCTTGACATGTCTTTGTCGTTAGAGGCTAAAGTTTTAGAACCTCTATCTTGGCATTCTTGACTGTAGATCTTGAGTTGACTGCATGTAGCTTCCCCTCAACTTGTAAACAGTGTCTTCTTGATCTTTGGAAGCCTCATTTGAACCAACAAACTTCCCCTAAGCATTAGCTTCTTCAGTAGCGTAAGTCGTTTTCCGGCTGGTTCTTCAACACAAGTAGTAGCAGCAGCAATGTTTTTATCAACAGAGTCCTTGACTTTTCTTTTATTTTGCATTTAACCTGCCATGCGCAACATGAAACAAACAACTAACCAGACAATGATGACTGGTTACAAGGTCAGCGGGTGAATAACATTATATAACACAAACCCTAACATTGATTACGGGTCACTTTTGGGGTGGGGCATAATTTCTTGCACAAAACCCACAAAAACATATTAAAACCTTTCAAATTAACTTGGTCATGGTTGGAAAATAAACATTAAAAAACTTAAGAAGACTCAAAAGAAAAAATAAAATTAAAACAAACATACCAAATTACTAACGAGAAGGTTTTGTTTGGGATTAAACCGTCTTTGTCTGAAGTGAGGAACCCTTTTTGAGCATCTGTTACTCGAACACGTCTAGGTGATTGCCAGTATTATGATCCTATTTAAACCCATGTTCCACTTTTTCAGGCTGTTTGTCACTTGATTATCTTTTAGGTACATTAATTATGAACATAAGACAGTCACACACAAATCCTAGGTAATAATTTTGTGCAGTCTATCAAGCTTGATCATTCCCTAGCACATATTTTCACATTTCCGTATCCAGAGTTTTGAATCTATTCTCGAGACTTGGTTGAGAAGAGAAAGAACAAATCATAAGAGAGATGGGGATAATATACAATGACTTTTATGATTTCAACTCAGAGGCGTTTATCAGTCAGGCTAACCTTTCATCAAACACATGAGTCTAGTCGCGAAGTCAGGGCTAACGGGTTTTGGACACTAGAGGGTCTCTTTTATTGTGCACATTGGCATCCTTTGTGGTGTAATTAACGTGCTTACAGTGATTCGCAAGCACGTTAATATAGGCTAACCAGGTCTTTGCTCACGCAAAACGCAGGAAAGTCTGATTAACACGTCAGTCATTCTACACCAGGTCATTGCTCACGCAAAGCAGAGGCAAGACTTGACCAACGGATTTGACATCCCAGGTCTTTGCTCACACAAAACAGAGGGGACTCCGAATTTTTTAGATTTTCGATTCAACACTCTGGAGTCCGGCGTGTGTATCGGGAGCAATTTTTGCTGTCAAATAAAATCTGCACTTAACCTAAATGTGCGTTTCCCATCAAATGACATACTTTATCTTTAAATGTTGTGACACATACCTTTGTTTTTGAAACTGAGCCTACCGAGCATACCAACCTTGGAGCATGTCTTTCACGTCCACCTTACGCGTGTCAGTCATCTTCAGAACGGAAATATATCATTTCCCCCCTTCTCAAACACACAAACAAAAGATTACAAATTAAAAAGCACAATTTTGAGGGCTCAACCTTTTCCATATTTTCTATTCTCCCCCTTGCTTTTTGATTTTTAATCACAATTTTTTATTTATTTTTTTTTCATTTTTTTATATTTTTATTTTTAACTTTTTTTCATTTTCATATTGTTTTTGTTTTTTTTTAATAATGAAACGACACACTGACACACAACTAAAGATCAAATATCTAAGCAATATGGCCAAGCAAACTTTCAAAGTTTGTTCTTTGAAAAAAATTCAGAAATGGGTTTTGTTTTATGCTTTACCATACTTCACATCAACCAATCATTTAACAAATAATTCAGACAGTGTTACCTTTTCTGCTGATCTTTTCAGTTTTACCTCTCGCAAAGAAACATACCATCCATTGACGTCTTCATGTCATGTAGTAGAAAAATGCCTCCTATCCCGTGTCTGTAACAATCATTATCACAAACAAACAAGGTTAATGAAAGTCCTCCTTGACTGTTCCTGCACAAGGTGAGAGATCAGTTAGCCATAAGTACCCAGGCCATTGTGGTTCTGGGTATACCTGAAGAGTCGGTGAAAGAAATTTCTTTTAAGAACATCCCCTTTGTGATATCATCAATATGGGGGTGTAGCTACTGCCTTGACTTTTGGTTTCCAAATTCCAGGTGATTTAAAAGTTGTTTTAGTCACCTTTAGAGTAGTGACCTTAGGTATTTCAACCTGTTTCATTTTAAAATCATTTTTCAAAACTGTTTTAGTTGCCTTTGGTGTGACAACTTTAGGTTTTTCAACCTTTTCTTGTTTTGGTTTGTTCACCTTTTTATGAAAATTGTCATAATTTGGAAAAACCTGCTTTTGATTTAAGAGCTTTTTATGCTCTTTGGCAGCTCCCCAATTTCCATCAGAAGGTTTAACATTATGATTAATATCATTGCCTTTGGTGGTTGCACCTTCATCGGCTTAGACTTTATTGAAACCTGAGATGAAACCTTATGACTCAGCGGATAATAAGGTTCAAATGGAAGATGCAAGTAGTTTCTAGCAATGTGACAAGGAACTCCACATTTAAAGCAAGTCTGCTTCTTCAGATAGAAGTCGGAAGTGTAGCCATTTGATCTATATGGCACTGGTGGAGAAACTTGATGGTTTGTTTGCATCTTTGGGCAGAATCTGTATCTCCAAATGGTAGAAAATTGAGTAGAACTGGACATTTTAGCTATTGGGCCCACTGGGTTCTTTGAGAAAGTTGTGTTGCCACTGCATGAGCCCACTGATGAGTTTGGAGACTTGATTGTAGTTTTGGGCCTTTCAATCTTTATTAGGATAGTGGTTAGAGGCTTGATAGTGATCTTGGGCCTTGCACTCTTAATATCACATGATAGACCACCATCATGACCCAAGCCTTTAAACTTAGTGGTGAATGAGGGTCGCATTTCTCCTTCAATCGGAATGATCATAGACCCTATTGTCATGAATATCTTACCACTGGCCTGGTAGTCATCATCACTCGTTCCCGCTTTATCTCATCCACAACTTTAGAATAAGGAGTCTCGATCTTTGGATAAGGAACCAACTTTTCTTCATCAACTCTCTTCACTTCACCAGAGCTTAAACCTGCACACTCAGTAATGACATTAGTGTTATTCACACAATTTGACTGAGTTTCTTCTGTGACTATCTTTTCATCTTTATGCACCGGTTGAGGTCCATATACCATAGTTGCTTCATTCTGGGACTCTTTCAATAATTCATCTGCAGTTTGGGGCAGTTTGATGTATTCATGTTGTAGTAAGTGAGGAACAGCATGATAAAGCCGTAATGATTGCCCGGTGGCGCTCTCTTGATTGCCACATGTAGTTGTTTCTCTAACTGTTGATTTTTTTTGTACTTCCACAGCAGTGGAGGGCAATATGACAGATTGATTTTGTAACGGGAAATGAACATTTTCATTCCAAAGACCAGATTTGTCTTTTACCTGCTCCAATCTCTCTTCTGATTTAAATAAAGCATGATTAGAGTCCATCATTTTCTTTTGTATAGCTTGATGTTTTTCAAGGGTAGATTGGGCAGTGCTAAGTTTAGTTCTAAGATCTAGAACTTCTTTATTTAATTCTTCTATCTTAGTTTCAGCTATTCTAAACACACACTTGTAATCACTTAGACTATGTTCAACATGTTTCAGTTCTTGTTTGGCTGCTTCATATTTTTCCTTAAAAACTCTAGTGCGATCCTGACATTCTCTAACTTCCTTTTCAGTTTTTTCACGATTCAAACATTCATAAGTAAATTTCCAATCATTAATTAGAGCACAACAAGTGGGGTTAGAACATTCCTGAGTTTGAGTGTTAACACCAGAAGTACTCGCTTGGGTGCCTGTCATAATCTTTTCACGAGTGGAAATTCCCTGACAAACGAAAACTTAGCAACCGGAAACCCTTGACTGGGCCGAAAACCCAGAACACGGTCGAAAACACCCCCTTCGATCGAAGACACACCACGAGGTGTAGAAAAATTCAACGAACAAAACCTCGTCAAAATTAATTTGCACCAACTTAAATTGAGTGGCCTTTTATCACTTAAAAAATCGGTTAATACGGACCACTAGATTTAAATAAATCCCAATGGCAAAATTGTAATTTCTTGAACTTCAAACTAAATTTACATAATCAATTTTGATGGCAGAAATGTAATAAGTTTCTTCTTCTGTTTCATCTTCAACCTACATAAAATTTTAAATCCTCGCAATCTCCTGCAACACAATTTTAATTTTCCGACCGAAGACTCAACGTCCGAACCGAATATTATAGATAGAGCGAACCGAATACCCAATTGTTTGGCCGAGGACCCGAGCTGAACCGAATCGAAAAACTCAAGTCGAACCAGAAACCACTAATCAAACCAAAAACTTGAGTTGAACCGCACAGCAGAAGCTCGAGTTGAAAACCTCAAATCCGAATCGGGAACTTAAATCCGAACCGAAAACACATTAAAACCCGAACCGAAGACTGATTTTGGAACCGAGGACCTGTGGAAATCGAACCGAATACTGAGCTGAACCGGACACCTCTTGTCCGAACCGAAGACTTGATGAGCCGAGTCAAGAACAATCCGATCCGAATTCCTTTGAGCCAAACCGTATACCCGATGGCGAACCATAAGTCCGATCGAGAATAAGGGCCGAAGACTTGTCGTACGAGAACCAAATGAGCCAAAAACTGTGTAACCAAAGTGTTGCCGAACACCCCAATTTAGGCCGAAACCAACTCCTTGAAATGAATATAGCCGTAAACCTATATCTCGTTCGAAAACTTCAAAGTAGACCGTGGATCCAATTGACAACCAATAACCACATCTTGAGCCGACGAAAACTTAATCTCCAAACAAAATCTCGATACAATCAACTTCCAAAATTAATTAAATCTTCCAAATCTCACACTATTTGTTGCTGAGGAGCCGTGAATCAAAGAGAATGCGTAATTAATCGAATAGAGGTAAAATCTCAAATTGAAAACTAGTTTTTTTTTTAATTGAGATTTGCAATTTTGATTTTTTTTTAAAGAACACATCTGACACAAACACAACTCTGACCACCGATTGAATTTGACATAATGAATTCTAAACAAAGTCGATCTTTTGAAATTTAAACAAAAACAATTCTAAACAAACCAAAAAGAAACGAGCGATCAAACCGAAGAACTCTAAAAAATTCTTAATTGCCGTCAAACAAAAAATACTAAAAAGGACCCAAAAACAACCTGAAAATCAATAGAACACTTGAATCGGATATCGCGAGAGCCTCGAAACGCTTGTTTCTTGGCTCTGATACCAATTGTAGGATCGAAATCAACGACCAAACTTGATATCGATCTCGTATACACGTGCGAAATCCGTGTAGACGAGTGATTCAAGAACATAGATGGAGAAAACGAATTAAAAACAATATAAAACAAAATACTTAAACCTTAAATCAGAAAATACGATGCACACGAATCCTTGGATTCGTCTAGTACACAATTTCTAGAGAAATCGAATTCCCCTTGCTCTCTCTGGAGTCTCTCTGGAATAGCCAACCCTAAACTAGGAGGCTTATGTGTGTTTATATAGACACACACATAAGCCTACAAGGGCTTATTTCAGCCCAAACCCAAACCTAACTCAATTAAACTATTTTAAACCCACTAAGCCCAGCCCAACTTATTTAATATTACAAGCCTCATAATTCTAGCCTCTACATATTTAGATATCTTCGAACTGACCATCAGCATGTAGTGACCATTGGACCTATCTCTCGCATGCATTAATTTATTTGATCGTTTCCACTTACTCGACTTCGTGATTTTGTATGAATCTAGCGGACTATGTTAGTGTTATCATCATCACTGTACTATTCTAGTATATAAGAACGGATGCGCGAACAACATTTTTAACACTGCTACTACACTCTTTGGAAATGTTACGTTACACGATCTATCATGAACTTTCTTGATGAGGGCCTTGCTACATGTGCTTCTAAGGGCATTTTACAAGAATCATCTATCTATATAACTGTGACGTATTTGTATTAGTTGGAACTGTCATCGTCTTTACAGGTACATACGTGTGCTACTGAAACATATCATGTATAATTTTCTGAAGTATTCACAGTTCTTACTGTTTTCCCGTAATGATGGTTTCCTTTTGTTCTCACCACATTGTTAACAACTTTCTATCCGGTTATGAGTGCATGTTCATTATCCTATTTCCCATGATCTTTTATATCTCATTAGTTATCCATGACTAGGTACTGATTCGGGTATTGATTGTCTTGTTGAACGTGACATACATGCGTTATTTGATACCGGGGCAACCCATTATGTAGTCTCACAAGTATTTTTTAAAACGTCTCAAATTTTTGCATTCTCTGTTGGACCATGCCATTTCCAGTGGGAAATTCTTCGGTTATTTTTCATGTGTATAGAGATTGTCCGTTAGTGATCGGAAATATCGTTAGTAAAGTTAATCTTCTTCCCATGCAAGTGCGAGACTTCGATGTCATTTTAGGTATGGACTGGTTAGCTATGCATTAGGCGACCATCGACTGTCATACTAGACAAGTTATTTTTGGTGATATTCAGCATCCAGAATTTTTTTTACCTAGG
Organism: Deinandra increscens subsp. villosa; assembly: GCA_039602395.1. NCBI lineage: Eukaryota > Viridiplantae > Streptophyta > Magnoliopsida > Asterales > Asteraceae > Deinandra > Deinandra increscens. The sequence goes on along the minus strand of JBCNJP010000007.1, from coordinate 63,394,796 downwards.
GACTCGGCCTCGAAAGTCCATCAAGAATATTTCTGCGCTCAAGGCTCAGAAGCTTATATCACACGGTTGTGAAGGGTGCTTAGCCTCCATCAAAGAACATCGATGGATACACCTCGCATTGAAGATTTACCTATAGTTCGAGATTATTCTGATATCTCCTCGGAAGAACTGCCATGAATACCTTCCGAACGTGAGGTGGAGTTTACTACCGATTTGATTTTCGGATCCGAACCTATCTTTAGGGCACCATGTCGTTTGGCTCCATTGAAATTAAAGGACTGAAAAGAGCAATCGCAAGGACTATTTGAACCGGGATGTATTAGACCGAGTGTTCAACCATGGGAAGTATTTCTACTATTCATGAAGAAGATTGATTACAACATATCGCTATGCTTGGACGATCATGAGCTTAAAAAAATCACCATCCAAAACCAATATTCGTTACCGCGTATTGACGACCTCTTCGACAAACTTCAGGGAGCAAAGTTCTCCTCAAAATAGATCTCCAATCGGGTTATCATCAGCTCAAGGTTAGAGATGAAAATGTTCCTAAGACAACGTTTCAAACAAATTTATGAGTATCTGAGTCGTTGTGTGATCATGTCTAAAAATGATATTTTGGCATTTCTCTAAACGCACCAATGAACATGAAGACCACCTTCGCAAAATTCTAGAGACCTCACGCGATAAAAAGATATAAAAGCTATATGCGAAATTTTCTAAATGCGACTTTTGTCTCGAATAATTAGCATTTCTGTGTCACATCGTGTATGAAAAAGATACCACTATGGACCCGTCAAAGGTGGAAGCTATCACTAAATGGACTAGGCTGACCTGAGTTACTAAAGTTAAAAGTTTTCTCGGTCTCGCGGGTTATTATCGATGTTTCTTTGAATGATTCTCTATCTCAGAATTATCTCTCACTTAGTTTATGAGGACAAGGGTAAAGCTTGTCTAGAATGGTGAAAGAGAAAAGAGTTTCGAGGAGTTGAAAAAGAGATTGGTATCCGCCCATACTTACTCTCCCTTCGGGTTGAAAAAGAAAAGGTGTTGTGACCCCATGCAGCATGATGAAGTCATTGCCTATGCTTCACGACAACTTAAGCCTTATGAGATAAACTATCCGACGCATGATCTAGAGCTCGCAAACGTTGTTTTTGCACTCAAAATATGGAGACACTATTTTTATGGCGAGATATGTGATATTTTTACCGCCCATAAGAGTCTCAAATACATCTTCACCCAGAAGGAACTTAATATGAGGCAGAGACGATGGTTGGAACTACTTAATGATTATGACGCCAACATCCGGTACCACTCTAGTAAGGCAAATGTGGTGGCATATATACTAAGCAAGAAAAATTCAAGTTGAGCTAAAGATAGAACTAGACCTTATCGGATGCATAAAGGAAGCTCAACAAAAGAGAGAAAATTGATTAGGACGAGAAATCATGAAGGATTTTAAAACCTTATTTAATTTAACTATTTTTACTAAACTTTTTACGTTTGATTTTAAACCTTGTTAGGATTTTTCTTAAGTATTTGAATTAAGTATTTTGGGATTGTTGCTATCTCTGTTTACTGTATGAGTGACATGTCAGCCCTACTCGGGTTGGGGTGTTACAATGGCAGCACGGGCCACTTCAGAAATGAATGCCCAAAGCTCAAAAGAGAACCTGCCAGAGGACAAGCTTTCGGGCTCAATGCTGCTGAAGCCCGTCAGGATCCCCATACTGTAACAGGTACGTTCTTACTCAATAATCATTATGCTTCAGTTCTATTTGACACTGGTGCCGACAAAAGCTTTGTGTCTAGTGAGTTTAGAAATTGTCTTAACGTCACACCAACTAGATTAGACACTGTTTTGGTCAAAAACTACCTAAGCAATTAGTTGATCAAACTTTGTAAGTGAGGTAGCGTGTTTGATGTAAATAGAGATGAAAATGTAATTGTGAAGATTGACACGAGGATGTAACGAGGGAAAATCCAGGAATCCTTGAGTATCCTCAAGGAGCCTAGCAAAAAACCTCGGGGGCCGGTTCAAAGTACCTGCCTCCTAAAACTTTTATATAATGAAGATTTTTAGTACAAATGAAATGAGCTCGTATTCTAAGTGTTGCAGAGAGTTGTGATCGTAAAAACGGTGTGTGTGTGTAAGCCTAGAGCTCGGATTAAATAAAGATTACATCATAACAATATCTCCTAAAAACTAGCAACTAACTCCAAGTTTCCCATTTAGCCGTTTGAAGTCCACTTAGTCCACGTTTCTGTTAGTTGACCGGGTCTTTAGGACACGTGATCCATGCTCGAGCTAACCTGTGAATAATAAACAAAAAGGGAAAAGCAATAGTTAGTCAAGAAGTATAATTCAGGATCCTTACAGTGAAGTGCTTGCGAGCTGATGCGGGCTGCTCAGTATCTCCTGAATTCTAGTACCAACAATTGCCCCCAAATTTTTGGCGGTTGGCGCATCCAAGCCAGCTGTCGAAAATTTGAACTTAAACCTTATCGCTAAGTAACTGTGATTTGAGAGGAATTAGCTAGTCCCAACTTCCTAGGCAAAGTTCCCGTTAGTTTTTCCTTTATAACTCTCTCTTCGCTTTCATTATCCCTCACAGCTTTTATTCGGCGAAAACCCTAGAGCTTCTCCCATCTTCTCCAGGTTAGTATCCTCTTTCTCCCTTCTCGTTCCTTTTTCCGATCATGGGGAAAAAGCTGTTGCGATCATCGGCCACGGTCTCCGACCAAGTGGCCGACGACTTTACTGACCAAGGACTCCTTCCGGTGACGGCGGAGGAGACCTGCAACTTTGACGATCGAAAGATCGCAATGTTGCAGCGTTCTTCGAGCTTCCCTTCCGGAGCTGAGTTCTGTCCTTTTGATCCGTCTTTGAAAGCCGACCATATCTCCGATGACTTGGTCTGTTTCCTTCACTACCCTTTTCTGCTCGGAATGACATTTCCTTTCCCGGATTTGGTCACCGATTTCTTTTCAATCACCCACCTTGCCTATTCCCAAGTAATGCCCATCGTGTGGCGAATCCTTCTTTCTCTCCACCACCTGAACCAGACCCGTAATCTGAACATTGGGGTTGCTGAGATCTACAATGTCTATCGGTTGGCCACACACGGCAACAGCAGGTTTGTCTTGAAAGTCAGAACCGGAGAAGCCCAGATGATCCCTAGCATTTCTCACAATGACCATGATTGGAAGCGTAAGTTCTTCTTTGTCAAAAGGAGTAGCCTTGTCGGTTGTGAGAACCTTCCTACCCAATGGGTTGTCAAGGGTAGGAAGAGTTTTTGTAACATTCCAATTCCAAATACTCTTCAATTTTGTTTAACTGATATGCTTGCTTTCTTGTCTTTACAGCGCCCAAGTTTGAAGCTCTAATCAAGCCAACCCGTGAATCTACCAAGAAGCTCAAGGATTTCTTCAGCATCCCAGTGGCAGGAAGAAGTTGTCAACCCGAAGACGATTCAAGTGCTAGAAGCATCATCCAGCAATCTCTCAGCCCCTCAAGAACCATGTCAACAGGTACTTGTATGAACCTGTTCTCCTTTTGTTTCAAGTTATCCTCTATTATTTCTGGAAACTGATCCCTTTCTGTGTATGATGAAGCTCCAGGTTCAGCTTCTAACTTCTCCTTTAAAGATCTCAAACTGCTCATTGCGAAGAAAGAGAAGACTGAGAAAACTAGCAGCAAGGCTCCCACGGACCCTTCAGCTCCTAAGTTCCGGGCCCCTAGCACTCGATCCAAGACCTCTTCTGCCAAGAAGCGCAAGGCTCCAGACTCCAATATCAATGTGGACAGCTTCGATGATCTTCCTCCTGTTGCAGTTGTTAACAAGCTGCTCTCACTGCAAGCTGTGGTGAACATTGTAAGTTATAGCATAATAATAGAGAAGTATGTCAAAATTATAGTTATAATACTTCCCTTGTTGATTCTGATGTGTTATGCTTTGGTATAGGGCATTGACAAGTTGAGCCATGAGGTGATTGATCTTGAAGGCAAACTGGAGACTATGGAGCAGAAGCTTGAAGCAGCTGAGCAGAAGCTTGAGGCAGCTGAGCAGAAGCTTGAGGCCTCCGAGCTTAAGCTTGACCAGGCCACGCTCCGTCTTGAGAAGGCGAATAAGGCAGCAGCCAGTAATGCACGGCACTACAAGAAGCAGCTCAAAGAAAGAGATGCTGCAGCTGCTGAAGCCCTAAATCTGGCTGAACAGAATGCTCAATCCTCAGCCGCCATCAGCATGCTTGAGTGCATGATCGAGATGGGCACTGCTGCGCAGGCTGAGGGCTTCACTCCAGAGAGCTGGCCGGTCAAGGATTGGGAGGTGAGTCTCAAGAAGCTGTTGGCTGAGAGGGGGGAAGCTTCTGACAGAGCTGACAAGGAGGTTGAGCCGGAGGTCGAGAAGGAAGCTGAGAAGGAGAAGGGCAAGGAGGTGGAGCAAGCGGAGGCTGCTGGTGATAAGTTGGGCGATGAAGGCATTCTTGACTAGGTCGGAGCCCACTTTTTTAGTTTGTTTGTTTTGGTGGTTTGTGGTTTTTAAACAATGGTTGTGGTGAAACAAAAACAATGGTAACTTGACTTTTGGGGGCTTGGATGGAGGGACCTTGAGTTTCAAGGCGAAGTCCAAGCTCCTTAGACAATGTGGTTGGCCTCGGGTGGAGGGATCTTGGGTTCCAAGACGAAGCCTGGGGTCAACTTTTCTAATTTCCCGCATATATATGACTTAGTAGTATTTTGATCATCATGGTGTGTTTGTGTATATTTTTAGTTATTTTGAAAAATATTTGAATGAGGATCCTACAGGATGCTCGATAACATAAGTCAGTTTAAAAACTCAAAAGTCTATAAAACTTTGCCAATATTAACAAACCATGATGTTAGCCAATACTTAGTTAGTAATAAAAATTCGTAACATAAGCAGTACCAATGTCACCTGTTCAAAAGTATTTCAACCGTTGAGATAGTCAGGATCCATGAGGATCCTTAGGAATCCTGAAGATAGACTTGGTGAAATTCCAATGAAACTGAGAATAAATCTTGAGTACTTAAGAATGAGTTAAACAGGGGTCAAGCCCAATTTTGTCTTTTGAGGCACGAAATGCCTTATAAGTCTTGGGTCTAAGCCAACTGGGGTCAAGCCCAAAAACTTGAGAGACACGAATGTGCCTAAACCTTAGTTAATGTGAAGACATTAAAAACCTTCGTTAATCTGAGGACAAGCTCAATAATACTTGGGACTAAGCCAACTGGGGTCAAGCCCAACAACTTGAGAGACACGAATGTGCCTAAACCTTGGTTGACATGAAAATGCCAAAAACCTTAGAATCTTTTCGAGATGACACGTTTGCCACCCATTTTGAAGTGCACTCTATGGCCAACAGTGATGAATTTATCAGCCACCCTCAGATGGACTGGTCGCACCACCTTGAACCATAGGCCACCACCGTGCGCTCCTGGCGAGGGTCTTGCGCTCCTGGCGATTCCCATTAGTGAACGAGAAGGTGAAAACCTCCTAAACCTTTTGACAGCATTTAGAATGCTTTATACTTAGAAGAGGTGATCAGCCTCTAGCTTATGACAAGATGCTCGGAACATCTGCAAATTACTTCAAGGCTTGGTGAGGGGTGGGTGTTAGCTTGGCTAACACCCCTCCGATGCCTAAGTTAGTAACCATTCCATAGAAATAATGATAGGAAATTGAAACGGGAATAAAAATCATACCTGATGTTTTTGGAGTTTACATAAGGATTTTCGGATATGCTCAGGGGATACGGAGAGCACTTACATAAAATATAACTTCAAGTGAATGGCATTCCAAGCTCTTGGAAGCAGCTCACCTTCCATAGTAGCCAGCCTGTATGCTCCCTTTCCAGCTTCTGAGTCTATTAGGTAAGGACCTTCCCATTTAGGTGCAAGTTTCCCATGTGCTGGATTAGTAGTATTTTGAAAAGCTTTCCTGAGTACCAGATCCCCTACTTGAAATCTTCTGATCCTAAGATTCCTATTGTAGGACTTGGCTATCCTTTGCTGGTATGCTGCCATCCTGAATTTCGCGAGGTCTCTGATTTCATCGATCGTTTCAAGATCTTCAAGGAGCTCTTGCTTATTTGCTTCAAAATCTTGGCAGCTTGTTCTGGCAGTCGGCATCACCATTTTAGTGGGTATTACAGCTTCTGAGCCAAATACTAAGGAAAATGGTGTTCGACCAGTAGCATTCTTGGAGGTCGTTCTGTCAGCCCACAATACGAAAGGTAGCTCTTCAGCCCATTTTCCTTTCTTGTCTCCTAGCTTCTTCTTGAGATTATTGATGATAATCTTATTTCCGATGGGATTCCAAATCTTGTCACAATGTTCCTTTTAATGAAGGAAATCACTTCCTTTTCTCTAACTTGAACAAAGGCTTCAGCTTCAATCCACTTAGAAAAGTAGTCTGTCATGGCCAGCATGAAGACTTTTCCTCCGGGTGCTACAGGCAGCTTACCAACTATGTCCATGCCCCATTTCATGAACGGCCATGGAGATGATATCGAATGGAGCGGCTCAGCAAGCTGATGGAGGATATTGCCGTGCCGCTGGCATGCATCACACTTCTGAACAAAGGCCATTGCATCCTTCTTCATAGTAGGCCAGTAGTATCCTGTTCTCAATACTTTGGAAAATAGTGATCTGCCCCCAGTGTGATTGCCACAATCACCTTCATGTACGTCCTGGAGTACTGCAAGCGCTTCAGGCTGCTCCAGGCATCTCAAATATGGTCCTGCAAGAGATTTCTTATATAAGATACCATTTATTATTGAATATGGGATTACCTTTGTTCGGAAGAGCCTGGGATTCTCGTTTTTGGGAATTTCTCCTTCTTGGATAAACCTCCTGATGGGATAAGTCCAGGATTCCTGAGGATCCTGAGAGTTTATCATTTCCTGATCTTTATCTGCTGTGACGTCATTAACTTCTTGTTCTTCGATTGCTGGTGTCAGGATGTGAGTTATGGGAATCTTGACACCTTCTGGGATCCTTAATGATGATGCTAAATTTGCCAAAGCATTAGCTTCTGCGTTTTCTTCTCTAGGCACCTGTGATATGCTGCAATTTTCAAAAGATAATGCTAATTGTTTTACAAGGTCTAGATATTTGGTTAGCCTTTCGCCTTTCACTGCATAGGATCCATTAAATTGGTTAGTTAATAACAAGGAGTCAATAAAAACTTGAATGTGTTGGATACCCATATCTTTAGCAAGTTGTAATCCTGCAATTAAAGCTTCGTATTCGGCTTCATTATTAGTAGCCTTGAATTCACAATGGATAGATAGAGGGATAATGTCCCCCTGTGGCGATTTCAGTAGCGCACCCAATCCTGTTCCTCTAACATTAGATGCTCCATCTGTGTACAAGACCCAGCTGCCTGAAGCTTCTTCGAGTTGCTTGACCTCCAGTTCAACTTCTGGCAGTATGTCGCTGCTGAAATCAGCCACAAAATCTGCAAGAGCTTGTGACTTGATTGCTGTTCTTGGCTCATATATGATGTCATAGGCACTTAATTTAACTGCCCATTTCGCCATTCTTCCAGACATTTCTGGTTTTCTTAAGACACACTTAATAGGATAGTTAGTTTTTACATAAATAACATGAGTTTCAAAGTAATGTCTTAACTTTTGAGAAGCCATTATGAGAGCTAAAATCAATTTTTCTAAATAAGAATACCTGGTTTCAGCGTCTAATAACGTTTTGCTTACATAGTATACCGGATGTTGTTGTCCTTCATGATCTTTTACAAGCACAGCACTCACTGAGCTGCCTGAAACTGCTAGGTAGAGGGATAGTGGCTCGCCTTTGACTGGTTGCATTAGAAGTGGAGCAGATGACAAATATTCTTTCAGGGAGCTCAGAGCTGCTTCATGTTTCTCACCCCATTCGAACTTTTTGTTCTTTTTCAATATGTCATAGAACTCTTTGCTCTTCTCGGATGATCTTGATATGAATCTGTTAAGTGCTGCTACTCTTCCAGTTAATCTTTGAACTTCCTTGACATTCGTTGGAGATTTCAAATTTATAATTGCTTGGATCTGTTCAGGGCTGGCCTCTATTCCTCTTTCAGTAACCATGAAGCCTAGGAACTTGCCGGCTCTTACTCCAAAATGGCACTTGGAAGGATTCAATTTCATGTTGAACTGGTCCAAGATATCAAAAGCAGCTTCAAGATCTCTAGGATGGTCCTTTGCTTTTTTCGATTTTACCACCATATCATCTATGTATACCTCCATGGTGTCCCCCAGTTTGTCTTTAAACATCAAGTTGACTAGCCTTTGGTATGTGGCACCTGCATTTCGTAAACCAAAAGGCATCGCAATATAACAATAAATACCTGTGGGTGTCATGAAGGCCGTGTCTTCCTGGTCTGATGGTTCCATTTGAATTTGTTGAAAGCCCGAAGATGCGTCCATAAAAGTTAGCATTTCGTGCCCAGCAGTTGCGTCCACCATAGAATCAATGTGTGGTAGAGGAAATGGATCTTTTGGACAGGCCTTGTTTAGGTCTGTGTAATCTACACACACCCTCCACTTACCATTTTTCTTTTGAACCACCACCACGTTAGCCAGCCATCGAGGGTATTTAACTTCTCTAATCATTTTTTACTTGAGCAGCCTGTCAACTTCTTCTTGGATTATGACGTTTCTCTCAGGAGCGAACTTCCTTCTTTTCTGATGTATTGGCCTGAAAGATTCATCTATACCAAGTTTATGAGTAATAATATCTTTAGATATACCTGTCATGTCTTCATGTTTCCATGCAAACGTTGTGATTCTGGATTTCAAGAGGTTCACGAGCTGCTCCTCAGTATCCTTAGGAATATTGGTTCCTACCAGCACTTTGATTTCAGGATCTTCAGGATTAAGTTGAACTTCCTTGATTTCAAGTTCCTTTGTCATCTGAATTCTTCGTGCTGGTTTCTTTAATTGCTATGCTGGCTTGGACTTGATGGTGTTCTTCATAGCAGAAGTATAACAGTCTTTGGCTTCTTGTTGATCACTTAGTATTCTTACAACTCCCCATGGTGTGGGAAGCTTCACACATTGATGATAGGTAGATGGAACTGCTTTCATATCATGGATCCATGGCCTTCCCAAGATTACATTGCAACAAGGAAGAGAGTCAATAACGCAGAATTTCTGCATGGAGTTGACTCCTTCAATGTAGACGGGAAGTCTGATGTCTCCAACCGTATGCTTGGTTTCTCCACTGAATCCTACTAACACCGAGGATCTTGGAATTATCTCTTCTTCTGGAATGCTCATCTTTTTAAGCACGTCTAACTGAATGATGTTGACTGAACTGCCGTTGTCTATCAGGATCCTGCGAACATAATGGTTAGCAATACATAATGTAATTACCAGACTGTCGTGGTGAGGATCTTGGATGTCCAGCTTATCAGTTTCGTCAAAAGAGATGACTTTGTCTTCAGTCAATATCGCGTTCTTCTTTGGCCGACTGCCTTGATCCATCTTAGCCTCCTTGGCATGTCTCTTTGCAGATGAGAAAGAGGCTCCGCATATGTCAGATCCTCCTGAGATGAAGTTGATTACTTTAGCATCTGCTGGCGGCGACTGTGCTCTTTTGGGCAGCTCAGCAGCTTCTTGAGTTTTACTTTTCTTCCTGCCAAACAATTCTTTGAGATGCCCCTTGCTGAGCAGGTAACTGATTTCTTTCCGAAGGGCTATGCAGTCATCTGTTAAGTGCCCAAAGTCTTCGTGGTAGGCACACCATTTAGACTTATCTTTCCATGATCCTTGTTTCTCTGATTTTCTTGGCCATCTGGCTTTATCACCTAGATCCTGCAAGGCACATAACAAACCACTTGTGTCAACCAAAAAGCAATAATCAGATACCTTTGGGAAGTTTTCTTCGTCGTCTTCTTCTTCAACTTCGTTGACCCTGGGATTATCATTCCGATAATAGGGTTTGTTTCGTTGTTGTTTTCCGGGAGAATCTGTCCTTCTGCCTGACGATTCATCACCTCTTTTCTGGATCTTCTTATCATCTTCCAACCTGATGAACCTTAATGCCCTTGTTCTGACTTCATCAAGGTTCCTGCAAGGAGTCATAACCAAATCATCATAAAAGCGGGAATCTCCTCTAATCCCCATTTTGAAAGCTTCTACAGCAGCAGCCATATCCAGGTTGGGGATATCCAGAGCTTCTCGACCGAATCTGGCTACATAATCCCTCAGGGATTCGTTGGGCTTCTGAACTATTCTGTACAAGTCACCTGTGAGCTTCTCAAAGCTCCTGCTGCAAGAAAACTGGTTATTAAACAAGTTAACTAAATGGGGAAAAGAAGTAATGGTATTAGGAGGGATACTGAGCAGCCATTTTAAGGCTGGCCCTGTCAATGTTGAGCCGAATCCCTTGCATAGGCAAGCTTCTTTGATGTTTACAGGAATGGGGTTGATTTCCATCCGTTCCCTGTATTGTGCCACGTGCTCCTCAGGATCTGTGGTCCCATCGTAGAGTTTCATGTTGGGGGTTTGAAATCTTTTTGGTATCTCCACGTCACAAATGGGCCATGCAAATCTAGAAACTCTGTGGCTGCCTGCTGGCACTTCAGGAATTGGACGAATAACACCGGGGACACTTGAGATCATGTCCTTTAACCTCTGAAGTTCCCTAGCAATAGTTGGGTTGATACCTGCATCCTGCACAGTTCCTTGGTTAGGGTTAGAATAAAAATTATCAAAGTTGTTACCAGCCCTGGAAGTTTGGAGATGGATCTGGGGTCCATATTCAGCATCCCTAAGGATGGTCGGCTCAGTTGTGGTTCCCACTTGCATGGGGATGAAGTCTCCCTCATGCATCTCCTGAGATGAACCTGGGAATGTGCCTGCAGAGACAGTAGGATTAGAAAATAAGGATCCTTGAGGATCCTGAGCAGCTCGGAAGCGGCTCCGATATTGTTGGGATGGCTGAGACGAAGATCCCTGTAGCGTCTGAGTAGTAGGTGCTGCTGACTGCTGACTCCAAGGCTCATGAAGGTTTGTCATCGCAAACCGCTGTGGTTGAGATATAGGTTGTTGTATCGAGACTGTCGGCACCCGATGGCTTGAAAACCCGGTTGGTTGCTGGCTCGAGCATATCGGCGGCTGCTGACTTCCATATCCACCGTAGTAAGATTCTGGAGGCTGCTCGGAGTAGTACCCAGAGTATTCCAGATCTATCGTCCTGGAAATCTTCTGACGCTGAGGCCCCGAGAATCCTGCAGTAGTAGCCGTTGCAACACCTGATTTTGGAGCAGTAGAGGGATTCGCCTTCTGTTTCGGCTGCTCCGATATTTCCGGAGAGTCGAAGCCAAATGATTTTGGCATCAAAGGACTGATTTCCTCTACTGGTCTCTTTGACTTCTTCAACTCCATGATTTCCTTCATCATTTTCTCGTTGGTTTTGGCTTGCTCATCCACATGAGACTTCATCTGCCTGATCAAAACATACAGATCGTTATTAGAAATAGCAGAGTCAGTGGACGTACCTTGAGATCCTTGAAAAGTAGGATATTCCACTCTTTTAGCGTCGGTGCCGGTCACTTTCTTCAGCATTGGGGGGAGACCAGTGTCGACAGTCGGTTTAGTGGATGAAACAGATTTCGAAGTAATTTTTGGTTGAGTCGACATTTTCAAGAATCGGTTAGGGGAAGAAGATCAAGGCTGTTAATCGAATTCAAACACCGTTTGCCCCACGGTGGGCGCCAAATTGTTTTGGTCAAAAACTGCCTAAGCAATTAGTTGATCAAACTTTGTAAGTGAGGTAGCGTGTTTGATGTAAATAAAGATGAAAATGTAATTGTGAAGATTGACACGAGGATGTAACGAGGGAAAATCCAGGAATCCTTGAGTATCCTCAAGGAGCCTAGCAAAAAACCTCGGGGGCCGGTTCAAAGTACCTGCCTCCTAAAACTTTTATATAATGAAGGTTTTTAGTACAAATGAAATGAGCTCGTATTCTAAGTGTTGCAGAGAGTTGTGATCGTAAAAACGGTGTGTGTGTGTAAGCCTAGAGCTCGGATTAAATAAAGATTACATCATAACAATATCTCCTAAAAACTAGCAACTAACTCCACGTTTCCCACTTAGCCGTTTGAAGTCCACTTAGTCCACGTTTCTGTTAGTTGACCGGGTCTTTAGGACACGTGATCCATGCTCGAGCTAACCTGTGAATAATAAACAAAAAGGGAAAAGCAATAGTTAGTCAAGAAGTATAATTCAGGATCTTTACAGTGAAGTGCTTGCGAGCTGATGCGGGCTGCTCAGTATCTCCTGAATTCTAGTACCAACAGACACTAAGTATATAGTTGAACTAGCCGATGGTAAACAAATCGAAACGGAGGAATCTTTTCCAAACTGCTCATTGCACTTATCCGGTCATCCTTTCTCGATTGATCTATTGCCGGTACAATTGGGAAGCTTCGACGTAGTCGTTGGAATGGATTGGTTGACCAAAAATGGTGCAGAAATCATTTGCCATGAGAAAAGAGTCAAGCTACCCCTCCCAGACGATGAAGATCTGACAATTCAAGGAGACCGTAGTGGAACCGAGATAGACATCATCTCGTGCATGAAAGCCCAGAAATTTATGCGCAAGGGCTACCCTGCCCTCTTAGCTTACATAACAGCTAGTCAGTCTGAAGAAAAGAAACTAGCATACGTTCCCATCACACGGGACTACCCTAAAGTCTTTACCGATGATCTTCCAAGCTTGCCTCCCGCGCGACAAGTGGAATTCCATATTGATCTGATACCCAGTGCTGCACCCATGGAAAAAGCCCCTTACCGTTTAGCCCCGTCTGAAATGAAAGAATTGTCGAATCAGTTGTAAGAACTACTTGAAAAAGGCTTCATCAGACCAAGTTTCTCTCCTTGGGGCGCTCCTGTTCTTTTTGTCAAGAAGAAGGACGGATCTTTCCGGATGTGTATCGACTACCGCGAGTTGAACAAGCTTACCGTAAAGAACCGATATCCGCTCCCTCGAATTAACGACCTATTCGATCAATTGCAAGGTTCAAGTTATTATTCTAAGATTGATCTTCGCTTAGGATATCATCAACTAAGAGTGCATGAAGAAGACATTGTGAAAACTGCCTTTTATACGCGCTATGGAAACTACGAATTCCTCGTTATGCCCTTCGATTAACCAACGCGCCTGCCGTCTTCATGGATTTGATGAATTGCGTCTGTAAACCGTACCTCGACAAATGCGTAATCATCTTCATTGATGACATCCTGATCTATTCGCGTAGCAAGGACGAACATGAAAATAATCTGAGGCTTATCCTGGAGCTATTGAAAGACGAAAAATTGTATGCTAAGTTTTCAAAATGCGAATTCTGGTTACGAGAAGTACGATTCTTAGGTTACATAATCAACGCAGCTGGAATTCACGTGGATCCCACAAAAATTAAAGCTATCAAGGATTGGAGTCTGCCTACCAACCCTTCTGAGAATAGCCCAGCCATTGACCACTTTGACTAAAGGACAAGAAATTCGTTTGGGAACAAAAGCCGAACAAGCTTTTCATACACTAAAGCAAAAGTTGTGTAAGACACCCATACTGTCCTTACCAGAAGGATATGAAGATTTCTGTGTTTACTGCAATGCCTCACACCAAGGTTTAGGTTGTGTGTTGATGCAACAAGATAATGTCATTGCTTACGCTTCGCGACAGCTAAAAGTTCACGAGAAGAACTACACTACTCACGATTTGGAACTTGGAGCCGTCGTCTTCGCTCTTAAGATTTGGAGACACTACCTCTATGGTACTGAATGCAAGGTTTATACCGACCACAAAAGTCTCCAGCACATCTAGAACCAGAAGGAGTTGAACATGAGACAACACCGATGGATTGAACTACTCAGCGACTATGACTGTAAAATCGTGTATCATCCTGGAAAGGCAAATGTTGTTGCAGATGCCTTGAGCGGGAAGGAACGTGTTAAACCCCTTCGTGTCAGATCCCTTACCATGACCATTCATGCCGGTCTTATTACCAAGGTTTTAGTAGCACAAGCCGAAGACTTAAAAGACGAAAACATTCAAAACGAATGCCTCTGTGGCATGGGGCAACACCTTGAAACTAAGCCTGATGGATTACGGTACTTCGTTAATCGTCTATGGATACCCGTATACGAAGAACTTAGGAGCCCAGTCCTTGACGAAGCTCATAAAACCCGATACTCCATTCACCCCGGAGCCGATAAGATGTACCACAACCTGCGTATGTTATATTGGTGGCCGAACATCAAAGCTGAAATCGCTATGTACGTCAGTAAATGCTTAACTTGCGCCAAAGTTAAGGCGGAGCTCAGAACCTTCTGGTTTACTCGTCCAACCCATCATCCCAGAGTGGAAGTAGGAATGCATTGCCATGGACTTTATCACCAAGTTACCCAAGCGCCGCAAGGGTAACGATTCCATTTGGGAAATTATCGGCCGTTTGACAAAATCTGCCCATTTCCTCGCCATGAAGGAGAATGATTTCGTGGAACATTTAACGAGAATGTACATGAAGGAAATATTCTCTCGATATGGTGCCCCAATCTCCATTATCTCCGACAGAGATAGTCATTTTACCTATCATTTTTAGAAATCCCTGAAAAAGGCCATCGGTACTCGCCTCGCTATGAGTACGGCCTATCACCCGCAAACTGACGGTTAAAGCGAACGAATGATTCAGACTCTCAAAGATATGTTGCGTGCGTGCGTTATTGATTTTGGTAACAACTGGGATGAACATCTGCCATTATGCGAATTTTCGTACAACAACAGTTACCACACTAGCATTCAGTGTGCACCTTTCGAAGCACTGTACGGAAGAAAGTGTCGATCACCTATCTGTTGGTTCGAAGTTGGTGACAACCAACTGACAGGCCCGGAAGTTGTGATAGAAACGACCGAAAGCATCACGCAGATTCAAGACCGCTTGAAAGCCGCCCGCGATCTCCAAAAGGGTTATGCAGATAACAGTCGTAAACCCTTGTCATTCGCGAAAGGCGACAAGGTATTGCTGAAAGTATCCCCGTGGAAAGGCGTCATTCGTTTTGGCAAACGTGGCAAGCTAAATCCTCGCTACATCGGTCCATTCGAAATCACTGAGACAATCAGACCCGGCGCGTACAGACTACTCCTGCCGCCCGAGCTCAGTAACGTTCACGATGTGTTTCACGTCAGCAATCTGAAGAAATGCCTTGCCGATGAAAATCTTACCGTTACCCTCGAGGAGATACACCTTGATGAATCCCCATAATTCGTTGAAGAACCCGCCTAGATTGTCGACCGCGCAATCATGATATTGAAGCAAAGTCGTATCCCTCTCGTTAAAGTTTGTTGGAACTCCCCCCTTGGTTCTGAATTTACGTGGGAACGCGAAGATCAGTTTCGCGCCAAATATCCTCATCTTTTCCTATAGCAGTCGCTCAGCCATGATGACAATCTGAATTTCAGTACGAAATTCTCCAAACTGGGGGAGGATGTCACAACCCGTAAGTTTCCAAGGACCTAAACTGATAATATATGACTAAATGTTAACTATTCTACGTAACTGTTTACTTGCAACGTATCAAATTTTACCATTTTGCCTTGACGTAGCCTTAACTAATGTTGAAAACGATACTTGAACATGAAGACTTCTTTGCACGGAATGGTCGTTGGAACTTTGATAATAACAAAGCGACTATCCGGACACGTTTGATTTATTACCAACCTTGTAGTGAATGACATGCATAATTCCATTATATTGGGATTCAACATTATCATTATTATCGTTTTTAGGTTCATTTTAATCATAAGCTTTGATCATCGTTATATCATTTCATCATTTACATATTTCACAAATTACCTTAATAAATAATTTCGTATTAACTCGTAACGTGTTTAGATAATGACAACCAAACCAAGACTTGTTACAATTCCCTACGTAAACGTCGATTTATTCTACGTCCAAATCATTTCATAAAGCTTTATTAACGTTCACGACGAATATATCTTTTTACATGTATGCAATATATATAGACATGCAGCGTAATATGTGAAACTATTAATCCTCGAATATTTCTAGTCTAAACCAAGTCGTGTTCATCATTTTATGTCATCGTGGAATAAGTGTTCTATAAAAATATTCAAGACCGATCCAATCCACTTATTTTTCTTTCTTTCCTTCATGACCTAGCCGACCCGTCACCTTTCTTCCTCTCCATTTTTCCCTCGTCGGTTTGAACCCGGTTTCGAACCCGTCTTCTCTTCTTTCACCGGCTCCCAACCGAAAACCACAAACCACCACCACATTTCCCTTTAGTTGATCTAGTTAGTTTTTATGTACTATAGTTGACTTACAAGATGCCACTCACATCACATTTAAACACCCTCCCAACATCATATTACAACCTACAAGTTGTAGGTGAAGCTTGTCTCACAATTTTCAAAATCTATTGTCCATTGGACAAAGATTTCCCTCCACAAATACACCTACTTCTCTCTAATATTTCAGCAATGATCCATCAATATACACACAAATATCACAAGTGTTTGAGCCCTCCTTGACCCTCTTGTGTTGCTAGAACCGGCCGGCCACCTAAGGGCTCGAACCCGAGCTCGTTTTCTCCTTCTCTCGGTCCTAACCAATATACACACACCCAAACACTTAGACTTTTATTAAACCATAATACATACTAGATATTTATCTAACATAACACTCCCAAACACTCTCACATTCTTTCCCTCTCCTCTCTCAAACCCGTCTCTCTCTCTCTTGGTTTCACTAGAACCGAAACACACACACACACACTAACCAAACTCTCCTCTTTCTCATTTAGTCCCATACTCAATCAACTTTTGTAAACCCTAGCCTCATTCATCACCTTTACCTTTCAAGAGAACTCTCTCCTTTTCTCTCTTTCACCAAAACCGTCCACCTTCTCTCTCTCTAAAACTCCTAGCAAACCAAGGATTCTCTTGAAGATACGAGGTGTTAGGAAGCAAGAGGAAGCAAGAACCATCATCATCATCCACATTTTCAGCCCTCATCATCATCTAGTGAGCTTTAACCTCCACGTTTCCTTATGATATTTAACTCTAGAACTTATTTCTTGTTTCTTGTCATATCTAGTTCACTCCATGACCAAGTCTTGACTACATTGTTGTCTAAACATAATTTTGAACCATAAAAGTCTACTAGTTTGTAACTATCCTTATGTTTCTCTATGTATTTTCCTAATATCAACTCATGATAGTCATTTCCTTAGAATATTATTTACAAACTTTTATTTGTAGAACTTTTAGACAAGTATTTGTTTAGTTTGCATGTTTAGTCACTAACTTTGTATATATTGTGTGTTGTATGTTTATCTTGTAATTTTGGACACCTTGATGCCTATGACACGATTTTGGACTCCTAATATAGTCAAAAATAGATTATCTTGAACTTTAGAAAGATTACTTGTGCTTAAACTCACCATGGGGAACTTTTACTACCAAAAGTACATATACAAATCCGATTTGACCAGAAAGTTTAGGATTTTAAACATTAATTTGTGATGGTTAAAAATATTCTAAAACATAGCAAAAAGATCCCTCAACAATATACTTGAATTTGGACACAAACCGGGACTAAAACCGACACCCGATGAACCCGGAAACGTCATTTTTGTAATAAATTCCAAATCTGGTCAAAATGAACTTATAGAGGTATATTAATGGTTAAACATGTTTAAAATACATATGGTGAATTTAGGAACCTAACGGTGTCATTAAACTGGCAAACGGGACCAAAACGGCAAAACCGACACAAAACCGACAAAACCGGCAACTATTGAAAACCGACACTTGAAAATAATTATCTACACATTTTGAGCAGAAAATGATCATATTTTATTATCCTCAATTAATTTCTAACCAAATCGCCCGCTTTTTAACTAATAAGTCAAATTAACCAATTTGTCACATTGAAAATTTATCATTTTGACGTAATATTTATTTATATAAATATTTATCATCTTTAAATATTATTTGGGAATTTTTGCATATTTTACTTAATTAAAATATATATTTTACTCAAATTACAAATAAATGTACAATCAGACATTTTCACTCGACTTATCAATCGTTTAACCCTAAGGCTACTATGACGTCAAGACTTGACCTACCTAATTGGAGTGACATAAATTGTCAACCCAATTACTTATTTTATGTCTTATAATTATTTAGGACTACCCTTTAGTTGACCGTTCTACCGATTTCCCATTTCTAAATCATGTGAGTTTTTCACGGCCCCTTTTATCTTTAACTGTTTTTATCTTTGGGGGAGAATTCATACATACTTATCCATGTTAGAAAATTAGACCTTGTTATTTTATCTATTACATGTGCTTTTCAATTGTCTAACCTTGTTATCTCATGTTCATTCATGTTATAATCAAACCCCACTATTAACTGAATCCGATTAATTATCATTTGAAACGGTAACGTTTGAATAGATCTATAGGTTAACGCCCCTGCTCTGATTGGGTAGCCCCAATCGTGACTCCGTTTTAATATACAAATTGGTATGTCTTATCTATGCGGTATCAACTGGACAAAAGATACCAAGAGTGGGTAATCAGTCAGTTTCGGAATTCAAAGTACATGGTAACAATTCTACATGTGATATCTAATATTGTCAATTATTAACATGAACTGTTTCCAATTACTATTTTCATTCAACCTTTAAATGCTAGCACTTTAAACCTGTGAAACTCACCAACAATTATTTGTTGACCATTTTCTCGTATGAATTCTCGGGTACTTGAACTTATTTGTTGTTGCATGCTCGGACCTGCTTGTTTCCTGTCATTTGCATTTAGGACTTTTCATTTGCTTTCCGGAGTATGGTTATGCCTTTGGAGATTTTCCCGACATAACACCTAACGGTGTCATGTCCTAAAAATCTTTTGAAAACTTATATGTTGTAAACTTAAAACTATTTACTTTTCTCATTACAATTAATCTGTTGCGTAATGATATTGGAAAAACTCCTATTTACTCCAAACCAATTAACAAATCCAAACGGCTCTAGTTGTTGAACCATCCAGAGTACGTTCGTAACCTTGACTGTGATAACATTGTTTCGTATCCCGACACAAATCTTACAGGGGGCGACAAAATGCATGAATACGAACATGAGGATACTTCGCTATGTGTTTGCATGTCATAAGGAAAATTAATTATAAGTTATACGTGTGTACAAGTCCTAAGTCTCCTACCTCGGTGGGAATGACAAGAATTTGTACGATCACCCCGTCGGTCGTACATCGTATACGCGGGATAACATCGCAATGAATTGTGACGTTTTAATATTTTCATGACGTAACATGTTATTTGCGATATATGTGTTAGGATACATATTAGAAAACTTACTTCAATCACCAATGTGCATTTGAGTCAACTTGTTCGAGTCAACTTGTCTAATGTCGGTGTGTTGGCGGGACAGTCGGTCAACACAGTCAACACTCACAATGTTACGTGTCATAGGTGAAATATAAGGAGATTCACTACTTTCTTCGGTTGGTTGTTCGGAATACTAAATTTGCACCCTAAGGTGAGTTCATGGCCCCACTTTTAACTGTTTTTGCTTTTGGGGGGAGAAGACATGCGGTAACGTTTAATTTTATAAACACTCTCTTTGATTAATATACCATATTGTAACCATAGCGAGAAACGTTTTGCCAAATCTTAAAAGTCCTTCCGCAGTTTACCATTAATATCGGATTGATACAGGGAGATATATAGTAGATCTACTAGGTCTGACAAGCCCTGCCTCGGCTAGTCGCTCTAGCCCCCACTCGCCCCTTGGGAGTGGAGATAGGTGCTATATTGTCCTAATTTTCTCATTGCTCAGCAAAAGCATGAGGGGAAGGTGATTCTATGATCCGTAATGGGGATACGATGCTATTGGGTTATGATAAACATTTACTAGCTATCCACGGGTATGATAATTGCTTTAGGATTGGAAATCCCGCTTTTGGTTAGGTCTTGTTGAGACTAATCAGTAAACTCTCTAGTTTGATGAATGATTATCCAACTGCTTTTGCTTAAACTCTGTGAACTCACCAACCTCGTGTTGACACTTTTTAGCATTTTTCTTCCCAGGTCCTTAGGAGCACGCTAAGGAGCACGTCTAGGAATCATGGTTCATTCATAACTTTGCATGTTTGATTAAACAGTCAAACTATGGGGCGCTGTGTGCGCATTAAACTTTTTGAAACTTTGTATGTTTGTTTTACGCTTCCGTAAATGGTTTTTCCGAAATCGGTAAACGCTTCTGCATTGAAACTGTTTTGATAAATGTTATGAATTTTAAAACTCTGAACTTTTAAACGATCTTATCATGCATATAGTATATTCAGTTTGTCTGGTGACCCAGTTCCTTGTAGGTCACGCCTCCGAATCGGTGGTGGCCCGAGGAGGAATTTTGGGGGTGTGACATTTTCCTAACCTAGAAAGATAATATTTCGTGAAAAAGAACTAAACTTTTTTATTAGAACTCTTGTGATGAATAAGAAAACTTATCATATGATCATGTTAGTGTCTTATGAGTAGAATGCTATTTTGTTAAAAGATGTGTAAAGTTTCATATTTCTTTGTTCTAATATGAAAAACCTAGTAAAAACCCAAGTTGTATGATGATTTCATGAACTTGGACTTGTGTATATTTTAACACTACTAAAACTGTTTTGGATAAGTGGTGTGCGTGTGGGTGTGTATGAAAATATGACAATTATGGGTTTGTTTCAACATCACTATTGCATTTAAGCTTTACATTTATAAACATAATTACGAACAATTACTATACACCACATAGACGTGAAAGGGCACCCATCGTTATGTAATATAGTAATGGTAAGAAACCAAGGTTGACCAAGAACAGAAAGTATGGAATTGATGGCTCTTGATACTTCGTCTTTATAAACGTATAACTAGCTTTTACTTTTAGTTTAAGATAAATTAGTTAAGAAAAGAAAAATAAATTGAAGATAAAATGGGTTTTAAGTGTAAAAGATCAGAGAAAATGTCACTTGGGAGGACTTACCTGTTTCAGGGTTGATAGCCTGTTTATTTTTATAATCTTTCCTTAAGATTGTTGCTAACAGATGAATAGACCGCCTCTTACCCTCAAATCCATTCTCACGTTCTTCTAGTTAATCACCCATTTGGTATGAATCCCAAGAGTACTTGTGTTGTTAGTAACAAATATAGTCTGCGTGAATGCCATTAGTTGTAGGGCCTTATGATCAAAGTACCGTTACATTCGAATACGTTGTCATGAACCAACAGGGGAACAACCCACGCATCAGATTAAATTATTATGAAAAGTTCTTTATAAGGGACCAAGGTCCGTTTACTCGATGCGGCGCTCCCGCGCATACATGGGCAGTCGTAACCCAAAGCCAAGTCGACCAACGCGTTCACCACCGAATCTACGCGGTGACAAAACATTTCCAACGCTTCATCACAACCATTACCTTCAGAAAGCACATGCATGAAAACTGAGTTTGTATAGATAGACATAAAACACTCGAACGTATCGCTTTGCATGGCGTGCGAGTCACCATAAAGATCATGCATCTTCCCCCACTCGGGTGTCACGGGTCCGACTGATGAGCTTTCGACTCCTTAAATGGTCCGCAATACACAAAATACAATTGTTCTAAAGGGTGACAATATACTTTCAATATAAAGAATTTTCATAAAGTCATTCGTACATACCTCAAGGTTAGCTACAAGCTCATTTTACCAACCCGCAAAGGGCTCATTTACCCCCAAGTGAGTGTAAGAGTTTAGCCAATAATGGGCATAAATATTTGCTTAACAAAAGGTGAGTAGTTCATAGACAAACTTTAAACAAAATCTAATTAAGTTAGTGTTTCTTACAAAATCGATGTCGAATGCTTAAAACCCCAAAAATAAATGGCTCAAAAGGAAAAACATAGATCTAAAATTAAGAAGAAAGGGAACAATTGAGCGAGTTCAAACGGTGGAGGAGGCTAGCCTTTTATAGGCAAAGTCTGGGCAGAAGCACGGGTCGTGCTTGATAGAAAATCTTCATATTCAAATCTTGTCAGTGGACACGGGTCGTGTTGTGTAAGAGGCGCGGGTCATGCTAGTCAGGCGCCGGGAGCACTGGCCGTGTTTGATCCACAGCAAGGGTCGTGTTGTATCAGAACGTAGAGGTCTCTTCCAGAAGCTTTGCTGAGGTGGAGCACGAATCGTGCTTGGTGGAGCACGGGCCGTGTTCAAGGCCCAAAATCACAAAGTTAACATTTTTCCCCATATTTTTATCCTATGATGGTTCTTTTGTTATTTTGTCCTGGTTTATCTTAAAAATCTAAAAAGAAAGCAAAATGGCTTTGTTTTGATTGTAGTTAGCCAGAAATCAACCAAAATGCGATGAATATTTAATATAAAAAATATGTATAAAATGATGCATATCAATAAGTTACAAACATATATTGTAAAGTGACTCTAGCTAAAATGATCGCTATTGTGTTATAAACGGGAAAACAAACCCTGAAAAACAGTAATCTTAAAAACCCTAATTTGTTGATCACTAATTAGTGTTAAATGATTTTGGAACTCAAAATATGACTAGACTTTGTATTATGAGTATTTTTTAGATATAAAATATTTGTGACAAAATGGACCAAAATAGTCAAAACGGGATCTTTTGGACAAAACCAACTCGATGAATTTTTGTAGAACCACGAGATGATCTTACTACTGCATGATTCGGTAATCGGATAGCAACGAGAAGGTAAATAAAGCTTTGCTTTATTGATTCACAAAGAGTTACAATGTAGAAAGAGAAACACACTCAGTTTACACACAGTTAAGATGTTGCAAATGATAGAACTAACTAACTCTCTCTAACACGAACTATTTATAGTCACTTAGTCAACAGGCCAGCGGATCACCAGCGGACCATCTGGTACGCTGTACCAACTGGTCCGGCGGACCATGTGATCCGGCCAGATGACTATCTGACTCACACAGATGCTCTTGTCTAGATACAATACACGAGACACACGCTAGCATAGGAATATGCTTCTACAAACTCCCTCTTAACGTGTAGTGTATCTATATTCTAACTAAACTTCAGTCTTCAATCTTCAACAATGTTGCATCCGATCTTTAACTTGAAATCTTGACAGAAAGAGAGCTTGCATGGCTGGATCAGTCTCGAACAAACTTTGAACTTCAAGATCCACTTGTGAAAGATATAACATACTCCTCTTTTCACCATGCTTGAGTCTTGTCACACAGAAACCTGCAATTTCAGAAGACAGAAACGCGGCTTTCTTTTTCTTTTGAAAAATAAATTAATCTTGGCGCAAAACTTCTCTTCGAGAATCCAAGATGTAGTTTTGAAATTTTTGATTTCGTATCTTGTATCGATCGGTCGAAAACAAATAAGAAATAAAATCTTTTTGGCTTTTTGAAACTTTATATCAAAACACACCGAAAATCTTTTTGAATTTTTCAGATGTGAAACATAAATGCCATACAGAAATGAAATACGGAATCACACACTATTTTTGTCTTTTGTGAGAAAGATCACAACTTGGGATCATATTGGTCATGACATGCTGAACTTCACTTCAATTTCAATTATTTCAGCACACAAGTCATGTCGATTACCGATATAATTTGTCCATCTTTCTCAGGCACAATCATACTCATAACATCTGGATATGTTATTGAATTGATTAAGTTTGCATTAACCAGTGTATCCCACACTATCAGACACACTCAGATATGTTTTTGCTTTTTATATCACACTATGTGATTTCATTTGTGATTTAATCACATAATGATTGTATTCATGATTCAGTCAACTGTGTTCCATGCAAAAAGAAATAAGAACGTTAAATCGTCTACCTTAAGGTCGATCTTTTGATACGCAGATAAGGCCTCGGATTTAACAAAATAAGAAAATAAAACAAGTTGAAATTGTATAACCCAACAACAATCAGGTCGGTACTCCCGTACACGCAGAGAAAGTCCGATGAGTTATACGAAACACCAAAGAAAATAAAGCAGAACGTCAAACGAACAACAATCAGGTCGATCTTTCGATACGCAAAGAAAGTCCGATCGTTTGACAAAATAAAGAAAATCAAACAAGTTTAAATCTTTGCAAAATGAACACATGTATACACAGTGACTTCTCATTTTTTTTTCACATATCTTTTCTTTGATATCATGAGATATGCATCAAGATGTTGTCCACTTGGTCAAGCATTAG
Organism: Deinandra increscens subsp. villosa; assembly: GCA_039602395.1. NCBI lineage: Eukaryota > Viridiplantae > Streptophyta > Magnoliopsida > Asterales > Asteraceae > Deinandra > Deinandra increscens. The sequence continues at coordinate 63,370,473 of JBCNJP010000007.1, read as the reverse complement.
TATTTAGTGTTTATCACATCTGAATACTTTCTGATTTAATGCCGAGCCTACCAAGTACATCGGACAATGATCTTATGGCTTTTTCATCTATTTTATCCATGAGTCAGACACGTAAGCCAATGTACCATCATTTCCCAATCACGTCGGATACAATTTCTCATTTTTCAATATTTTTGTATTTTTCCATTTTTCGATGTTTTTGTATTTTCCATTTTTCGATGTTTTTGTATTTTTCATTTTCTCCCCCTTAAAATGAAAACTCTATTTTTGGATTTTTATTTTAACAAAAAACAAAAACACAAAGACACTATTTTTGGTTTTTCAATTGTCTCCCTCTAAACTACAAACAGAAAACATTAAAGAAAGAAAATTGACCAATCGATACTAATACCTGTCAGGTTTAGCTTTCAGAAAATTTCAGTGTTGAAATATGATATCACATGTAATTTAAGTTAAAAACGCAGAATACTCCTCCACCAGCAACTTTGCAATCACCGACGGGTCTTCTAGGAACACCTGCACACTGGTTATAAAGATTAGCACTCAAATGACCCGAAGCACACAGCTTCTGGTCGACCAGTGTCTTCCGTAAAATCAGTTACAGCTTGGCTGACCACCTTAGGTCGCCACTGCATCTTTGCAGGTGCAGTTTTTACAGAAACATCACCTTGTGATGAATCACCAACACTAGACTCACTCTTGAAATATGAATTACTTTTTGATTTAAAATGTGATGTTGGTGAGTCAGTAAAAATTCTACCGGATTCATCAATTATCGTGGCAGTTTTTCCGGAAAATTTTCTTTTAACAGTGACAGGACAATCCTGTGCTATATGTCCCTTTTGGCGACATTGATAGCACAAACAATATGATCGTTTAAACTGTGACTTTTCCTGAACTGGATGACATTTATTAGAAAATTCAGACTCATCAGAAACATCATCAAAAACCTGAAATCGGTTAGAATGTACCCATTTCGAAGTAGGACTCTGAGGTGTAGCATTAGAACCAGATGAAGAAGATTCGTTCGGTGAACTTGCAGATGAAACTTTCTTCTTTTGCTTCCCTCCAAATCCTTTCTCCATTGTTGAAATGAATACTTGAGCTAGATGATATATTTGATCCAAGTTTGTATCCTTCTTTTCCTTCTGAACTTTCTTTGACATTTTCTGCTGCTTTGGAACCTTCTTGCCTTTACTACCCAACCCAGATTGTTTATAACCAGGCAGTTTAGATACATCTATTGTAGCCCCTGAAGAACCAGGTTTAGCAGACTGTGTAAATTTAGCTTTAATGCCTTTCAAATTGTTTTATTCAACCAACTTAGCATCCACTTCTGCTTCATTCAACGTCTTTTCATTCTTCTCAACTTTTTCGCCATCAGACATTTCTTTGGCAAACATACCACCTTCACTTGAAACAAATTTAACAAACATAGGTGTATCAGATGTTGCAGAGGTTACCTTTTTGTTGCAAATTTTCAAATTCTTTGCCTCCAGTTTCTCAGATACAAATTCAGAATAATCTTGTTTTACAACTGGAGTGCTCAAATCAACAACAGACTCTGTTTGAATCACTGGATGCGGAATTTGATTATATTCTTCACTACCAAAAACTTTCTTGAAATTCTCATCTTTGCACAAATAGCTTGTGAAGGAATGAGAATTCTTCAAGTTATGCAATTGACGATTGAGATCCAGAATTTCAACATTCAAATCAGCTATGGTCTTTTGAGATTCTGCAACAACTTTCTCTGAACATATCAATTTCTCAGATGTGCTATTAACTAATGATTTTTCTCTTCTCAAACCATCATGAGCAACATGCACTTCTTTGGTAATTTTATCCACTCTTTCCTTATAGATCTCAATATTCCTTGTTAATAAAGTTTTGTCTTTCTTCAAAGAAGTGATTGTGTCCTGCAACTCAGACTGAACAATCTAATATTGAGTTCTATCAGCAGTAACTTCATCCAATGCCTTCTGAAGTGCATCATTCGATGTTTGAAGTACCTCAACCTTTTTGACAGATTTTTGAAATAACTGTTCAAAATCTTCACTAACATCTTGAGCTTGAGACTTATATTCTGCAACCTCCTTGACCAGCTTTTCATTGATAGAAGTAAGCTTGACAATCCTTGACATGAACTCATCATTCTCGTGTTGAAGTTGTAACTTTTGTTGATCATTCTGAATACAGCTTTCTGACAATTGTTTCTGAACATTCGCTAATTCTGTCACCAACACACTCTTTTCCTTGAGTAACTCTGTATTTGTTTTGCAAACTTCATTAAATTCCTGACATTTCTTGATGAAACTCTCCAATTCTTCATCCTTTCGTTTGATTTCAACAGATTGACATTCTATTTACTTTATCAAACCTTTAATTCGACTATCCTTTTGTGAACAAAATTCACACACGGATTCATAACCACTCATTTCGGAATCAGAATGACTTGAATCAGATTTACTGGTCTCAGATATATACCCACTCGATTCAACCTCAGTATTTGCCATCAATGCATAACTATCTTGAGAATGAACTACGAATGCAGATTCATCTGGAAAATCTTTAGACCAATCATAACCTTCATCAGTTTGAGATATCATAGCTTTAACATCTTTATCTTGACCATTCTTATTGGAAATATCCTTGTCAGATGACTTGGTAGGACAATCGCGAGCAAAATGTCCATGTTTGGCACATTTAAAACATTTAATCGTTTTTCTATCCAAGCCAAGTGTTTGTCCTTGAAAAATAGATGCCTTACCATGCTTCTTCATAAATCTCTTTCCTTTTTCCACAACCATAGCAAATTGCCATTCCAAATCGAGTTTATTCAATTGATCGTCATCCAGATGATTTAAATCCTCGCCATACAAACAAGACTGACCAATTTGATTAAATATAGCTCCAGAGGAAGAAGATATAAAAGCAGATAGCAAAGCAGCTAGATCTTCGGTTGCTTGATTAGAAGTTGACTTGCTTGATGATTTATCAGGAATAGTAAAACTGCAGCCTGAAGAATAACCAGCATTATCTGACTTTCCAGCAAGAAATGCTGTTACTGGTGGATTATTGCTTGAAATAGAATTTGATTTAGCTTTAGCATGGACAGTAGCAGAATTCTCTCCAAAATAAACTGCAGGATTCTGAACTGATGGAATCGCTGACTTCTTTACAAGTAATTCCATTTCTCGAGCTTGTAACTTGCTTAATAATTGATTGAAAGTCCAACTTGAATAATTTGGATCATTAGCAAGCATCATAACAAAATTCTCCCATGTTTCTGGTAAGGCTTCCAGAAATTTTTCCTTCAAGTCATCTTTTTCTTTCTGGACTCCTACAACATCAAGTTCATTAATCAGATGGGAAAATCTAGAAATCAAATCTGCAATACTCTCTTTTTCACAATGCTGAAAGTTATCAAACTCCTTTAACAAAACTTTCTTTTGACTCTTCTTATATTGCTCGTTTCCTGCACATCTATCCTTCAATGCATCCCATAAGGTTTTTGATGTTGTGCAATTTTTGAATTGATGCAAGAGTTCTCTTGGTAATGCCATTGTGAGATTTGCATAAGTTTTCTTTTCTCTGGCATAAACTTTCCTTTGATCTTCATCAAGATCACTTCGTGGAATTGGTTCTCCATTTTTCTAAGGATATGTATAATCTTGTTCAATAAAACTCCACAAATCAATGTCAAGAGCATTAACAAATGATTCAAATCGTTGCTTCCAATTCTCATAATCCTCCAATCGAAGTAACTTAGGAACTTTCTGAGTTGTTCCTATCTCCTTATCATAGTTCAATATGGCTTGCATTGATGATTGAACAGCTGAAAAAGCGTGAAAATCGCTCATTTTGAAATTTCAATATCGAACGCGAAAACTTTAAAACTGAAAAACGGGCGTCTTCCAAGCGGATTTTGGGGGTCAAACTGGAGGGTACAGACCTTTCAAGTGAGTACACGTCTAGATCTCGGAAAGACGAACGTTTTGGCTGGTATTGGGTTCCGTAACTCCAAACAGTTCTCAAGTTACGTTAGTTTTAGTGAAAGTCACTATTCTGCCAGCGGATCAAAATATTACCAGCGTACCAGTTCCGAATCAAATTAACCAGGTGGATCAGATTTGTACTAGCGGACCAAATTTCGAATCAGATAAACTAGCGGACCAGAAGTATACAAGCGGATCAGATGTGGTACGGCGTACCAGATGTGGTACGCTGAAACTGCCGCGGACCAGAAATTAACTACCACGGACCAGCTGATGAAGATTGCCGGGGCGGACCAAACGGCGGACCAAATGTTCAACCGGTGGACCAAATACAAATGAAGCTGAAATTGGCTGATTTTCACAGATTTCGACAATTGACGCTAGAAACTGGATCAGTATGATGCGAAAACACTCCAGGAACATCCAGAAATCATTTTTATCCTCGGAATCACTCAGAATTATGAAAAATTGATGAAAAACGTAGAAAACCCAAACTTTCTCTCTAGAATACGAAAAACTTACCAAATCACAGCAGTAGAGCAACCTGGAATGCTCTGATACCACTTGTAGAACCACGAGATGATCTTACTACTGCATGATTCGGTAATCGGATAGCAACGAGAAGGTAAATAAAGCTTTGCTTTATTGATTCACAAAGAGTTACAATGTAGAGAGAGAAACACACTCAGTTTACACACAGTTAAGATGTTGCAAATGACAGAACTAACTAACTCTCTCTCACACGGACTATTTATAGTCACTTAGTCAACAGGCCAGCGGATCACCAGCGGACCATCTGGTACGCTGTACCAACTGGTCCGGCGGACCATGTGATCCGGTCAGATGACTATCTGACTCACACAGATGCTCTTGTCTAGATACAATACACGAGACACAAGCTAGCATAGGAATATGCTTCTACACTTTTTAAACCGACACTTGGACATAAAAATATAAGTTCTTATATTTCGTACTATTAAAATATAAAAATAGTTATTTTATGATGAAATATATGTTTCTAAAGTGTTAGAAATATTTCAAGACAAATATCTCATTTTTAATATAATTTATTATTAAAATATTATTCTCTAAATATTATTTAGAAATACTATTTGAGATATCCTAAAACTAATAATATTAAGGATTAAAAAGTTATCTTTCATATCGAATCGCTTGTCAGATACTTGTATATTTTAGATAATATATATATATATATATATATATATATATGTATATATATATATATATATACTAGCATGGTGCCCGCGTGTTGCGGCGGCAACAGTTTATAGAGCGTTATTAGATATTTATTCGTGCGTTATGGCAGCACGGATCATTAAGCATTCTCACCGGCTTTTAAAAGAAAATCAGAAAAACCACCAATAAGTAACATGTGTTCGCTCGTCATGTCATTAGGAATGCGGATAAAGTTTCTTTCGATCGATTCTTCGATTCCTCATCGACTCTTAAAAGGAAATCAGAAAACCACGGATCATTAAGCGCTCCCATGTTTATGGTCAACCGAGTTACTCTAGTCAAAGACCAGAGAGGCAACATTCGTAGGCTGTGTCTACAATCTGTGCCCAAGTGCTAAATTAAATAATCGGTAACACCTGTCTAAAATCACCGCCCACAACCATAACTTTCCACCAAATGGGAGCCTAACGCCAATAATGTCTTGCAATGTTTTATCGACTTCCTCTATCGCCTATTATTTTGCCATTGATTTCTAAATGAATTGGTTAAACAAAGTAAGATAAGTTCAAATTAAGGTGAAACAATCCAAGTATGCATCATTTAGCACTCTGATCAAGTTTAAGAGTAAACTATTTGAGTCAAACCTAAAATCCAAGTTAAACACTCTGATCAAAATAACCACACTAATTATGTTAGGGATAACTACTCACTGATTGGTTTAAAACTTATTTGGTATGGATCCATAGGTAAAAAAGCAATATAAATGAAGGTCAAAATTTTAGTGACTAAAGTATTTATTCACGAAAAGTCTTGATCTAACATGTCATTTAAATTATGAAAATGGAGTTTGTGAAACCATTTTATCCTTGTTCTTATTAGGTAATCTGTTCTTATTAGGTAATCAGTAAATCAGACAAAACAGGAAACTAAAAAGATAATCAGAATAATCATTTGCAGTAATTATTGTTGTTAAAAGTTGAAACTTGAGCTTAATTTGCAGGCCAAAAAACTTGGTGAAAAAGAGAATCTGGTCATTCTTGGCTAAAAGCAGAATTTGCCTAAAATTTTGTATAAATGAAGAATTTTTGGATTATCCATGAGTGTAACACAAACAACAAAATCAATGATCACTTTTCTGGCCTAACAAACACTAATAAACAGTACGATTTATAAAAATTGATTTTAGAAGTCCTTTAAAAGGTAATAAGCACTCGCAAACCTAAATTGTTGATGTTGATGACGTTGGTCTTTGAACAATGATTTATTAATATAAACTAAATAAGTATAGCAACTTTATCACAAAACAGTCCGAAACTTTCAAATATATGAAGGAATTAACAGTTCTATCACAATCTAAACCTTTTACATGTTTAAAACTTGTGATCTTCATTTGCATCCATGCTTCTTTACAAACATCATATATAACCTGCATTTCTGAACAACATTTGCTTCATTTCTTCACAGCTTATCATCAATGGATGCTCTGGTGCCTGAGTTCGATATAGATTTAGCTAAAAATCTTTATAATTATATGAATATGGATGCATAATAAATGTTGATTCTATATAAACAAACCTCAGAACATGTTCTCCAGTAAATAAAAATGTTCATTTAACTATTTAAGTATAAAAAAGTATAATAAAAGATGGTATGTCTTATTTAGTATTTTACCGGAACATGACAAAATAATGAAATTTTCTCCTTCACATTCACATCCAATTCCAATTCATGCATATTTAAGGCTAAAGAGGACAGCAAGTATTGGTGTCACCTCTACACAAACAACAATTGAAATAGAAATGGTATTGTTTTAACCTTGGTAGCTTCCTGTGATGCAACTATGATCCTATTTGACCAGATAAATATATAAACTTGATTTATGGTCTAATCTTAATGGTCTTAGGCCACATTTATCAATTTAGGTAGATTACAAGAGAAAAATTAATGGTCTGGTCTTAATGGTCTTAGCCCACATTTTTACAGCAATAAATAAAACTATAGATTCTTTTGTTTGTAAGATTAGGATCCTGGTTGCCATGTTACAGTTTAGGTACTTTGGAGGATTTATGCGTGATAAATATGGCATAAGAGTTGGGGAAAATGGCTACTTTTAAAGACATGTTTGACTTTTTGGGTCAACGAAGAAAAAGTCCACTAACCTTACATGGCTACTTTCAATTGCATCACTTTCTTAAGGATTATTTAAGTTACATCCTATATTGGGACCCTTACAAATTTCATTTGAAGCATTATGGATTTTATTATTAACGCTAGCTATTTTAGAGTTAATGACATGGATTGATATATTAGTGTAAACTACTTACAAATTTTGAGAAGGCGGACTTTAAATATGATTTATCTTGTAAACTCTGCAATGTTGGATGGATTACCCTTAGTGCTTCTTATTTCATTAATGTGATTTTTCAATTTAAATATGGTATTAATTTGGAGCTTGTGTTGAATTGGCACATGCTCCAAATGATTGGAAATCTATTGTTGAGTTTATACCATTGTGGCATTGTAACTGTTAGTGGTGTAAATTTGATCATACTCAAAGTTTATCATTAATATAGGTGGTAAAATGGGTGTGTGCGACAGGTTGGGTTGAGCAGCCAACACATCCCTCAGTCTATCATTTATCAATCTCATAGATAGAAAAATATTTAAATAACAATCCAATTCTTTTAATGTGTGAAATCAAGCATACGTTTGGTGATGTTTTAAAAACTGTCATACCACTTTTTTTATCACGCAAATTCACACGTTTCATAAAAGAATTTAAGGGAACTAAAACAGACCAGTTTTACAAATGTAAGTTAAGATTTTCATGTAAAACATGTATGGATTTGGAGCAACTAACCTAGCATGTCTGACATACTCTTCATAATCGTCAATCAACATTTTTCTGGCCTGCTCATTTAATTCAAATTCCAGAATAGCTCGATCAGAAAGCATGTGACTACCTTTAACACGCGGCATATTGACCACAAATTCATAGTAACTTCTAATTAGAAAGCAGAAAACAAAATTCTTGAAACTTACAGTTAGAACATGACGTAAGCCAAGACTGAGATTCCAATCCCTTTTCAACGTGTTGACACATATTTCACTGTGTGATGCTATGTTTGGGTGAAAGATCTTGATCAAAGAATAGCCTATAAATAGATAAACAAAGAAGATGAATAACAGTAGAACGAGTAAGCTACTCCCAAAAGATTGGTAATTTACAAAGAAAGAGTTAGGAGAGTGAACATATCAACAATCACAAACATCTACAGTTGAAAGTAAAGTGCTATGTTTACCGGTAAGAGGTTGCAAATGGTTGGGTCAGACCAGCAGGATAACAGGTCAAGGCGAATAGCTTTTGGTATGGGTTGAAACAACACACAAATTAATTCGACCAAAAACACTGTCCAAGAAATTCAGATTTAAAAAAAATATATTTGGTGTCCAATATGATTGCAAATTTACATTATTTCAATATAAATTCTCCCCTGCCTTGAACCTCATATGATTCTACTATTTTGGATTAAATAAAAATACGTTGCAATTTTTTTTGAAAATCAAAATACATTTATTTGAGTAACAAAATAAGAATAACGGAATCCCATAACTCAAATCAATTTTTTTTAGTTAAAACTCATTAGCCTGGTATCCAATTACATATGCTCATGTCGAAGCTCGAAACTAACATGTCTTATCGAACGACCTAGAAACTACAATACAACATAAACTAAAATATACTCAACAATGAAAAGAAACTGAAGGGAATACACCTTACTTCAAGATGCTCCTTAATGGTCTAACGTTTAGTTGCTTTCAACTATTCTTTGAAATAACGCGTCGCAGGTTGACTGTGAATCAAGGGATATTGTCAAGCAATAGCATGAGCGGCAAAAGAAGAAATTCCACTCTCATAGTTATTATCTATGCACAGATGTATAAAACATGGTTCATTAGCAGCCCGCTATATAATCAAAATTCTTAACAAAATATACAGTTGATAGAAAATTAATTCAAATCATAATTGAACATGACAAAATATAAGAAAGATAAATTACCTTTGTGCAGGAGGTAGTTACACTAAATCTTTTAAACCAATAAATGCATGCTGATAGGGCTGTAGAAACAGATCTACTACGAACTCAAGCACATAAGCATATAACCATTCTTACCCGCTACCCATTTAGATAATGACTTATTTGTTATTTTATCTTTCATTTATTGGGAATTCACAAAGTAGGTGAACTCTTAAAAACTTTCAGGAAATTAAATAATTGTCACAAGATCAAAGTCCAAACATATAGAAAAACATTACATATATGATTCCAAAATCAAGCACATACAAGTATTTGAGCTACTAAAAATTAGGGGAAAAAAACTTAAATCTCAAAATATTACAAAAACAAGTTTAACATATAAACTGGTCAAATGGGCTATGCTAAACAGGTTGGGAGGGTCAAACGGATCGAAAGGTCACCCATGTATTCAAGTGCACAGTATAGTTTCTACAATCATAATTAACACTTCAATTATGATAAATTAGTAGAGAAAGTAATAACCAAAATACTTTAGGTGTGAGTCAAGTCAGGGTCAGGTCATGCGACCCATTTTGGCTGTATATTTTGACAGTGATCTTAAAATATCAAACTGTTATCTAAACTTTTATGACGCATCTGAGATTTAAAATTAATTTTTACAAAAAGAAGACCAAACTTGATCAATTCATAAAAATGAAACTGTATTTTTATCCATGAAATACAATAAATCATAAAGCCAACTCAACACAAACCTGGACAAAAAAATCAAAGCTGAAATTTTGATTTCATTAACACTAAGGCTAAATCTGTTCATAAATACTCAAGTGAGACAGAAATATGTAAGATCCATTTGTGTCAAAAATCACATGTTTTTTTGGAAGTTTGGATGCTTGATCATCAACCTTTAGATGTGATCACAAGTAAACCAAAAGCACCAATAAGAACATACTACACAATGGCATAAAATAATTATGAAGGAAAACATCAATTGGAATCTTGACTGGCAATCTATGGTGGAAAACATCAATTGGAAGCTTGACTGGCAATATATAGGAGCGCCATGAACTGTGGCTGCTTTAATGATCTAGAACATGACCCTTTAAATAAAAAATTATATGAACATGAATTATGAATGCTAATTTACCTGTTGAATAGTTGAATACTAATTTACCTATGCAGAACCCAACAATGAGACCAGCAGCAAGCCTACAAATCACAATCAAAGAACCAAATCACATCAACTAAACTTACACTATCTTAAAATATATAAGAGTGAGAAAGTGTTGAATGTTGAATTTTTAAGAGTGTACAAGAAATCAAAGCATTATGTACAAATATATAAAGCATGTGAATATCATCTTTGTTCAACCTATTTTAAAGGAGTGTTCAAGCAAGCTCAATATACATTTAGAAGCAGGCTATCTTGGCCCTTCTTTCAAACCCATTTTGATCTTAAAAAATATCAAACAGCCGATGATAGGTGCGTAGTTATTCATGTAATCGGCGCTTGGCTCTATCGACTTGCTTTATCCCATGTAGAAGCAAAACCTATGCCTCTCTTCTCTATTTCAGGTCTCCTACTCCTTGCTAATCCGACCATAATGGTTTAACACGGGCAACTGAAGTCTGAAATCGAGTAAAGGGCTTGCAGATACACCTTCGTTTGTCAAGATTTGTACCTGATTCATGTGTTTGCTATTTCAAAAGTTGAAAACCTCATATATCAAAAATTTCCTTCATTCTCTTTCTCAGATTCAAACAACTTCATGACCGAAGGCGAAGGAGACGGGTGACGGAGACAAAGCAGAATGACCTTTGGTTTCGTTCAAGGTAAGTATTTCTAGGGTTTACGTTGGTTCTTATTTGTGAAATTAGGGTTATTCTTCTGCAATTCTCTTCATAGTTTGCTGATTATTCATTGTCAAACATCAACTAGGTGACAGTCTAAAAGTTACAATCGGTATGGGTCGGTAAACATCAGAAAAAGAACACTAGAGGTAAGAACCACTTTCCGTCACTCTTTTGAGCTTTACATTATTCTCATCTTCAATGTGATTTTGCAGGTATTACGTGTCACACCCCCAAAATACCACTAACGGAGTTTATGCCGTTAAGGGGCGCGACTAGACCAGGATCCACAACCATAGTTACAAATACTAAACGAATCAGGGTTAGTTCAAACACAAGTTATAAATCAAAGTCTTAAATTTACATACGCAGCGGAAAAAATAGTTTTCCTGGCACTAACCACGTGCCTTACAAATTCATTGTTTTATAAATCCCCAATTTAAGTTAAATCAAAAATAAGAGTCTTCACGTGCCGTGCCAACCTCCGGTGGATACTCCTTAGCGATCTGCAAAAGTTTAAACCACGCAAGTGTCAACCTAACGGTTGGTGAGTTCACAGTGGGCTTGTCATGCATTGGCCCGGTCTCATAATCATAAATCGTGTCAAGGTATACTTACAAGTTATTTATTTGTGAAAAGCAATGCTCGTAATTAAATCTCAGTTTATAAATGGTTTGTCCGTGACCTACGTCATCGGGTAAGTACTAGTTCCGTAAAGTTAAAGGACTCAACCGATATCGCGGGTAGCTAATCCGTTGTTCCATGCTCTAAGGAAGTTTGTACCAAAGCTGACTTATTTTGTGGGGGCCGAGCCATCCCGTACGGTGCGGACCTACGTCATCGCGGTTTTTGCCTCCCCCGTGTCCTCTCGGGACCACGGTCAAATAGGCTGATATTGTTCCTCCGTGCACTTCCCGTGCCACGGGGCGGAGTTTGTCAAACTCCAGTAGATCTACCCAACATCCCCTCGCTTTACAATTAATGGCACAATTTTAGTTGAGGACTTTTAAGTTATAAGGCATCCTTAGAAAACATGTGATATCATATGGTTTAGACTTTAACCTACACTAGCCATATTAAAACGTTTTCAGTTTTGTTTCAAAAATAGTTTGTTCAGAGTTCACAAGTGTTTCCCATAAAACACTTCAGTTCATCAAGTGGGTGCCAAGCATCCCGTGTTCTCATGTTCATCAGTAGGTGCCTAGCACTCTAGAGTTTGTCAGCATTGCTTTCGTTAAGTTATTCGGTGTGGCCCAAACGGACTCACGGTAAGCGGGTTAGTGACACTCACCTTTGGTTGCACTGCTACACTTCAAGTAATCCAATTTATGTTTGCTTAACGAAGACCTAGAACACGTTTAGGTCTTAAGTATTAGTTTCGTGTCTAATATTTACTTAACGTCACTATGGCCCATAACATAGCACGTTGCAACTATGACTCGACATACCGACACACGACACCAATGGTTGATCATAAACAAGGGTTCATACGAATCAGATATCAAACATGTTTCATCATGGCATAATCATGTAAGTCATGGCATAACACTTAAGCAAATTTCACAAGTTTGGTTTTTAGGTCAGGTCTTAGTTTCGCTAGCATAGTTTCGCTAGGCAGTTTCGCTAGGTGCACGGGCAGCACTTTCGCTAGGCAATGCCCGGTGACACAGTTTCGCTAGGCTAGTTTCGCCCGAAACTGCTGACGCAGTTTCGCTAGCCTAGTTTCGCAGGGAAACTGGTTTGAACTTTCGTTCAGGTATTTCGCTCGATAGTTTCGCTCGAGCTGGTCTGGTCAGGTTCCCGGCGACACTATAGTTTCGCTGGTCAGTGTCGCAGGAAGGAGATATAATTTCGCTACTTAGTTTCGCCCAGAGAACAGACAGTTTCGCTGGTCGCGAAAAACATACGGATTTGCCTAAAAATCAACCTAACAGCTTCTGATCATACATGCAATTCATTATCTAGCATCCATAGGCATTTACCAACATAAATCAAGCAGCTTTATCATGTTTAACATGCATTTTAATCATCAAATCTCTAAAAATACTTCTAAACCCTAAAATGACCAAAATTGCATAAATCATCATCATGGTTTGTTTTTAAACGTAAAGTTGCTGACTTTATGGTAGATCTAGCATCCCTAAGCACTATCTCAGAAGCATACAAGTTTTCATGAAGGTTTGAGCATACTTTATAAAGAAACACATAGAAAACACATAAATAAAGGTTTTTGGGACTCACGGTTCGATCTAGGATCGATAGATGAGATGAGGTGATGGTCTTGAGGCTGAGGTCTCGGTTTCTTGATGGTTTTCTCGGCTGACCAGATTCCAGAGAAGTGTGTGTGTGTGTTTGTTGTGAAATGAGGCAAATGAGGCTACTAGGGTTCATTAAGTTTATTTATATCAGAGGCTAGTTTCGCTGGCAGTTTCGCTGGCCAGGCGAAACTAGCTCTGGTCTCGGGTACATTGATCAGTCTAGCCTGCTACCGGGCGAATCTGTAGTTTCGCTGACTACCAAATTTGGGCAATTTTCACATAATCAAGTATTTACAATTAATCATGCTATTCACAATAATAAGTCATATATATTTAAATCATATTGCACATAAAGACAATCAATGATGAACACATAACACATATGGACGGGTTCGGTGATCTACCAAAGGTCGTGGACGTATTCGGCCTAGTTATGCATTAGTTACTAAGTTAACACTTATAACGTAACTAACGGGTTTGTCTAACGGAAGTTAACCTTGAAATTCTCGGGTGTCACATCATTCCCCTGAAATTGGAATTTTCGTCCCGAAAATTATTCTTGTGTCGTAGCGTTCGCAGCATCAGCTGTCGTCGTTGCTATCGTCGCTGGGGAAAGAAAGCAAAAAGTTTTAGGGTTGTCACATCCTCCTCCCGTTAAGGAATTTTGGTCCCCAAAATTAAATCATACCATGAGTTTCCGTGGATGTTTGCTCGAACAAGTGAGGATACTTTTTCTTCATCTGATCCTCACGTTCCCAAGTATATTCAGGTCCACGCCTTGAGTTCCATCGCACCTTGACGATCAGAATCTTGCTACGTTTGAGGGCCTTCTCCTCGCGTCCCATGATTTCCACTGGTTGCTCAATAAATCTCAGATGTTCGTCAATTTCCAATTCCTCCAAGGGAATTATTTCGATGTCTTCAGCCAGACATTTCTTTAGATTGGAAACGTGAAACACGTTGTGAACTCCATCGAGTTCAGCAGGGAGTTGCAATCGATAGGCCACCGGGCCTACTTCCCCAATAATTTCAAACGGACCGATGTAGCGAGGATTTAACTTTCCACGCTTCCCGAAGCGTATCACTCCCTTCCAAGGAGATACCTTCAACAATACTTTGTCACCCACCTCAAACTTTAGAGGTTTTCGGCGTTTGTCGGCATAACTCTTTTGTCGATCACGTGCTGCAGCTAGCCGTTGCCTGATTTGAATAATTCGCTCGGTCATATCATAGATAACTTCTGGTCCAGTGAGCCCTTTCTCACCCGTTTCAGCCCAACACACGGGCGATCTACATTTTCTGCCATAAAGTGCTTCAAAAGGTGCAGCACCTATACTTGAATGATAACTATTGTTGTAAGAGAACTCCACCAGTGGGAGGTGAGTCTCCCAATCTTTCCCAAAGTCAAGGACGCAAGCTCGGAGCATATCTTCTAAGGTTTGAATCGTTCGTTCCGTCTGACCGTCAGTCTGCGGGTGATAAGCTGTACTCATGTCTAGTCGGGTTCCCAATGCTTCCTGCATTGATTGCCATAACCGGGAAGTAAATCGAGGATCTCGATCAGAAATGATAGTCTTAGGCACACCGTGAAGCTTCACAATTTTGTCGATGTACAGCTTTGTCAATTTATCCATATTATCACTTTCCTTCATCGGAATGAAATGTGCAGATTTGGTTAATCGATCGATGATAACCCAAATCGCATCCGGTTGATTTGATCGATGAGGTAGTCCTGTTACAAAATCCATTGAGATATCCTCCCATTTCCATTCTGGGATCTTTGGTTGTTGCAGTAAACCAGAAGGCTTTTGGTATTCAATTTTGACTCTTGAGCATGTAAGACACTTAGCCACATATCGAGCAATGTCGGCTTTCATATTCGGCCACCAATAAAGATTTTTCAAGTCCTGATACATTTTATCTGATCCGGGATGTACCGAGTATCTTGACTTGTGAGCCTCGTCCATTACGAGCTCACGGAGATTTCCAAACAAAGGAACCCAGATTCTGTCATTATAGTACGTGAGTCCATCGGACTTAACTTCAGAATGGCCATCTACACCACGCAGTGCTTCAGCTGCGAAGTTTTCTGCTTTCAAAGCTTCTCGTTGGCAGTCACGGATCCGATCCGGTAATCCTGAATGTATTGTAAGTTGAAGCGCTCGTACCCGCCGAGGCTTTTCGTATTCTTTTCTGCTTAGGGCATCTGCCACCACATTTGCTTTTCCCGGATGATATTTAATGGCCAAATCATAATCGTTCAGTAATTCAACCCACCTTCTTTGCCGCATGTTGAGGTCTTTCTGATCAAAGATGTGCTGTAAACTTTTATGATCAGTGAATATCGTGCACTTTGTTCCATATAGGTAATGTCTCCAAATCTTGAGTGCATGAACAACGGCTCCCATTTCCAAATCATGCGTTGTATAATTCTTTTCAGTATCCTTTAGTTGCCTGGACCCGTAGGCAATCACTTTATCTCGTTGCATCAACACGCAACCGAGTCCTTGGATTGATGCATCGCAATAAACCACAAAGTCGTCAACTCCGTCGGGTAACGCAAGAATTGGAGCCGAACATAACATATCTTTAAGCGTTTGGAACGCGCGCTCTTCTTTCTCACCCCATTTGTATTGCACTCCTTTGTGCGTTAAGGCTGTTAAGGGTTGAGCCAATTGAGAGAAACCCTTAATAAACCTTCGATAATATCCGGCAAGTCCTAAAAATTGTCGGATTTCTGTTGGCGCTCTTGGGGTAGACCAGTTCTTTATTGCTTCCACTTTGGCTGGATCGACATGAATTCCTTCCTCATTAACAATCTGTCCAAGAAACTGGACTTCGCGGATCCAAAAGTCGCACTTTGAAAACTTGGCGTAGAGCTGTTCCTTGCGAAGCAATTCCAAAATAAGACGCAGATGTTCCTCGTGTTCTTCCTTGGTCTTAGAGTAGATCAAAATATCGTCGATGAAAACTATCACAAACTTATCGAGGTACGGCTTGCACACTCGATTCATCAGATCCATAAATGCGGCAGGTGCATTGGTTAGCCCAAACGGCATAACCAGGAACTCGTAGTGACCATACCGAGTTCTGAAAGCTGTCTTGGGTACATCCTCATCACGAACGCGAAGCTGGTGATATCCAGACCGTAGATCAATCTTTGAAAAGTAGCTTGAACCTTGCAGTTGATCGAAGAGATCGTCGATTCGAGGAAGTGGATACCGATTCTTGATCGTAACTTTGTTAAGCTCTCGGTAGTCAATGCACATGCGGAACGTTCCATCCTTCTTCTTAACAAACAGTACCGGAGCTCCCCATGGAGACGAACTTGGACGAATAAACCCCTTGTCGAGTAGTTCTTGTAGTTGCGCGGAGAGTTCGTTGAGCTCGCTTACAGCCAAACGATACGGAGCGCGTGCAATCGGAGCGGCACCTGGAGCCAAATCAATCCCAAACTCAACTTGTCGAAATGGAGGCAAGCCAGGCAGATCTTCAGGAAATACATCTTGGAAGTCGCGAACTATCGGGTAATTGTCAATTTTGCGCTCGGGATGTGTCGTGTCAGTGACGTTCGCAAGAATCGCGAAGTGACCCTTACGGAGGCATTTCTGAGCTTTAAGGAATGAAATAATACCGGTGACTGTTCCACCTTTTTCTCCTTGAACCGTTAATATTTTACCGTCTTCGAGTGGGATACGAACCACTTTTTCTTTACATAAGATTTCAGCCCGATTCTCAGATAACCAATCCATTCCTACTATAACGTCGAAACTACCAATCGGGAAAGGCATAAGATCGATTCCTAATGTATGGCCAGCTAGTTCCAACTTACAGTCCTTAACTATTTGGGTCGTATCATGAAGTTTACCATTAGCTAGCTCTACCACATATTTAGCATCTAAGTCAATTGGTTTAGCATTAATTATTCTAGCAAATTTAGTGGAAATAAAGCTTCTTTCAGCACCAGAATCAAATAAAACAGTAGCAAAGAAACCGTTCAAAATAAATTTACCATTGATCACGTTGGCGTCATTGCGAGCTTCACCCTGGCCCATGACGAAAGCTCGACCTCTACCATTTCCACCATTTCCGTTTCCACCATTACCATTGCCATTCCCATTACCATTACCTCCACCGTTACCATTCCCACCGTTATTTCCCTGATTTCCGTTCCCTTGTCTTCTTAGCTGAGGGCAGTCTCTTTTAATGTGGCCTGGAGCACCACATTCATAACAATTTCCGTTACCGTTACCCCTGGGAGCTTCATTGTTGCGGTTCTGACCGTTGTTCCCATTACCCCGATTGTTCCCATAGTTGTTCCCTTGATTGTTGCTGTTCCTTCTGGGGCGGTTTTGCTGCTCGGGTAAAGTTGCCCAACAGTCCTTCGCTTCGTGGCCTCCCTTACCACACCTTTCGCAGCTCATATTCTTCCTACAATTACCAGCATGATGCTTTCCACACCTGTTGCACAAGGGCAGGTTACCCTTGTAGTTGCTCTGACCATTTCCGCCCTGGCGGTAGTTACCACTATTATTCCCGGACCTCTTGCTTTGGCCTTGGGAGTTGAAAGACCTCCCAGTGCTGTTACCCACACTCTGAACATTCATTGAGTTCTCAGGAGCTTCATCATCAGCTTTTCTCTTGCCACTCAAGGCAGTCTTCTCAGTGGCTTTCGCAGGTAGAGTACCTTTCTCGACCTCTTGATCAGTGAGCTTGTGAGCCAAACGGATGGCTTGTTGTACGGTCGCGGGGTTGCTGGCAGTCACCAATCCTTTGATTTGAGGCGCGAGGCCTTCCAGATAACGCTCAATGCGTTTGAACTCAGCATCGACCATTGTGGGACATAGGACCTCATATTCATGATATCGTGCAGTGTACTGTTCGACTTCAGACCCAGACATCTTCAAATTCAGGAATTCACCCTCAAGCTTCTTGACTTGGTCACGTGGACAGTATTCTTCCATGATCAGCTCCTTAAATGCTGCCCATTGCATGTTGTTAGCCGCGTCAAGCCCAACCATCAGAATTTCGGCGTTCCACCAGGAGAGTGCAGCTCCTTCGAAGGTACCAGTAGCAAACTTCACCTTGCTTTCAGCTGGGCAGTTACACATGGAGAAAACCTTTTCGGACTTCTCAATCCACCTAAGGAGTCCTACAGCTCCTTCTTCGCCGGAAAATGTCATCGGCTTACAGTCCATGAAGGACTTGAACGTGCAGTGGTGCTGGTTTCCTGATGGTTTTCTCGGCTGACCAGATTCCAGAGAAGTGTGTGTGTGTGTTTGTTGTGAAATGAGGCAAATGAGGCTACTAGGGTTCATTAAGTTTATTTATATCAGAGGCTAGTTTCGCTGGCAGTTTCGCTGGCCAGGCGAAACTAGCTCTGGTCTCGGGTACATTGATCAGTCTAGCCTGCTACCGGGCGAATCTGTAGTTTCGCTCGGTAGTTTCGCTGACTACCAAATTTGGGCAATTTTCACATAATCAAGTATTTACAATTAATCATGCTATTCACAATAATAAGTCATATATATTTAAATCATATTGCACATAAAGACAATCAATGATGAACACATAACACATATGGACGGGTTCGGTGATCAACCAAAGGTCGTGGACGTATTCGGCCTAGTTATGCATTAGTTACTAAGTTAACACTTATAACGTAACTAACGGGTTTGTCTAACGGAAGTTAACCTTGAAATTCTCGGGTGTCACATCTGATACCAATCTGTCACACCCCCAAAATACCACTAACGGAGTTTATGCCGTTAAGGGGCGCGACTAGACCAGGATCCACAACCATAGTTACAAATACTAAACGAATCAGGGTTAGTTCAAACACAAGTTATAAATCAAAGTCTTAAATTTACATACGCAGCGGAAAAAATAGTTTTCCTGGCACTAACCACGTGCCTTACAAATTCATTGTTTTATAAATCCCCAATTTAAGTTAAATCAAAAATAAGAGTCTTCACGTGCCGTGCCAACCTCCGGTGGATACTCCTTAGCGATCTGCAAAAGTTTAAACCACGCAAGTGTCAACCTAACGGTTGGTGAGTTCACAGTGGGCTTGTCATGCATTGGCCCGGTCTCATAATCATAAATCGTGTCAAGGTATACTTACAAGTTATTTATTTGTGAAAAGCAATGCTCGTAATTAAATCTCAGTTTATAAATGGTTTGTCCGTGACCTACGTCATCGGGTAAGTACTAGTTCCGTAAAGTTAAAGGACTCAACCGATATCGCGGGTAGCTAATCCGTTGTTCCATGCTCTAAGGAAGTTTGTACCAAAGCTGACTTATTTTGTGGGGGCCGAGCCATCCCGTACGGTGCGGACCTACGTCATCGCGGTTTTTGCCTCCCCCGTGTCCTCTCGGGACCACGGTCAAATAGGCTGATATTGTTCCTCCGTGCACTTCCCGTGCCACGGGGCGGAGTTTGTCAAACTCCAGTAGATCTACCTAACATCCCCTCGCTTTACAATTAATGGCACAATTTTAGTTGAGGACTTTTAAGTTATAAGGCATCCTTAGAAAACATGTGATATCATATGGTTTAGACTTTAACCTACACTAGCCATATTAAAACGTTTTCAGTTTTGTTTCAAAAATAGTTTGTTCAGAGTTCACAAGTGTTTCCCATAAAACACTTCAGTTCATCAAGTGGGTGCCAAGCATCCCGTGTTCTCATGTTCATCAGTAGGTGCCTAGCACTCTAGAGTTTGTCAGCATTACTTTCGTTAAGTTATTCGGTGTGGCCCAAACGGACTCACGGTAAGCGGGTTAGTGACACTCACCTTTGGTTGCACTGCTACACTTCAAGTAATCCAATTTATGTTTGCTTAACGAAGACCTAGAACACGTTTAGGTCTTAAGTATTAGTTTCGTGTCTAATATTTACTTAACGTCACTATGGCCCATAACATAGCACGTTGCAACTATGACTCGACATACCGACACACGACACCAATGGTTGATCATAAACAAGGGTTCATACGAATCAGATATCAAACATGTTTCATCATGGCATAATCATGTAAGTCATGGCATAACACTTAAGCAAATTTCACAAGTTTGGTTTTTAGGTCAGGTCTTAGTTTCGCTAGCATAGTTTCGCTAGGCAGTTTCGCTAGGTGCACGGGCAGCACTTTCGCTAGGCAATGCCCGGTGACACAGTTTCGCTAGGCTAGTTTCGCCCGAAACTGCTGACGCAGTTTCGCTAGCCTAGTTTCGCAGGGAAACTGGTTTGAACTTTCGTTCAGGTATTTCGCTCGATAGTTTCGCTCGAGCTGGTCTGGTCAGGTTCCCGGCGACACTATAGTTTCGCTGGTCAGTGTCGCAGGAAGGAGATATAATTTCGCTACTTAGTTTCGCCCAGAGAACAGACAGTTTCGCTGGTCGCGAAAAACATACGGATTTGCCTAAAAATCAACCTAACAGCTTCTGATCATACATGCAATTCATTATCTAGCATCCATAGGCATTTACCAACATAAATCAAGCAGCTTTATCATGTTTAACATGCATTTTAATCATCAAATCTCTAAAAATACTTCTAAACCCTAAAATGACCAAAATTGCATAAATCATCATCATGGTTTGTTTTTAAACGTAAAGTTGCTGACTTTATGGTAGATATAGCATCCCTAAGCACTATCTCAGAAGCATACAAGTTTTCATGAAGGTTTGAGCATACTTTATAAAGAAACACATAGAAAACACATAAATATAGGTTTTTGGGACTCACGGTTCGATCTAGGATCGATAGATGAGATGAGGTGATGGTCTTGAGGCTGAGGTCTCGGTTTCTTGATGGTTTTCTCGGCTGACCAGATTCCAGAGAAGTGTGTGTGTGTGTTTGTTGTGAAATGAGGCAAATGAGGCTACTAGGGTTCATTAAGTTTATTTATATCAGAGGCTAGTTTCGCTGGCAGTTTCGCTGGCCAGGCGAAACTAGCTCTGGTCTCGGGTACATTGATCAGTCTAGCCTGCTACCGGGCGAATCTGTAGTTTCGCTCGGTAGTTTCGCTGACTACCAAATTTGGGCAATTTTCACATAATCAAGTATTTACAATTAATCATGCTATTCACAATAATAAGTCATATATATTTAAATCATATTGCACATAAAGACAATCAATGATGAACACATAACACATATGGACGGGTTCGGTGATCAACCAAAGGTCGTGGACGTATTCGGCCTAGTTATGCATTAGTTACTAAGTTAACACTTATAACGTAACTAACGGGTTTGTCTAACGGAAGTTAACCTTGAAATTCTCGGGTGTCACATTACGTGTTCTGAAGCTCCCCCTCTCTGTTGCCTTAAAGGTAATTATGAACTTCTAATTTTGGGCTTTTTTTTGTTTACGCGTTTTATGCTTCTTCATCTGTTAAATTTTCTCAGAAGAGTATGTATGAACATGTGTAAAATATTCAAACCTATCTATTTCAGGTATGCTTCTTTGGCAAAGTGTTTTTGGGTCAGATAATCGATTTCAGGTATGCTTCTTCATCTTTCGTTTGTTCTTCATTTTTTTATTATAAATAAATGACAATGTGTTTAGTGATCTAAAGGTGATTTTTATTCGCATCTGATTTATGTTTTTTGTAGCTCTATTTTAATCTAGCAAATATAAAGATGCTGAGTGATGTAAAGGTAATTTTTATTCGCACTGCCCCATTGATCGTCTGCTCTGTATTGAGACCTAGATTTTGATTACTTCGTAGTATTTTCACTTCTAAGATCTATTATATCCTTCAAAATTTGGACTGTTGGAACAAAAATCTATGTGACTGACGCCATCAAATCTGTTAACCGAAGCATTCGACTGAAGAATCCATATGAACTGATTCAGAGATTGGGTTGTAATGCTCGAGGCTTGCAGATTGGACCGAAGACCGTTTTCTGGAAAAGTCAACCGTTCGGGTCAACGGTCAACGGAAGATCGGTTCGAGCGAGTCAAGCTTTAGATTAATTAAATCAACTTTGATTTAATTAATATTTATTTTATTCGAGTTTAATTGTATTTTGTTCAATTTATTATGTTTTTTCACTTGTTAGTCACTCTCACTATATATATAGTGAGGTGCCTCATTCACGAAAAAAGATGAAGAGAAATGCTCCCAAGTTGGATGATGCATTCTCTAGAGTGATGTGAGATTCCATTCTAGAGAGAGAGAGAGAGAGAGAGAGAGAGTCATGGATTTCTAGAGAGAGATTGTGTGTTTGTCATGATTTCTTGTTCTTGTAATCATTTGGTTCAATGAAATCATTCGACTAGTTCATCATCTTTCTTGTTTGATTATTCATAGATTTTCTCCTTCATCGTCTCTCAGGGTTTTCTCATTCGATATTCGTACGAGCTCACGATCGGGATTCTTGTAGTGAAAATCGGTCCTTACAAATGGTATCAGAGCGTAACCGACCAGATTTCGTCTCACGATGAATCTGATCACTCGAATCTTGATTTTGAGCTTGAATAAGGTAAAGATTTGAAAACTCATATTGGAGACTTTTTCTTTTATTTTTCTTCTTTTTTGATGATTCTGGATGGATTCTGATGATATGGATGCTTGATTCGTGTTATAGAATTCATCTTTATGCATTTTTACCTTCAACATGTTCAAATCTGGTGAGAAATTGAAGATCAGGAGCTGTTTTTTTTTTGTAACTTTTGGGGTTTTCCCGTTTTTGGGGTTTTTGAAGATTTTTGAGCTTGATTCTTGGTTTTCTGGGTTTCTCTTCATGGATTTGGTTGAAGTAAGGTATGATTCTCAGTGGAAAACGCGTTCTGGATCCATTGGAAGCATTGGTTTTGTCTGAATCTCAACCGTTTGAGCAGATCTGAAAAACACACACTAGTGCGTGTTTCTTGGTATTCTTCATGTTCTTGAGAGACTTCTAGATTTGGGCTATTTTGATCGAAGTTGCTGCGGTTTATGGATCGTTTGTGGCCAGGACTATCACATGAATGATTTATCTTCTCAAATTTGTCACGAATCTTTAATGTATACTCATTCTGGAACATCGAATCTGCATCAGGAAGATGTTCATCAGGTCTGTGTTCTTCATGTTCATTTTTCCAGCTTTGTTTAACTGTTTGCAGATTTGAAGATGTTCTTAGCGAACTTGTATTAGTTCTTAATGAACTTGACGTCGTTAACGAACTTCTACTGCTCTTAGCGAACTTAAATCTGGTCTTAACGAACTTCAATCGTTCTTAGCGAACTTGTTGAGTTTTAGCGGACTTGAGGTTTGCTTTAGCGGACTTGAGCCCTTAGCGGACTTCAGAAGTGTCTTAGCGAACTTCTGGTGGCTTTAGCGAACTTATTTTGCTAGCGAATTGAACTTGGCAACTGGGTTTTCGTTCGAGGCAGTTTCAGAAGTTTTTGAACGTGCAGGATGATAGAGCATGAAGCTATTAGTTCATTGGTATAAAATTCATGCTTTTTCGTCAAGTGAAAATGCGTGAGCATCGGATCGTCTACTCGATCTAGTTATTCGGACATCGAAACGTAATTAACCGATTGTTTTATTGATCAAAACGAACAATTACAAACAGTGAAACACTCAGAAAACAGACATAGAGAACACTCTCAGAAACACACACTTAATAAATCTCACACGCTCAGCACTATGAATTACAACGTCCAAACTTCTATATATACTCAGCTGGCCGATCTATGTCCGAACCTTAGGTTCAGCCAGTCCGAACTCCGGGTTCGGACCAGGCTCGGCCAAGTGACATTTGACTTGATCTTGTACATAGCTTAATACTTCACACGACGCACATATCAGGTATCAACAAACCCCCCCTCGTCGTGTGCAGTATCTCTTTAATATCATCAACTCTGTATCTTCAATCAAACTCCTCCTCAACTCGATCGTGGCTTGATCTTGAATACTTGACGCCATCTAGTATAACTCTGGTCTTTTATCAATAACTTCAGAAGACTTGAAGTGATGATATCTTGCACTTTAGCAATCCTGCATCAACATTTAAATAATCTTGGTGCAAAACGTCTCTTCGAGACTCCAAGATATGATTTTGAAAACTGAATTTTGTATCACGTGTTGATCAGATCAAAAATAAAGAAGAAACAAAATCTTTTTGACTTTTAGAAAGTTTGTATCAAAACAAACCTAAAATATTTTTGATTTTTCAAAGTTTATGCTAAAACATACCGAAAATGTTTTTATGCTTTTCTTGAATGGAACAGAAATTGCAATACAGAATAAGACACTATTTATGGTATGAGAAAGATCACTATATGGGATCATATTAGTCATAACGCACTGAACTACATTTCAATTTCAACTAATTGAAGCTCATAAGTCATGCTGATTGCCGATATAATTTGTCCATCTTGAACTCAGGCAGAATCATACTCATAACATCTGGATATGTTAAGAAATTGATTAGATTTTCTTTGAACAGTATATCCCACACTATCAGACATAATCAGACATTTTCTGGTTTTCTTTCTTTTTCATTTTGTGTGATAGCACTTGTGATTTTTCACAATGCATAATATTTTCATGATATCGTCAACTGTGTTCCATGCAAAAAGAAATAAGAATGTTAAATCGTCTACCTTAAGGTCGATCTTTCGATACACAGATAAGGCCTCGGATTTAACAAAATAAGAAAATAAAACAAGTTGAAATTGTATATCTCAACAACAATCAGGTCGGTACTCCCGTACACGCATAGAAAGTTCGATGAGTTATACAAAACACCAAAGAAAATAAAGCAGAACGTCAACCGAACAACGATCAGGTCGATCTTTCGATACGCAGAGAAAGTCCAATCATTTGACAAAATAAAGAAAATCAAACAAGTTTAAATCTTTGCAAAATAAACACATGTATACACAGTGACTTCTCAGTTTGAATTTCACACTTATTTTTCTTTTTGTGTCATGAAATATGCATCAAGATGTTATCCAGATGGTCAAACATTAGTATGAAGTGTATATAACATCTGAATACATTCTGATTCACCGAGCCTACCAAACATATCACACAATGATCTTATGGCCCTTTCATTTACTCTATCCATGAGTCAGATACGTAAGCCAATGTACCATCAATTCCCAATGATCAATTTCTCACAATTTTATATATTGATCATAGATGATCTTCTCATTAAAGTCAAGTTGTGACTTAATCTTGTCACTTGAAGTAGCTGACTTCTCATTATCAGCAGAAGATGAACCAGATACAAATTTTGGAGCTGGAAGAACCTCAGATTTCTTTTCCTTCTGCTTCTTATTCTTCTTGTTCTTCTTTTTCTTCACAACTTTTTCTTCAACAAAAGTAGATGATGAGACCTTTGAATAATCAAATTCAGGGACTTGGTCCTGCACTTCTTTGAATGCTTCTTTGATTTGAGCAAGGGGTGATGCAGTCTTATCAAACATTTTCTCAAAATTTTCATCATTAGCTAAGAAGCTTGTGAAAACTTGAGAATTTGAAACATTGTTGAGCAATCTGTTAGCATCAAGAACTTGAATTTTAAGATCAGAAATTTGCTGTTGAGCCTTAGCGAATTCCTTCTCGTTAGCTATCAATCTCTTTGCAACTTTGTGAGTTTCAAACTTTTGCATGCGAAGATTATCTAATCCTTCAAACAATTCTTTCTTTAATTTATCTTCATTTCGCTTTTGAATTTCCAGATTTGCAGTTTGAACCTTGTTAACACTAACCAACTCCCACTTTTCATCCAACAATTTTTCCATATCAACTTGATATGCTTCAATTTTAGCAGTCGATTCTTCAACATTCTTTGTAAGCAAATCAAGCTTAATCTTGGACTTGTCAAACCAATTTTTGAAAATCAGTAGCAGTATCCTCTGCTTCAGCCTTCCATTTCATAACTTCTTTTACCAACTCATCCTCTTCTTCACATAACCGTGCTTTTGCAGATTCGACATCCATTTTGTCACGTTTAGAAATCTCTAAAACTTCATTTAGCATTGTGATCTCAGCAATCAAGCACTCATTCTTCATAACCAATTCCTTTTCATGTTCTTTAGAAACATGCAACTCTGAATCAACCAAAGTGAAATCTTCAAAAAGCTTTTGAATTTTATGCACCAATAAAGCATTTTCTTTCAACAAACTTTCCAAATTTTCAGCAGATGCATAAGAACTTGGTGTTGAATCAGTATCTGAACTAGTATCTGAATAAGAATCATCTGACTGAACATGGGTAACAATCAAAGCTGATGAATCATATCCAAACCGTTGACCCCAATCAAAAACACCATCATGTTGAGCCGTTAAAGCTATCGGCTTGTCTGAGTTACTAGAAGATGGTGAAGTAACACTAGGCTTAGATGATAAAGGAAAACCAGACTTCTGTTGACATTCTTTGGCAAAATGTCCAAGCTTTGAACATTTATAGCATTTCAACTTTGACTTGTCAAAACCTAATTTCTCACTAAAATCATAAGTAGATTTCCCATGCTTCTTGAAAAATCTTTTAGATCTATGACTCAGCATAGCATATTTCCAAGAGAGATCTAATTCAGTTAATTGATCATCATCAAGAGCATCAAGATCATCTCTTGTCAATTGAGCATCGGCAACATTCTTAATGATCAAACCAAACGATGATGAAATTAAAGCAGCAATCATTTTAGCACAATCATCCATTGATTCAGTAGAAAAAGCATTTTGATTTGAAAATTTTGGAATTATAAAACTACAACCCCGTGATGAATTGTTATCAGAATTACCTGACGTTCCAGCCATAAAGGCAATATTTGGTGCAGAACTCAAAATTGGTTTAGATTTAGCATTCATACTAGCCGTATTCTCACTATGATATAATTCAGGATTCTGTAAAGTAGCAGTTGACTTCTTGGAATTTAACATTTCCATCTCTCGAGCATGAAGTTTACCAGTAAGCTCGTGAAACGTCAATGTAGAGTAACCTTTATCATGAGTGAGTAACAAAACATAATTTTCCCACTTTGCAGGCAATGCTTCCATAATCTTTTCCTTCAAATCAGCATCAGTTTTCTCAATACCAATAACCTTCAACTCACTGATTAGATGTGAAAACCGGGAAACCAAAGCAGTAATGATCTCATTGTCATAAAATTGAAAATTATCAAACTCTTT
The DNA here is from genome assembly GCA_039602395.1 of Deinandra increscens subsp. villosa. Classification (NCBI taxonomy): domain Eukaryota; kingdom Viridiplantae; phylum Streptophyta; class Magnoliopsida; order Asterales; family Asteraceae; genus Deinandra; species Deinandra increscens. Next base: position 63,342,995 of record JBCNJP010000007.1, on the reverse strand, counting down.
ATTCAACACTTTCTTCCGACTTTTCTTGTAATCATCATTACCCTCACACCTTGCTGATAGAGCATCCCACAATTGCTTTGATTTCTTGCAAGTACTAAACTGATGTAGCAACTAAGTGGGTAATGCCATTGTTAGATAACCAAAAGATTTTTGTTCTAACTCGTATGATTTCCTTTCAGCATTGTCAAAGGTATGAACTTCCCTAAAATCTCCCGCATCAGTCGGATGTTGATAAGATTTCTTGATTGGAATCCACAAATCGATATCATTCGTACTTATATAAGCCGAAAATCATTGCTTCCAATTATGATAATCTTCCAACTTTAACAATTTTAGAACTTTCTGACTTGTTCCGATTTCATTATCAAAATTCAGCATAGTTTGCATTGCACTCTGCATCGCGGAAAATGCGTGAAATTCTGACTTCGTGAAAAACTTGAATTCTGATTGGCCGAACTCTCTCCGAACTTGTCACAGTGCTCCGAACCTCCACCGAACTCCCTCTGAACCTAAATCAATAGGCCGAACTTCCACCGAACCTAAAAAGTTCCGATCTATCACCGAACGAACTCCGAACTTCGACCGAAACAGCTCAAACTCCGAACTTTCACCAAACCTGACCTCCGGAGCTCTGAACTTGAGCTTCGGAGCAGTTACACCGAACTTGATCAGAAACCTCCAAACCTAGACATAATTTTTCAAAAATGCGCGAAACTTGACTGAATTTGACGAAACTTGCAACTGAGGATCGAGAAAAATGATAAGAAATGATTTAGAAGCAATTTTGACACCAAAGAATCGATAGAACTGATGAAAAACACACAAACAAATTCGATAAACACCAAAAACGCTTCAAAAATCTAGAAATAACAACCACAGATCAGTAGAATGAACCACAAAGCTCTTATACCACTTGAAATGCGTGAGCATCGGATCGTCTACTCGATCTAGCTATTCAGACATCGAAACGTAATTAACCGATTGTTTTATTGATCAAAACGAACAATTACAATCAGTGAAACACTCAGAAAACAGACACAGAGAACACTCTCAGAAATACACACTTAAGAAATCTCACACGCTCAGCACTATGAATTACAACGTCCAAACTTCTATATATACTCAGCTGGCCGATCTATGTCCGAACCTCAGGTTCGGCCAGTCCGAACTCTGGGTTCGGACCAGGCTCGACCAAGTGACATTTGACTTGATCTTGTGCATAGCTTGATACTTCACACGACGCACATATCAGGTATCAACATCAATAATTCACCAAGATATGGAGGAAGTACGCTTTTCCGGTGTATATCGTTTTTCCAATGCTTTTTCCAATCAGATTTAGGGTTTTGGTGGTTTTGTGAGGGAGACAATGACGTGGCAACGTCCTATTGGCTAACAGGGAATGGAAATGGCAGCTTTCTCTTTCCTCTTTGTCGGCTACCTCAATTCCATTAATTCGTTGTTGATCCTTTGTTGGAGCAAAGGATAGCGCGTGGGCCCATACAAGTCACGAGATCTGTTGATTTAATGGCCTTGTCTGCTTCCTATTGGCTGTTTTCTCCATGACACGGATTGCCATCTGGGCTGTCCATTCTCATCAGATCTAAGCCATTGGATGCTTCTGTTTGTCAACACCTGATTGGTGGACAGCCACACACACGGATAAAAAATCAGGGTTGTTGATCTGATCTAATCTGGGACGTTGTTTTTAAAGGAATCTCCTTCCTGAATGGCTGAATTTTAATCACGTGGATTGTGCTTCTTTGATGGGATTATCCAAGACTAATTAATTTTTCAGCATTGTTCGTAAACACGGGGCTTTTTCTATCAGTTTTTTTAGGACTAACGGAGATGACGCCCCTAACGGAATTGGGGAAAAATTTTATTGGTCAAGGAATTTATTCCATTTAATTTATTGGGGTACTCATTTATTGACGTCACGCGCACGTTTGCTATCGACTACTGACGGGTTAGCTTTTATATCCGATTAATTATGCAGATTTTTCCGTTATGTCTCACGGTTTAGTTTTAGCTGATGCAGCACCGATGTCAGCTAACCGGATTAACTGGAACTCAGTTAAAATATTGGAATTATCCGTTAAATTTCTCGAGAAGCCGTTACTTGACGAAAATTGATGGAATTTTTCAGATCACGCCGTTTTCGTCGATATTTCTCAGAAATCTTCACGAAATATTTTTCCGGGCTCGTTTTTAGAACTCAAAATTACGAAGACTCCGGTTATGATTATTTTGCGCTCGGGATCTCAGTTTTTTCTCTGATTTGACACTTTATTTTTATACCCAACCAGTCACACGGAACACGAGATTTATTTATGGATCTTTCACAACTGTCAGCATCCGGCTTCCGGTTTTTCGCAAGATTGTCCGATTATAAGATTGTTTATCTAGTTTCTCTAGGCAACCAATCGCGACGGTTTGACTCTCCGCATCTAATTTTATGCTTCCGACTGCATGTTTTTGGAGAGATTTAGAGAAATGGCAGGAATTATTATGGAACTGGATTATCGGGTCGATTATCCGGAGTTAGAGCATGTTTGATGATTGACTGGTTTATATGAATCAGTTTGTTGCGGTTGTGACTCCGATGTTTAGCATTTTTTTTAGTATTGACCCGACCGTGTGAACTGAGTGAGCGGAACACTTGGATCTCGACTGAAGAAACGAGAACAGAAGAAGCTTATTCAGAGGAGGAATCTCTACAACAGATTGTCTCCGGTTTATCAGTTTCTCATTATGAAGATGTACGGTAGAACGATTCTTCAGTAGTTGAATAGATTTGAAAGCATCAGTCAAGGGGGAATATGTTGGAACAAAAATCTATGTGACTGACGCCATCAAATCTGTTTACCGAAGCATTCGACTGAAGAATCCATCGTGAATTGATTCAGAGACTGGGTTGTGATGCTCGAGGCTTGCAGATTGGACCGAAGACCGTTTTCTGGAAAAGTCAACCGTTCGGGTCAACGGTCAACATAAAAGTCAACGGAAGATCGGTTCGAGCGAGTGAAGCTTCAGATTAATTAAATCAACTTTGATATAATTAATATTTATTTTATTCAAGTTTAATTGTATTTTGTTCAATTTATTATGTTTTTCACTTATTAGTTACCCTCACTATATATATAGTGATGGTGCCTCATTCACAAAAAATAAAAAAGAGAAATGCTCCCAAGTTGGATGACGCATTCTCTAGAGTGATGTGAGATTCCATTCTAGAGAGAGAAAGAGAGTCATGGATTTCTAGAGAGAGATTGTGTGTTTGTTATGATTTCTTGTTCTTGTAATCATTCGGTTTAATGAAATCATTCGACTAGTTCATCATCTTTCTTGTTTGATTATTCTTAGATTTTCTCCTTCATCGTCTCTCAGGGTTTTCTCATCCGATCTTTGTTCTAGCTCACGATTGGGATTCTTGTAATGAAATCGGTCCTTATAGTATTTTTCCATTTTCTCCTCCTTAAAATGCAAACTCTATTTTTGGATTTTCATTTTAACAACTACGAAAAGTCACTATTTTTGGTTTTTCAGTTTTCTCCTCCTAAACCACATATGGAATGTAAAAGAAAGAAAATTGACCAACCGATACTGATACCTTTCAGTTTAAGCTTTCAGAAAAACTTTAGTTTTGAAATATGAGGCATTCAATTTAAGTTAAGAAGGAGACTCCACTATCAGTAACTGCTTGAAGCTTTAAACTTCACAATCACCGATAAGTCTTCTTGAAGAAACCTGCACACTGGATTTAACTGATTAGTATTCAAATGACCCGAAGCACACAGCTTCTGGTCGACCAATGTCTTTAACAAAATCAGTTGCAGCCATGCTGACCACCTTAGGTCGCCACTACATTTTTGCCTTTTCAGTTTTTACTGAATTATCATCCTGTGATGACTCACCAACACTTGAATTAAATTTGAAAAATTGTTTCAATTTAGATTTAGTTTTGGAACGTGGTGACTCAGTAAAAATCCTGCCAGATTCATCAATAAATGTGGCAGATTTTGCAGAAAATGGTCTTTTTGTCATTTCAGGACAATCCTTTGCCATGTGTCCCTTTCGGCGACACTGATAGCATAAACGATAAGATCGTTGAGATTGTGATTTGTCCTGAAATGTAGGACATCTATCATTGAACTCATAATCATATGAATAATCATCAAAAACCTGAAACCTGTTAGCATGCACCCATTTGGAAGTAGGACTTCGAAGGGTAGAATTTGATCCAGGCGATGAAAATTGTTTTGGAGGAACTTTCAGATGAATCCTTCTGCGGTTGCTTTCTCCCGAATCCCTTTCTCATGGTAGAAATAAAGACTTGAGCCAGATGATATATTTGTTCTAAACTGGTGTCTTTCTTTTCTTTTGGAGCTTTCTTTGGCATGTTCTTGTTGACATTCTTCTCAAATCTCTGATTGTTATTTCCCAAACCGAAACGTTTGTAACCGGTTACTTTTGACAATTCAACTTGAGATTTTGAAGATCCAAATTGAGCAACTTGATTAAATTTAGCTTTAATACCCTTAAAGTTGTTAGCTTCTACCAACTCAGCAGCCAATTTCTCATCAGACACCATTTTTTCATTTTTCTCTACCATCTTGTTATCAGAAATTTCTTTATCAACTACACCAGTTCCACCAGAAACAAATTTAACAAATGTGGGTGCACCAGATGTTGAAGAGTCCACTTTCTTGTTTGAAGGCTTTGGTTTCTTCTTTTCAGATTTCTCGGACACAAATTCAGAATAATCTCTAGTTATATCAGAAGAATGAATATCAGCTAGAGCATCAGATTGAATAACTGGATGTGGAATTTGATTATGCTCTTCGCTTCCAAAAACCTTCTTGAAATTCTCATCCTTGCATAAGTAATTGGTGAAAGAATGTGAATTCTTCAAATTGTTCAATTGCGTTTTGAGATCCAACACTTCAACATTCAAATAAGATATTTTCTTTTGAGCTTCACCCAATGCTTTTTCAAAATCAATCAATTGCTCCGAAGCTCTATTAAACAAAAACTTTTCCTGTCTCATCTAATCATGGGCATCATACACTTCTTGAGTAATTTTCTTCACCCTGCCCTCATGTATCTCAATATTTCTTTTCAGCAATTTGTTTTCTTCTTTCAAACTTATAACCTTGTCTTGTAGTTCAGAATGAACCAATTGATGTTGGTTTTCGGCAGCAGTAACTTCATCAAACTCTTTCTTGAGTTCATCATAAGATTGCTTTAGCGATTCTACTCTTGCAGTTGATTTCTGAAATAAAGCATCAAAATCACCAATTACATCGTTTGCTTCACTCTCCCACTTTGAAACACTTTTAACAAACTCCTCATTCTCAGTTTGCAACTTCAAAATTTGTTCTTTATCTGCACTAACCACCTCATCCAATTTAGTCTGAATCTCAACAAACTCTTCCATTAAAACATTCTTTTCTTTGACTAATTTCTCATTTATCTTAAAATTCTCATCAGAATCTTTAAACTTCTTCTTGAGACTTCCTAATTCTTCTTCCTTTGTCTTCATACAAACAACCAACCCTTCTTTCTCTTGAATCAATTCTTGAATCTTTCTATCTTTTTTAGCACAAAATTCACATGTTGACTCATAACCATTAAATTCAGAATCACTTGTTTCAGACTCACTTGTTTGAGACTCAGAATCACTTGATTTAACTCGCATAGTAGCCATCAATGCATAATTTTCTGGAGAGTGAACAAAAAATGCAGATTCATCCGGAAAATCTGCAGACCAATCATAACCTTCCTCAGCCACTAAAGCCTTTGCGTCTTTATTGTGATCATGATTATCTGAAGTACTTGGTTTAGATGAAGATTGAATGCATTCTCGAGCAAAATGTCCGAATTTGGAACATTTGTAACATTTCAGTTTTGACTTATCTAAACCCAGTTTGCCTCTTTGAATAATAGAAATCTTGCCATGTTTGTCCATAAATCTTCTTCCTCTTTCAACAAGCATAGCAAATTGCCAATCCAAATCTAACTTATGCAGCTGATCATCATCCATATGTTTTAGATCATTTGGAACCAAACCAGAATTACCAATTTGAGTAAATATGGATCCAGACGAAGATGATATGAAAGCAGATAACAAAGCAGCTATATCTTTGGTTGCTTGAGCAGGAGTAGACTTGTTTGATGATCTATCAGTAATAGTTAAGCTGCAACCCGAAGAGTAACCAGAATGTTCAGATTTTCCAGCAAGAAAGGCTGTTGTTCGTGGATTAATGCTTGAAATAGAATGTGACTTTACTTTAGCATGCACGGTAGTACAGTTTTCTACAATATATATTTCAGGATTTTGAACAGAAGGATGTGCTGACTTCTTCACAATCAGCTCCATTTCATGAGCTTGTAACTTGCTAGTTAATTGATTAAATGTCCAATTTGAGTAACTTGGATCATTAGTCAACATCATCACATAATTTTCCCACTTTTCGGGTAAAGCTTCCAGAATTTTCTCTTTCAATTCATCATTATCTTTCTTGACACCTACAAGATCAAGTTCATTTATCAAATGTGAAAATCGTGCAATCAAATCTGGGATTTTCTCATTCTCGCAGTCCCCGAAATTATCAAAATCCTTCTTTAAAACTTTCTTTCGAGTGTTTTTATATTGGTCATGACCCTCACACCTTTCTGCAATCGCATCCCACAATTCCTTAGCCGTTGTATATTGCTTAAATTGATGCATTAGATCTTTTGGTAAGGCCATTGTAAGATAACTATATGTTTTCTTTTCTCTAGCAAAAAAAATTCCGTTCGTCCGCATCAAAACTACTATTTGTTGGTGCAAAATATATGTGACGTGTGTGTATTCTAGTTAGTGTCGTTAGTTGATATAGTTAGTATAGTTAAATCATTGTCAAAGGGCAATTTGTGTCATTTACTAATAGTTGAGGGGTTTAGATGTGTCAAATGCATATATATTATATGCATCCGTTCAAATGATTTGAAGGTTCGGACAAAGGAGGGCTCCGAACCGGTGTGCTTATATATATATATATGTTTTCATGGTTCGGACGAGTGAGGGAGTGGACAATAATCGTTTCTGTGAGTTCTATCTTCTAGAGGAGGAGTTTTTGATCTCGATTTTCAGAGAGATTTATTGTTAAGATCATGTTTAGATGCTATAAACGAGTTCAAATCATGTAAACATCGATCAATTGGAGCTATAACCGAGTTTTATTTACGTTTTCGTGTTCTTTGTTTCAGTGAACTTTCGATCTCAATTTCGGTGTACAAATCACTAGATCCGAAGCTTTTCGTATTTTCTATTTTAGCTTGTTGGGACCTATCATCGGATACTCATATTATTTCTCAATCAGAATCCAACTATCAATATCTTGAGAATAAATGTAGGATTCAAACCGACTTCTCCAATTGTAATAATCTTCTAACCGAAGCATCTTAGGAACTCTCTGAGTTGTTCCTATCTCGTTATCATAGTTCAACATGGCTTGCATCAATGTTTGAATAGCTGAAAACGCTTGATAATCGCTCATTTTTAAGTTATAATACCGAACGCAAAAACTTCAAACTAAAAAACGGAGGTCTTCCAAACGGATTTTGGGGGTCAAACCGGAGGGTACTGTCCGTTAGGCCAGTAAAAGTAAAGATCTCGTCGAGACGAATGTTTTGGCTGGTATTGGGTTCCGTAACTCAAAACAGTTCTCAAGTTACGTCAATTATCGTGAACACAACTATTTTGCCAACGTACCAAAACTAGTCTCAGCGTACCAAACTATTTCAGCGTACAAACTCCGGACCAAACCAACGAGCGGACCAAATCTCGGACCAGAATTACCAATGTACCAGATTGACTAGCATACCAGCAGTGCACCAGATAATCTTAGCGTACCAAATAACAACCACGGACCAAACTGGTACGGAGTAACCGTCGACGTACCACGGATGAAGATTGCCCTGCGTACCAAAAACCAGCGTAACATAATCTTTAAAGATTGCCTTATGTACCACAGAGCATACCAAAGGCGTACCAGCTGTTCTTCGAGCGTACCAACGGCGTACCACGTTAAATTCGACTGAATTTTGAGAAAATGGACGATTTAAACTGTAATTCGCAGCAGTAGACTCCGAAAACACTCTAGGAATGTTTAGATATCAGTTTTAAGCTCAAAATAACTCGGAATTGGACATAAATGATGAAAAAACGAAGAAAACCCAAAGTGTCTCACTCTAGAATCCAAAAATGACCAAATCACAGCAGTAAAGCAACCAATTGATTGTAAAACCATGGGGAGGATCTTACTACTGCATGATTTGATTAATCGAAGAACACAAACGTAAATAAAGCTTTGCTTTATTGATTCACAAAGATGATTACAAGGAACCTAGATAGAGATAGAGAACACACTCAAATACACACAGTTAAGAAGATGAAACTCTCAGAACTTCTGAACTCTCTCTAACACGAACTATTATAGGAGTCATTAAAAGCAGCGTACCACATTACGTACCAGTTGGTACGCCTGTACCAACTGGTACGGTGGACCATATGGTACGACCTCTAATAGATGTTGACTACTTTGACTCACAAAGACGCTCTAGACTAGATACAATACACGAGACACAATGAAGCATAGGAATATGCTCTAACAGAATACAATGTCTACATACACTTCTTCATGCATACACTCAATCTCTCTCACTAGATATGGAGTTTCTCTTTTTCTAGAATATCTCTCAAACTCTTTGCTCAGACACTTCAACTCAAAGTCTAACCTAATGCAAGAGGTTAACTAAACTTATTAAATGCTTAACGTATGCAAAATGTCTACACACATTTAGCAGATCTTAAGTGACTATGTTGCTTATAATATGTTCTTCGAAAATAACAACATTATGCGACAATTTAAAAATACGACCCAATAATCTCCCCTAGATTGTTGCATAGGTTGTTCGATATGCTGCAGCTTGGTTTGCTCTTCATAGATTCTTATCATGATCCTTATTCCACTAGTTAAAAGGAATTTATCATAATGCTTCCCCTTTTTTGTATACTCGGGGTCGTTTGGTAAGGAACGAATCGTAGCTTTTAATACTCTTTATCTCACGATCATCTCAGATGATGTTGAAGGATAAATCTTGGCGAAGTATCTTCTTGCAAGCTTGAGGGGAATAGAAACACTTATCAGGTAACGAGCTCAAATGATGATTGGCCATCAAATGTAGCAACCGACCTGGATAATCACAAACTATAATACTCCACATTTCTTGTTTGGGCATTTCAATGTTACAAACAAAATTTGTGTTTGTTTGTGTATCCCATGACATATGAATGTAAGTTTCAAGTTTAGGCAAGAGAAATTTTTTTCATCACATCAGCTTAAGATGGAAGATCAAAAAAAACTTAAAGAGAAAACATTTGAATTTTTTTCTAACATAAGCAGAACACACTCAAAATCTTTTTGGTTTTTCTAAACTTGTACTAAAACACAACCAAAATCTTTTGAATTTTTCATAAACACAAACAAGGATTAAAAAGAAAAAACTAAAGATAATTTATGTTTTTGAGAGAAAGATCGCAACATGAGATCATAACCTTATGAAACTCAATCAAGGTGCTCATTTCAATAAGGTTCAAAATTTTGAATGATGATTATCAGTATTGTTAGACACTTAAACCCATGCATTTTTGTATTCAACACATGTCTGTGATTTCATATATCTTTTGGTATATTAGGAATGTAATGAGAGCCACACTTACAGAATCCGCAAAGGTTCTCAACCTATTTGTCAAGACACACTTAGTGGGTGTATGTAACACGACTTTTTATTTTTACCAAGACACATATGGGATAACAGAGTCCAGTTTTTGTACCATAAAATCAAATTTTAAAATAAGTCAAGTGACTTAAAAAAATTTTCATGCAAGGGCACTTCAATTTTCATAAAAGAAAGCAGATGGCTAAATCGTCTATCTTATGGTCGATCTTTCGATACGTAAATAAGACCTTGAATTTAACAAATTAAGAAAGATAAAATAAGTTGAAGTTGTTCAGAATTTAATGTTCAGGTCGATACTCGCGTAGGCGTAGAGAGAATCCAAAGTTTGAACGAAACACCAATAAAATAAAGCAGAACCGCAAGATCTTAGCATTCAAGTGGATACACACGTATACGTATAGAAATTCAAGATTTTGAGAAAATAAAGAAAATCAAAGAAGTTTAAATCATCCAAAATGAATGCAAATGTAAGCATGAGACTTTTAATTTTATGGTTAAAATTGTACTCTGTCACCCAAGAAACCTTGGTGTGTGCACGGATTTAAACCACACCATCATGTACCCAAGTAATAGGCAAAGATTTAATGAGAACGTGCAATGTTGTTTAGAACATGGTGGATCATTAATTCAGCATTTTAGTTCAAGTGCACCACATACATAGTCTACTTTATTTTATGTTGAGACTACTAGACACATCATCAAATCTTTGTGTAAATGCGAGAGCGTCAGATCGTCTACTCGATCTAACTATTTAGGATATGGAACGTAATTAAAACGATTGTTTTATTGATCAACGAAGAACAACAGTACAATCTGAATCACTCAAAGAAACACCATAGAAAACAAACACTTAGTACAGACTTTCTTTTAGCTCGTTACTGAATTACAAAGCAAAACAACTATTTATACCCAGTTACACGAACTCACCCAAACTGTGAGTTCGTGATCTTCCGAACTCATCCGAACTGCCAGTTCGGATGACACTTCGTGTCATTTCGGAAGTCAGTTCGTGTAACACTATTTTTGTAGCTTCGTCTTGTTCAGATACTTCCCACAACGAACCGGTCATGCACTAACAACCCCCCCCCCCCTCGACGTGTGTAGTATCTATTCATCTAATTAAACCGTATCTTCGAACAATCTCCCTGTCAACTTGATGGTAGCTTGATCTTGAATACTTGACAAAGCACAGTGTGTCTCTGCTGTTATCAACAGCTTCAGAAGACTTGAAGTTGCGACATTCTACCCATTTAGAACCTGTTCAATAATAAATAATCTTGGCGCAAAACGTCTCTTCGAGACTCCAAGATATAGACTTTGAAAATTTGATTTGTATCACATGTCGATCAGATCGAAAACAAAGCAGAAGTTAAATCTTTTTGACTTTTAGAAAGTGTATATCAAAACAAACCTAAAATCTTTTTGATTTTTTCAAACTTATGCTAAAACACACCGAAAATCTTCTTGAATTTACTAGAATGTAATGAAATGCAATTACAGAATCAAACTCTATTATTGGTATGAGAAAGATCACTATCTAAGATCAAATTTGACATAACGCACTGAACTATACTTCAATTTCAATTAGTTAAAGCACACAAGCCATGTTGATTGCTGGTATAATTTGTCCATCTAAAACTCAGGCAGAATCATACTCATAACATCTGGATATATTAAGATATTGATTAGATTTGCATTGACCAGTGTATCCCACACTCTCAGATATTTTTTTCCCCGTGTGATTACACTTGTGATTATCACATAGTGATTTGTATTTATGATATATTGTCAACTGTGTTCCATGCAAAAAGAAATAATAACATTAAATCGTCTACCTTAAGGTCGATCTTTCGATATGAAGATAAGGCCTCAGATTTAACAAAATAAGAAAAATAAAACAAGTTGAAATTGTATAATTCAACATCAATCAGGTCGGTCTTGTGGACACGCAGAGAAAGTCCGATGAATTATACGAAACACCAAAGAAAAATGAAGCAGAACCTCAAACGAACAACAATCAGGTCGATCTTTTGATAAGCAAAGAAAGTCCGATCGTTTGAGAAAATAAAGAAACTCAAACAAGTTTAAATCTTTGCAAAATGAACACAAGTATACACACTGACTTCTCATTTTGTCTTTCACACATTTTCTCTTTTTGTCATATAATACGCTTCAAGATGTTATCCACATGGTCAAGCATACTATTTAGTGTATTATCACATATAAATAGTTTCTAATTTGCCGAGCCTACCAAGCATATCAAACAATAATTTTATGGTTCTTTTATCTACTCTATTTATGAGTCAGATACGTAAGCCAATATACCATCATTTCCCGATGATCAATTTCTCAAAATTTTATATATTTTGCATGTATTCACCATCTCTATATATTTTGGATGTATTCACCTTCTTCCCATAACATGCATTTTCTCCCCATATCATACATACCAAAACGACTATTTATACCCAGTTACACGAACTCACCCGAACTGTGAGTTCGTGATCTTCTGAACTCATCCGAACTGCCAGTTCGGATGACACTTCGTGTCAGTTCGTGTAACACCATTTTTGCAGCTTCGTATTATTCAGATACTCACACGATGAACCGATCATGCACTAACAACCCCCCCTCGACGTGTGTAGTATCTATTCATCTAATTGAACCGTATCTTCGAACAATCTCCCTGTCAACTTGATGGTAGCTTGATCTTGAATACTTGACAAAGCACGGTGTGTCTCTACTTTTATCAACAACTTCAGAAGACTTGAAGTTGTGACATTCTACCCATTTAGAACTTGTTCAATCAAATTAATCTTGGCGCAAAACGTCTCTTCGAGACTCCAAGATATATATTTTGAAAATTTGATTTGTATCACGTGTCGATCAAATCGAAAACAAAGCAGAAATAAAATCTTTTTGACTTTTAGAAAGTTTATATCAAAACAAACCTAAAAATCTTTTTGATTTTTCATTTTTATAAAAACAGGACACTATTTTTGGCTTTTTCAATTTTCTCCTCCTAAACGACAAACGAAATGTAAAGAAAGAAAAATTAATCAATCGACACAGATACCTTTCAGATTTAGCTCTCAGAAAAATTCCAGGTTAGCAAGATGAATCATGAAATTTAACTTTAAAAAGCAGAATACTCCTCCATCAACAACCTTTCAATAATCGATAGGTCTTCTAGAAGTACCTGCACACTGGTCAAACACATTAGTTCTTAAATGACTCGAAGAAAATCGCTTCTGGTTGACCAGTGTCCTGGTTTTGCTTCGAAAGCACCTTAGGGTTCCATTGTTGTTGTTGTTTTGGTAAATCAGTTTTTGATGAATCGATCACAGGCGACTGTGTCGAACAACCTACATTTGTAACTTTTGAAAATTTTGGAAAAAATCTGTCTTATTTTTAAAGAATGTAGGCTGAAATTCATCAAAAACTCTGCCATGTTCATCAATAAACTTTGATTTGGCAGGTTTACCAACAACTAGAACCTTTTGATGTTTTTGAGAAAACACAGTAGGAACCGGACAATCTTGTGCCATATGTCCATTTTGACGACAATTGTAACACAACCGACTGCTCCTATCCCACCGTTTAGGAACCCGCATAGTGTCAGAAAACATATTATCTCCAAAATGATCATAGAAAGTATCATATACCTGATGTCGATGATCATGAACTAGGGGTGTTCGTGGTCCCGTTGGTCCGGTTTTCAGGATTTTTTTGAACCAAACCGCAAGATACGGGTTAGAATGTTTTTAACCCAAACCGTACGGGTTGGTACGGGTTTACTGGATTGGACAAACCGGATTAACCGGTTTGGGTTACGGGTTTACTAGTTTGAACCATCCAAAGTACCATACTACAGAATTTGGTTTTTTCAAAATCATTTGGTTTTTTCAAAATCATAACAGTAAGTTAAGTATGACCATAGAAAGTAGTTAAACTTTCAAAAACAGTATGACCATCGATGCATGTAGATAAACTTTCTATTTTATTGTTAAGTATGGTTGTAGAACATATGTTTTACAAAAACCCTAAAAATTAAAACACAGGTCCGTAGGTTACGAGAATGGCAGAAACTATTGAATATTTGGCCAATAGGCAGGAGGAGTAAAACAAGAAATTGAATGCGTAAATCGTAAATGTGTTCGTATATCTCGAGTAACTGACTTTTCTGAGTAGGCTTTTCTTAAAAAAATAAAAGATTAAAATATATATAATATATAATATAATATATAAATATATTAAAAGATTAATTAGCTATAACGGGCCGGTCCAGGTTGAACCGGATGCAATCAACCATAAACCGTAACCCGGACCGCTAGTGCCGGTTTTTGAAATCATAATCCATGAACCGAACCAATATCCATATTATGAATCCAAACCGATATTTTGGTCCGGTTTAACCGGTTTGGTTCGGTTTTTCCGGTTTCTGAACACCTCTATCATGAACCCATTTTAAAGTCGGACTCTTTGGAGTAGAATTTGAACTTCTAGAAGAAAATTTAGTATTTTGATTCTTCTTATTTTTCTAAATAGCATTCTTCACAAAAACTTCAGAGATCATCTGAGCATCCACGCAATGAAGTGGAAATTTTTTATCGGAAAAAATTTGTTCCGAACCCTTGAGCTTATAGAACCTCTCGGGTTGAACATTTTCAGGTTTGAAAACATCCTTCGTAACTTGCTTCAATTTAATTTTCTTCAAATTTTGTTGTATAGAAGCTTGAACACCATCATTTTTAACTATCTTTGAGTTGAATCCCAAAACAACACTTTCTCCAGAAATCTTTTCTTCGGAACTTGATGATTTATGCCCGTTCTTCGACAACCGAGATAATTCAGCTTTGACTTCATTGACATTCTTCTTTGCATAGAAAATCGTCTCATCAATTTTAGTATGAAAACGAATCTTGTCTGTAGAAATAGCTAATTGTTCATTTTCTGTTGATGACGAACAAGACACAAATGTTGAAATTCTAGGAACCTCAGATTTCTTTTTCATTCCTTTTACCAACCTTGTTGGGCTACGTATTAGAGGCATGAACATTAGATATGGGCTTACTTGGTAAAGGGCTTAGTGTTTACGATTTGGGCCATGTGGGCCGGTTATGTGTTTATATTGGATTAGGGTTTGTAAGTGAGTAGTATATAAGCTCACTAGTTTATGATTGACCGTATCTTTTGAGATTACGATTACGACACTCCTACTTGTTTACGATCAGATTTCAATAGCTCAAGAAAGTTGTGATTTTTTCATTCAAGATTTGATCTTCTTTGTTTAATCAAGTCTATTTCATCTACTTTCTTCTCGAATCAATCATTTACGAGGTTTCCGCACTCGTTTGTGATATCAATACCGTGGTTTGGTTGATTTTCTGGACCTACAATTGGTATCAGAGCCAAGAATTACAGATTCGAGGTTCTCACGGTATTGGATTCGAGTTTTTCTGAAGAAAAAAAAAGAGAAAGTTCGAGTTTTTGAAGATTTGAAGTGTTCTTCGTGTTTACGATCGCTGCTGCTGCTGTTTCTGGGTTTGTTTGGGTGTTTACAACTGCAAGTGTTTGAAGATCATCATCCGGATCGGGTTTACGAGTTCAAGCATCGTTTTTTATCCATTTACGACCAAGAAGTTTGAGTTTACGACTTTTTCTGAACGGAATCGGGTGTTTACGATTTCTCTTTACTGGAATCATCAATCATAATCGGTATTTACGATTCTCTCAACCGGAATCATTGTTTACGATTAGACTTCATCGTAATCGGTGTTTACGATCAGGGCGTTTACGACTTGCTCCGTGTCTCAATCGTAATCTGTGTTCTCGATCGTAATCGAGTGCCTCAATCGGAATCAAGTGTTATCGATCGTAGTCAAGGGTCTACGATCGGAATCTCATTTTTTTTGGACATTTGGACAATAGTTTTTAAGTTTCCGTAAGCTTACGTTATGGATTTCGAACCGAGCATGTATCAGAAGTTGGATTTTGAGATTGGATCCATCACTCGTCCACCAAGACTAACATCGGCGAATAACTTTCAGGAGTGGAAATATAGGTTTGAAAACCACTTGAAGAGTGTTGATTTAAGACTATGGAGAGCGGTAATTCATGGGCCACACACGCCTACACATTCAGAAGGAACCAATGCGAGTAAAGCTAAAAAGGAAGACGAATATGATGATGATGATTGGGAAAGATGCAACAAAGCTGAGAGGGCATTTGCTATCATGACTATGGCACTAACACCAGATATTGCACAAGGATTTAAGCACTGCAAGACTGCAAAGCAACTCTGGAATGCTTTGATAGTGGCTTATGAGGGAAATCCAGACATAAAGGCAAGCCGTAAGCAAATGCTGAAGCAGAAATTCAATCTGTTCAACCACATTCAAGGTGAATCCTTCGAAGCACAGGTGCAAAGGTTCGTGTCTCTGATGGCCGAAATGTCAAGCTATGGTGTTGAACCAGATCTGGAAGATAAGAATTTGAAACTGCTAAACAGCTTACCCAAACCCTGGAATACTAATATCTCAATCATTAAAGACAACAACAAGCTGAGTGAGCTATCTCTTGATGAGATGATCAACAAACTGAAGTCAAAACTTATTGATGACAAGCAGATAGAATTGAACCATATAAGCTCTCTTAGTTTGGCAGGAAAACTGAACCAAGCAAAGTCAGCAGGAAGTGGACCAAGCTCTGTCACAAAGTCAACTGCTTTTGTGGCACAACCTCAGGCAAGTTCAAGTGGAGGTGTCAACCCTGATGCTACAAATGATCCCAATTTTGCACTCGGAATGGGATTTATGAACAACTATCATGCTCTTATGGCCGGAACTTTAGTCCCTACTGAGATGCTGTCAGGTGAGCTGAATCAGATAAATCCAGAAGATGTAGAGATGTTGGATGTCTCTTGGCAGATGGCAATGGCTGTTTTCAGAGCAAAGAAGTTCATGGCAAAGACTGGGAAAATATTTGGAAGGATCAAGATAAGATAAGGATGGGGTTTGACAAGAGCAAGCTGAGGTGCTACAACTGTGACGAGTATGGGCATTTCGCAAGAGAGTGCACCAAGCCGAGGAGAGAAAGAACAGAAGAAAGGAAAACAGTAGATAGAAAGGGAAAGGCAGAGTCAAGTGCTTTGATTGTACAGGAAGGAGGTGGATATGACTAGACTTCTCAAATGAAAGATCTTAGCCTGTCACATGTAATGATTGCTGCTATGGAAAAGGATGATGAGGAAGAGCATGCGTTTGTTGTCACTGATGAGAAACCTGAAGAGATTTTGGTGGAAGACAATGAAGCTTTTGCTGCTGAGGTTGATAACATCAAGGGACAGCCAAGAAGATCTATCAACAATCTCTGGTACGTTGATAGCGGTTGCTCCTGACATATGACCGGAGACTTATCCCTTTTGGAGATGTACAAGACTTCAATGGCGGAGGAGTATCATTTGCAGGTGGTGTGGGTGGAAGAATAAGCAAGAAAGGAGTGTTGAGAAGTGGTAACTTATCATTTTCTGACGTACATTATGTGGAGGAGCTGTCACACAGTCTGCTGAGTGTCTCTCAGATTTGTGATAGTGACTATTATGTGTTGTTCAACCGCAAGGAGTGCATTATTCTCAAGCCCGGTGTGAAGATTCCTGAGGAGTGTATACTGATGCGTACTCCAAGACGTGCAAATTCATATCTTCTCAACATGGGTAATCCTCCATTGTCAGAAGAAGCCTGCCTTATCTCAAAGCAAACTGAAAATTTGGCTATGTTGTGGCATCGTCGTCTGGGGCATGCTAACATGAAGAATTTGACCAAGCTTGCAAAGGGAGAACATGTCAGAAAACTGCCTATCACAGATTTCTCTACTGTAAAAAAATGTGTGGCTTGTGCGAAGGGGAAGCATCACAAGTTGCCGCACCATCCGAAGATAGCAAATTCAGTGTCATCTGTATTACAACTTCTTCACATGGATTTATTTGGGCCAATGCAAGTACAAAGCATTAGCAAATTCTCTTACTTTCTCGTGATTGTGGATGACTACTCACGATTCACTTGGGTCTTCTTTTTATCAAACAAGCATGAAACTCCGACTTTAGTGAAACAGTTTGTCACGCTTATAGAGAATCAGCTGAACAAGAAGGTCAAGGCTATTAGATCGGACAACGGAACAGAATTTAAAAATGCTGAATTGAATATGTTCTGTGGCAATAAGGGTATAGAGAGAAAGTTCAGTGCACCCTACACACCCCAACAGAATAGAGTTGCTGAGAGAAGAAATAGGACACTCATTGAAGCAGCAAGAACAATGATGTGTGAATCTAAATTGCCAATCTTCTTCTGGGCTGAAGCGGTCAACACGGCTTGTTACGTGCAAAATCGTGTCCTGTTAAACAAGCGTAATGAGAAAACTCCATATGAGATTGTTTATGGAGATAAGCCAACGGTGGGATATTTCAAGACATTCGGGTGTCCATGCATGGTTCTGATTCAGTCTGATGTGGGGAAATTCGAAGCTAAGGCTGATGAGTGTTATTTTGTGGGTTATTCGGAAAATAGTGCTTATCGTGTCTACAACAAAACCACCAGTGTAATCATTGAGGCATATAACGTAGAGTGGCTTGAAGACAATCCTACAGACGCAGGGACTGGACCAGATTGGATTTTTTATTATGGGTCTCTGTTTGAAGGGTTCAATTTTTCAAATGTTTTCCATCATTTGGGTGAAGAAGAAGACATTATTGCTCAATCATCTGAATCAAGACCTCATGTTGAAAAAGTTAGTGAGAAAGCACCAGATGCAGTTCCCACAAATGTCAATGCAGATGCTCCGGGATCTTCGGGAACTAATGATGATGATTCAGAAATTTCTCAAAACCAAGGTATGAATGATAATATTGTTAATTCTAACCTACCTATTTATGTTTCTGTGCCAGATGTTCAAGTATCAAGGATCAACAAAGACCATTTAATTAGCAATATACTTGGGCCAGTTTCAGCAGGTGTTTCCACTAGAAGCCGCACAGGAGACATTAATTTCTGCATGTATTCATGTTTCATCTCCCAGATTGAGCCTCCTAATTTGATGGTTGCACTCAGAGATCCGAGTTGGATTGAGGCCATGCACTATGAATTAAATTAGTTCTCAAAGCTGGGAGTGTGGCGTCTAGTCAAAAGGCCAGAGAACAAGAAGGTTATACCCACACGTTGGTTATATAAGAACAAAAAGGATGAAACGGGTATAATTGTCAGAAACAAGGCAAGGTTGATTGTCCAGGGTCACAGACAAATTCATAGAATTGACTATGATGAGGTGTATGCACCCGTGGCTTGACTGGAGGCTATTCGGATATTTCTTGCAGTTGCATCATATCTGAACTTCACAGTGCACCAGATGGACGTCAAGACGACATTTTTATATGCAGAAATGAATGAGGAAGTTTATGTGACTCAACCACCAGGGTTTGTAGATGAGGAGCATCCAGATCATGTGTATCTTCTGAATGAAGCTTTGTATGGACTACATCAAGCTCCGCGAACGTGGTATGAGACACTATCAACTAATCTGGTGGAGAATGGATACACAAGAGGAGTGGTTGATCAGACGCTATTTAGAAAGAGAGTGAAGGATGATATCATCATGGTGCAGGTCTATGTAGGTGACATCATCTACGGGTCAACAAACGAAGAGTTATGCACCGAGTTTGAAGAGATAATGAGAAAGAAATTTGAAATGAGTGATCAGGGAGAGATGAGTTTCTTCCTAGCCTTGCAAGTGAAACAGGATGAATCTGGGATTCTTATTTACCAAGCAAAATATGTGAATGAGATTCTAGAAAAATTCAAGATGCAAGACTCCAAACCAATCTCAACTCCTATGGCATCCCGACCTCTACTGACAGCAGATGTAGATGGGGAGTCAGTGAGTGAATTCATGTATCGCTCGATGATTGGATCACTTATGTATTTGACAGCAAGCAGGCCAAATATTATGCATGCAGTGTGTCTGTGTGCCCGCTATCAGGCTAATCCTAAACATTCACATTTAACTACTGTTAAACGTATCTTTAGGTATCTGAAGGGCAGGCCTAGGCTTGGACTTTGGTACCCAAATAACACTGATTTCAATTGTTTGCATATACTGACAGTGATTATGGAGGTAGTGATCTTGACAGGAAATCAACAACTGGTGGATGTCAGTATCTGGGAGATAGACTCATTTCTTGGTAGAGCAAAAAGCAGCATACCGTCTCAAAGTCAACTGCAGAAGCTGAATATGCGGCAGCATCCGCTGGATGCTCACAGGTAGTATGGATACAAAATCAGCTCACTGATTACGGTATGGAATTTGTTAACACTCCTATCTTTTGTGATAACACTGCTGCTCTAGAAATTATGAAAAACCCCGTTCATCATTCAAAAACAAAGCACATAGACATCAAGGTACATTTTATTCGTGATTGTTATGATCGGGAGGTAATTCAGCTCCAAAAGGTGAGCACAAACCAGAATGTGTCTGATATTTTCACAAAACCCTTACCTCGTCCCAATTTTGAAATATGTGTCGAAGGCCTAAGGATGATTGCCTTCGAGGAATGATCTGATCAAAATTTCTTGTAAATATCTTTTAAGAAAATTAAAAAATATGTGTTTATCTTTCAAAAGCCTCATAAAAACAGGGGAAGAAATATCGTTGTTTCAGAAAATCTAAAAAATATCTGTTTGAGGTTTTTATGATGTCTTTTGTTTGCTTTGAGTTGGTAGGAAGTGATATTAATTTCCAAGCCAATCGGAAACTGACACGTGTAAGGCAGAAGTGAAAGACGACTCAAAGATGATGTTCGGTAAGCTAAATCAAAAACTATGATCATCCATGTAAGTGCAGTAAACTTAACTTCTATATATGTTTAGTTTTCCATCCTGGCTTACGTAGTTTAAAAGACTGAGTCCCAACAAAAACGGGTTGAGAGTGGTATTCACCTAGTATTCACTCTCTCACACGCCATGTTTCTGCTAATTATGACATCACCACAGAAAAATGAAAAGAAAAGAAAAATAAAAAGAAAAGGAAAATGAAAAGAAAAAGAAAAATAAAAATGTTGATAAAGTTCATAAAATTATCGTGTTTGGTCTTCTCTGCATGCTTATGCGGCCGACCTGATCACCAACTGATAATTAATAATAAGTGGTAGTCATAGCAGTGGTGCATGGTTCCTCAAGTTGGGGGTTTGTGAATCCTCAATAAACTCTGAGGTTGGGTAGGTTTTGCTATGAACGATTGGGTGTGGGGACTGTTAAACATGACGGTAATTATGTACCATATTTAAGCACTTTAAAAAGTTTAACTGGATGTGAGTTTATGTGATTTCAAAATTTTTTAAGTAATCGTCTAGAGCGTCGAGTAACGGAAGCTGAAAAGGGTTATCAATTAAAGATTTTTCTGGTTTGATCCATGGAAAACATCAATCTCAAGGTAAGTATGTTTTAATCTCATTTTTTTAGATTATCTTAATGTTGTGCAATTTTACTTTATTTTTTTTAGTCCTTGAATGTTTTAATATTTTATGATCATGATCAGATACTCGGGGTTTGAGTCTGAGGGGAAGCTTCGTAAATTCTCAAGTTTCTCAAAGTTAACAATTCTTAAGAGAATTAACATTTTTAGAGGTTTGGGCGGTTTTTAAAATGTTTTTGAAACTTGAGGGGGCAAAAATGAAATTTTTTCAAAAAGGGTATAAATACCCTTCACCATTTACGATCCAGTTCACTTCTCTCTCTACTGTGTTTACGATCAACCCTCCTAAACCCTAACTACCGCCGTATAACTCGCCGGAAAACTGATCGTACCCATCTCCGACCACCGTCTGTGTAAACCAAGCCCTCCACTGTGTTCGCAATCACTTTCCGACCACGAACCACCCTTTAATCGACCGATTCTCTTCATTTCTTAACCCCAAATCACATTTTTCTTCACTCGGTGACCATTTTCGTTTTACTGCACATTTCGAGTCGATTTCTCGAAGATTTGAAGTCGGTTTTGTGTCTAAAAAATCGAAAAAGGTAGTCATAGATGCTCTTGTTACAAGATTTACGAGGTTTAACGTGTTTACGAGGTTTTTGCAGGTTTATCAATGGCGGTTTTGGGCGTTTACGACCGTCGCGTTGGAGAAGATGACGATTGGTATTTACGATCGTCGTTTACGATCCGAGTTTACGATCCCTTGTTTACGTCTCTGTTTACGATCGGGCTTAG
Source organism: Deinandra increscens subsp. villosa (assembly GCA_039602395.1). Taxonomy (NCBI): domain Eukaryota; kingdom Viridiplantae; phylum Streptophyta; class Magnoliopsida; order Asterales; family Asteraceae; genus Deinandra; species Deinandra increscens. Next base: position 63,320,948 of record JBCNJP010000007.1, on the reverse strand, counting down.
GGTGCTTCAAGGGATTACGATTGGGCTTGTGTGTTTACGACTAAACTAATTTTGACCCGATCGTGAACCCGCTTTCGGATCGTAAACCCAATTATCGGATCGTAAACATGTATTGTGGATTGCAAACACACTTAAACTTGTAATTAAATCATAGACACCTAAGTTTTTTTTAGAATCCTATCAAACTTAATCATGTTAAAATTTTATGTGTTTTGTCAAAGTGTGTTTCAAAATCAAATATCTTCTTGAACGTTTAATTGAGATTTCTGAACTTAACAGTAAAATGTGATAATCATTTGAACTTCAAGATGTTGTTGACATACACAATTTCATTTTAATTTAAGCCTGATACACTTGTCTCGTTGTTTCAGATGGCAGAAAACATGCTTGATGAAGAAATTCATTTTGAAAGGGATCACTGTATACCTGCATATCTTGATGACCCACCAGAGAGGCACATGCAGCTTTTCTACTCTTTGGTGGCTGGGCTGAATGTATGCAAGATTAATCATGCTTTGCGGACAAGTGTGCTTATCGATGAGCAACTTGTAAGAGAATTCTGGGGAACAGCAAGGGCAAATGCTGACAAGACGAGGATCACAGGAACAGTTCAGAATCGTCAAATTGTGATACTCGAAGAAGACATCCGCCAGGGATTGAACATAAATGACAGAGCTGAACATCCAATAGAGTACCCACAGTGTGACATCCGAGAATTTCAAGGTTAACTTCCGTTAGACAATCTCCGTTAGTTACGTTATAAGTGTTAACTTAGTAACTAATGCTTAACTAGGCCGAATACGTCCACGACCTTTGGTTGATCACCGAACCCGTCCATATGTGTTATGTGTTTATTTATTTACTGTCATTATGTGCAATGCGATTTAAACGCATGATTTTAGCATTGATAATAGAATGTTAATTGGCCCCTTTTGCTTGCCAGCGAAACTACCGGGCGAAACTGTAGATTCGCTCGGTAGCCGGCTAAGCTGTTTGAGCTACAAGTGCTCAGAGCCAGTTTCGCTTGGCCAGCGAAACTGCCAGCGAAACTAGCCCCTGATATATATATATTTTATAAAACCCTAGCTACTTCCCATTTGCATCATTTCACACAAAACACACACACACTCTCCTGGAATTTCTGGTCAGTCGAGAAACACCACGAGCCGACGTGATCTCAGCCTCGAGACATCATCCATCCGGATCCTAGATCAAACCGTGAGTCTCAAAACCACCTTTCTTGCATATTCTTGGTGTTTTCTCAAAAAGCATGCTTAGATCTTCATAGACTCACTTGATCTTCTGTTATGATGCTTAGGAATGCTAGATCTATCATAAAGTCTGTAACTTTACGTGTGAAACTGATCCATAATGAAGATTCATGCTAGTTAGGTTATTTTAGGTTTAAAATGTCTTTTTGGTGATTTGAATGTGAAAACCCATGTTTAAGGTGTTAAAACTAAATGTTTAATGTTGGTAAATGTTTATGCATGTTAGACAATGAATTACATGATGTATGGAAGCAGTTAGATTGATTTTTGGTCTTAAAAACGAGTTTTTCGCGACTAGCGAAACTGTGTGTTCTCTGGGCGAAACTGTATAGCGAAATTATGTACATCTCCTTCAGGCGACACTATACAGCGAAAATGTAGTGTCGCCAGTGAACGAAACTACCGAGCGAAACAACCATAGACCTTGTCCCTGAACGAAAGTTCAACCAGTTTCGAGCGAAACTAGCTAGCGAAACTGTGCCAACGGTTTCGGGCGAAACTAGCTAGCGAAACTGTGTCACCGGGTATTGCCTAGCGAAAGTGCTGCCCGTGTACACAGCGAAACTGTGCAGCGACACTGCGCAGCGAAACTGCAGCGAAACTGCAGCGAAACTGTTGGCGAAACTGTGACCAGACCTAAACCCAAACTTGTGCAACTTATTTGAATGTTATGCCATGATTTACATGATTATGCTATGATGAAAAATGCTTGATTTCTGTGTTATGTAAACCCTTGTTTATGATCAACCATCGGTATCGTGTGTCGGTATGTCGAGTCGTAGTTCCAACGTGCTATGTTATGGGCCATAGTGACGTTAAGTTAAAGATTAGACACAAAACTAATACTTAAGACCTAAACTTGTTCATAGGTCTTCGTTAAGCAATACTTGGATTAATTAGCAAGTGTAGCCGAGCAACCTAAGGTGAGTTTCACAAACCCTTTAATTGTGTGCCTGTTCGGGTCACAACGAATTTATTAAACGGAAAACAACGCTGACATTTTGAGGTATCGCCAAATGGGATATCTGTTATGGAAGTTGGAGTGTTCTATGGGAAACACTTGCAACTGTCCACCCTTGGGATTTCAAATGAAATCCGGAACAACCATTTTGATACTTAAACTCTTTTAGGATTTCAAAGGAAATCCAGAACAAACGATTTTAATATGACTAGTGTAGGTTAAAGTCTAAACCAAATGATATCACATGATTTCTAAGGATGCCTTAAAACTTAAAAGTCCTCAACAATGTAGTACCATTAATTCGTGAAGCGAGGGGATGTTGGGTAGATCTACTGAGGGTTGACAACCCTGCTCCGCAGTACACAAATGTGTAGCCAACCGGTTGGAGGCCGAACGGAGTGCAATATCAGCATATCTTAGTTGTGGGTCCCATGAGGAACACAACTGGAGGCACAAACCATCGGCAAATGCCGAACTCTGTTACGTCAGCTTTGGTACGAACTTCCTTAGTGCATGGAAAGCGGATTAGCTACCCGCGATATCGGTTGACCGCTTTAACTTTTACTTAACTAGTGCATATTCGATAATTCAGTACTTGGCAATGTTTTGCAAATCGACTACTTATTTATATGTTGATAAATATACTTATGAGACCAGGCCAATGCATGACATGCCCACCGTGAACTCACCAAACGTTAGGTTGACACTTGTGTGGTTTTCACTTTTGCAGACCGCTGAGGAGTATCCACTGGAGGTTGGCATGGCACCGAAGTGACTTATTTTATTTGAACTTAAATTTGGGAACCGAGTAACATTTTATGTTTTGTAATTGAAGCACGTGGTTAGTGCTAAGATACTCATGTTTTATTTCCGCTGCGAACTTTTAAACTGTTTTACTTTGAATGTTCGGACTTTACTCTGATTCGTTTAGTATTTGTAACTAATGGTTGTGGTCCTGGATTTCTCGTACCCCTTAACGGTATAAACTCCGCTAGTGGCTAATTTGGGGGTCTGACAGATTGGTATCAGAGCCATAAGTTGCAGAGAACTGGAATCATTTTGATAAACGATTTGGAAACTGCAACTTGAAACCTTAGTTACAAACGAACAAACAAATTCTCAAAACAAATTTTCACGTGCCAACCTGGGATACTCGCTCTGCTGTGTAAGTAAATACTTAATGTGTATATATATATATATAAATATATATATAGACCGTGTCTAAGTAGTCTAACGGAAAACCTTAGGGGAAATTTTCACACACGAAAACGAAATGCGAACGCTAATACGCACACTATTCTGGGGAAAGCGACAACGAAAACGATGCTACACGCTACGTCCTGATTTCTACTACGATGACTACGCCGACGGTGACTTTTATGGGAAGGCCGACGTTCGACGATAGTGCTTACGACTTACGACGTTCTCCGACGACGCCTTGATTTTGCACGAAAACTTTTTCTGGACTAATAGTGGGATAACGGGAAATTGTTAATATGCATATTATGGGATATGTATGAAGTATAACTGTGACTGAACACTGGCCACTTTAACTGTCCAGCAAAATGTCTGGAAGAGGACACGGAAGGAGCAACATTAACATGACGCCTGCACAATTGCAAGCTATGATTAACGAACACGTGCAAGCTGCAGTGGCAGCCGTCCAAGCTGCATACGCCGCGCAGGGTAATTATCATGCCGGTTAAGGCACAAAGCGAATTATATTTTGACCTGTTTAAACTTAAAACCCGAACTATTTATGCATCAGGAAACCACCATCACTGCACATTTAAGTCCTTCATGGACTGCAAGCCGATAACGTTTTCCGGCAAAGAAGGAGCGGTAGGACTCCTCAGGTGGATCGAGAAGTCTGAGAAGGTCTTCTCTATGTGCAACTGCCCTGCTGAGAACAAAGTGAAATATGCGACTGGTACTTTCGAGGGAGCTGCTCTCTCCTGGTGGAACGCCGAAATCCAGATGATTGGGGTAAATGCGGCAAATGACATGGAATGGGAAGCATTTAAGGAACTGGTTATGGAGGAGTATTGCCCTCGAGACCAAGTCAAGAAGCTGGAAGGAGAGTTTTTGAACTCCAAGATGTCTGGGTCAGAAGTTGAGGAATACACTGCGCGCTACGACGAGTACGCGGTGCTATGTCCGACAATGGTTGATGCTGAATTTAAGCGCATTGAGCGTTATCTGGAGGGTCTCGCACCCCAAATCAAGAGTTTGGTAACCGCTAGCAACCCGACAACCGTGCAGCAAGCCATCCGTTTGGCTCACAAGTTAACCGATCAGGAAATCGAGAGGGGTACTCTACCCGCAAGGAACACTGTGAAGACTGCCTTAAGTGGTAAGCGTAAGACTGAAGAAGAAGCTCCAGCAACATCTGTAAACAATCAAACTGCTGGGAATCAATCTGGGAGATCCTCTAACTCCCAATATCAGAACAAGCGACCTGACAACACAAGATCCAATTTCAACAGTGGCAGCAACAGTGGGAGTAACAACCGCCAAGGCGGGAGTGGAAACTACAAGGGTAAAGCTCCGTTTTGTAACAAGTGCGGGAAACACCACAATGGTATGTGTAGCAAAGGTCTGGAATGTGGGAGATGTGGGAAACTGGGGCATGAAGCCAACAACTGCTGGACCAACTTACGAAGGTTAAATAACAACGGTCAGAACCAAGGTGGCAATAACAACAACAGGGGAAACGGAAACAACCGCAACGGGCAAGGAAACAATCAGAACAACAATAATGTTGGAGCCCGTGGCTGTTATGAATGTGGTGCTCAAGGCCACGTGAGGAAAGATTGCCCGCAATTGCGCAGACAAGGGGATGGTAACAATGGCAACGGTGGAAACCCGGGCAACGGAAATGGTAATGGTGGAAACGGTAATGGTGGGAATGGTAGAGGTCGTGCCTTCGTTATGGGTCAGGGAGAAGCTCGCAACGACGCCAACGTGATTAACGGTAAATTCATCTTAAATGGTTTCTTCGCTACTGTATTGTTTGATTCTGGTGCTGAAATAAGTTTTATTTCCACTAAGTTTGCTAAGCTAATTAATGCTAAACCGGTTAACTTAGATGCTACGTATGTGGTAGAACTAGCGAATGGCAAACTTCATGATAGAACTCAGATAGTTAAGGACTGTAAGTTAGAACTAGCTGGCCATACGTTAGGAATCGATCTTATGCCTTTTCCGATTGGTAGTTTTGATGTCATAGTGGAAATGGATTGGTTATCCGAAAACCGAGCTGAAATTTTATGTCAAGAAAAAGTGATTCGCATCCCACTCAAAGAAGGAGAAGTGTTAACAGTGCAAGGTGAAAAAGGTGGAGCAGTCACCGGTATTATCTCGTTTCTTAAAGCTCAAAAGTGCCTTCGTAAAGGTCACTTCGCAATCCTTGCAAACGTCACAGACACGACACTTCCCGAGCGTAGAATCAACGACTACCCGATAGTCCGCGACTTCCAAGATGTATTTCCTGATGATCTGCCTGGTTTACCTCCATTTCGACAAGTCGAGTTTGGAATCGATTTAGCTCCTGGAGCCGCCCCGATTGCACGCGCGCCTTACCGTTTGGCGGTAAGCGAACTCAACGAACTCTCCGCACAACTTCAAGAGTTACTCGACAAAGGGTTTATTCGTCCAAGTTCGTCTCCATGGGGAGCACCGGTGTTGTTTGTTAAGAAGAAAGATGGAACGTTCCGAATGTGTATCGACTACTGAGAGCTTAACAAGGTTACAATCAAGAATCGGTATCCACTTCCTCGAATCGATGATCTTTTCGACCAACTGCAAGGTTCGAGCTACTTTTCAAAGATTGATCTACAATCTGGATATCACCAACTTCGTGTTCGCGATGAAGATATTTCTAAGACTGCCTTCAGAACTCGGTATGGTCACTATGAGTTCCTGGTTATGCCGTTTGGGCTAACCAATGCACCTGCTGTATTTATGGATCTAATGAATCGAGTGTGCAAACCGTACCTCGATCAGTTTGTGATAGTTTTCATTGATGATATTTTGATCTACTCCAAGACAAAGGAAGAACACGAGAGACACCCACGACTAATCTTGGAATTGCTCCGCAAGGAACAGCTTTACGCCAAGTTCTCAAAATGCCATTTTTGGATTCGCGAAGTCCAGTTTCTTGGACACATTGTTGATCAGGATGGAATTCATGTCGACCCAGCTAAAGTGGAAGCTATCAAGAATTGGTCTACTCCGAGAGCGCCGACCGAAATCCGACAATTTTTGGGACTTGCCGGATATTACCGAAGATTCATCAAGGGTTTCTCACAATTGGCTCAACCCTTAACAGCTTTAACGCACAAAGGAGTGCAATATAGATGGGGTGAAAAAGAAGAACACGCGTTTCAAACTCTTAAAGATATGTTATGTTCAGCTCCGATTCTCGCGTTACCCGATGAGGTTGACGACTTTGTAGTTTACTGTGATGCATCCATTCAAGGACTCGGTTGCGTGTTGATGCAACGGGACAAAGTGATTGCCTATGGGTCCAGGCAACTGAAGGATACTGAGAAGAATTATACAACGCATGATTTGGAATTAGGAGCCGTTGTTCATGCACTCAAGATTTGGAGACATTACCTCTACGGAACAAAGTGCACAATATTTACCGACCACAAAAGCTTACAACACATCTTTGATCAGAAGGATCTCAACATGCGACAACGACGGTGGGTCGAGTTACTAAATGATTATGACTTAGCAATTAAGTATCACCCGGGAAAAGCCAATGTTGTGGCTGATGCCTTAAGTCGAAAAGAATACGAAAAGCCTCGACGAGTACGAGCGCTGCAACTTACCATTCACACGGGATTGCCGGATCGGATCCGCGATGCCCAACAAGAAGCTCTAAAAGAAGAAAACTTCGCAGCTGAAGCACTGCGAGGGGTAGATGGTAAATCTGAAATTAAGTCCGATGGACTCCGATATTACAGTGACAGAATTTGGGTTCCGTTACTTGGAAATCTCCGTGAGCTCGTGATGGACGAGGCTCACAAATCAAGGTATTCGGTGCACCCTGGATCGGACAAAATGTACCAGGATTTGAAGAGCTTGTATTGGTGGCCGAATATGAAAGCCGACATTGCGCGATATGTGGCTTTGTGTTTAACATGCTCAAGAGTTAAGATCGAGTACCAAAAGCCTTCTGGATTACTGCAGCAACCAAAGATCCCAGAATGGAAATGGGAGGATATCTCCATGGACTTCGTAACAGGACTACCACATCGATCGAATCGACCGGATGCGATTTGGGTTATCATTGATCGACTAACCAAATCCGCACACTTTATTCCAATGCGGGAAGCTGACAACATGGATAAGTTAACAAAGCTGTACATTGACCGAATTGTGGCACGTCATGGAGTGCCTAAGAAAATTATATCTGACCGAGATCCTCGATTTACTTCCCGACTGTGGCAATCTATGCAAGAAGCACTGGGAACCAGACTGGATATGAGTACAGCTTATCACCCGCAGACCGATGGTCAGACGGAACGAACTATTCAGACTTTGGAAGACATGCTCCGAGCTTGCGTTCTCGATTTCGGTAAAGACTGGGAGGCTCACCTTCCGTTGGTGGAGTTCTCCTACAACAACAGTTATCATTCAAGCATCGGTGCAGCACCTTTTGAAGCTCTTTATGGCAGAAAATGCAGATCGCCCGTGTGTTGGGCTGAAACGGTTGAGAAGGGACTCACCGGACCGGAAATCATTCATGATACAACTGAACGGATCATTCAAATCAGAAAACGGATAGCCGCAGCACGTGATAGACAAAAGAGCTATGCCGACAAACGCCGTAAACCTTTGAAGTTCGAGGTAGGCGACAAGGTACTATTAAAGGTATCTCCCTGGAAATGAGTGATACGCTTCGGAAAGCGTGGAAAGCTGAATCCTCGCTACATCGGTCCATTTGAAATCATTGGGGAAGTAGGCCCGGTGGCCTATCGATCACAACTCCCTGCAGAACTCGATGGAGTTCACAACGTGTTTCACGTTTCTAATCTAAAGAAATGTCTGGCTGAAGACATCGAAATAATTCCTTTGGAGGAATTGGAAATTGATGAACATTTGAGATTTATCGAGCAACCAGTAGAAATCATGGGACGCGAGGAGAAAGCCCTCAAACGTAGCAAGATTCCGATCGTCAAGGTTCGATGGAACTCAAAGCGTGGACCTGAATATACGTGGGAACGAGAGGATCAGATGAAGAAAAAGTATCCTCACTTGTTCGGGCAAACGTCCACGGAAACTCAAGGTATGATTTAATTTTGGGGACCAAAATTCCTTTAACAGGAGGAGGATGTGGCGACCCTAAAACTTTTGCTTTCTTTCCCCAGCGACGACAGCTGAGGCTGCGGCCGCGAACGCTACAACGCAAGAATAATTTTCGGGACGAAAATTCCTTTTACAAGGGGATGATGTGACATCCGAGAATTTCAAGGTTAACTTCCGTTAGACAATCTCCGTTAGTTACGTTATAAGTGTTAACTTAGTAACTAATGCTTAACTAGGCCGAATACGTCCACGACCTTTGGTTGATCACCGAACCCGTCCATATGTGTTATGTGTTTATTTATTTATTGTCATTATGTGCAATGCGATTTAAACGCATGATTTTAGCATTGATAATAGAATGTAAATTGGCCCCTTTTGCTTGCCAGCGAAACTACCGGGCGAAACTGTAGATTCGCTCGGTAGCCGGCTAAGCTGTTTGAGCTACAAGTGCTCAGAGCCAGTTTCGCTTGGCCAGCGAAACTGCCAGCGAAACTAGCCCCTGATATATATATATTTTATAAAACCCTAGCTACTTCCCATTTGCATCATTTCACACAAAACACACACACACTCTCCTGGAATTTCTGGTCAGTCGAGAAACACCACGAGCCGACGTGATCTCAGCCTCGAGACATCATCCATCCGGATCCTAGATCAAACCGTGAGTCTCAAAACTACCTTTCTTTCATATTCTTGGTGTTTTCTCAAAAAGCATGCTTAGATCTTCATAGAATCACTTGATCTTCTGTTATGATGCTTAGGAATGCTAGATCTATCATAAAGTCTGTAACTTTACGTGTGAAACTGATCCATAATGAAGATTCATGCTAGTTAGGTCATTTTAGGTTTAAAATGTCTTTTTGGTGATTTGAATGTGAAAACCCATGTTTAAGGTGTTAAAACTTACTGTTTAATGTTGGTAAATGTTTATGCATGTTAGACAATGAATTACATGATGTATGGAAGCTGTTAGATTGATTTTTGGTCTTAAAAACGAGTTTTTCGCGACTAGCGAAACTGTGTGTTCTCTGGGCGAAACTGTATAGCGAAATTATGTACATCTCCTTCAGGCGACAATATACAGCGAAACTGTAGTGTCGCCAGTGAACGAAACTACCGAGCGAAACAACCATAGACCTTGTCCCTGAACGAAAGTTCAACCAGTTTCGGGCGAAACTAGCTAGCGAAACTGTGCCAACAGTTTCGGGCAAAACTAGCTAGCGAAACTGTGTCACCGGGTATTGCCTAGCGAAAGTGCTGCCCGTGTACACAGCGAAACTGTGCAGCGAAACTGCGCAGCGAAACTGCAGCGAAACTATTGGCGAAACTGTGACCAGACCTAAACCCAAACTTGTGCAACTTATTTGAATGTTATGCCATGATTTACATGATTATGCTATGATGAAAAATGCTTGATTTCTGTGTTATGTAAACCCTTGTTTATGATCAACCATCGGTATCGTGTGTTGGTATGTCGAGTCGTAGTTCCAACGTGCTATGTTATGGGCCATAGTGACGTTAAGTTAAAGATTAGACACAAAACTAATACTTAAGACCTAAACGTGTTCATAGGTCTTCGTTAAGCAATACTTGGATTAATTAGCAAGTGTAGCCGAGCAACCTAAGGTGAGTTTCACAAACCCTTTAATTGAGTGCCCGTTCGGGTCACAATGAATTTATTAAACGGAAAACAACGCTGACATTTTGAGGTATCGCCAAATGGGATATCTGTTATGGAAGTTGGAGTGTTCAATGGGAAACACTTGCAACTGTCCACCCTTGGGATTTCAAATGAAATCCGGAACAACCATTTTGATACTTAAACTCTTTTAGGATTTCAAAGGAAATCCAGAACAAACGATTTTAATATGACTAGTGTAGGTTAAAGTCTAAACCAAATGATATCACATGATTTCTAAGGATGCCTTAAAACTTAAAAGTCCTCAACAATGTAGTACCATTAATTCGTGAAGCGAGGGGATGTTGGGTAGATCTACTGAGGGTTGACAACCCTGCTCCGCAGTACACAAATGTGTAGCCAACCGGTTGGAGGCCGAACGGAGTGCAATATCAGCATATCTTAGTTGTGGGTCCCATGAGGAACACAACTGGAGGCACAAACCATCGGAAAATGCCGAACTCTGTTACGTCAGCTTTGGTACGAACTTCCTTAGTGCATGGAAACCGGATTAGCTACCCGCGATATCGGTTGACCGCTTTAACTTTTACTTAACTAGTGCATATTCGATAATTCAGTACTTGGCAATGTTTTGCAAATCGACTACTTATTTATATGTTGATAAATATACTTATGAGACCGGGCCAATGCATGACATGCCCACCGTGAACTCACCAACCGTTAGGTTGACACTTGTGTGGTTTTCACTTTTGCAGACCGCTGAGGAGTATCCACTGGAGGTTGGCATGGCACCGAAGTGACTTATTTTATTTGAACTTAAATTTGGGAACCGAGTAACATTTTATGTTTTGTAATTGAAGCACGTGGTTAGTGCTAAGATACTCATGTTTTATTTCCGCTGCGAACTTTTAAACTGTTTTACTTTGAATGTTCGGACTTTACTCTGATTCATTTAGTATTTGTAACTAATGGTTGTGGTCCTGGTTTGCTCGCACCCCTTAACGGTATAAACTCCGTTAGTGGTTATTTGGGGGGTGTGACACACAGGCTCGTGTATTAGAAGGTGCTCAGTTGATAGGATATGAAGGAAAGTTCCCTCCTATCTTCAAGAAGTTGTTGCCGCACTACTGGAGGTGCCTGGCTCACTATATGCAGAAATCCTTTCTGGGAAAGAGAACTAGCTACGATCAGCTTAACAAACTGCATGGAACAGCTTTTGTCGCATTGGCCTTAGACTGGAACTTCAACTTCTAAAAAATGATGCTGTTAGATTGGGTTGGGAATGCAGTTTTAAGTGCGAGAGATCAGTTTCTTATGACACCAAGATTCGTACAAATGGTGGTGATGAAGAAGTACCCGATGATCGATGAAAGAATAGAGAAATTGGATATCAAATTCATGGATAGTGGCGTGTTTGGCTTGCAGACACAAGACAGAAAAGGAAAGAACAGCTTTCAGGGAAGGATTGAACGGGCCAAAAGAGGCGCCTTTCCTGAAGTTGCTAGAGAGCAAGTGATTGATTCAGATCAAGAGGCTGAACCTCAACCAGATGTGCCGACTGTAAATGTGACTGTTGCTGAAGATCACGATGTGACAGTACCAATTGCTGTAAATGTTCTGGATCAAACAAAAGGTATACCTTCTGATGAAGAAAACGTGATGGACGACATCTTCGCTGATCAAGAGAATGTGGATGATGATATCTATGGGGACTTAGAACCAATCAATCTTTAAAGATCAAGGGATGTCCTGAACTCGTCTTCTAGTGGTGACTCCATCCCTCAAGAGTTGGATACTCAGTTCAATGTGAATGAGATGCTTGAAGAGCCTGTCCCCATTCGTGAACCATCTCCCAGGAAGAGGACAGATCCAAGAAGTATCAGGTTCAAGTTTACAAAGACTAGCTCAAGTCTGTTGATGGTCCATCCAGCAGGGTCCAGTTCTCAAAGTCAAAGTGTTCAAGAAGAAACAACGGATCAGAATGTTGAAGATCAACCTACCCAGGTTCAGATTGAAAGTCCTCTTCTGAATGAACGTAGCCCTGTTCATGAAGAAAGGCAATTTCTGGAGGTTGATAACACATTTGTAGTACCCAGCCCTATTAGAATAAGTGTCTCTACTGGGACAAGTCTGCCGTCAACGGTTATTCCAAGTTTCTCCCCATTTCAAGCTGCTGAGCTCCCTATTGGGATGAGGTTAAGTGCACACCCTCACATTAACTTTCTGATGTCTCAGAAACAGAATTAGAGAGACTGAGATAAAAGCACTCCAGGCTGAGAACAGAAAACTAAAAGACAAGGAGGTGGCTGACAAGAATAGATTTAAGTACTTGATGAGACCTTGATGGATTTGAGACAGAAGTATAATGAGTTGAAAGGTGTTGAGGTGTCAAGTGCTTCAGGTGACCCCGGTCAAAGCTCATCTCAGGCTGCGCAACATACAGAGACTATGAATGAAGATGAAGGAGATGACACCATTGAGATGTCGGACTATGCACGAAGTGGAAGGGTCATCTCTAAAGCGCCAGAAGGTCACGACAACTGGTTCAAGGAATTTTTTCAAGGACCAGCCCCCACTCAATACACCATTGATGTTGGTAAAAGCTCAATCGACAAAAGGGGGATTCGTGAAACAATTCTGTGCTGTCACTATGACTCCGAGAAGAAGTTGTTTGCTGTTATCCGTGATGGCTACAGTCTAGTGGAATATTACAGAACACGAACTCAATTTCACTCTTGGACTGAGCCTGAGATTAGAAGCCTGTTGAGAGCTCCATATATAAACAGATGGAGTAGCATAGAAGGAGACCTAGTTCGGAACAATCTGATGAGCCACTTGGCGGAAAATTTTGTGAATTTCGATCTGAGGCAAGTGAGATGGGTTGAAACTGGAACTGACCCAGTAACTGGTGATCCTATAGGTGAAGCAAGGCGACCACCTACCAAACGCACAAGAGTGATAAACATGTTGGATGAAATTGAAGACGGTACCTTGGTCAAGAACTTTGACTGTTGGTTTTATGATCCAACGACACATGAGGTGGTGGTGCTCTGCAAGAAGATGAGGCAGTTCCGATTCTACGATCCGGTTGACCTGCTTAGGTTTGGTGAAAAAGATATCAAGCTCCTCGCCTCCCAACCAATTCTCGGTGATGAGAATGACCTTGAGAATGCTATACGGGTGGGGATCTTCCATGGAATAGCAAACCGGATTGTAGCAAATGAATGGTGGTCGAGCAATGTGCAGAATACTTTCAGATTTTATCTGCTGCTGCCATAGACGGACTAATGGTTCATGCCTAGGGGAAGATTGTTGGGCTACGTATTAGAGGCATGAACATTAGATATGGGCTTACTTGGTAATGGGCTTAGTGTTTACGATTTGGGCCGGTTATGTGTTTATGATTGGATTAGGGTTTGTAAGTGAGTAGTATATAAGCTCACTAGTTTATGATTGACCGTAGCTTTTGAGATTACGATTACAACACTCCTACTTGTTTACGATCAGATTTCAATAGCTCAAGAAAGTTGTGTTTTTTTTCATTCAAGATTTGATCTTCTTTGTTTAATCAAGTCTATTTCATCTACTTTCTTCTCGAATCAATCATTTACGAGGTTTCCGCACTCGTTTGTGATATCAATACCGTGGTTTGGTTGATTTTCTGGACCTACAAACCTTCTTGTTTTTCTTCTTCTTCACAACCTTTTATCCCTCAGAGTTTGACGATGAAAACCTTGAGTAATCAAATTCGTCAACTTTTTCCTTCACATTATTGACAGCTTCTTTGATAATCGTAGGGGGTGTAACTGTCTTATCAAACTCTTTCTTAAAATTCTCATCTTCGGCCAAGAAACTCGTGAACAATTGTGAATTGGTAACATTATTCAACAACCAATTTGCTTCAATTACTTGAATCTTCAAATCTAAAATCTTTTGTTGTGCGTCAACCAATTCCTTTTCTGTTACGATCAACTTCTTAGCAACCCAATTTGTTTCAGATTTTTGCAATTGTAGATTGTCAAGCTCACCAAACAAATCTTTCTTCAATTTATCTTCATTCCATTCTCTAGATGTCAATATTGGTATTCAGCAATTTGTTGACTCTTGTCAATTCTTTCTTCTCTTCCAACAATGTTTCATTCTCAATAGATTAACTTTTTGTTTTAGCTGCTACCTCATCAGAAGTCTTATTAAGCACATCAAGCTTGATCTTGGATTTCTCAAATAGATCATTAAAATCATTCTCATTATCTTTTGCTTCATCCTTTCACTTATGAACTTCCTTAACTAACTTAGCCTTTTCTTCAATTAACTTTGCATTCTTTTGTAACAATCCGTCTTTTCAGGCCTTTTTCTGATTTAACCTAAACCTAAACTGCTATAAATGTTGTGTGAACATTTATGAGATTGAATTGTATTGAATTTATTATCTAGGTTTTGTGTAACTATCACTATACGAGCATGCACTTGAGTCTTGACATTTTATATTTTATGGTATTATGTAAATCATATTCTATCATTTTATGTGAACAGTTGGTCATTTTATGTGACAATTATACTTATGATTTTATATGATATATATATACACATACACACACACACTATGTCCTATTGTTTTATGTGAAAATGTATCAAGTGGTTACACCTAACGTTTCTATTATTTTATGGGAGTTTACACGTATCATTGTGATTTTGAAATTCATCATTTTATGTGGACTCAAAATATATATTTATGGAATTATATTCATGATTTTAAGTGACGAAACTAGGTTTATATCTTCATAAACGCCATAGGTTAGACATATTTGGATGTATACTCGAATATTCATCGTAAAAATCATCCTCCGTTAACTCCGTTAGAGTTGACTGACGATTGGTAACCTCGAGGGACTCGTTTTGCAATTTCCTAAACTTGATTTCATTTAGTTAAACCTCGAGGGACTATTTCAGTAATTAACTAAAACTCAATCTTTATTAGATAAGTCCTCGAGGGATTTAATATTTCCATTACACCAAACTTGATTTCAACTTTGAAAAGAAACCGTCCACGTCCGCTCATTGCCGCCTTCAATGGTCGAATTACACCACATCGGTTACTTTCAAACGATCGGTTCTTGATCATCATCTATTTACGCTTGCATATCTATATCGCCACTCTTTTCGAGCTCTTCCTCCCTCGAGAAGAAAACCAATAAGCACCATCATCACCGGTCTTGTGTCGCCACAATTTCACCACCGCTAGATCTCACCGCTGTTACACTACCATCCGACCACCATGAAGCCTCTGTTCGATGACCACGACCTCCAAAGAATGGCCCCGGTGAATAACAGTCCATGAGTAATGGTTCCGTATCGATCCGGCGAACACGAAACACCACTGCCACCATCCTTCCAACTTCTGTCATCGTCTCAATACAAGGTACGAACTGGAACTTAACACATATTTCGAATGCCCCTGTGGTCGTCTATAAGCTTGTTAGGGGATGGCTATGGCGGACGTCGATTAGGGTTGTCTTGTGAGGAAGATGATCCTCGTGAGCAATTGAATAAAGATATTTTAAACTGGATTTAAATCAGAATTTAAAACTGTCCCAGTGGTTGATATTTTGCCCGCTGTGTTGAACGTCGCGGGTTCGATACCCGACTACTGTGTTTCTTTTCTATTTTTTTCTTTTAGTTACCAGATTCCAGCAACTTTAAAATAAAACGATACGAACCAGATTGATATTATAACAAATTCCATTATCTCCCAGTGGTTTGGGTGTTATTTTATTTTTGTGTTATGAGCTTGTTTGACCCAAAACCCGTCATCAATTGTTTTATATGTTGTTTTGAACCCGTGGAACCTTGTAGGAATAGTTATTTTGATAGCTGACCTATTGTTTTATAAAACACAAATTTAATAAACATAAATATAAATATGTACATATATATTGATTGGGGAATTTGAAATGGATTATAGACAAATAAATTGGAGACGTTTGGGAAAGAAAAAAAAATATACATAAATATTGTTATTGGGAATATAAGACGAACGTTTTTCTTAAACCTCTACACTTGTGTAGAAATTTTGTAATCAAATAATTATAATTATAGGCATATTGCGATATAAAGATTATAAGAGTTAGAAATATATATTTTTATATAAATAGTTACAAATGTACATGTATGTTTTGGGTACTACTATATTAACATAATTGTTATTTTGGTGATGTATATATTTAAATATATATACACATTTTATTATTCGATTTCATGAACGTATATTATTGGTCAATAATATACTCTTCCTAGACATTCGAACTCATTGTGATTTTGGCTACGTGCCTTCCTCGACTCGTTTTGGACTTCTTGTCTTCGTCATGTCATAGCAGACATCGTCTATCGTTTTCATTTAAACACACACTTATGTATATATGCTCATTAGGTGTTTGGTAGAGTACACAAGACCTGCTAGTTGCTACTCGCTGTTATTCTTTATCTGGACTTGCTGTGCACCCGAAGGTGAGTTTCACGGCCTCATTTTACTGTTTTAAATCCTGTTGAGGGAGATTAACATGCATGATTTACACAACTGAGATAATTAGACTTTTATATATCACTTGAAGTACTTGTAGCACACTGATACAACAAAGTCCTTCTTATGGTACCGTTAGTATTAATGACGATAGCGGGAGATATATTGTAGTACTACTGGGTCTGACAAACCCCACCCTGGTCAGTCACGCTGACACGATTGGATATCGAACGGGTGTTATATTCGTCCTAAACACAACAAGGCAAACTATAAATAACTGTTAGCTTCGGTGACCATCAACGTGCGAAGTTTCATGTATATAGCCTAGCTAGCTATTTGATATATATTAGTTATTATGCTCTTACAACTTGACTGTTGTTGAATAGTCAAAACTCAGCTTGATTGTTGTTGAACAATCAATCTTAAACTGAACTTGAATGTTTTTGAACTGATAAACCTGTGAACTCACCAACCTTTGTGTTGACACTTTTTAGCATGTTATTTCTTAGGTTGCGTATGTTCGAGTATCACGAGTACGCATGCATGAGTCTTGAATCACTTTTAATGTCTTTGAACAAGCCACGTCACCTTGGGTGACAAAGATTTTACATAAGTACTCTAATTGTATTTACGCTTCCGTATTTGTAAAACTGTAATTTTATATGAAATATGAAACATTTATATTAATTATTGGTCGTTTGGTGTAACTAATGGACGACGATCCTGGTTTGTCACGCTCCCTGCGGCGCGTTATCGCGCGTGGGATTTTTAGGGGTGTGACATCTTTGTTACACAAACCTCACCATTTTTTTTTAGATACTGTCAACTCTTCCTTCACCAATTGAAGTACTTCGGTAAGCATTTTGACTTCCTTCAACAAAGAAACATTTTCTTTCAGCAAATTTTCAATTTTAACTTCAAAATTTCATTCTCAGCTGATTCATAGGAACTTAAATCATAATAATAATCATCTTGAACATCCGTGACAATCAATGCTGACTTATCAAACACTTTTCCCCAATCTATAAGCTTCTGATTTTGAATAGTTAAAGATGTCTTATATGAATTACTTGAAGATGGTTGAGAACTGTTAGTAGCTTTTCAATCAGATTTGTGAACATGATATTGCTGACATTCTCTTGCAAAATGTCCAACATTTGAACATTTATAACACTTTATCTTAGATTTATCAAATCCCAGCCTTCCACTTGAATCAACATGTTGCCTTCCAGTTTTGTTGAAGAATCGTTTTGACTTCTGACTCAACATAGCCAATTGCCAGGCCATATCCATTTCATTTAACTGATCATCATCGATTTTATCAAGATCGTCTTTAGTAAGTTGAGCATTGCTAACATCATTGATAATCATTCCAAAAGAAGATGAAATGAGGGCAGAGATCAAAGTAGCATAATCATCAACTGACTTGACCGAAAAAGCATTTTGATTTCATGATTCTGGAATTGTAAAACTGCAACCCCTTGAAGAAGTAGTATTATCAGAAGCTCCAGACACATTTCCAATAAAAGCTGTAATTGGAGCAGAGCTAATGCCAATTGGTTTAGCTTTAGCATTTATGCTAGCAGCATTCAGACCATGATACAATTCTGGGTTTTGCAATTTAGCAGTGGACTTGTTTAAATTCAGCATCTCCATTTCTCGAGCATGAAGTTTACCAGTTAACTCATGAAATGACAATGTGGAGAATTCTTTTTCATGTATAATCAACAAAACATAATTTTCTCATTTTTCCGGCAATGCTTCCAATATCTTTTCTTTTAATTCTTCATTAGTTTTCTTAATTCCAACAACTTTCAATTCACTGATAAGATGTGAAAACTTGATACAAGAGCCGTGATGTTTTAATTATCATAATAATGAAAATTGTCAAACTCTTTGTTCAACACCTTCCGTCAACTCTTCTTGTATTGATCATTACCTTCACATCTTGTCGATAAAGCATCCCATAATTGTTTACATTTCTTGCAAGTGCTGAATTGATGCAGCAATTCAGTAGGTAAAGCCATGTTAAGATAACCAAAAAATTTTTGTTCAAGCTCATAGCTTTTCCGTTCATCAGCTGAAAATCTTTGATTTCCTTATAATCCCCTTGATCAGTTGGATGCATGTAAAGCTTTTGAATTACAATCCATAAATCGATATCATTCGTTCTAATATAGGCAGAAAACCATTGTTTCCAGTTTTGATAATCCTCTAACTTCAATAACTTGGGAACTTTCTGACTTGTTCTGATTTCGTTATCAAAATTAATCATTGCTTGCATTACAAGCTGCATAACCACAAAAGCTTGGAAATCCGACATCTCGAAAATTTTAAATTCTGTTAACCGAACTGAACCCGAACACTAAATATAGATCCGAACCCAACCGAACTTAAAATTGTCCGCACTGAAAGATTAATCCGAACTGGAACCGAACTGGAAAAGTAAACGAACTGAACCAAACTGAAGCTATCCGAACTGAGAGTTTCTGAGATCAAACGAACCAAGACCCTAACTCATTCGAACCTGTACTTCGTGAAACCAAACTGATCCGAACCGAACTCAAGCTAACAAAAACGTAATGAACTTGACCGAACTAGGACTTCGGATGTCTGAACAGAAGCGAACTGAAGGTTCGGTTGACGGTTATTTTTCAGATCTAAGAATCTCACCCGAACTGGAATGAACCGAACATTTTTCGAACAAAAAACACAATTTTGGACAGAATTGAACGAGGATTTTGGCAGTAAACCATAAAAAAGTGATAAGTAACGATTTATGAGTGAAATTTTCATGCATATTCTCGACTGAAATGATCAAAAACTCTCAAAAACAGTCCAAAAACAGTCCAAAAACAACACATTTTGTTTCAAAAACCCCAAAAATAGCAACCACAGATCAGTAGAGTGAACCAGAAAGCTCTGATACCACTTGTAAATGCGAGAGCGTCGGATCGTCTACTCGATCTAGCTATTTAGGATATGAAACGTAATTAAAGTGATTGTTTTATTGATCAACGAATAACAACAGTACAATCTGAATCACTCAGAGAAACACCACCGAAAACACACACTTAGTACAGACTTTCTCTTAGCTCGTTACTGAATTACAAAGCAAAACGACTATTTATACCCAGTTACACAAACTCACCCGAACTGTGAGTTTGTGATCTTCCGAACTCATCCGAACTGCCAATTCGGAAGTCAGTTCGGAAGTCAGTTCGAGTAACACCATTTTTGCAGCTTCGTCTTGTTCAGATACTTCACACGACGAACCGATCATGCACTAACACTTTGACCTGGTTTACTATGATTCTCAGGAAAGCGAGTCATAAGAATTTACATAGCATTTCTCACAAGATGGCCTTTGTGCACTTCTATTGTGGAACAACGGTATCTTGAACAGTGACAGACAAGTTATTGTAATTATCTTCATGAGAACAACCCATACTTTGTGAAGAATTTTCTTGGATTCTTGGAGAGATGGGTTCACCTTCGTATATGATGTTGACAACAGCAGAATTCTTCTTAGAAATACCCTTAGATGCACCCCCATAAAGATTGGTTGTTTCTTCATTCCGTATTGAAATTCCCTGAATGATAGATATGACAGCTTGACTATCACAAACTTGATCATTCACTGACCCATAATGTTTTGCTAAACCAGCGCCAGAACCATATGAGTTTGCTTGTTACAGTCAATCATAGTTGTCACACCCCAACCGACGACGGAAACGTCAAGGCGTGATTAGATTGCCCATAAGCTCATGACAACTAATTTAGTGACAATAGTTAAATAATGAATTTCATTGATAACATTGAAAGATAAAACAATGCATCACATATTGATAATAAATACAATTTATTTATTAATCTAGGTCCAAAAGCCTATGTGATAGCATCTTGAAACATCAACATCATAGCCTGCAACATGTATAAAATAAAGGGGGTCAACTATAAATAGTTGGTGAGTAACCACAAGTTTAATACATAACATATATTTGAAAAACATGCGTTACGTGTCATATGATAGAATAAGTGAAATATAATATGCTAGAAGATATTGACAACATGAAAGACTAGGCATAACCAAACTTATTGGTATAAAATGACAACATGAAATAATAGGCATAAACAAACCTCAATGACATATGAAAGATTCCCTAACCCGCAGGTTAGACTATATGAAATAATGAAATAGGCTCCAAACACCCAACGCCGAACCGGTCAAGTTGAGTGGGTTGTCAACCGATAGATCTACCTTTGTTACCCCAGGCCTTACGTTAATGTTTATGCCAAATGAAAGACATGACAAACATGACAACCATGACATACTTGACATCCAATGAAAACATAAAAACCTTTTATAAACATGAAAACCTTTGAAATTCACATATTGACAAATCATGCTAGAAGCCACATAACACATAATTCACACATAGATCACATACGCATGGTAATTGATAAACTTGAAAGAAACACTTTGAAATAGGATACATGTTGCAACCCCAAAAATGAGAAAAAGAGAAAAGGGGCAAGGATTACTCACTTGGATTAGAAGTTAAGTCCACAGAGCGAAAAGTGAAAGTGAAAGGGTTAGTCCTAAAGATTCATCCTAAAAGAATAGAAGGGGACAACATTAATATTGGAATATGGGATTCTAAGCTGTTATGCATTTGGGGGATGAGTTTTAATGTTATAAATTGAAGTTTGAAAAAATGTTAACTTTTAAGAGTAACAATACCTTAAACGTTACTAGACATGCTTAGGCCTAATAGGTTATGACACTCTCATCGGGGCATCCCAGGTAAGTATCCAGGTCCGACTATGGGATTTATGCGAACACTTATCCTTTTGATAGAGACCCCAACTACCGGTGGTTTCACCCTTCCAGTTACTACATGTCATTCGCGTCTCAAGTACCATCACTAAATATGTTGTTAAACAGAAATCGATTTCTAATCTATTTGAAATTCTTAATAATGAGTTTATGTATAAAACTTGAATTACATATTAGAATGATTAAAAATTTGTTTAATTGTTTATTTGCGAAGAACAAGCCTTAATCCCCAATCTTTTCATGCATAAAAATGTTGACTTTTCGATTAGAATAATATAGATGAACTTGGACATGATAGTTTAGACTCGTTGGGCGTAACGAGCCTCTACAAGGGCTACATGTTGGAACTAAAATCTATGTGACTGACGCCATCAAATATGTTTACCGAAGCATTCGATTGAAGAATCCATGTGAATTGATATAGAGACACGGGTTGTGATGATCGAGGCTTGCAGTTTGGACTGAAGATCGTTTTCCGGAAAAGTCAACTGTTCGGGTCAACGGTCAACGTAAAAGTCAACGGAAGATCGGTTCGAGCGAGTGAAGCTTCGGATTAATTAAATCAACTTTGATTTAATTAATGTGTACCGATTGCAGAGAATATTTGATAAAAGCTTCAACTCTAGGTATTATGGGTCATCTTGTGTTGTTTTGTTCCTTGCACAAAAAATTATAAAAATATAAAATTTTATTGTTTATCTATATTTTTTATTGAAAATTATTATTTAAAAAAAAACCTTTTTAATTTTGTAATTAAAAAATATTATTATTTGTTAAAAATCTTCTTATAATTTATTTTTTTTTAATTTTTTTTATAAAGAACTCTCTTTGGATAAACTCAACACAAGATTATTATTATTATTATTATTATTATTATTATTATTATTATTATTATTATTATTATTATTATTATTATTATTATTATTATTATTAGTAAACTTTATTATTACTAGGAAACTGACCCGCGCTTCGTCGCGGGTTGTATGTTATTTTCACATATATTTTGTTTCTATATGTGTTTTTAATCTCAAGTTTTTTCCTCGGTTTGAATGTTTTTGCGTCAGATATGAATCTTCATTAAATAGACAACAAAAACCTTACATAAAAGGTTTACAACTCTTATGATCTGGTTTTGGATGAGCATTGTTTGTTAAACATTTAAGCTATGATACTTTGAAGTCCAATTTGAAAGACGATAAATGTGCTACAATAATCTAGAGTAAAAAAAAATGTTACTGGTATGAATCTTTTGAAAAGCTTTTTGTTATCGATTGTCCTTCTTAGGACATCCGTTAGCAAGTGGCAAGTCGAATTTGTCAAAGTTCCTAAATGTCCATTTCAACATCTTGTCAACATATAAAGTTCTATTAGATGACCACATATGGTTGTAACTTGTAAAACATATGCTTGCCACCCATATGCCTCCACCTTTATAGACTTCCTGTATTGACCCAGCCCATTACCCTCTACCTCTAAGAACCTTTCCACCATTGCTCTATATCCACCAACACTGCAAAAATCACAAAAAGAAAGAAAACATCCACAAATGTCTCCATTATAACATAAAGTATCATAGATAATAACCATATGATATGTGAGTGGCCCACGACCAAAGTCGTTAGTTTCAGCCTTTTTAGGTAATGAAAAATTGACAGCTAACTCGTAAGTGCCAACTTACTAAGATATACAAAATTAGAGATCTCGGTTAAGATGTAAAAAAAAAATGCTTACTTTGGGCCAAGAAGCCCAATACTTTTCGAATTGTTAAGATAAGAAATGGGTTGGGATATATGAAGAACCATTGGATGGAAACATTTTCTTATTCAAGCACAAATCATGAACTAACAATTAAACAAAGTGCATCTCTAATTTCATAGATTATTAAATCTATAATCTAGCAGCCCTATTATCAAATTACAAAGCTTATATGTAGCAGCTGAGTTGGTGGTGCTTCATCCATGTTCGACTCGATGATATCTTTTGTATTAAAAAAAAACTCTGTTGATGCGTCGAAGATAACATTCTTGCCCACATCCTATCAGTAATCACAACCTAGTTTTGTTTCTTAGTTATTCTCTGCAAAATAATAATAACTCACTTTAGTTTTCTAGAATGGAAGATGATTAGGTGGGTATAATTGTAATTTTAACTAACTTACATAAAAGGGTAGGTAACATTCTCTACCATGGACATGACCAACAGTGAAGCCAGTGTAGCCAGCCCTGGCTCCATGAACTGTTCGGATCATGTATGTAGGATCTGTAACGCAAATCCAAACACCCTTTAGAAGTTCATGAAAAAACTAACCCGGCAACCATATCAGAAAACGTAAATTAACCTATACTTTAAAAATTAAATATGAAGTTCCATATACAATTTGAAACTCTATGAACATCTGCAATATAATGTCTGTTTTTTTTCTTTCAAAGCTTTGTAAATCTCATATGTTGCCTATTTTTAAACTGAAATCTACATATAAAAACTTACCACGGTCCTAATTAAATTATCTTGATTAGCAGTAACATGTAACTAGAATAACCTAGACATATAATAATAATCTTCAAATAGATTTGACAAAATGAACATAGTTTGATAAACACATAGAAAAATTAATACTTTGTAAATTTCATATGATGCCTCTTTTAAACTGTGAACTCTAAAATATGTATTATAACAAAAAGAACAAATTTACAAAAGGAAAAAATAACATTTTATGCAGCAAACTCTCATTGAAACGGATAAAACCTACAACAAACCCAACAACTCATGCATCTAAAATTTATGGTGTGAAAGTATGCAACATTATAAAAGAACACGAAACCAATGAGAACTTTAAAAAACTTACGAATTCATACTAAAGCAACTACGTGTTCTTCTTTAACAATTCTTCCTGCAGGGCAGGCAAGAGATATACGCGTCGAATTAATGATAAATATATATAATACCTTTCAAATAAAAAGCTTTCGAATTCAAAGATGAGATTGAAAAGTTCGTATACATTAATCACAATGCAAATCATACACCATTCATAGGAACAAAAGAACATACCTAACAGATGCTTATCAATGTCAATATCCAGATATACTTTATGTGTAATTTCATGCACCTCTTACACTGCATGTTTCTCCTAAACACATATTAGGTTACTTCCAACAGATTAGTATAAAAAAAAACATGTTTAGACAGTAACCACCTACAATATTATTTTATAGTACTCATCGAAAAGGAGTGCAATACAACAACCAATAGATATTATAATAATTATAATAGGATTAGACCATACCATAGATTGTTCATCCACTTTACTACCTTAAAAATGATGTGGTCCAATCACAGATGTTAAAAAATCACTTGAGGAGGATCAAAAGCATCGAATATTGCTATTGATGAACTGTTTGTATTATATACTTACTCGAAATCAAGCTTTTAGCCTAATCACCAATTGGTTTTTGTTGGTGGTGTCACTTTCAAGTATGCTTCAAACTGGTCGAGTGAATTAACAAAATCCTTGTCCATTATTTTTAAAGTAGATATAGGAGTGTTTTAAGAACTTTCCTAAAGAACTAGTAAATTATAATTCTTAATCATGATTCACCATTAGATGTTAATATTTCTAAAAGAAAGACAATAAAATAAAACCAATTAGGAGTAAGAGAGCACATATAACAGAAATATTTTCCATATTGTCACTAAAAAGTAATAAATATTAAAAATTTAGTTTCATTACCTGAAATATTTACATACCTCTGACAGAAATCCATCAAGTGATAATCCTCCCATTTTTTCCCGTAGTATTTGCATACGGAGCTTCATTCTAAGGACTGTAATCTAACATAGCAAATACAAAATTTTATGAATAAAACACATGTAGTTCAACTTTTATAGGTTTTTTTCATATTTTTGTAACTATAACTCTATAAGGCAATTCCAAACAAAATCTCCTCTAAAAAATAATGTTGCAAACCTTCTTCCAAGCAACCTAGCTTCAAAATTTTTAAATATCCATCAATGTTTGTGAAGATATCAATCTCCCACCCACATACCTTTGGACATTTAAGAAGGAAAATATTCATCGATTCTAATTGTTTGACATATATACACAAATATAAAGCAACATAGAAATAATAACTATAATAATGGAAACCATGTTAAGTTTGAATCTACTACAATACCTATCTGGTGCAGTAGAAAAAAGGTCCTCAGGCTCATGTGCATTAAGAGCCCCATCCTTGTTAAGAAACAGTCATATTTTCATTTTTCAGTCTATTGATAATTGGAGTCAATTTCATACATAGACTTCCAAAAAATAATATCTCAAATATCATATATACCTTTTCAAAAACACTACTCTATTGAAAATCATACTTTCCAACTCCATAGTGTAGTCTAACAGAATCAGTTACAACAGTTTGTTTCATTAAAGTAATGAATGCACCTGGATGGTTCATAGTAATAACATTATTTTCCTATTTTACTATTTAGTGAAAAGACTGTTATATGTAACTGGCTTTCTCTTACTACATAATGTATAAATATGATAATTTTAGTATAATAGGAAATAGTAAGTTTAGATAACGTGAACTTTCAGACTCAGACGATATATATGACATAAATCCTGAAGAAAAAGAAAATAGAACATACACCATCGCAGTCAAACATGGTAAATACTCCTCGAAGAAATTCAAGAGCTTCACTTGTCAGCTCCACACTCTACAAAAGTATAAAATAGAGCATATGCAAGATTAAAAAAATAATTTTCTTATGAAATAAGTAAAGTGTTTTTTCCTGATAAAATAGGTAGACTTATTCGCACTTTCCAAGCTAGCTATCTTCACATCAGATCATTTGAAAATGCGTGAGCGGATGGATCGTGATCAGCTAGAAATCATTGTGTAAACAAAACGATGAACAAACGTGTAAATAATAAGACTCAATCTCATTCGATAATCAAGTCAGATTACAGAGACTCAGAGCTCAAAAACACGTTCACTTGCACACACATAAAATACTTAGTTACAAAATTCAAACCTATCGACCTATATATAAACCCCTACTGTCCGAACTCTACTGCCTGTCCGAACCTATAGTTCAGCCAGGGTTCGGACAGGGTTCGGCTAATAAGGAAAACTTGAAATCTTGACATCTTCAAAACATTGTCTAATCCAGCATCTTGCCATCTGCAGGTATCAAAAAACTCCCCCTTGGCAAATGTTAGTCAGTCTTTGTCAGTTTTCAGCTCCAGTCTCCATCCCAGTCCAGGTAGATTGTGTCCAGCATAAATGTCTAACACAAAGCATATTCGTATCACCCTTTGAAATTGCAAGGCCTGATCCATATAGTCTGGATGAAACAGGATCTAATTGTGATACAACACATCTATGTCAGCTTTTGATAAGTTAATCAGCCATATTGGATCATAAACCTTCACAACTCTGTTATCTTTCTTCAGCACTATAAGAGCTTCTCCCGTCTTCTCATTATAATACCACCACTTCAAATCTTGAAAGAAATCTAATTCCATTTTCATCAACAGAATCTTTTTCATCACATTCGGCTTTGTTTTGAAGGTAAGTATTATCAGCTTCTTCCCGGTTCTCTTATGAATCTTGGTTGGATGTCTACGTCTGTTCGGTTTTTGAGGTTTTAGAAATTGAAATCCAGAATTACATTCTTTCTCAATTTGATTATTGAAGAAGAAACCCCTCCAATCATTACCATAATTGCAGAACGGCTTACGCGTAAGCTCCCGAATATCCCAAACCGGTAATGTATCAAAGTCTCGTGCAGTCTTGAAATATTGAATTCCATGTTGTCGTTTAATTTCATAGCACCTCAGACTTTCAGCATACATCCAACTGATAATTTCACCTGATGCATGACCCTTGAATTTTACATGCAATTTTTGCTTGATTGGCTTTGGAGGAGGAACATAATTTGCATGGAATGTCTTCATATATTCATTGAACATCCATCGTTGATTCTGTTCCTTTGTCTCGTTAGCAATCGGGTCTTCAGGTTTTTCTGCCTCTTTCTTTTTCAATCTCTCCTCAGCTTCAACACCTTTCTCTTTGAGAAACACTTCAAAATCATCACCAGACTTATTTTTGTTGTTGAAATTGGAGTATAGATCTGGATATTCCTCTACAGTAATATCTTCAACCTCAATCTCTTCTTCAAAAATATCTTCCTCAGACTCTAGCTCAGATGATTCATATTTCTCAGGTGCAGCTTTAGAAGTTCTTTTTATCTCCTCATCGTTCAAATCAAAAACTACTTGAAGCTGTTCAGGATCAAGATCACAAATAAATTTAACCTTCTTCTAGCATCCGTTTGAACTCATCCATACTCTTAGCAGCTTGATTCGATTGTATTGAAGTTATCGGCATAACATCCCTTGAATCAGACTCCCCTTGCGATGTAGAAGTTCCAGCCCCCGAACCAGTGTTTCCGGTTGGGTCTGAACCTCCACCAACATTCCCTTAAGGATCTTCATGGTCAGGATCATCATTCAAATACTTCATGTAATCCTCTTGACATCCAGAACCAGACCTAATCTCCCCTGAGCTTTAAATTTCTGCATCAAGAATCTTAATTGCTCATTCATCTCTAGAATCATAGCACTCTGGGTCTGACTAGCTGTTCTCAAACGTAGAATCTCTTGTTCCTTAGCCAATTCCCCATGTTTTAATTGCAAATAATCTCCTTGTAATGAATTAATCAACTTCCCTTGAGATTCAGTTCTTGCTCTCAGTGCATCATTGCTTGTTCTCAACTCAGTAATCACCTTCGATTGTTCATCAGACTTAGCTTTTAAGCTATCAATTTGTGCTTGTTGATCAAGTAAAGCACTGTTAAGGATACTGGCCTGAGAAAATGACACAGAACCTTAATCAAGGTTGAAATTAACTTCGGGAGTTAATGTTGTGGAAGCTGTAGCTGCAGTAGCTGTTGAGAACACTGGAGTTATAGGTGTTGATCCCATCGGCTGATTAACATATTGAGCACCAGCACTTGCTAAAGGTGTTGTGCTAGTTGCTGCAGATCATGTTGCATTTATCAAATCTTGCAAAAACTCAGACTGATTCAATCCTTGAAAAATATTAGCTTGAGCTGTAGAAACTGCAGTTTGGACTGTTGTAGTCTAGGAGATAAATATACTTGGACCATCAGACAAAGATACACCGGGGAGGTTTCAAAATATACTTTTGACTTTTATATTTCTTGCCTCTCCCACCAGTAGCAACTGACTTCATCCTTCTTTTCAATGGAGTTACTGTAGATGTAGCAGTAGCCGGTTTCTTTTCCTTGCCATGTACAACATCAACTTCAGGATTGTAATCTTCATCCGACTCAGATGGGACAATGTCATCATACACACGACCAATAAAATGATCATTTTTCTTTCTCAAACTGGTACGATAAGCCAGATGCTCATCACTACCTTTCCTCACCTTTTTGTTCCTTGAACCAACCCGTATATAAACAAACGGTTCATTTGTATCTAAGACATCTTCGGAGTTAGCTTCAAGAAAGACATCATCTTCTGATTCTTCTTCATCAATCAAGGTATTAACCGCTGGTGTTCCGGTTTCAATGACAGTCATAGGGACTTCTTGTGTTGAAACAGAAGGTTCTGAGACAGCAGGTTGAGAGACAACCGGTTCTTGAACTGCCGATTCTTGAACAACTGGATCTTGTTCTTGTGCAACAGGTGTTTGAATCTTTCGTTTAGGTCGTTTAATTCTTGATTGTTGTGGCTATTGATTCTGTTCTTCTATCCAACTATAATCCAATTCCTCATAATCACTATCCTGTGCATGACGAGCTGCACGCTGAGCTGGTGCAACATAGTTTGGATTAGCCAAGTGACCAATCAATCGTTTCAGTTTTGGCTGCTCTTCACGTGACTTTTTCTGATAAGAAGCCAATGCACCCACACTTGTCTCATTCATATGCTTTAAATCCATATTTTGCTCTTCAAGCTTCACTAAATCAGGATACAAATCATTCAATATCATTTGAAGAAATCTTGGATACAATGCTGCTTTCTTGTGCCTCTGAGTCAGATTATCTCTCATGTAGTGAAAGATTAATCCAGCACAATTGTATGAACGATTCATTATTAAGGCATTCAGCAATGAAATCATCTTCTGATTAACCTCATCTTGTCCTGAAATCCCGTGCCCCATTCAAAGTCTGAACATCATAAAACAGTTCATCATCAATTAATTTCTGATCAAATTTCTCATCATGAGATGGAATCGAAATCTTTATGGATGAAGAAGTAACATCCACCTTCTCAACAACTTTAGCAGATGAAGGACCATTTGTAATGATCACAGGAGCAGGAACCTGATGAAACTTTCCAGACACATTTTCATTAGCAGTATTGTAGAGAAAATTTGAAAATGATGGTGGAATTTGAAAAGTGTCAATTTTATTGTTTAATTCAAAATTTTCAATTTTAAGATCAGACACAGCTTTCTGACTGTTTACCAGTTCCTTTTGTGTGGACCGGGCAATTCAGACTGTCTTACAAATTCATAATTCTGAAGACGTAATTGCTCGTGTACCTACATTAGCTCCTTTGTGGTACCTTCCCACCTTGTTTTGTAAATTTTCATATCAGCTCTTGCTATAGACAAATGATCATTCAACTTTGTCTTTTCATCTAAGAGAGTACGGTTAGCAGTAGCAAATTGATCACAAGACTTACACAAACTAGGACAAGAAACTACCTTTGAAGTGTCGGTCATCAAGGCAACCGAGTCTTTGATATTATTTCTTTTCAAGGCACCATTCTCTTATTTAAGAATGTTATTTTCATCTGACAGCTTCTGCATTTCCTTTTTGCAAAGCAATCATTTTTTCAGCGACTTCCAAAGCAGTTTGTTTAGCCTTCTCATATTGTTGCTTTAAAGGAAGACTTTTCTGATACAGATTCTCAAAATCACTTGCTGTATCTAATGCATCAGCTTTTGCAGCTTCAACCTCCTTAACCTAAGCTTATTTTTCTTTAGTTAAAACTTCAATCGTCTCTTTTAACAAGAGAATTTCATCAGACTCAACTTGTTCAGAAATTGTATTTTCCATAAATGCAAACTTTTCTTTAAGCATTGAGTGAACATCATCAGTTGATTTTGTAACATTTGTTTCATCACTTTCTCCAACATTTGCTTCACCATTTGCTTCATCATTTGCTTCATCACCGTCTTGTGTAGACTCAGTCATGGCATCTTCATCATGCACATGTTTAACAATTAAAGCAGATGAATCAGCAAATTGGTTATCCCAGTTATATGTTTTGTCTTCTTGAGACACTAAAGCTTTAGAATTTTCAGACTTAGGGTTTGAGTTTGAGGAACTCCCTGAATCTGTAGCATTGTTGTTTCCAGGCGCAATTGTCTTGGGAGCAAAATTTTGATATTCTTGCTTTTTGGGCTGAGAGCTTTCTCGTGCAAAGTGTCCAAAATTCGAGCAATTGTAGCATCTCACTTTGGGTTTATCAAATCCAATTCGACCACCAGAATTAAGATCTTTTCTGCCTGTCTTGTTTAGAAACCTCTTTACCCTTCTAGCAAGCATAGCAAATTGCCAATTGATATCCATGAGCTCGAAATCATCTAGATCAACTTGGTCATAGTCTTCTTCAGTTAATTCCCCATTGCTCACCTTTCCAGTAATAACTCCATAGAATGATGATATCAAAGCATATACCAAGGCCATATAATCTTCAGTTGTGGTAACATACATGGCCATCTTACTTGTATTCATCATGTTACTTGCTGGGATTGACACGTTACACCCTCCAGATCCATGGTTGTATTCATCATTCTCTGAATTTGTTCCATTTCCTGAATTTGAGACATTTCTAGACAAATTGCCAGCCACAAATGCAGTCGCCGGAGCAGAACTTGTTGCTTTTCCAGATTTTCCTAAAATTGTTGCAGCATTCGAACCATAATAAACATCGGGGTTTTGGACATCAGCAAGAGTAGTGTTAACATTCTTCATTTCCAAATCCTTGGCTTATAACTTTCCCAATAACTTCACAAAAGTTAAAGTTGAGTCATCGTTATCATTGGTAAGCATTAAAACATACGGTTCCCATTTTGACGAAAGACCCTTGAGTAATTTTTCCTTCAATTCATCATCATCCTTTTTTATCTGAACGGTATCCATCTCAGATAAAAGATGATAATATCTCGAGATCAACTCAGGTACACCTTCCCCGTCAAAATGTTTGAAATTGTCAAACTCCTTTTTCAAAACTTTCTTCTTACTTTTCTTGTACTGGTCATTGCCTTCACATCTTTCTTTTAAAGTAGTCCATAGCTCATGATAATGTTTGCAATTTTTAAATTGATGTAAAAGCTCCTTAGGTAAAGCTTGAGTAAGAAGTCTGTAAGCTTTATGTTCTCTCGTGTAATCAGCCTTTTGTGTAAGATCCAGATTTCTTTGCATCACAGGAACATTGTTGATATCAACTGGATAAACATATGGTGCATCCATGGCGATCCATAAATCACAATCCGTTGTTCCGATATAAGCTTCAAATCGTTTATTCCAATTGTGATAGTCCTCAAGTTTGAATAACTTGGGAACTTTCTGTGTAGTCCCAATCTCGTTGTCATAATTCAACAACGTTTGCATCTGAGATTGAATTGCAGCAAAGGCATGCAAATCCGACATTTTGAAATTCTGAATTTTACTGTGTATCCGAACTTTTAGGGAACTCTAATAAGTTGTCCGAACTTCTTCCAAACTATGTCCGAACCTAATTACACAAGCCGAACTATCTCCGAACTTCTTCCAAACTCTGATTTTCCAAACCTGGTCCGATCTCCTTCCGAACTCCCGGTATCTGAACACTTTCCAAACCTAGACTGATGAACAATACCGAACTTTATCCGAACGTCTTCTGAACCTTTAACGAACTCTATCCAAACGTAGTACGACCTCTCAACAAACAGAAATTTAAACGAACGTTAAACGAACTCCAAATTCGAAACAGTTACTGAGACAAACTTCAAGTTCGGAGCGGTTATCAGGACGAACCTCAGGTTCGGACAAACGAGATTTTCAAAACTCTCAAACACTCAGAAAAACTAAATCTCTTGAGCACCAGATGATCAAAAGATCGAAAAACACTCGAAACACAGGTTTTGAACGTGAAACATGATGTGAAATGATCAAATTTTCAGAAACGAAAGTTTAGGAGATGAAATGAATTGTTTATCAACACAAATGATCAAAAACGAGCCGAGCAGCACTAGAAAGCTCTGATACCACTTGAAAATGCGTGAGTGGATGGATCATGATCAACTCCAAATCATTGTGTAAACAAAACGATGAGAAAACTTGTAAATAATAAGACTCAATCTCATTCGATAATCAAGACCAGATTACAGAGACTCGGAGCTCAAAAACATGTTCACTTACATACACATAAAAAAACTTAGTTACAAAATCCAAACCTATCGACCTATATATAAACCCCCACTGTCCGAACTCTAGTGCATGTCCAAACCTGCAGTTCGGCCAGGGTTCGGACATGGTTCGGCCAATAAGGAAAACATGAAATCTTGACTTCTTCAAAACATTGTCTGATCCAGTATCTTGCCATCTATAGGCATCAACATCATTGACCACTATCTTCTACAATCTACAACAATCAGACCACAAAAATAAACAATGAATAATCATTTACCTATTCAGGAGTTCTTTTAATTAGAGCCAACAGCTGATCATCACTAAGTCTTATATCATTATTGTAATCGTATTTTTTTTAAAACAATCCATGTTGTCTCTAAACAAATGCATGAAGAAAAAGGAAGCCATTTAATGTTAGATCATTCTTGTTACTCCTCCAGGCAGTTTTTCTTTCACAATACAATAACTATCACATCTGGCATAAGTGTTAATTACAGATTAACAGTAACATTAAAAATAAAATGACAAAATTATCACATATCTGCACCACTTCTCGATGAACAATCGATCACCATGAACAATTGACAAATCGATTAGCAAAACCTCTCAATTACAAAAAGATTCAAAAGGAGCAAATATAGATGCTAAAAAAAACGAAATGAAATCAGACCATCAACAAAAATTGGAGGCCAAAACCTATTCAATTAAAACCCTAAATCGCAGCCCCTACATAACCAACCTCGATAACAATTATGTAGGTTTGAGAAGATGAATTTTGGACAAAAAAAATCAGACTATGCAGAAGAGAAGAAACCACTACCTCGATTCGAAGAAAGGAACATCGTTATGTCGCCGCTTCAATTAGCTTCTCGCACACTGCGACCACAAATCGAATTAATGTAGTTGGAGCAGAGAAACCTAAAACAAAGCAATAGCGTGAAGTCGAAGAAGAGGAAATAAGTGTAGCATAATCTTTCATCTATTCTACCAAAATTAGGGTTGCAAAAAGAAGACGGTAATAGGTTTGTAGAAGATTTTAAAAGGGATAAGGAATATTCATACCATTCACATGCTTTGATGATTATAGCTAAACATCGTAGAAGCTATTTTGCTGAAGAATCGAAGAGCTGACGAATCTCCCATGTAATGACTCCGTGAAGCGAAGGCGTATGAGGAAGGAGAGAGAGCTAAAGATGGTGATGTTGGTATGAGGATGAAATGAAGATGAAGCGAGAACACGGGTGAACAATTAGATAAATGCGTGGATTATCCACCGCCCAAGCAGACAAATGAGAGTGTAACACACAACTATGCATGAAGTACAAATGAAACACGTATAGAGGCTATAACCTAAGACCTAAAAGTAATAAAAGAAAAAAAAACATGTCACTCTGAAGGATAGAACCCGATTGCGCAACAGATAGCATTGGAGCACTTACCAGCAAACCAAATCCGTAATTGTGAGACAGATCCATCTTAATCATATATAACCATTAACGAAAACTGAAAATTAAAAAAAATATATAAAAAAAGTTATGTTGCCACGTGTCAGCACGTAAAGTGCCAACGTGGCAGGAATATACAAAACCAGTATACACCTTATACTTGCTTTTTGATAATAAATTATTATTATTATTATAATTATTATAATAATAATAATAATAATAATAATAATAATAATAATAATAATAATAATTATTATTATTATTATTATTATTATTATTATTATTATTATTATTATTATTATTTGTTGAGGGTGTATTTTCAGGATGCTCGCAGGAAGCTCAGATAGTTTAGGAACCTTTTATAGTTTGGGAATCCCGCTTGTTCAGGTATCCTAATTTATTTAATTCGACTAACCCTTATAATTGCCAAATGTTTATTTGACCCAGGTACCGTTGAGTCATCAACTACCTCCGAGATACAAGCTCCAACTAAAGAAGATCGTGGACCAAGTGGACGGAGAAGGTTGTAACAGTCAAGTTAGTTGGACGATAGGATCCCGGGAATCCGGGAATGTTAGTTATTTGTATGTTCATTATATAATCGAGGATTCGATCGATTTAGGAACACACAACACCGATACACTTTAGCTCTGATAGCATACAATCGTCGTAACATATAGTATCGATCGATCAAACCTCCAAAAACACTTGTAATTTCCAGTTTCTTATAAATAAAATAGTGAGGAAGCAGGCTCTTCATGCCGGCTTCCGAGGTTTTTTTGCTAGGATTCCTAGAGGCAATTCAAAGGATCCTGCATTTTTCCCTCGTTACATTCTTGTGTTCATCTCTACATTTCGAACATATTGACAAGCACACTACCTCACATTCTAAGTTCGGAATACGAAATCATTTAGTTGATTTTTGACCAAAATAGTTTGGTGCCCACCGTGGGGAAAGCGGTACTTCATTTTGTGAAAATTCTATTCACTTCATTCGGTCCATTTGATCTCCGATCCAAAAACAAAAATCTGTATCGGCCTCTGCATCATCCTCCATTCCTCCTCTTCCTTCTGCTCTAGGAAGCCGGAAGAAGACCAATGATCGACAGAAGAAAGTGGATGAGCAGCCGAGGAAAACTAATTATCTTGTGTTCATAGGACCCCAGGTTCAATCTGTTGATCCTGTTATTACTAACAATGATTTGTTTGCTTTGATCAAGCAGGTGAAGAATCAGATGGATTAGCAAGAAAAGACCAATCAAACGCTGATGAAGGAGATTGAGGAGCTTAAGAAGTCTAAGAAACTTATGGAGGAACAAAGTCCCCTGTTTCCCAGGCATCTTGACTTTAACACCTTAGGATCCTCAGATCCGCTTGGCTATGGTTATAAATCAGCAGCAAATTTCGTTATAGCCCCTACAACAACTCTCAGGCTGCTGGGTATGCAAGGAGTATGATGGATTCTCAGGAGCCGTCCTACCAGAATCTTCACGAGCACGCTCCAATGATCATTGGACTCCGCTATCTTAGGATCCTTGGCTGCACCATTTCAAGGGTATCCGTTTTCTGCGGGGAACCTAGGCCAGAACTCCCAGGGATGTCAACACTCTAACCTTCCTATTTCTCCAGGAACTTTCAAAGCTGGCTCCTCTGAAGTACATGATGGTGATTTTATCCCCATGCAGACAGCAGCCACTACGGAACCAAGCATCCCGACAAACTACGAAAACGATCCCAGGATCCCAGTCCAGAATCCTAGCCCAGGTAATGTGTCCAACCCCAATTCTTGTAATCTCTAACCAAGGTGCTCCTTATGATGCAGAAGCTGAAAGAGATGATATCGAGTGTTCCGGAAATCTTGAAGCCTATTCCTGAGGTTCCTCTGGAAAGCCACAAGATCTCTAAATTCACATGGCCAATTTCTCAAGTTGAGATTCCAAAGCATTTCCAAACTCCAAGCATGAAGCTTAATGATGGAATCACGGATCCTGAAGAACACGTGGCACATTACAGGGAGCGCATGGAGATCAATCCCATTCTGATAGAAATCAAGGAAGCATGTATGTGCAAATGCTTTGGTTTAATACTATTACATCATTTTCTCATTTAGTTAACATGTTTAACAATCAATTTTCTTGCAGCAGAACCTTTAAGAAGCTCACAGACGACCTATATCGAGTAATCTAGAAGCCAGATGAGCCGCTCAGAGAATACCTCGCTAGATTCGGACGAGAATCTCTCAAGATTCCCCATATGGATATAGCAGCAACCGCCGAAGCCTTTAAAATGGGGCTCTCTATGGATTCACGTTTTATGATGACCTCGTTATGACTCCTTGCAGGAACCTTGACGAAGTACGCAGCAGGGCCTTGACTTTTATCCGTCTAGAAGACAACAAGAAGATCCACCAAAGGTTGGATATTCCTAAATATGATCCCAACAGTAAAAAGTCGGAATCCCCCGAGAAACCATATAGATCCCGTCCATATTCTAAACCAGATAATCAAAAATTCAACGCCGTGGACCAAGAGGATGACGAGGAGGAGTATCCTAAGGTATCTGAGTATTGTTTCTCTGTTGATATTGGTGGCTTAATGTGTGCAATGCAGGATCTTGGCGAAAAGGCAAGATAGCCTAGAAAAAATGATAAGCAGGGATCCAGAAAAGATAAAACCAAGTGGTGCGCCTTCCACGAAGACTTTGGCCACCGAACAGATGAATGCATATCACTGCGGACGGAAATCAGCTACCTACTCAGTAAGGGGCATCTTAAAGAATTGACAGGCAGAAAGAATATCAAAACTCAGGAAGCCGACAAGGTTCCTCAAAGAGCAGCCTCTCCATCTCAGGATGCTTAAATAATCAACCTCATATCAAGATACTCAGACATCTGTGGCACTTCCTATTCCTCGGCCAAGAGACATGCTAAGGAATCCAAATCTGAACAGGGTGACAGACCTATCCGGACATCCACCTTAACTCAAGAAAAACTCATATCCTTTGAAGAGAGAGACCGTTCTCATGTCCAGGATCCCGACCATGATAGTCTTGTGGTTAATTTATATATTGCTAACCATTTTGTTCGTAGGATCCTGATTGGTAATGGAAGCTCGGTAAACATAATCCGTCTTGATGTGCTAAAAAAGATGGGGATCCCGGAAACTGAAATAGTTGCCAGATCCTCAGTCTTGGTTGGCTTCAGTGGTGAGACTAAAAGCACCGTTGGAGATATTAGGTTACCAGTATACATAGAGGGAGTGAACTCTATGCAAAAGTTTTGTGTTATAGATTCTCTCTCTTGTTGCAATATAATTCTTGGCAGGCCATGGATACAGGAGATGAAAGTGGTCCCTGCAACTTATCATCAAAGCATCAAGCTTCCCACACCTTGGGTAGTTGTAAGGATTAAAAGTGACCAGCAGGAAGCCAATAATGGCTATTCAACATCAATGAAGAACACCACCAAGGTGACAAAGGGATAGCAATTACAGAAAGGAGCACTTGAAGTATAGGAGGACAGGGAGCTTGATGTCTGTTGAGGGTATATTTTCAGGATACTCAGGAAGCTCAGATAGTTCAGAAATCCTATAATGTCTGGGAATCCCACTCATCCAGGTATCCTAATTTGTTTTATTCGACTAACCCTTATAATTGCCACGTTTTTATTTAACCTAGGTACCATTGAAGTCATCAACTACCTCCGAGATTCAAGCTCCAGCTAACTGAAATCGTGGACTAAGTGGACGAAGAGGGCTCTAACTGTCATACCCCCAAATAACCACTAACGGAGTTTATACCGTTTAAGGGGTGCGAGCAAACCAGGACCACAACCATTAGTTACAAATACTAAACGAATCAGAGTGAAGTCCAATGTTCATAAATAAAACAGTTTAACATACGCAGCGGAATTAAAACATCAGAATCTTAGCACTAGCCACGTGCTTTACAAATCATAGTTTCAATTTCAAATTCTCAATTTAGTTTAATAAAATAAATATCTTCATGAGCCATGCCAACCTCCAGTGGATACTCTTCAACGATCTGCAAAAGTGAAAACCACACAAGTGTCAACCTAACGGCTGGTGAGATCACGGTGGGCATGACATGCATTGGCCCGGTCACATAATCGTATGTATCAACATATACATAAGTAATAGTTTTGCAAGGCAATTGCCAAGAGTTGAATTTTTGAATATGCACTAGTTAAGTAAAGGATTAAAGTAGTCAACCGATATCGCGGGTAGCTAATCCGGTTTCCATGCACTAAGGAGTCGTACTAGGGCTGAAAGCTGACGTAACAGAGTTCGGCATTTGCCGATGGTTGGTGCCTCTAGTTGTGTCCCATTTGGGAGGCCCACAACTAAAATAGGCTGACATTGAACTCCGTTCGGCCTCCAACCGGTTGGTTACACATTTGTGTACCGCGGAGCAGGGTTTGTCAAACCCTCAGTAGATCTACCCAACATCCCCTCGCTTCTCAGATCAACAGTACTAGGTTGAGGACTTTTTAAGTTTTAAGGCATCCTTAGAAATCATGTGATATCATTTGGTTTAGACTTTAACCTACACTAGTCATATTAAAACAGTTTATCCTGGATTTCATTTGAAATTCCCAAAAAGAGTTTAAGTGTCAAATGGTCGTTTCCGGGTTTCAATAGAAACCCCAAGGATGGACAGTTGCAAGTGTTCCCATAAAACACTCCAACTTCCATAACAGGTATCCCAATTGTAATACCTCAAAACGTCAGCGTTGTTTATCGTTAAGTTCATTCGTTGTGTCCCAAACGGGCTCACAATTAAAGGGTTTGTGAAACTCACCTTAGGTTGCTCAGCTACACTGATATTTAGTCCAAGTATTGCTTAATGAAGACCTATGAACACGTTTAGGTCTTAAGTATTAGTTTTGTGTCTAATCTTGACGTCACTATGGCCCATAACATAGCACGTTGGAACTACGACACGACATTACGACACACGACACCGATGGTTGATCATAAACAAGGGTTCACATACATCAGAAATCAAAGCATGTATCATCATAGCAAAATCATGTAAGTCATGGCATAGTATTCAAGTAAATTGCACAAGTTTGGATTCTGGTCACAATTTCGCTAGCAGTTTCGCTAGGCAGTTTCGCTGTGTGCACGGGCAGCACTTTCGCTAGTCAATACCCGATGACACAGTTTCGCTAGGCTAGTTTCGCTCGAAACTGTTGGCACAGTTTCGCTAGCCTAGTTTCGCCCGAAACTGGTTTGAACTTTCGTTCAGGTAATTTCGCTCGGTAGTTTCGTCCGAACAGGTCTGGTTGGTTTACCCAACGACACTACAGTTTCGCTCCATAGTGTCGCTGGTTGAAGATATGCATAATTTCGCTGGACAGTTTTGCCCAGAGAACATGACAGTTTCGCTGGTCGCGAAAAACACATAAATCAGCCTAAAAATCAATCTAACAGCTTCCATATCACATGCAATTCATTATCTAGCATACATAACCATTTACCAACATAAATCAGTAAGCTTTAACACCTTAAACATGCATTTTCATCATCAAATCACCAAAATACATTTAAAACCCTAAAATGACCTAAATAGCATAAATCTTTAACATGGATGGATTTCAAACGTAAAGTTGCAAACTTTATGATAGATCTAGCATCTACAGAAGATCTAACGATAACACAAAGATTTAGGCATGCTTTATGAAGAAACACATAGAAAAGCATAGAAAATGGTGGTTTTTGGGACTCACGGTTGATCTAGGATCGATGGATGATCTTCACAACTCGGGGTGATGGCTGATTCTTGATGGTTCTTGGTTGGAATCAGCTGGTCCAGGAGTGTGTGTGTGTTTTTCTGATTATTTATATCAGAGGCTAGTTTCGCTGGCAGTTTCGCTGGCCGGCGAAACTGGCTCTGGTCACGTTTAGATTGATTAGCTTAGCTGGCTACCGGGCGACACTACAGTTTCGCCCGGTAGTTTCGCTGGCTGCACAACTTAGGCAATTTTCACAAAATCAAGGATTTACAATTTGTCATGCTATTCATAATATTAAATCATGCGTTTAAATCACATTGCACATAATGACAACAACAAATGAACACATAGCACATATGGACGGGTTCGGTGATCAACCAAAGGACGTGGACGTATTTGGCCTAGTTGAGCATTAGTTACTAAGTTAACACTTATAACGTAACTAACGGAGAGTGTCTAACGGAAGTAAACCTTGAAATTCTCGGATGTCACATCATCCCCTTGTAATTGGAATTTTCGTCCCGAAAATTATTCTTGCGTCGTAGCGTTTGCAGCCTCGGCTGTCGTCGCTGGGGAAAGAAAGCAAAAGTTTTAGGGTTGCCACATCCTCCTCCTGTTAAAGGAATTTTGGTCCCCAAAATTAAATCATACCTTGAGTTTCTGTGGGCGTTTGCTCGAACAAGTGAGGATACTTCTTCATCATCTGATCCTCTCGTTCCCAAGTATATTCTGGTCCACGTCTTGAGTTCCATCGAACCTTGACGATCGGAATCTTGCTACGTTTGAGGGTTTTCTCCTCGCGTCCCATGATTTCTACCGGTTGCTCGATGAATCTCAGATGTTCGTCGATTTCCAATTCCTCCAAAGGGATTATTTCAGTGTCGTCCGCCAGACATTTCTTCAGGTTAGAGACGTGAAACACGTTGTGAACTCCATCGAGTTCGGCAGGGAGTTGTAAACGGTAGGCCACCGGGCCTACTTCCCCAATGATTTCAAACGGTCCGATGTAGCGAGGATTCAACTTTCCACGCTTTCCAAAACGTATCACTCCCTTCCAGGGAGATACCTTCAATAGCACCTTGTCGCCTACCTCGAACTTCAAAGGTTTTCGGCGTTTGTCGGCATAACTCTTTTGTCTGTCACGTGCTGCGGCTATCCGTTTTCTGATTTGAATAATCCGTTCAGTCGTATCATGAATGAGTTCCGGTCCGGTGAGTCCTTTCTCACCCGTTTCAGCCCAACACACGGGCGATCTACACTTTCTGCCATAAAGAGCTTCAAAAGGTGCTGCACCGATACTTGAATGATAACTGTTGTTGTAGGAAAACTCCACCAACGGAAGGTGAGCCTCCCAGTCCTTACCAAAATCGAGAACGCAAGCACGGAGCATGTCTTCTAAAGTCTGAATGGTTCGTTCCGTCTGTCCATCGGTCTGCGGGTGATAAGCTGTACTCATATCCAGTCTGGTTCCCAGTGCTTCTTGCATAGATTGCCATAGTCGGGAAGTAAATCGAGGATCTCGATCTGAGATAATAGTCTTAGGCACACCATGACGTGCCACAATTCGGTCAATATACAGCTTCGTTAACCTATCCATATTGTCGTTTTCCCGCATAGGAATGAAATGTGCAGATTTGGTTAGTCGATCAATGATAACCCAAATCGCATCCGGTCGATTCGATCGATGAGGTAATCCTGTTACAAATTCCATGGAGATATCCTCCCATTTCCATTCTGGGATCTTTGGTTGTTGCAATAACCCAGAAGGCTTTTGGTACTCGATCTTAACTCTTGAGCATGTTAAACACTTAGCCACATATCGAGCAATGTCGGCTTTCATATTCGGCCACCAATACAAACTCTTCAAGTCTTGGTACATTTTATCCGATCCAGGGTGCACCGAATACCTTGATTTGTGAGCCTCGTCCATCACGAGCTCTCGGAGATTTCCAAGTAAAGGAACCCAAATTCTGTCATTATAATACCTGAGTCCGTCGGACCTAACTTCAGAGTTACCGTCTACACCACGCAGTGCTTCAGCTGCGAAGTTTTCCTCTTTTAAAGCTTCTTGTTGGGCATCGCGGATCCGATCCGGCAATCCCGTGTGAATGGTAAGTTGCAGCGCTCGTACTCGTCGAGGCTTTTCGTACTCTTTTCGACTTAGGGCGTCAGCCACCACATTGGCTTTTCCCGGATGATACTTAATTGCTAAGTCATAGTCATTTAGTAACTCGACCCACCGTCGTTGTCGCATGTTGAGATCCTTCTGATTAAAGATGTGCTGTAAGCTTTTGTGGTCAGTAAATATTGTGCACTTTGTTCCGTAGAGGTAATGTCTCCAAATCTTGAGTGCATGAACAACGGCTCCTAATTCCAAATCATGCGTTGTATAATTCTTCTCAGTGTCCTTCAGTTGCCTGGACCCATAGGCAATTACTTTGTCCCGTTGCATCAACACGCAACCGAGTCCTTGGATGGATGCATCACAGTAGACTACAAAGTCGTCAACTCCATCGGGTAATGCAAGAATCGGAGCTGAACATAACATATCTTTGAGAGTTTGAAACGCGTGTTCTTCTTTTTCACCCCATCTATATTGCACTCCCTTGTGCGTTAATGCTGTTAAGGGTTGAGCCAATTGCGAGAAACCCTTAATGAATCTTCGGTAATATCCGGCAAGTCCCAAAAATTGTCGGATTTCGGTCGGCGCTCTAGGAGTAGACCAATTCTTGATAGCTTCCACTTTAGCCGGGTCGACATGAATTCCTTCCTGATTAACAATGTGTCCAAGAAACTGGACTTCGCGAATCCAAAAATCGCACTTCGAAAACTTAGCATAAAGCTGTTCCTTACGGAGTAATTCCAGAATCAGTTGTAGATGTCTCTCGTGTTCTTCCTTTGTCTTGGAGTAAATCAAAATATCGTCAATGAAGACTATCACAAACTGATCGAGGTACGGTTTGCACACTCGATTCATCAAATCCATAAACACCGCAGGTGCATTAGTTAGCCCAAACGGCATAACTAGAAACTCGTAATGTCCATACCGAGTTCTGAAAGCAGTCTTTGGGACATCCTCATCTCGGACACGAAGTTGGTGATATCCAGACCGTAGATCAATCTGTGAAAAGTAGCTCGAACCTTGCAGTTGGTCGAAGAGATCGTCGATTCGAGGAAGTGGATACCGATTCTTAATAGTAACTTTGTTAAGCTCTCGGTACTCAATACACATACGGAAGGTTCCATCCTTCTTCTTAACAAACAACACCGGAGCTCCCCACGGAGACGAACTGGGACGGATAAATCCTTTGTCAAGTAGCTCTTGAAGTTGTGAGGAGAGTTCGTTGAGTTCACTTACCGCCAAACGGTAAGGTGCGCGTGCAATCGGGGCGGCTCCAGGAGTTAAGTCGATCCCAAACTCCACTTGACGGAATGGAGGCAAACCAGGCAGATCTTCAGGAAATACATCTTGGAAGTCGCGAACTATCGGGTAATCGTTGATTCTGCGCTCGGGAAGTGTCGAATCGGTGACGTTTGCAAGAATCGCGAAGTGACCTTTACGAAGGCACTTTTGAGCTTTGAGAAACGAGATAATACCAGTGACTACTCCACCTTTTTCACCTTAAACCGTTAACACTTCACCTTCTTCGAGTGGAATACGAACCACTTTTTCTTTACATAAGATTTCAGCTCGGTTTTCAGATAACCAATCCATTCCTACTATAACGTCAAAACTACCAATCGGGAAAGGCATAAGATCGATTCCTAATGTATGGCCAGCTAGTTCTAACTTACAGTCCTTAACTATCTGCGTTGTATCATGAAGTTTACCATTCGCTAGTTCTACCACATACGTAGCATCTAAGGCAATCGGTTTAGCATTTATTAGTCTAGCAAACTTAGTGGAAATAAAGCTTCTTTCAGCACCAGAATCAAATAACACAGTAGCAAAGAAACCATTCAATAT
Source organism: Deinandra increscens subsp. villosa (assembly GCA_039602395.1). Classification (NCBI taxonomy): domain Eukaryota; kingdom Viridiplantae; phylum Streptophyta; class Magnoliopsida; order Asterales; family Asteraceae; genus Deinandra; species Deinandra increscens. Next base: position 63,276,802 of record JBCNJP010000007.1, on the reverse strand, counting down.
AAATTTACCATTAATCACGTTGGCGTCGTTGCGAGCTTCTCCCTGACCCATGACGAAGGCACGACCTCTACCATTCCCACCATTACCGTTTCCACCATTACCATTTCCACCATTACCATTCCCGTTGCCCGGGTTCCCACCGTTGCCATTGTTACCATTTCCCTGCCTGCGCAATTGCGGGCAATCTTTCTTCATGTGGCCTTGAGCACCACATTCATAACAGCCACGGGCTCCACCATTGTTGTTGTTCTGATTGTTTCCTTGCCCGTAACGGTTGTTTCCGTTTCCCCTGTTGTTATTTCCTCCTTGGTTCTGACCGCCGTGGTTCAACTTCTGCAAGTTGGTCCAGCAGTTGTTGGCTTCATGCCCCGGTTTCACACATCTTCCACATTCCAAACCTTTGTTACACATACCGCTGTGGTGTTTTCCGCACTTGTTACAGAACGGAGCTTTACCCTTGTAGTTTCCATTCCCACCTTGGCGATTGTTACCCCCACTGTTGTTGAAATTGGACCTTGTGTTGTCTGGTCGCTTGTTCTGATATTGGGAGTTAGAGGACCTCCCAGATTGATTTCCAACAGATTGATTGTTCACAGATGTAGCTGGAGCTTCTTCTTCAGCCTTACGCTTGCCACTCAAGGCAGTCTTCTCAGTGGCTTTCGCGGGTAGAGTACCCCTTTCGATCTCCTGATCAGTTAACCTGTGAGCCAGACGGATGGCTTGTTGCACAGTTTTTGGATTGCTGGCTGTCACCAGGCTCTTGATTTGGGGTGCGAGACCCTCTAGATAACGCTCAATGCGCTTAAATTCAGCATCAACCATCGAGGGGCACAGTACCTCGTACTCGTGGTAACGAGCAGTATACTCTTCAATTTCTGACCCAGACATTTTGGAGTTCAAAAACTCTCCTTCCAGTTTCTTGACTTGATCTCGAGGGCACTACTCCTCCATAACCAACTCCTTAAACGCTCCCCATTCCATGCCATTGGCCGCATCTAACCCAATCATCTGAATCTCAGCATTCCACCAGGAGAGAGCAGCTCCCTCAAAGGTACCAGTCGCATACTTCACTTTATCTCCAGCAGGGCAGTTGCACATAGAGAAGACCTTCTCAGACTTCTCGATCCACCTGAGGAGTCCTACAGCTCCTTCTTCGCCGGAAAACGTCATCGGCTTGCAGTCCATGAAGGACTTGAACGTGGAGTGGTGGTTTCCTGATGCAATAATAGTTCCGGTTTTAAGTTTAAACAAGTCAATTATAATCGCTTTGTGCCTTAACCGGCATAATAATTACCCTGTGCGGCGTATGCAGCTTGGACGGCTGCCACCGCGGCTTGCACGTGTTCAGTAATCATTGCTTGCAGCTGTGCAGGCGTCATGTTGATGTTGTTTCTCCCGTGTCCTCTTCCAGACATTTTGCTGGACAGTTAAAGTAGCCAGTGTTCAGTCACAATTATATTCTATACATATCCCATAATATGTATATTAGCCAGTTCCCGTTATCCCACTATTAGTCCAAAAATTTTTCGTGCAAAACTGAGGCGTCGTCGAAGAATGCCGTAAGTCGTAAGTACTATCGTCGAAAGTCGGCTTCCCATAAAAGTCACTGTCGGCGTAGTCATCGTAGTAGAAATCAGGACGTAACGTGTAGCATCGTTTCGTTGTCGCTTTCCCCGGAATATTGTGCGCATTTGCGTTCGCATTTCGTATTCGTGTGTGAAAATTTCCTAAGGTTTTCCGTTAGACTACTTAGACACGGTCTCTATATATATATATCTACATATATATATATATCTACATATGGAGTATTTACTTACACAGCAGAGCGAGTATCCCAGGTTGGCACGTAAAATTTTGTTTTTGAGAGTTTGTTTTGTTCGTTTGTAACTAAGGTTTCAAGTTGCAGTTTCCAAATCGTTTTCAAAAATGATTCCAGTTCTCTGCAACTTATGGCTCTGATACCAATCTGTCACACCCCCAAATAACCACTAACGGAGTTTATACCGTTTAAGGGGTGCGAGCAAACCAGGACCACAACCATTAGTTACAAATACTAAACGAATCAGAGTGAAGTCCAATGTTCATAAATAAAACAGTTTAACATACGCAGCGGAATTAAAACATCAGAATCTTAGCACTAGCCACGTGCTTTACAAATCATAGTTTCCATTTCAAATTCTCAATTTAGTTTAATAAAATAAATATCTTCATGAGCCATGCCAACCTCCAGTGGATACTCTTCAACGATCTGCAAAAGTGAAAACCACACAAGTGTCAACCTAACGGCTGGTGAGATCACGGTGGGCATGACATGCATTGGCCCGGTCACATAATCGTATGTATCAACATATACATAAGTAATAGTTTTGCAAGGCAATTGCCAAGAGTTGAATTTTTGAATATGCACTAGTTAAGTAAAGGATTAAAGTAGTCAACCGATATCGCGGGTAGCTAATCCGGTTTCCATGCACTAAGGAGTCGTACTAGGGCTGAAAGCTGACGTAACAGAGTTCGGCATTTGCCGATGGTTGGTGCCTCCAGTTGTGTCCCATTTGGGAGGCCCACAACTAAAATAGGCTGACATTGAACTCCGTTCGGCCTCCAACCGGTTGGTTACACATTTGTGTACCGCGGAGCAGGGTTTGTCAAACCCTCAGTAGATCTACCCAACATCCCCTCGCTTCTCAGATCAACAGTACTAGGTTGAGGACTTTTTAAGTTTTAAGGCATCCTTAGAAATCATGTGATATCATTTGGTTTAGACTTTAACCTACACTAGTCATATTAAAACAGTTTATCCTGGATTTCATTTGAAATTCCCAAAAAGAGTTTAAGTGTCAAATGGTCGTTTCCGGGTTTCAATAGAAACCCCAAGGATGGACAGTTGCAAGTGTTCCCATAAAACACTCCAACTTCCATAACAGGTATCCCAATTGTAATACCTCAAAACGTCAGCGTTGTTTATCGTTAAGTTCATTCGTTGTGTCCCAAACGGGCTCACAATTAAAGGGTTTGTGAAACTCACCTTAGGTTGCTCAGCTACACTGATATTTAGTCCAAGTATTGCTTAATGAAGACCTATGAACACGTTTAGGTCTTAAGTATTAGTTTTGTGTCTAATCTTGACGTCACTATGGCCCATAACATAGCACGTTGGAACTACGACACGACATTACGACACACGACACCGATGGTTGATCATAAACAAGGGTTCACATACAACAGAAATCAAAGCATGTATCATCATAGCAAAATCATGTAAGTCATGGCATAGTATTCAAGTAAATTGCACAAGTTTGGATTCTGGTCACAATTTCGCTAGCAGTTTCGCTAGGCAGTTTCGCTGTGTGCACGGGCAGCACTTTCGCTAGTCAATACCCGATGACACAGTTTCGCTAGGCTAGTTTTGCTCGAAACTGTTGGCACAGTTTCGCTAGCCTAGTTTCGCCCGAAACTGGTTTGAACTTTCGTTCAGGTAATTTCGCTCGGTAGTTTCGTCCGAACAGGTCTGGTTGGTTTACCCAGCGACACTACAGTTTCGCTCCATAGTGTCGCTGGTTGAAGATATGCATAATTTCGCTGGACAGTTTCGCCCAGAGAACATGACAGTTTCGCTGGTCGCGAAAAACACATAAATCAGCCTAAAAATCAATCTAACAGCTTCCATATCACATGCAATTCATTATCTAGCATACATAACCATTTACCAACATAAATCAGTAAGCTTTAACACCTTAAACATGCATTTTCATCATCAAATCACCAAAATACATTTAAAACCCTAAAATGACCTAAATAGCATAAATCTTTAGCATGGATGGATTTCAAACGTAAAGTTGCAAACTTTATGATAGATCTAGCATTCCTAAGCATCCCTACAGAAGATCTAACGATAACACAGAGATTTAGGCATGCTTTATGAAGAAACACATAGAAAAGCATAGAAAATGGTGGTTTTTGGGACTCACGGTTGATCTAGGATCGATGGATGATCTTCACAACTCGGGGTGATGGCTGATTCTTGATGGTTCTTGGTTGGAATCAGCTGGTCCAGGAGAGTGTGTGTGTTTTTGTGTGAAATGAGGCAAATAGGAGAGCTAGGGTTTATTAAGATTATTTATATCAGAGGCTAGTTTCGCTGGCAGTTTCGCTGGCCGGCGAAACTGGCTCTGGTCACGTTTAGATTGATTAGCTTAGCTGGCTACCGGGCGACACTACAGTTTCGCCCGGTAGTTTCGCTGGCTGCACAACTTAGGCAATTTTCACAAAATCAAGGATTTACAATTTGTCATGCTATTCATAATAATAAATCATGCGTTTAAATCACATTGCACATAATGAAAACAACAAATGAACACATAGCACATATGGACGGGTTCGGTGATCAACCAAAGGACGTGGACGTATTCGGCCTAGTTGAGCATTAGTTACTAAGTTAACACTTATAACGTAACTAACGGAGATTGTCTAACGGAAGTAAACCTTGAAATTCTCGGATGTCACACTAACGTTCGTGTTAGTTATATGATAGGATCCCGGGAATCCCAAATAGTTTGTTATGTTTCTAATTCTTATATAATCGAGGATTCGATCGTCTTAGGGACACACAACACCGAGACACTTTAGCTCTGATAGCTTACCATCATTGTAACACTTAGTGTCGATCGATCAAACCTCCAAAACACTTGTAATTCTTTATTTCGTATCAATAAAATTGCTAGGCAACAGGCTCTTCAGGCCGGCTCCCGTGGTTTTTTGCCAGGATTCCTAGAGGAAACTCGAAGGATTCTGGATTTTACCTCGTTACATCATCGTGTCAACATTGTACTTTGATATTTCTTCATTTTGATAATCAAGCACACTACCTCACATTCTAAGTTTGGAATACGAAATCATCTTGTTGATTTTTGACCAAAACAGTTTGGCGCCCACCGTGGGGCAAGTGGTGCTTCGTTCTAAGAATACTCCGCATTTCATTCACTCCATTTGATCTTCACTTCAAAAATGTCAAACCAACAAAAATCTGGCTTGGCCTCTACATCGTCTTCCATTCCTCCTCTTCCTCCCGCTCCAGGAAGCCTGAAGAAAAACAAAGATTGTCAGAAGAAAGTGGAAGAGCAGCCGAGAAAAGCTTACTATCCTGTCTTTACAGGATCCCAGGTTCAATCTGTTGATCCCGTTATTACTAACAATGATTTGTTTACTTTGATCAAGCAGGTGAAAAATCAGATGGATCAGCAAGAAAAGACCAATCAAACGGTGATGAAGGAGATCGAGGAGCTAAGAAGTCTAAGAAACCTATGGAGGAGCAAAGTCCTCTATTTCCCAGGCATCTTGACTTCAACGCCTTGGGATCCTCAGATCCGGCTTGCTACAGTTACAAATCAGCAGCAGGCTTCACTACAGCCCGTACAATGACCTCCCAGGCCACTGGATATGCAGGGACTACTGGATTCTCAGGATCCATCCCACCAGAGTCCTAGCAGTCACACTCCAAGGATCCTTGGATTCCACTATCATTGGGATCCTTAGCTACACCATCTCAAGGATATTCTTTTTCTGTCGGGAACCCAGGACAGAACTTCCAGGGATATAAGCATTCTAACCCTTCTATTTCTAGAGGAATCTTTAGGACTAGCTCCTTATATGTGCATGATGGTGACTTTATTCCCATGCAAACAGCAGCCACTACGGAACCAAGCATCCTAACAAACTATGGATATAATCCCAAGATCCCAGTCCAGAATCCTGTCCCAGGTAATGTGTCCAATTCAATTCCTATCGTTTCTAATCAAGGTGCTCCTTATGATGCAGGTGTTCACCCAAGTATCGCTAGGGAGCTCCAGAAGTTGAAGGAGATGATATCAAGTGTTCCAGGGACCCTGAAACCTATTCCTGAGGTTCCTTTGGAAAGCCACAAGATCTCCAGATTTACTTTTCCGATTTCTCAAGTGGAGATCCCAAAGCGTTTTCAAACTCCAAGCATGAAGCTTTACGATGGAACCACGGATTCTGAAGAACACGTGGCACATTACAGGGAGCGTATGGAGATCAATCCCATTCCGATATAAATCAAGGAAGCTTGTCTAAACAAAGGCTTTGGTTCAACCTTAACTGGATCGGCCATGAAATGGCTACTAAGCATTCCTCCTAACACTATTACATCATTCTCTCATTTAGTTAACCTGTTTAACAGCCAATTTTCTTGCAGCAGAATCTTTAAGAAGCCCACAAGCGACCTGTACCAAATAGTTCAGAAGCCAGATGAGCCGCTCAGAGAATACATTGCTAGATTCGGATGAGAATCTCTCGAGATTCCTCATCTGGATATGGCAGTAGCCGTCGAAGCCTTTAAAATGGGGCTCTCTAAAGATTCACGTTTTTATGATGATCTTGTCATGACTCCTTGCAGGAATCTCGACAAAGTCGCAGTAGAGCCTTGAGGTTTATCTGTTTGGAAGATGACAAAAAGATCCGCCACAGATTGGATGTTCCTAAATATGATCCTAACAGCAAGAAGGTGGAATCCCCCGGGAAGCGGTATAGATCCCGTCCATACTCCAAACTAGATAATCACAAAGTCCATGCTATAGAGCAGGATAATGATGATGAGGAGTATCCTAAGGTATCTGAGTACTGTTTTTCCGTTGACTTTGGTGGCCTAATGTGTGCAATGCGGGATCTTAGCGAAAAGGCAAGATGGTCTAGAAAAAACGATAAACAGGGAGCCTGGAAAGACAAGACCAAGTGGTGTGTCTTCCACGAAGACTTTGGCCACCTAACAGGCGAATGCATAGCACATCGGAAGGAAATCAACTAACTACTCAGTAAGGGGGATCTTAAAGAGTTGATAGGAAGAAAGAAGGTCAAGACTCAGGAAGCCGACAAGGTGCCTTAGAGAGCAGCTTCTCCACCTCAGGATGCTCAAATAATCAACTTCATCTCAGGAGGCTCATACATCTGCAGAATCTAAATCTGAACAGGTTGACAGACCTGTCCGGACATCCAACTTAACTCAAGATAAACTGTATCCTTTGATGAGAGTGATCGTTCTCACGTCCAGGATCCCCACCATGACAGTCTTGTGGTCACTTTATATATTGCTAACCATTTTGTTCGTAGGATCCTGATTGATAATGGGAGCTCAGTAGACATAATTCGTCTTGACATACTCAAGAAGATGGGGATCCTAGAAACTGATATAGTTGCAAGATCCTCAGTCCTGGTTGGCTTCAGTGGTGAAACCAAAAGTACCGTTGGGGATATCAGGTTACTAGTATACATAGAGGGGGTAAACTCCATGCAAAAATTTTGTGTTATAGATTATTTCTCTTGTTGCAATATAATTCTTGGCAGGCCATGGATACATGAGATGAAAGCGGTCCCTTCAACTTACCATCAATGCATCAAGCTTCCCACACCTTGGGGAGTTGTAAGGATTGAAAGCAACCAACAGGAAGCCAAGAATTGCTATTAAACTTCAATGAAGAACACCACTAAGGTCACAAAGGGATATCAATTACAGAAAGGGCACTTGAAGTACAGGAGGACAGGGAGATTGATGTCAGAGAAGTCCTTCTAGACCCTGAGAATCCTGAAATCAAGGTGCTCGTAGGAACAGGCATCCCAGCAAACGTTAAACAAGAATTAGTTCAGCTTCTGAAGGCCAGAACCTCAACTTTCGCCTGGAAGCATGAAGACATGAAAGGTATCCCTAAACATGTTATTACTCATAAACTTGGTTTAGATCATTCTTTCAGGCCCATACAGCAAAAGAGGAGAAAGTTCGCTCCAGAGAAGAATCTTATCATCCAGGAAGAAGTTGACAAGCTTTTCAAAACCAAGATGATCATAGAAGTCAAATATCCCAAGTGGCTAGCAAACGTGGTGGTGGTTAAAAGAAGAACGGAAAATGCAGAGTTTGTGTTGACTACACAGACTTGAATAAGGCCTGTCCTAAGGATCCTTTTCCACTTCCCCACATTGACGCAATGGTGGACGCCACGACTGGTCACGAGATGCTCACCTTCATGGAAGCCTAGCAGGATTCCAACAAATTTAGATGGAACCATATGACCAGGAGCATACGACTTTTATGAATCCGACAGGTATCTATTGTTATACTACTATGCCTTTTGGTTTGAGAAATGCAGGTGCCACCTACCAGAGGCTCGTCAATATGATGTTTAAAGAGCAACTGGGGGACACGATGGAAGTCTACACAGATGACATGGTGGTAAAATCCAAAAAGGTACAAGATCATGTCAAGGATCTCCAAACTGCCTTTGACATCCTTGACCAATATAACATGATGCTTAATCCCTCCAAGTGCCACTTTGGGGTGCAAGCTAGAAAATTTTTAGGCTACATGGTTACCGAAAGAGGAATCGAAGCAAGTCTAGAGCAAATAAAAGCAATCCTGAATTTAAAATCCCCATCGAATGTAAAAGAGGTTGATAGGAAGAATCGCAACACTTAACAGGTTCATTTCAAGATCCTTAGAAAAAAGCAAGGATTTCTACGATATCCTGAGAAAAAATAGGAAATTTGAGTGGACTGAGAAGCATGAAGAAGCCTTGAGATTCTTAAAAGACTACCTGTCAGCAGCCCCGTTGCTGATGAAACTAGAGGATGGGGAGCCGCTATATTTGTATCTTGCTGTTTCCAGAAGCTCAGTCATTGCAGTCTTAGTAAAAGACCACCAAGGTCAGCAGCATCCGGTATATTATGTAAGTAAAACTCTGCTAGACACAGAGTCCAGGTATTCTCACCTTGAAAAATTAATTCTAGCTCTTATAATGGCTTCCACTAAACTTAGACATTATTTTGAAACTCATGTTATAATTGTGAAATCTAACTATCCTATTAAGGCAGTTCTCAGGAAGCCGGAAATGTCAGGTAGGATGGCTAAGTGGGCAGTCAATCTAAGTGCCTATGACATAAAATATGAGCCATGTTGATACCTGAATCTTGTGTGGCCATTAGTGTTCGAATTGTCAAACAGACTGATTTGTCGGAGACATGAAATGGGGTCTGAAACCCAGCCGAACTCCAGGTTCGGAGTTGTCCGAACCTTAGATGAACTCCAAGTTCGGAGGGAGTTCGGACAGAGTTCGGATGACACCCAGTTCGGACAGAATGAAGAAGTATAAATAGTTTCATCTTTGTATTTCTTTGTAAGTTTCTGTCCAGTGTCGGTCCAGATCAATGTGTTGAGATGGGAGGTTCTGTTCAACCTCCCCCGGAGCTTAATCGTTTGTATACTCCTTCGGTTTGTAATCATTCAACACAATATATAACAAAACTTCCTTCTCGATATTATCTACCATAGAATCGATCCGTATATGCTTTTTCAAGTGGTATCAGAGCTGTTGGCTCTTTCTTTGGTCTAAATTCATCATTTTTCTTAAGTTTGAGACGTTAAATCTTTAGTTAGGTGTGATTGAAAGTGTTTCTGATTGATTTTTAATCAATCGAGTCTTTTTGAGTCATGTTTTTACCTAACAGAAGCCTCTGGATGTTGAAATTCGATCAAAATCTGAATCTGGTGCGATTTTGAAAATTTCCAGTCGAGTTCCTCTCAGGTTCGGCCGAAGAACAGATCTGAAAAATAACCGCTCCGAACTCCAAGTTCGGACAGCGTTCAGACATGTTCGGACGTCCGAAGGTCAGGTTCAGATGAGGTTCAGAAGATCATGTTCGGATGAGGTTCGGAAGATCAGATTCGGATGAGGTTCGGACATGGTTCGGATGAGGCTCGGGTGCCTATAAAAGCCAAGCTCCTCCCACTTGAAACATGGCTCAATTCTTCTCTCTCCCTCTCTTATATTGAGTCATTTGGTTGTCTTTCAGATTTGTAATCAAGTTTGTAAGAACATCATCTTAAGTAAGAATTAGTAAGTTTTTGTCCATGAAATCTTCGTTTTCTCTTTAGCAAATCTTTAAAGCCGTGCTTGGCTAAACTCTTACACTTACTTGGGAAGTAACGAACCTTTAGAGGGTTGGTTAACAACCTTATAAACCCGCTTAAGGTGTGTTTAAGGACTTTATGAAAACCCTTTTTATTGGAAGTGTATTATTGATTTTTTGAACCAAGCGTGCTTCACGTATCACAGACCATTTGGGGAGTCGAAATCCCAAAGGCCGGACTTGTGACACCCGGTCGAGGGACGATGCATAATCCAAAAGGTGACTCGCGTCCCATGCTACATGATACGTTCGAGCTCCTTATGTCTATGTACGCAAACTCGGCTGACCACGCAAGTGCGGGCTGAAAGTATTTGGTTGGGAATGAGGATTGGTAATATTTTTCAATTCACGGAAGCCGAGATCGTACGTGTTTGTGAACTTGGCTCTGGTTACGCCAGACGTGCATGCGCGAAAGCGGTGTATGAAAGAAAGGGACCTTATTCCCTTAAGAGGATCATTTACATAATAAAATAATCTGGCACGCAAGGTTGTTCCCCTGCTGGTTCATGACGGCGTGTCAAGTATAACGGTTGCCCGACCAAGGAGCCCTACAACTAAGTGGCATTACACCACTTGTTTGGTCATTGGCAGCACCTTCCCTCGGCATTCGTACTCCTCGCAGACGATTAGCAGTTTGATGGTGGTCAACTAAAATGTGCTGAAAGGTGGTTGACTTTCTGCCAGTGAACAATCTTAAGCGAGGATATAAGCAACTGTTTAACTTTCCTAAACCATGCGTTAGTTCTCCCAAGTAATATTAACTTCGATTTGCATTTCTTAAAACACCATCTTATTATCTTTCTTTTATTTTAGTTTATTTTCCTTTCTTTTCTTAAAACTAAAATTAGATCTGGCTAGATGATAACAGCGGACTGAGTATTCAGAGCTCTCATTTTCCATTGTGTCTTGATCGACCCCGATTCAACTTACCACTGCTATACTGCTCCACGATGGGTATACTTGCCCATGTAATGTGGTGAAATAGTAGTTGTCAAATAAATCAGTTATTATAAACTTAAAAGCTTAAAACTACTAAAAAGGTTTGAAAATATAGCCATATTTTAAGCACACCTCAGCACACACCAAGTTTTTTGGCGCCATTACCGGGGACACAAACAAGGATTTGGAAAAAGGTCTAAGTTAGCAGCCTTGCCAACAGTTTAGATTAGTTTTTTTTTAGATTTAGATTTTTGTTTTTCAATTTTTATTTTTCTATTTTCTTCCTTTCATCTACTTTTCTCTGAGAAATATTTCAAGGATGGTTTCAAATCCGGATGAATATTTCGGTTACAACGATGGATGGCCCCAATCTGTTTGGTGCAGAATCTGCGGTTGTCCCCATTACTCTCGTGACTGCTACATATATTAGTGTGAACGCATGCGTTCCTGCAAGCAGATGAACCACCGGTTGAGTCCACCAGTCATCGTTGTAGTTCCTTTTCTCAATTTTCGCACAATAATGATTTTGGTCAAAACATAAACCAACATGAGCTTGAACAGAATAATTGGCAAGAAGATATTAGAACGCGAAATTTTGAAAATGAACCAACAACTTCAAACTCTACCTCTTGTTCCCATGATTTTTTCTTTGTTTGTATGAAATGTAAAGAGCAACACTCCCAAAGCACAAGCTTTGCTCATACTCCTCATGAAGGAAAACCCCCCTTTATAAGTCCTAAGTCTGACCTTGAAGATACCACAGAGCGACTTTTAGAACATAAAAAAGTTCTCAAGGACTACTTTAGTCGTATAAGGGAGGAAGAAGAAGAAGAAATCACAATCAAGGTTATTTCACCAGATCCCGTTATCCAACTTACCATTCCAACATATCTTGAAGAAAAGGAGTTGGACGCAACCACTTCTCTTCTCGATCTGAATGCCCAAGCCGATGAGCCATCACAGAAAGCAAAAGAAATGCCCAGGATAATGAAACAACAAGTAATGGTAAGAGTAAACCTCTTCCAACCCAGGTACACATTTCTCCACCTTTTCTTGAAAGTCTTTCTAATGTACCAACTAATGCAAGATTTTTCAAGGAACTATTCACTTCACCTAAGCTAGAAGAATTACAGTAGGTAATACTTACAAAAGAACAATCATCACACTTTAAACAACTTTCTGATAAAAACTCTATGCCATGCTTTATCAAAAAGAAAATACATGTTGCCACAGTCGATGATAGTTTTCTTGTAAATATGATGCCCACATACTTGCTTGATAAACTAGAGCTAGGAGAAATGACCCTTTCTGTCTGTCGTTCATCCGCTCTGATCGTTCTATCCGTCTTTCTAAAGGAGTCGTTAAAGATGCCTTAGTCTGCGTTGACAATGTCAACATTCCCTCCGATTTCATCATTCTTGATGGCATCCCTTTAATTTTCGAAAGACCCCTCTTAGAGACTTAGAGGTTCGTAATCAACTCGGACAAGGAAGAAATGAAGCTACAGCTGGGAGATCATAAGTTGTCCGTTAGCATCAAACGATCCATCAGATACCATGTGTCTGACGACCCTCCTTGGTTGCAAGAATTAGAAGAAGAAGAAGAAGAAGAAGAAGAAGAACTCACACAGAAGAGGAGATAAACCCGTTTCCTATCACTGATCACACAACGCACGAGTCAATCCACGCTATCCAAGTTAACCCAGAAGAGGAAGATTCTAACAGCAAGCCGGTAGCTACAGATCAACCAACTCTGGAACTAAAGGAGCTCCCAGAACATCTGGAGTATACCTTTCTGGATGATGACCACAATTCTCCCGTGATCATCTGTGCATGCCTAAACCCACATGAAAAGGAAGCATTGCTTTCCATCTTGCAAAAGCACAAAAAGACCATAGCCTAGAGGCTATCGGATATCAGAGGAATCGGCCCATCGCTTTTCACCAACAAGATCTTAATTCTTGGGATTTATGTCACAGGTCGAATCTCGTTCCGATTGATGTCATTAGAAAAAAGGTGGGTGTTGGGAATGAAACGTTTTTTTGGCACGACATTTGGAAGGGGGACGTTGCTCTGTCAATTGCCTTCCCCCGGCTGTTTGCTCTTTGTTCGAATAAACGTTGCACGATCAGTGATGTTCGCGAACACAACTCATGGAACATCACTTGGCGTCGTGATCCTCGTGGGGGGGTGGAACAAGAACAGATGGCGGGTCTAATGCATATTCTCGATGACGTGGTTCTTAGCAATGAGTCTGATTCTTGGACGTGGAATTTGAAGAACGACGCGGTCTTCACGGTGAAAGGTTTACGTAATTTTATTGATGATATACATCTTCCTTCCACCAACACTCCTACGAGGTGGGTGAAAAATGTCCCGAAAAAGGTAAACATTATGGTTTGGCGATTGTTTTTAGACAGGTTACCTACTCGATTTAATCTATCCATAAGGGGAATGGCAATTGATCACATTCTATGTCCTTTGTGTGACGATCGTCCTGAAACTATCAATCATCTGTTCGGCGGGTGCTCCTTCTCGACTAGGATTATGTTCCGATTGCGAAAGTGGTTAGGGGTTGACGTTTTCAGCTGCGAAAGTCCTGAGAAGATACGTTTACTAAGATCGAAGATCTCAACATGTCAAGAGCGAAAAAAGGTCTTCTTCACTTGGTGGCTTATTGCTCATGGTGGCACATTTGGAAATATCGGAATGATAAGATCTTCCACTCCATTGATAATGGGAACGACAGTATAACGGATGCGATCACTTTATCTTCGTTTTCTTGGTTCTTTTCTCGTCAAAATAATGTTGTTATTAGTTGGACCGACTGGATGAAAAATCCAATGCTCTATTTGTAATTTTCGTTTGCTCTCTTTGAGCTTTTATATAATCTTACTGCCGTTCAAAAAAAAAAAAAAAAAAACCCTAACGTGCAAGAAGTGGTGAAAAAGGAAGTTGTCAAAAATTCTGGACGCCGACCTTATATATCCTATATCTGACAGCCCATGGGTCAGTCCTGTTCAGGTAGTGCCCAAGAAAGGAGGAATTACTGTTATCACAAATGACAAAGATGAACTCATTCCCACTCACACAGTCACTGGCTAGAGAGTCTGCATAGACTATAGATGGCTAAATGACGCCACCCGAAAAGACCACTTTCCTGTGTCATTCATAGACCAAATGCTAGAGCGTTTATTGGGATACATGTACTATTGCTTTCTCGATGGTTTCTCTGGATACTTTCAAATCCCAATAGATCCAGAGGACCAAGATAAAACAACCTTTACATGCCCGTACGACACCTTTTCCTACAGACGCATGCCTTTTGGCTTATGTAATGCCGCTGCCACATTCCAGCGTTGCATGGTTGCCATCTTCCACGATATAATTGAAAAGTCTATGGAAGTATTCATGGATGACTTCTCGGTTTTTGGCAACTCATTTCACCATTGTTTGCAAAACTTCGAGAAAATGCTCGCCCGATGTGAAGAGACTGATCTGGCTCTAAACTAGGAGAAGTGTTATTTTATGGTCCAAGAAGGCATAGTTCTCGGCCATAAAGTTTCCCAAGCCGGACTAGAGGTAGACAAAGCCAAAATTGATACCATCTCTCATCTAGCCCCGCCACCTTCCATGCGCGACATCCGTAGTTTTCTCGGGCATGCAGGATTCTACAAACGTTTCATCAAGGACTTCTCCAAAATATCTAGACCCTTGAAAAAAATGCTGGAGAAAGAAGCACTCTTCGATTTCGACAAGGACTGCATGGAAGCTTTCTCCCTCCTAAAGAACAAACTTGTCAATGCACCAATTATGACTGCACCAGACTGGTCTCTTCCCTTTGAGATCATGTGTGATGCAAGTGACTATGCTATGGGGGCAGTATTAGGTCAGCGAAAATACAAGCACTTTCACCCAATTTACTAAGCTAGTAAAACGCTTAACGACGCCCAGGAAAACTACACAGTTACCGAAAAGGAGTTGTTAGTAGTGGTGTTTGCTTTCGATAAATTTTGTTCATACCTGGTGTTATCCAAGACTATCGTTTTCCCTGATCATGTAGCCATCAGATACCTCCTCAAGAAGCAGGATGCTAAGCCTAGGCTCATACGTTGGATTCTTCTCCTTCAAGAGTTCGACATTGAGATTAAAGACAAGAAGGGTGCTGAGAACACTGCCGCTGATCACCTTTCCAGACTTGAAAACGATACTCAGTCCTCAGGAGGATTAATAAATGAAAGATTTCCTACAGAGTACCTCGAAAGAGTTGATTCTTCTGATGAGCCCTAGTTTGCAGACATGGCAAACTATCTTGCGAGCGGCATTGTACCTAGAGGGTTAACACATCAGCCACAAAGAAAATTCTTCGTTGATGTCAAGTATTACATAAGGGAAGACCCATATCTCTTCAAGATATGTGCCGACCAGTTAATACGACTATGTATTTACGGTACTAAGACCACTAGCATTCTTAAACATTGTCACTCTGGACCTTGTGGCGACCATCATGGAGCCAATGCCACCGCAAGAAAAGTCCTTGACTCTGGCTTTTACTGGCCAACGATATATCAAGTCGCTCACAAACTGGTACAAACCTGCGACGCATGTCAAAGGACTAGGAACATCTCCTCGTGCAACGAGATTCCTCAGAACTACATCCAGGTTTGTGAAGTCTTTGATGTATGGGGACTCGACTTTATGGGACCATTCCCAACTTCGAGAGGAAACAACTATATCCTTGTGGTCGTGGACTACATGTTCTAGTGGGTTGAATCCGAAGCATTAACCACTAACGATAGCCGGGTAGTTGTTAAGTTTCTAAAAAAAGTTGTTTTCTAGGTTCGGGACTTCGCATTAATAAGCGACAGAGGTACCCACTTCTGTAACACTCAGATAGAAAGAGTACTGGATCGGTATGGAGTAATCCATAAGGTTTCAACAGCTTACCATCCCCAGACAAATGGACAAGCTAAAGTAGCTAACCGAGGCTAAAACGAATTTTAGAGAAAGCGGTAGGTAATCAGCGGAAGGATTGGTCTGATAAGCTGGACGATGTACTTTGGGCATATCGAATAGCTTATAAAAACCCAATTGGTACTACCCCCTACCGAATAGTGTATGCCAAGGCCTGTCATCTCCCTATTGAACTCGAACATAAGGCTTATTGGGCCCTTCGCACTCTGAACATGGACCTACAGAAATCAGGTCAAAACCGACTCGGTCAATTAACTGAGCTCGAAGAATTATGCGCCCAAGCCTATTCAAACTCAAGCATCTATAAGGACCGAACCAAGAAGTACCACGATTCACAACTGAAGAAGTTGAGTAAGATTCAAGAGGAAGATAAGGTTCTGCTGTATTACTCCCGTATACGACTGTTCCCTGGCAAGCTAATATCTAGGTGGACTGGACCTTACCGAGTGACTCGTGTTTATCCATATGGTGCCGTTGACATAAGCGATAAAAGTGGATCATAATTCAAGGTCAACAGTCATCGCCTTAAACTCTACGAGGGAATCTTTGAGGACACCAAAGAAAACACCCTTCTAAAGGAAGATACGCATAGTGTATATGCGGGTCCGGCCTAGGACCCGGAAATAAATTCAGGTCATCTATCCTTAGTGTAAAACTTGAACAAAAAGTCGAAGTTAAGAAAACGCAGAAAATTATTTAGCATGCCCCGTGCTAACTGCAACACGCCCCATGCTCCTGTGGCACGGCCCGTGTTGCACCAGGCACGCCCTGTGCTGCCTGCGTAATCAGAAGTCAAGGTCACAGGAGTCAACAATAAAGTCGGACAATAGAACACGCCCCGTGCCGCCTGACTTATGCAGAGAAAACCGAAATTCTCTTGCACATTCCTGTTATTTAACTGTCTCAAGATCCTCCTACTTCGTTCTCATCCTACCCCCCTCAAGATCCTCTTTATCTTCATCATTCCAATTTATTGCAACTTTCTCTTCAAAGCATGAACACCATGAACCCTATAAATTCATGGAGTATGCATCAACATCTTCTTGTTCCTTCAACCCTGAATGCATATCCAAGTCATGAAACCTTCAAGGTTATCTTTGAGTTTTCTTAAAATAAAGGTTTTTGCTCAAAAAAAATGTCGTGACTTAGGCATCCACTAAACCGGTTTTTGGAAACAAAACCCGGAATGGGTTGAAGAAACACAGCCTCTTTAGAGATTTCAGGATCAAATTTTCATGTTGTGACGAACAACACGCCCCGTGCTCAGATAGGCACGGGTTGTGCTTCGCTACTGTGCATGCGTAAAAAACATTTAATTTTTCCAGATGGCGGTAATAGAAGAACTTGAAGAACACAACATGCAGTCTGGAGCACCCCCGACAATTGTATCACTCATGAATCAAGTGCTGACACTACGCGCGGATCTTGACGAGACTCATGAGGGGATGCTTGAACTCAACGATCGAATCAACTTTTTGACCGTAGCATTCGAGTTCCTTGCCGGATGTTTGGCCAACCTTACTGCGCAATTTGACTCAGCTCCGATGCCACCGTTTGTCCATTCACCATGGCCTGAAGACGAGGTCCCTGGAAACGTCCCCTTCGAGACCCACAACATGGATGAGGACCCCTTTTCCGACGTCCCAGTTCTCGACGGCTTCATCGAGAATTATCATCATTGACCTAACCGATGATGCTGACCTCCCCCAGCTTCCCGCATGAGTTAGCGGGTCAGTAGTAGCCACCACCAGCATGAAGCTTCCATAGATGCTTAAAGTAGAAGTAGAGGTAGGAAGAATAAGGAAGCTAGACTAGTAGGTATAAAGCTTGATGACCGCACAATCCCGATTTGCGGGATCATTTTGATATGTTTAGAAATTGAAATCTATCATCCCTTAGGTTCATTGTAATTGTTAAGCATGTAATCTTGACAAGCTTAACTATGACTTAGTTAATTTTTTTTATCTAGTCTTAATTTTTGTTGTTTTAATAATGTTGTTTTGAGCAGAATCAAATGCAGGCCCTAACTTTATAGTCTGATTCGGGTCAGAAGGTTCTAATGACTGGCGTGGTAACCATTCCACGGGACGCAAGTCAGAAAAACAGAGAAAATGTTGCCAAAACTTTCCAAAACCCAAAACTATTTTTTATTGTCTTCGTCTCTAATCTACTAACGTACGGGTACATTGAGGATAATTTACATTTTTGTTAGAGCATATTCCTATGCTATGTTGTGTGTCGTGTTTTGTATCTAGTCTAGAGCGTCTGTGTTAGTCAAAGTAGTCAACATCTATTAGAGGTCGTACCATATGGTTCGTCGTACCAGTTGGTACGAGAGTACTAACTGGTACATAATGTGGTACGTTAATTCTAATGACTACTATAAATAGATAGTGTTAGAGAGAGTTGTCTAGTTCTGTGAGTTCTGTCATTCTTAACTGTGTGTTTTCAAGGTGTTTCTCTCTCTAGCATTGTAACCTCTTTGTGAATCAATAAAGCCAGACTTTATTTACATTTGTGTTTCTCGATTTACCAAATCAGGCAGTAGTAAGATCCCTCCGTGGTTTTACAAGTGGTATCAGAGCATTTGGTTTCTCTACTATTTTGATTTAGTAAATTTTCGGATTCTTGAGTGAGAAACATTGGGTTGTTCTTCGTTTTTCATCATTTTTGTCCAATTCCGAGTGATTTTGACCTTAAAACTGATTTTCTAAACATTCCTAGAGTGTTTTCGGAGTCTATTGCTGTGAATTACAGTTCAAATCGTCCATTTTCTCAAAATTCAGTCGAATTTAGCGTGCTACGCCGTTGGTACGCTCGAAGAACAGATGGTACGCCTTTGGTACGCTCTGTGGTACGTAAGGCAATCTTCAAAGATTCTGGTACGCTGGTTTTTGGTACGCAAGGCAATCTTCATACGTGGTACGACGACGGTTACTCTGTACCAGTTTGGTCCGTGGTTGTTATTTAGTACGCTGAGATTATTTGGTCCGCGTCTGGTATGCTGATATCTCTGGTCCGGAATTTCGTACGCTAACTTGGATTGGTCCAGTGGTGGTACATTACATTTTGTTGGTACGAAAATCGTCAGATTGGTCCGCTATTTTGATTTTTGGTACGTTGAAATCAGATTTCATCACAAATCAAGATGAGTGATTTTCAAGCGTTTCAGCTATTCAAACCTCGATGCAAGCCATGATGAACTATGATAATGAAATCAAAACAACTCAGAAAGTTCCTAAATTACTTCAGTTAGAAGATTATCATAACTGGAAGAAACGATTTGAATCTTACGTATACTCACAAGATGTTGAATGTTGGATTCTGATTGAAAAACAATATGAGTATCCGTTGATTACTAATACTTCACCAAAATCGATAAGTGATTTTGAGCCTGAAGAAAAGAAGGTATTTGCAAGAGAAAAGAAAACTTATAGTTTTCTCACGATGGCATTACCCAAAGATTTGATGCATCAGTTTAAGAATTTTCCAACTTCGAAACAATTATGGGATGCTAATTAGGAAAGATGTGAGGGTAATGAATAGTACAAGAATATTCGAAAGAAAGTTTTGAAGAAAGAGTTTGATAATTTTGGGCTTTGTGAGAATGAAAAGATCACAGATTTGATTGCAAGGTTTTTCACATTTAATCAATGAACTTGAAAAGTGGGAGAATTTTGTGATGATGTTGTCTAATGATCCAAACTACTCAAGTTAGACATTCAATCAGTTGATAATCAAATTACAAGCTCGGAAAATGGAATTACTTGTGAAAAAGTCAGCAACTCCATCTGTTTAGAATCCTGAGGTATATTTTGGAAAGAACTATGCTACTGTGCATGCTAAAACAAAATCACATTCTATTTCAAGCAATAATCCACCATCAACTGCTTTTCTTGCTAGAAAGTCTGAAAGTACTGGTTATTCTTCGGGTTGCAGATTTACTACTCCTGATAGATCATCAAGCAAGTCTACTTCTAATTAAGCAACCGAAGGTCTAGCTGCTTTGTTATCTGCTTTCATATCATCTTCATCTGGATCCATATTTAGTCAAATTGGTAATTTTGGTTTGGTTTCGGAGGATCTAAAACAGATGGATGATGACCAGCTGCATAAATTAGATTTGGATTGGCAGTTTACTATGCTTGTTGAAAGAGGAAGACGGTTTATGGACAAATATGGCAAGAATCTTATTATTCAAGGAGGCAACCTGGGTTTAAACAAGTCTAAACTGAAATGTTACAAATGTTCTAAATTAGGACATTATGCTCGAGAATGCAAGCAATCTTCTTCTAAACCAAGTACTTCAGATAATAATGACCATAATAAAGATGCAAAAGCAATGGTGGTTGATGAAAGATATGATTGGTCGAAAGATTTTCCAGATGAATCTGCATTTTTAGTTCATTCTCCACATAATTATGCATTGATGGCTACTATGCAAGTTGAATCAAGTGATTCTGAATCTCAAACAAGTGCATCTGAGACAAGTGATTTTGAAGTTAGTGGGTATGATTCAACATGTGAATTTTGTGCTAAAAAAGAAAGACAGATTCGAGAATTGATTTCTGAAAAGGAAGGGTTGATTTTTGAACATGAGAAGAAAGAAGAAGAGATAGAAGGTTACAAAAGAAAGTGTGAGGTTTCTGATGAGATTTTCAAAGCTAATGCAATGTTGGAACAAGAAAAGAAGGTGTTGATATTAGATGTTTTAGAGCTAAAAGCATGATTGGATGAGATGGTTAGTGTCAATAAAGAACAGATCTTGAAGTTACAAAATGAAAATACTGAGTTAGTTACAAAGGTTGAAAAGTGGGAGTTCGAAGCAGAGGATGCTATTGGATATTTTGATGCCTTGTATAAGAAGTCTAAAGCAAGAGTGGAATCACTTCTGATTACCAATTTTGAACTTCAGAAAGCTTATGATGAAATCATGGTTTCGAACAATGATTATAAAGTCCTCCAATCAAAATTACAAGATAAAGTCACCGATCTGACAAAAGAAAACAAATTATGGACAAGAAATGTAGAAATTTATCAAGGAAAGGTGGAAAAAGTTACACAGGAAATGTTTGATGCTCATGATAAAGTGAGAAGAGAAAAGTCTTTGTCTATCAGAGTTTCAGAACAGCTGATAGAATAAAAAAAAAGCTTTGGGTGAAGCTCAGAAAAAGATATCAGATTTAAATGTTCAAATTCTGGATTTTCATCGTCATTGCTTCAAACTCATCCTCTGGCTGATGTCAAATCGTCTTAAACAATTGGTAACTATTCTGAATTTGTTCCTAAGAAATCTGAGAAGAAGACATCAATGGTTTCACACAAGAAAGTGAAAAAGGAGGAAAGTGTGATTGACAAATCTGCTTCTAAATTTGTGTCTGGTGGGTTTATATCTGATGAGGGAATTATTCATGCTAACAAGGTGATTGAGAAAAATGAGGGTTTGTTGAGTGAAGCACAAGCTGCTTCTAACTTGGTAGAAGCTAACAAGTTGAAGGACATTAAAGCGGCATTCAATCAAGCTGCTAAAGCTGGTCCTTCTGGCTCTCAAATTGATTTATCAAAGTTACCAGGTTATAAATATTCAGGTTTGGGGAGTGAGGGTAAGAAGTTTGAAAAGAATGTCAAGAAGAATATACCCAAGAAAGCTCCAAAAGAAAAGAAAGACACAAGCTTGGAATTGTTGATACCTGATCTGTGCGTCGTGTGAAGTATCGAGTTGCATCAAGTCAAGAACGAGTTCAAGCCAAAGTGTGACTGGCCAAACCTGGTCCGAACCTGGAGTTCAGATTAGGACGAACCTCAGGTTCGGCTAAGGTTCGGCGGGTCAGTATAAATACATGTTTGTTCTTTGTGTTAGTTAGTTCTGAGCGTGAGAGATATCCATAAGTGTGTGTTTCTGAAGTGTATTCTCTAAGTCTGTTTTCTAAGTGTCCAGAGTTGTAATTGTTCGTTGATCAATAAAACAACTCTTAATTACTCGTTTTGTATCCGATATAGCTAGACTGAGTAGACGATCCGATGCTCACGACTTTTCAAGTGGTATCAGAGCTTTCTGTTCATTCTGAAAACGCTGGAACGTACGGATTGGCTTAGTTCAACATCACCGTGTAATTATGGCAATGATAAAACGTGTAAATATCAATTCAATCTCTCATTCAATAACAAAAAACAGTTACAGAGAGAATCAGAACAATTACACCCTTGAACACACACACTTACAAAAACTCGTTACAAAAGACTAAGCAAAACAACCTATATATAGGGCAACCTGCTGTCCGAACTCCTAGCTGGTCCAAACCCCAGGTTCGGCCTGGGTTCGGCCAGAGTTCGGCCAGCAGGCCTTGGTTGAAATCTTCAAGTCTCTAAAGGTATTAACAAACTCCCCCTTAGCAAATGCTGGACCGTTCTTTATTAGCCTTGAATATCAGCAGCCTCATTCCTAGTCCATATCAGTTCATGATTATGTCCGACATAGATATTGAAAACAAAACAAATCCGTATCACCCTTTGAAACTGCAACGCCTGCTCCATATAGTCAGGATGATATAAGATCTTGTTGTGATACAACATATCTATATCAGCCTTGGATAGATTGACCAGCCACATCGGATCATACACTTTCACAACCCTGTTTTCTTTTTTCAGCACAATCACAGCTTCACCTGTCTTTTCTTTGTAATACCACCACTTCAATTCTTTAATGAAATCTAATTCCATCTTCATCAGAGGAATCTTTTTCATCACAGCAGGCTTCTTTTTGAAAGTCAATATTATCAGCTTCTTCCCAGTCTTTGTAGACGCAAGGAGCGATGGATCGTTTGCTAATCACGTGATAACGAGATGAAGACGAGATCAAACAAGTAAATACAAATAAAATTTGTATTAATGAGTCTTGAGAGCACACACACAGAAAGGTAGAATATGGCAAAAAGTTCTTAACTCTCTACACATGCTACCTTTTTATAGGTACGACTAAATGAGCTGCGGACCACATCCGGACCATCTGGTCCGGGCGGACCATTTGATACGCAGGACCAACTGGTCCGCTGCCCTCATAGTCACACACACATATGCTCTAACATAGATACAATACACGAGACACAACGTAGCATAAGAGTATGCTTCTATAAACTCCCCCTTAACGTGTAGTGTATCTTTTCTAACTAAATCTCTAGTCTTCAATCTTCAACAATGTTGTATCCGATCGTCAACTTGAAATCTTGTCAGAAATAGATCTTGCATGGCTGGATCATTCTTGAATAAATCTTTGACCTTCAAGATCCACTTGTGACAGATATAACGAACTCCCCCTTTCACCATGCTTGAGTCTTGACACACAAAAACCTGCAACTTTAGAAGACAAAAGTGCGGATTTTCTTTCAATTTCCAAAAAAAATTTAATCTTGGTGCAAAACTTCTCTTTGAGAATCCAAGATATTGATTTTGAAATATTGATTTTGTATCAAGTGTTGATCAATCGAAAACAACTAAGAAATAAAATCTTTTTGGCTTTTAGAAACTTTAGATCAAAACACACCTAAAATCTTTTTGATTTTTCAAAGTTATGCTAAAACACACCAAAAATATTTTTGAATTTTACTAAAATGGAAATATAAATGCAATACAAAATTACACTCTATTTTTGGTATTTTGCGAGAAAGATCACGACACGAGATCATATCAGACATAACGCATCTAGCACATTTCAATTTCGGTCTTAATCAGCATGCAAGCCAAGATAATCGCAAATACAACATTTATGTTTATTTCAGCATGCACCAATCATTTTTTATCGTTTTCAGATATATTTAAGGTAATTTTATCATGCACTGATAACTCCGCCTCCGCTCTATCAGAAATACTGGCAAATCATCATATTTATCATATAATACCAACTTTCTTAGAGATTTAATCATCCTTGATGAGTCATGCAAAAATAAAGCAGAACCCTAAACAAACAACAATCAGGTCGGCCTTGTGAGCACGCAGAGAAAGTCCGATTGTTTAGGAAAATAATAAATATAAAAATAAAGCAGAAATTGTATAATCCAACAACAATCAGGTCGGTACTCCCGTACACGCAGAGAAAGTCCGATGGATTATACGAAACACCAAAGAAAATAAAGCAGAACGTCAAACGAACACCAATCAGGTCGATCTTTCGATACGCAGAGAAAGGCCGATCGTTTGACAAAATAAAGAAAATCAAACAAGTTGAAATTTTTGCAAAATGAAACATGCATTCATCAAGATATCTCTTTATTCTATTTTTTGGAATCATCACACAGCATTCATCAAGAAGCAAATAACCAAAGATCATCAGGAAAGCTTTATGTTTATATCTTACTTGTAGATATTAGATTAGTCATGCACATTCACAGATTATGCAAGTACCCACAGCCTTTAGACTTAGTCTATCCATGGCAGATAACGTATATGCTGATGTACTATCATTTCTCGTTTCTGTCAAATCAATTTCTCAATTTTTCATTTTTTTTATATTTTCCAATTTCTCCCCCTAAAATTCAAACAAACACTATTTTTTGAATTTTCAATTTTCTCCCCCTAAAAATATGTACAACTACAAAATGTAAACATATGAACAAGAAAGAAAATTGATCGACCAACACTGACACTTTGCAGTTTTAGTTTTGAAAAAAAAACGGTTGAAAAACATTTGAAAATGATATGTCGTTGAAGCACTAAATTAGGCAAGTTCTTCACTACTAGCAACACACGCATAATAGGTCTTCTTGAAGAAACCTGCAGACACCATATAAAACGTTAGTGATTTTGGGATCGGCCCGAGTCAACAGCCTCGGGTCGCCCGGTGTCTTCAACATGGTCTTATACACCCGGGGAAACAACTCGGGGTTTCCAGATCTTGTGCGATTGAAAAATTTTCAATGAATCCACAAAATTATCAACATGCGTCTTTGCCCAAGACGGCTTACTAGCTGATTGGGACCTGAATGATTGTGGTTCATCAAAAATATGACCATTTAAATCCACATACTTAGCAGTTTTGTTCACATAAGCGTCAGTACTCACATTCGTAGGACATTGAGAAGCAAGATGTCCTGGTTTACGACATGCATAACACTTCCTGTGAAAAACATTAAGGGAACTGCTACCCAAGCTTGATTCAAAAAATTGTTTTTCATTAGAAAAATACTTTGGTTTTCTATTTTCCTGTTTACTAAACACCTCATGATAACCAAAAATATTTTCTAAATCAAATGAATCAAAGAAATCATCAGAAGAATCATACCTTGGAGGTGGACTTCGTGAAGAATAACCAGAACTATAAGAAGATCCTCCAGAATAGTAATCAACATCCTTTGATTTGAACACCGTTTTTTTCTTCTGCTTTGATTGATTCTTAGGAACTGAAACCTTCTCCTTCAGCTGCTTCTGTGAATGATGAACTGGTTCGTCTTTAACAACATACCCCAATCCTTTGTGTTTGTAACCAGAAACCTGTGAAGAACTCGACGAAGATTCTGGAACATTTCTTTCTTTAGCTGCGCTAGTGAACTTAGCTTTAATATCTCGCAATTTGTTATCCTGAATCAAAGTTTTTTCTTCTTCATCAGCAGATGTAGGAGCTGAAACCACTTTCTCACACACCTGTTCATTTTCCAAAAATTTTGAATTTGATATAAACTTCGGAGCTTCACCTAACTTCTTCCCCTTTTTCTCAGATTTATGTTTCTTCTTCTTTGCCGACGTTGCAAATTTAGAACAATCTTGCAATTCAGCTCTTAGATCAAGTGATACAGATGGAGAATTTAATATAGCCACCGGAGCTGGAACAGAATGTAATTCCTCTTCTTTCATGCTTGCATCACTCTTTTCCTGTTGATAAAGGTAATTCAGTAATGTAGGAGACATAACTGAATTCTTCACTTGTTTTTGAAGAGCAAGAATTTCAATTTTCAACTCAGAGATCTTGACTTGAGCATCTAATATTTCTTTCTGAGTACCAATAAATTGATCTGATAAGTCATTATACTCTGCCTTCATTTGCCTCTTTGTATCACAAATGTCCATTAACTCTGCATGAACTTTCTCCCACTTCTTCGTGTAATAAGAAACATCTTGTGTTAAAATATCATTCTTCTCACGAAACCGAACATTTACATCTCGAAGTTTTGAAAGTTCTTCTTGAAGCTCTAAAACTTTATCTGCAGCTTCAACAGCAATCGCATTTGCTGTTTCATACTTTTGTTGAACATGATAGCTCTTTTCAAACAGATTCTCAAAATCTTTAACTGCATCAAGATGAGCAACTTTTTCATTCTCATATTCAGTAACCCATTTATCCTTTTCTTGCACCAACTCTGAATTGACTTTTTCTAAATCAGCACATCTTTGTTTTGAACATTCCAAAGCTGCTATCACAACTTTGAGTTCTTCAGTTATCAAACCATAATCTTTCAACAAAGTTTCAAATTTATCATTTGCAACAACACATGCTTCACAGTTCTTTTGTACCCCCTTAGTAACTCCTGCAGTATCAGTTTCCACTGTTGTTTCACATGAACTAGTATCTGAATCAGAATCAATTTCGGTAATAAGTGCAAATTCATCAGGATACAATTTAACATATTTCTTTAGATATGAATTATACACCATAGCAGGTGACGTTTTGTAAATAGACTCTGTAGTAGCATCAAAACTAGAAGTGGAACTTTCTGAATTTTGAGTTGCATTTAATGCCAATTGTTTCTGTCTCTCTTCCATTATTTCAATATCCTTATTCCAATCATAACCTTAATCCATTTGTGAAATCAAGGCTTGCGAGTTTGAATTGTTTGTTGAGGACGAAGATACGGATTTTTTTGGATTTTTACATTCACGAGCAAAATGTCCAATTTGTGCACATTTGAAGCATCTAATTTTGGATTTATCCAAACCAAGTTTTCCTCCTGGAAGAAAAGATTGTTTACCATGCTTTTTCATGTATCTCCTACCCTTTTCAACAGTCATAGCAAATTGCCAACTTAAATCTAACTCATTTAAATGATCATCATCCAACTCACTTAAGTCATTTGCAACCAAATCAACTTCTCCTAGTTTCCCAAAAATTGAACCATTTGACGATGATATAAAGGCAGATAACAATGAAGCTAGATCCTCAGATGCCTTATCAGGAATTGTAGACTTTGATGATCGGTTTGGATTTGTAAAAGTACAACCTGGAGAATCACCATAACTCTCAGTTTTTCCAGCAAGAAATGCAGTAGTAGGACCTTCACTGAAAATGTTTGACTTTTTAGCATTTATGGTAGAATCATTTTCACCACGATATGTAGCTGGATTCTGTACTTGCGCAGGCATGGATTTGTTGACACTCAACTCCATATCTCTTGCTTGTATCTGCTCAATCAAATTGATGAATGACAACCCTGAAAATTCTTTATCATGAGTAATCATCATTACATAGTTTTCCCATTTTTTCAGGTAATGCCTCTAGTATTTTCTCTTTCAGATCAACTTCTTCCTTTTTGATGCCAACTAAAGCCATTTCACTTAATAAATGTGAAAACAGAGTAATAAGCTTTGAAATATTCTCATTTGGATAATGCTTGAAATTGTCGAACTCTTTTCTTAGAACCTTTTGTTTGCTTTTCTTGAATTGATCATTACCCTCACATCGTTTCTAAATAGCATCCCACAACTCTTTTGCAGAAGTATACGCAGAAAATTAATGTAATAAGTCTGAAGGTAATGCCATCGTTAAAGCACCATAAGCTTTTTGTTCTACTTGGTATGCCTTCTTTTGCTCACTAGAGACTTTGTTGCAAAACTGGCCTTCCATTTGTTCCTGTTGGATACTCGTATAGATTATTGTAAGATATCCAAAAATCAACATCATTAGCACCAACATATGCATTGAATCGCTTCACCCAACTATGATAATCTTCCAATCTGAGCAATTTCGGAACTTTCTGACTTGTTCCTATTTCATTATCATAGTTAATGATAGCTTGCATCGTGTTTTGAATCGCGGAGCAAACTACGATTCAGCGGATCAGATTATACCTCAGCGGACCAGATTAGACCTACGGATCAGATTGATAACACGCGGACCAGAATATACCTGCGGACCAGATGTGGTATGGCGGAGCAGAACTAGTACGACGGACCAGAGTTTTTCAGCGGATCACACTGGTACGCGATAACCGCCACGGACCAGCTCCATGAATATTGCCTAGCGGACCAAACGGTGGACCAATCTGTTCGTCGGGCGGACCAGTCGAGTTTCACGCAGAATGAACTGATTTTTCGAATTTCTGATGATTTTGACTGAAACTTGGATCATGAAGGTGCGCAAACACTATAGGAACACTCGAAAATCATTTTTCACCATAGAAACACTCGGAATTGGAAGAATTTGATGAAAAATGTAAGAACCCCACACTTTCTCTCTCTATAAATCTCCAAAATCACAGAATATGATCAGCAAATGGAACCAGATAGCTCTGATACCACTTGTAGACGCAAGGAGCGATGGATCGTTTGCTAATCACGTGATAACGAGATGAAGACGAGATCAAACAAGTAAATACAAATGGAATTTGTATTAATGAGTCTTGAGAGCACACACACAGAAACACACACAGAAAGGTAGAATATGGCAAAAAGTTCTTAACTCTCTACACATGCTACCTTTTTATAGGTACGACTAAATGAGCTGCGGACCACATCCGGACCATCTGGTCCGGGCGGACCATTTGGTACGCAGGACCAACTGGTCCGATGCCCTCATAGTCACACACACATATGTTCTCACATAGATACAATACACGAGACACAACGTAGCATACGAGTATGCTTCTACAGTCTTTTTATGAACCTTAGTTGGATGTCGACGCCTTTTTGGTTTTTCAGGACTCAAAAATTGAAATCCTTCTTGGCATTCTTTCTCGATAAGCTTCTTGAAGTGAAAACCCTTCCAATCAGTGCCGTAGTTGCACAAAGGCTTTCATGTCAGCTCTCGAATATCCCAAACTAATAAACTGCTGAAATCTCTTGCACATTTGATTTTCTAGATACCATGTTGTCGTTTAATCCCGTAGCACTTCAAACTATCAGCATACATCCAACTGATAATATCACCCGAAGCTTGACCCTTGAATTTTACAGATGATCTTTGCTTGATTGGCTTCGGAGGAGGAACGTAGTTGGCATGAAACGTCTTCATGTATTCATCAAATACCCAACATTGTTCTTGTTCCTTAGCCTCCTTAGCAACCGAGTCTTCAGGTTTCTCAGCCTATTTCTTCTTCAATCTTTCCTCATGTTCATCACTCTTTTCCTTAGGAAAGAATTCAAAATCTTCACCAGTCTGCTCATTGAAATTTGAGTACATACGAGGATATTCTTCCTCGGTAATGTCTTCGATCTCAATTTCTTCATAAAAAATATCTTCTTCATCTTCATCAGACTCAGGATCAGACGATTCATATTTCTTTGGTTCAGATTCAAAAGCCTTCTTCATATCCTCATCATTCAAATCAAACACCGCTTGCAGTTGTTCAGTAGTAAGATCACCAACAAACTCTCCTTCTTCAAGTGTTTGTAGCATGTCTTTGAATTCGCCCAAACTAACCGCAACTTGATTTGATGGGATAGAAGTAATCGGCATTGCTTCTCTTGAGTCTTTCTCCCCCTAGGATGTAGATGTCCCAGCACCTGAACCAGTGGTTCCAGTTGGGCCTGATCCTCCACCTACATTCCCTTGAGGATCATCCTGATCGAGATCATCATTAAAAAAACTCATGTAATCTTCCTGACAACCAGAGCTATCACCAATCTCCCCCTGAGCTTTAAATTTCTCCATTAAGAACTTTATTTGCTCATGCATTTCAAGAAGCAATTTACTCTGGGTCTGACTAGATCTGTTCAAACGAAGAATCTCCCGATCTTTAACCAAATCTCGACTCTGCAATGCAGTGATTAATTGACCTTGAGATTGATTTTGTGCCCTCAATTCATCATTACTTGTTTTTAGCTTAGTGATTATCTTCGATTGCTCTTCAGTTGTAGCTTTCAAAACATCAATCTGCGCTTGCTGATCAGTAAGAGCACTCTGAAGAATACTAGCTTGTGAGAACGTCACAGATGCTTGATCGAAGCTGAAATTGATATCAGGTGTGGAATGTGTAGGAGTTGTGGCTGTTGTTGCTATTGAGAAAACAGGAGTCGTGGGTGTAGAACCCATTGGCTGATTCACAAACTGAGCACCAGCACTTGCTGAAGGTGCTGTGGCAACAGTTATAGACCTATCTGTAATCATCAAATTTTGCAGAAACTCAAACTGAACATCAGACACTGAAGTCTGAACAGTTGTTTTCGTTTCAGCCAAAGACATTGTAGGACTAGCTAGAAGAAGATACACCGGCCCGAGGCTTCAAAATAAACTTGTGACCCTTCTGTTTCTTCCCTCGGCCACCAGCGGCAACTGATTTCTTCCTTTTCTTTGACGGAGTCGAAGAGATACCAGTAACGTGTTGTTTTCCTTTGCCATGTACAACATCGGCTTCAGGATTGTAATCTTCGTCTGTCTCAGATGAGGCAACATCAGCATACACACGATCTTTGTAACGATCGTTGCTTTTGTTCAGGTTGTTTCGGTACGCGAAATGTTCATCGCTACCCTTTCTGACTTTCACATATTTTGAGTTGATCTTGATGCGCACAAACGGATTGTTTGTATTTGACACATCTTCAGAGTCAGCCCCAACATTCAAAAAATCATCATCATCTGATTCATCTTCAACTAACAAGGTGTTAACAGCTGGTGTCTTAGTCACGGTGACAGTTACAGGAACTTCTTGTGCTGAGACCACCGGTTCAGAGACAGATGGTTGTGAGACAACTGGTTCTGGATTCACAGATTCTTGTACAACTGGTAATCTTCTTTTTGGTCTTTTCACTCTTCCTTGTTGGGGTATTTGATTTTGTTCCACAACCCAACTATAACCGAGTTCTTCGGAATCACTTCCTGATGAATGACGAGCAGCACCCTTAGCTGGTGCCACATAATCAGGATTAGACAAATGACCAATCAGACGTTTCAATTTGGGTTGCTCTTCTGGTGTCTTCTTTTGATAAGATGCCAAAGCACCCACACTAGCTTCATTCATGTGTTTCAGCTCCATCTTGTGATCATCATTTTTCACCAAATCTGGATATAAATCACTCAGAATCATCATCAGAAATCTTGGATATATTGCTACTTTCTTTTGCCTTTGAGTAAGATTATCTCTCATGTAATGAAAGGTTAATCCAGCTACGTTGTAAGGACGGTTCATCACCAAGGCATTCAGCAAAGAAAACATCAGTTGGTTGACCTCATCATGCCCTGAGACTCTGTGTCGCAGACACACCAACAGCACATGCACCAAATATTTGTATGGAACACTCAGCGACGATTTGTAAATCCACTTTTTGCTTGGATATTCAGTGTACCAAATCCGCTTTAATAGTGCCACGTTATCAGCTTGAAGGAACTCCGATGGTGCTGTTGTTGAATCAGCAGTCAACTTTAATACCCTCTTAATATCAGCTTCTGTAAATTCCACCGTTCGATTCTGAATTGTTGCTAAAATTCTGATTGGATCATCAGTGATTGTTCTGGCAGTACTCCAAAACTCCAGCACAATATCACGATACACGTCACATGATTGAGTGATTGCATAGTGAATCCTCGATCGACGAAGAAAATCAAAAATTCCAGAACCTCCAAATTTGGCAAGCTTTGATCGGGCAACTCCAAGATGAGCACACACGTTATGTTTATCACCAACTTTTAAATTGTCAGCCATATCTGAAAACACATAAAACGAAAATTTCATTGAATCCCATGTTATTAACAGATATGTTCACCAATTTCGTCAATTCGTTGTCGTTCGCGTAAATAAACAACTTTTTAATCAAAAAAATTTCATGGCCGAACCATGTCCGAACTTGGTGCGAACTTGGACTGAGCGCCAAACCTTGTCCGAACCCTGTGGTCAATGTTGACCTTGGTCAACTTCTGAACCTCATGGTCAATGACCGAGCAAGGTCCGATCTTTGTCCGAACTCCGAGTTCGGGGTTGTCCGAACTTCAGGTTCGGAGCCTGACGAACTCTGAAAGATTTGAATCTCAAATTAATCGATTCAGTCCAAAACAGATCCTAAAAAATGAACCCATGAAGCGGTTTTAGATGACAAATCCATAGAACCAGTTTTTAGCTTCTGAAATCAAGTATTTAATGGTTAATTTTTGGATCTATGAATTAAAAACCCTCGGATTGTTTTTCGAATAGAAAACCCATTAATCTTGACCAAAAATCTAATTCAACACCACCAGTGTACTCGGAATCGAGAATCCTACCTAAATCTGGTCTCTAATCGTTCAAACAAGTCGTTAATCAAAAGTTGAAAAATTGGGCAGCAGTTCGATAAGAGTTCGGAGTAAAAGAGAATAGTGACTCTCCGAACTCTGAGTTTGGCTATTTATAGCTTGTGAAGTTCGGAGGTCTGAACTCCACGTTCGGTCTCAACCTTTTGTCCGAACTCTACCTTCGGCCTGTCTGAACTTTACCTTCGGCCCATTCTGTGACATCCGAGAATTTCAAGGTTAACTTCCGTTAGACAATCTCCGTTAGTTACGTTATAAGTGTTAACTTAGTAACTAATGCTTAACTAGGCCGAATACGTCCACGACCTTTGGTTGATCACCGAACCCGACCACTTGTGTTATGTGTTTATGTGTTTATTGTCATTATGTGCAATGTGATTTAAACGCATGATTTAGTACTATTAATAGCATGACAAATTGTGAATCCTTGATTTGTGTGATAAACTGTCCACTTTTGGTTTCCAGCGAAACTACCGGGCGAAACTACAGATTCGCTCGGTAGCCGGCTAAGCTGTTTGATTTGCATGTGTTCAGAGTCAGTTTCGCTTGGCCAGCGAAACTGCCAGCGAAACTAGCTCCTGATATAAAGACCATAAAACCCTAATTACTCTCCATTTGCATAAACCACACAAAACACACACACACTCTCCTGGAATTTCTGGTCAGTCGAGAAACACCACGAGCCGACGTGATCTCAGCTTCGAGACATCATCCATTCGGACCCTAGATCGAATCGTGAGTCCCAAAACCATTCTTTATGCATTTTCTATGTGTTTTCTTAAAAAGCATGCTTAGATCTTCATGTAATCACTTGATCTTCTGATATGATGTTTAGGAAGGCTAGATCTATCATAAATTCTGTAACTTTACGTTTGAAATCAAACCATAATGAAGATTCATGCTAGTTAGGTCATTTTAGGTTTAAAATGTGTTTTTGGTGATTTGAATGTGAAAACCCATGTTTAAGGTGTTAAAACTTACTGTTTAATGTTGGTAAATGATTATGCATGCTAAATATTGAACCACATGAAGTATGGAAGCTGTTAGATTGATTTTAGGCTGATTTGTGAGTTTTTCGCGACCAGCGACACTGTGTGTTCTCTGGGCGAAACTATACAGCGAAACTGTTTATGCATCCAGCGATACTATGTAGCGATGTCGCCCGCGAAACTAAGTAGACCTGCTCGAACGAAACTATCGAGCGAACCAACCTGAACGAAAGTTCAAACCAGTTTCGAGCGAAACTAGGCTAGCGAAACTGTGTCAGCAGTTTCGGGCGAAACTAGCTAGCGAAACTGTGTCATCGGGTAATCCCCAGCGAAAGTGCTGCCCATGCACCTAGCGAAACTATGTAGCAACACTAAGTAGCGAAACTATGATCTGACCAAAACCCAAACTTGTACAACTTACTTGAATATTATGCCATGACTTACATGATTATGCAATAATGAAACATATTTGATTTCTGAGTATGTGAACCCTTGTGTTTGATCAACCATCGGTGTCGTGTGTCGATATGTCGTGTCATAGTTCCAACGTGCTATGTTATGGGCCATAGTGACGTGAGTTAAAGATTAGACACAAAACTAATACTTAAGACCTAAACGTGTTCACTAGGTCTTCGATAAGCAAACAATATTTGGATTACTTAGCAAGTGTAGCAGTGCAACCAAAGGTGAGTGTCACTAACCCATTTACCGTGAACCCGTTCGGGTCACACTGAATAACTTAACGAAAAACAATGCTGACAACCTTATGAGTGCTATGCACCTCTCTGATGAACTTGAGAACCTAGGAGTGCTTGGCACCCACTTGATAAACTTGAAGTGTTTTATGGGAGACACTTGTGAAACAAGTAAACAACTATTTCTAAAACAAAACTGAAAATGTTTTCGGGATTCATGAGAACCCAAAGTAAACCATTTTAATATGGCTAGTGTAGGTCAAAGTCTAAACCACATGATATCACATGATTTCTAAGGATTGCCTTATAACTGAAAAAGTCCTCAACTTAATTGTACCATTAATTGTAAAGCGAGGGGATGTTGGGTAGATCTACTGGAGTTTGACAAACTCCGCCTCGTGACACTGGAGGTGCACGAAGGTACAATATCAGCCTATCTGACCGTGATCCCGAGAGGACACGGGGGAGGCAAAGCCGCGATGACGTAGGTCCGCAAAACAAAATAGATGATGGCAATGCCACTACAATAATAGTCAGCTTTGGTACAAACTTCCTTAGTGCATGGAACAACGGATTAGCTACCCGCGATTTCGGTTGAGCACTTTAATTATACAAACTAGTACATACCCGATAACGTATGTTACGGACATTACTTTCACTAAACCACAATACCATGTCTATGGACATCACTAAGCATTGCTTTTCACAAATAACTACTTCATAAGTATATGTTGATACGATTATGATTATGAGACCGGGCCACTGCATGACAAGCCCACTGTGAACTCACCAACCGTTAGGTTGACACTTGTATGGTTTTCACTTCTGCAGATCGCTGAGGAGTATTCCGGAACGGGTTGGCATGGCACTTGAAGACATTTTATTTTGGTTAAACTTAATTGAGAATTTAAAAAAATGAATTTGTAAAGCACGTGGTTAGTGCTAAGATAATATTATTTTTTTTCCGCTGCGTATTTTGAGACGTTAATTTATGACTTGCATTTGGACTAACTCTGATTCGTTTAGTATTTGTAACTAATGGTTGTGGTCCTGGTTTGCTCGCACCCCTTAACGGTATAAACTCCGTTAGTGGTTAATTGGGGGTGTGACAAATTGGTATCAGAGCCATAAGTTGCAGAGAACTGGAATCATTTTTTGAAAAACGGTTTGGAAACTGCAACTTGAAACCTTAGTTACAAATGAACAAACAAATTCTCAAAACAAATTCTCACGTGCCAACCTGGGATACTCGCTCTGCTGTGTAAGTAAATACTTCATATATATATATATATATATATATATATATATATATATATATATATATATATATATATATATATATACAGACCGTGTCTAAGTAGTCTAACGGAAAACCTTAGGAAAATTTTTACACACGAAAACGAAATGCGAACGCTAATACGCACACTATTCTGGGGGAAAGCGACAACGAAACGACGCTACACACTACGTCCTGATTTCTACTACGATGACTACGCCGACGGTGACTTTTATGGGAAAGCCGACTTTCGACGATAGTACTTACGAATTACGATGTTCTCTCCTTGATTTTGCACGAAAACTTTTCTGGACTAATAGTGGGATAACGGGAAATTATTAATATACATATTATGGGATATGTATAAGGTATAATTGTGACTGAACACTGGCTACTTTAACTGTCCAGCAAAATGTCTGGAAGAGGACACGGAAGGAGCAACATTAACATGACACCTGCACAACTGCAAGCTATGATTAACGAACACGTGCAAGCCGCAGTGGCAGCCGTCCAAGCTGCATACGCTGCGCAGGGTAATTATTATGCAGGTTAAGGCACAAAGCGATTATATTTTGACCTGTTTAAACTAAAAACCTGAACTATTATTGCATCAGGAAACCACCATCACTGCACGTTTAAGTCCTTCATGGACTGCAAGCCAATAACGTTTTCCGGCGAAGAAGGAGCGGTAGGACTCCTCAGGTGGATCGAGAAGTCTGAAAAGGTCTTTTCTATGTGCAACTGCCCTGCTGAGAGCAAAGTGAAATATGCGACTGGTACCTTTGAGGGAGCTGCTCTCTCCTGGTGGAATGCCGAAATCCAGATGATTGGGTTAGATGCGGCTAATAACATGGAATGGGAAGCCTTTAAGGAACTAATTATGGACGAGTACTGTCCCCGTGACCAAGTGAAGAAGTTAGAGGGTGAATTCTTGAATCTGAAAATGACTGGGTCTGAAGTCGAACAGTATACTGCGCGTTACCATGAGTACGAGGTCTTGTGCCCCACAATGGTTGATGTTGAGTTCAAACGCATCGAGCGTTATCTGGAAGGCCTCGCGCCTCAAATCAAAGGACTAGTGACTGCCAGCAACCCCACAACCGTGCAGCAAGCCATCCGTTTGGCTCACAAACTTACTGATCAGGAAATTGAGAAAGGTACACTTCCTGCAAAAGCCACAGAAAAGACTGCCTTAAGTGGCAAGAGAAAAGCTGATGATGAAGCTCCTGAAAACTCCATGAACAATCAAAGTGTTGGAAACAGCACTGGGAGGTCCTATAACTCCCAAGGTCAAAGCAAAAGGTCTGGAAACAATAGTGGAAACAACCGCCAGGGCGGAAATGGTCAAAGCAACTACAAGGGTAACCTGACCATGTGTAACAAGTGTGGGAAGCATCACGCTGGTATTTGTAGAAGGAATTTAAGCTGTGAAAGGTGTGGCAAGAAAAGCCATGAGGCGAAGGACTGTTGGACGATTCTTCCCGAGCAACAAAACCGTCCCAGGCAAAACAACAACAATCATGGTAACAACAACTATGGGAACAATCGGGCCAATGGGAACAACAATGGTCAGAACCGTAACAACAACAATGAAGCTCCCAGGGGAAATGGTAATGGGAACTGCTACGAATGTGGTGCTCAAGGCCACATAAAAAGGGACTGCCCGCAGTTGAGGAGACAAGGAAATGGTAATCAGGGAAACAATGGTGGGAATGGTAATGGTGGAGGAAATGGCAACGGGAATGGTAACAACGGGAATGGTGGAAATGGCAGAGGAAGAGCTTTTGTCATGGGTCAAGGTGAAGCTCGCAACGACGCCAACATGATTAACGGTAAATTCATCCTTAATGGTTTCTTTGCTACTGTATTGTTTGATTCTGGTGCTGAAAGAAGTTTTATTTCCACTAAGTTTGCTAAGCTAATTAATGCTAAACCGATTGCCTTAGACGCTAAGTATGTGGTAGAGCTAGCAAATGGTAAACTTCATGATACGACTCAGATAGTTAAGGACTGTAAGTTAGAACTAGCTGGCCATACGTTAGGAATCGATCTTATGCCTTTCCCGATTGGCAGTTTTGATGTTATAGTAGGAATGGATTGGTTATCTGAAAAACGAGCTAAAATTCTATGTTAAGAAAAAGTGATTCGTATTCCACTCAAAGAAGGAGAAGTGTTAACAGTTCAAGGTGAAAAAGGTGGAGCAGTCACCGGTATTATCTCGTTTCTTAAAGCTCAAAAGTGCCTTCGTAAAGGTCACTTCGCGATCCTTGCAAACGTCACAGACACGACACTTCCCGAGCGTAGAATCAGCGACTACCCGATAGTCCGCGACTTCCAAGATATATTTCCTGATGATCTGCCTGGTTTGCCTCCATTTCGACAAGTCGAGTTTGGAATCGACTTAACTCCCGGAGCCGCTCCGATCGCACGCGCACCTTACCGTTTGGCGGTAAGCGAACTCAACGAACTCTCCGCACAACTTCAAGAGTTACTCGACAAGGGGTTTATTCGTCCAAGTTCGTCTCCATGGGGAGCACCAGTATTGTTTGTTAAGAAAAAGGATGGAACGTTCCGAATGTGTATTGACTACCGAGAGCTTAACAAGGTTACGATCAAGAATCCGTATCCACTTCCTCGAATCGACGATCTCTTCGACCAACTACAAGGTTCGAGCTACTTTTCAAAGATTGATCTACGGTCTGGATATCACCAACTTCGTGTTCGTGATGAAGATGTCCCCAAGACTGCTTTCAGAACTCGGTATGGTCACTACGAGTTTTTAGTTATGCCGTTTGGGCTAACTAATGCGCCTGCTGTATTTATGGATTTGAAGAATCGAGTGTGCAAGCCGTACCTCGACCAGTTTGTGATAGTTTTCATTGATGATATCTTGATCTACTCCAAGACAAAGGAAGAACACGAAAGGCACCTACGACTTATCTTGGAATTACTCCGCAAGGAACAGCTATACGCCAAGTTTTCAAAGTGCGACTTTTAGATTCGCGAAGTCCAGTTTCTTGGACACATTGTTAATCAGGATGGAATTCATGTCGACCCAGCTAAGGTGGAAGCTATTAAGAGTTGGTCTACTCCGAGAGCGCCGACCGAAATCCGACAATTTTTGGGACTTGCCGGATACTACCGAAGATTCATCAAGGGTTTCTCGCAATTGGCTCAACCCTTAACAGCTTTAACGCACAAAGGAGTGCAATATAGATGTGGTGAAAAAGAAGAACACGCGTTTCAAACTCTTAAAG
Organism: Deinandra increscens subsp. villosa; assembly: GCA_039602395.1. NCBI lineage: Eukaryota > Viridiplantae > Streptophyta > Magnoliopsida > Asterales > Asteraceae > Deinandra > Deinandra increscens. The sequence continues at coordinate 63,238,284 of JBCNJP010000007.1, read as the reverse complement.
ACATGTTATGTTCAGCTCCGATTCTCTCGTTACCCGAAGGAGTTGACGAATTTGTGGTCTATTGCGATGCATCCATTCAAGGACTCGGTTGCGTGTTGATGCAACCAGACAAAGTGATTGCCTATGGGTCCAGGCAACTGAAGGATACTGAAAAGAATTATACAACGCATGATCTGGAATTGGGAGCCGTGGTATTTGCACTCAAGATTTGGAGACATTACCTCTATGGAACAAAGTGCACAATATTTACCGATCACAAAAGCTTACAGCACATCTTTGAACAGAAGGACCTCAACATGCGACAACGAAGATGGGTCGAACTACTAAATGATTATGACTTAGCAATTAAGTATCACCCAGGAAAAGCCAATGTTGTGGCTGATGCCTTAAGTCGAAAAGAGTAAGAAAAGCCTCGACGAGTACGAGCGTTACAACTTACCATTCACACGGGATTGCCGGATCGGATCCGCGATGCCCAACAAGAAGCTCTAAAAAAAGAAAACTTCGCAGCTAAAGCACTGCGAGGGGTGGATGGTAACTCAGAAAATAAGTCCGACGGACTCAGATATTACAACGACAGAATTTGGGTTCCTCTACTTGGAAATCTCTGTGAGCTCGTGATGGACGAGGCTCACAAATCAAGGTATTCGGTGCACCCTGGATCGGATACAATGTACCAAGATTTGAAGAACTTGTATTGGTGGCCGAACATGAAAGCCGACATTGCGCGATATGTGGCTAAGTGTTTAACGTGCTCAAGAGTTAAGATCGAGTACCAAAAGCCTTCTGGATTATTACAACAACCAAAGATCCCAGAATAGAAATGGGAGGATATCTCCATGGATTTTGTAACAGGACTACCACATCGATCGAATCGACCGGATGCGATTTGGGTTATCATTGATCGATTAACCAAATCTGCACACTTTATTCCAATAAGGGAAGCTGACAACATGGATAAGTTTACGAAGCTGTATATCGACCGAATTATGGCACGTCATGGAGTGCCTAAGACCATTATCTCTGACTGAGATCATCGATTTACTTCTCGACTATGGCAATCTATGCAAGAAGCATTAGGAACCAGACTGGATATGAGTACAGCTTATCACCCGCAGACCGATGGTCAGACGGAACGAACTATTCAGACTTTAGAAGACATGCTCCGAGCCTGCGTTCTCGATTTCGGTAAAGACTGGGAGGCTCATCTTCTGTTGGTGGAGTTCTCCTATAACAACAGCTATCATACGAGCATTGGTGCAGCACCTTTTGAAGCCCTTTATGGCAGAAAATGTAGATCGCCCGTGTGTTGCGCCGAAACGGGTGAGAAGGGACTCACCGGACCGGAACTCATTCATGATACAACTGAACGAATTATTCAAATTAGAAAGCGGATAGCCGCAGCACGTGATAGGCAAAAGAGCTATGCCGACAAACGCCGTAAACCTTTGAAGTTCGAGGTAGGCAACAAGGTACTATTGAAGGTATCTCCCTGGAAAGGAGTGGTACGCTTCGGAAAGCGTGGAAAGTTGAATCCTTGCTACATCGGTCCATTTGAAATCATTGGGGAAGTAGGCCCGGTGGCCTATCGATTACAACTCCCTGCTGAACTCGATGGAGTTCACAACGTATTTCACGTCTCGAATCTGAAGAAATGTCTGGCTGAAGACACTGAAATAATTCCTTTGGAGGAATTGGAAATTGATGAACACTTGAGATTTATTGAGCAACCGGTAGAAATCATGGGACGCGAGGAGAAAGCCCTCAAACGTAACAAGATTCTGATCGTCAAAGTTCGATGGAACTCAAAGCGTGGACCTGAATATACTTGGGAACGAGAGGATCAAATGAAGAAAAAGTATCCTCACTTGTTCGGGCAAACGTCCACGGAAACTCAAGGTATGATTTAATTTTGGGGACCAAAATTCCTTTAACAGGAGGAGGATGTGGCGACCCTAAAACTTTTGTTTTCTTTCCCCAGCAACTACAGCAACCACGAAAGCCGAGGCTGCGAACGCTACAACGCAAGAATAATTTTCGGGACGAAAATTCCACTTACAAGGGGATGATGTGACATCCGAGAATTCCAAGGTTAACTTCCGTTAGACAATCTCCGTTAGTTACGTTATAAGTGTTAACTTAGTAACTAATGCTTAACTAGGCCGAATACGTCCACGACCTTTGGTTGATCACCGAACCCGACCACTTGTGTTATGTGTTTATGTGTTTATTGTCATTATGTGCAATGTGATTTAAACGCATGATTTAGTACTATTAATAGCATGACAAATTGTGAATCCTTGGTTTGTGTGATAAACTGTCCACTTTTGGTTTCCAGCGAAACTACAGATTCGCTCGGTAGCCGGCTAAGCTGTTTGATTTGCATGTGTTCAGAGCCAGTTTCGCTTGGCCAGCGAAACTGCCAGCGAAACTAGCTCCTGATTTAAAGACCATAAAACCCTAATTACTCTCCATTTGCATAAACCACACAAAACACACACACACTCTCCTGGAATTTCTGGCCAGTCGAGAAACACCACGAGCCGACGTGATCTCAGCTTCGAGACATCATCCATTCGGACCCTAGATCGAATTCGTGAGTCCCAAAACCATTCTTTATGCATTTTCTATGTGTTTTCTTAAAAAACATGCTTAGATCTTCATGTAATCACTTGATCTTCTGATATGATGTTTAGGAAGGCTAGATCTATCATAAAGTCTGTAACTTTACGTTTGAAATCAAACCATAATGAAGATTCATGCTAGTTAGGTCATTTTAGGTTTAAAATGTGTTTTTGGTGATTTGAATGTGAAAACTCATGTTTAAGGTGTTAAAACTTACTGTTTAATGTTGGTAAATGATTATGCATGCTAAATATTGAACCACATGTAGTATGGAAGCTGTTAGATTGATTTTTAGGCTGATTTGTGAGTTTTTCGCGACCAGCGACACTGTGTGTTCTCTGGGCGAAACTATACAGCGAAACTGTTTATGCATCCAGCGATACTATGTAGCAAAACTGTAGTGTCGCCCGCGAAACTAAGTAGACCTGCTCAAACGAAACTATCGAGCGAACCAACCTGAACGAAAGTTCAAACCAGTTTCGAGCGAAACTAGGCTAGCGAAACTGTGTCAGCAGTTTCGGGCGAAACTAGCTAGCGAAACTGTGTCATCAGGTAATCCCCAGCGAAAGTGCTGCCCATGCACCTAGCGAAACTATGTAGCGACACTAAGTAGCGAAACTATGATCTGACCAAAACCCAAACTTGTACAACTTACTTGAATATTATGCCATGACTTACATGATTATGCAATAATGAAACATATTTGATTTCTGAGTATGTGAACCCTTGTGTTTGATCAACCATCGGTGTCGTGTGTCGATATGTCGTGTCATAGTTCCAACGTGCTATGTTATGGGCCATAGTGACGTGAGTTAAAGATTAGACACAAAACTAATACTTAAGACCTAAACGTGTTCATTAGGTCTTCGATAAGCAAACAATATTTGGATTACTTAGCAAGTGTAGCAATGCAACCAAAGGTGAGTGTCACTAACCCATTTACCGTGAACCCGTTCGGGTCACACTGAATAACTTAACGAAAAACAATGATGACAACCTTATGAGTGCTATGCACCTCTCTGATGAACTTGAGAACCTAGGAGTGCTTGGCACCCACTTGATGAACTTGAAGTGTTTTATGGGAGACATTTGTGAAACAAGTAAACAACTATTTCTAAAACAAAACTGAAAATGTTTTCGGGATTCATGAGATCCCAAAGTAAACCATTTTAATATGGCTAGTGTAGGTCAAAGTCTAAACCACATGATATCACATGATTTCTAAGGATTGCCTTATAACTGAAAAAGTCCTCAACTTAATTGTACCATTAATTATAAAGCGAGGGGATGTTGGGTAGATCTACTGGAGTTTGACGTGCACGAAGGTACAATATCAGCCTATCTGACCGTGATCCCGAGAGGACACGGGGGAGGCAAAGCCGCGATGACGTAGGTCCGCAAAACAAAATAGATGATGACAATGCCACTACAATAATAGTCAGCTTTGGTACAAACTTCCTTAGTGCATGGAACAACGGATTAGCTACCCACGATATCGGTTGAGCACTTTAATTATACAAAACTAGTACATACCCGATAACGTATGTTACGGACATTACTTTCACTAAACCACAATACCATGTCTATGGACATCACTAAGCATTGCTTTTCACAAATAACTACTTCATAAGTATATGTTGATACGATTATGATTATGAGACCGGGCCACTGCGTGACAAGCCCACTGTGAACTCACCAACCGTTAGGTTGACACTTGTATGGTTTTCACTTCTGTAGATCGCTGAGGAGTATTCCGGAACGGGTTGACATGGCATTTGAAGACATTTTATTATGGTTAAACTTAATTGAGAATTTAAAACAATGAATTTGTAAAGCACGTGGTTAGTGCTAAGATAATTTTTTTTTCCGCTGCGTATTTTGAGACGTTAATTTATGACTTGCATTTGGACTAACTCTGATTCGTTTAGTATTTGTAACTAATGGTTATGGTCCTGGTTTGCTCGCACCCCTTAACGGTATAAACTCCGTTAGTGGTTAATTGGGGGTGTGACACATTCAAACCTGTCCGATCTTGGACTTCGGACCCTCCGAACTCCAGGTTTGGATGTCCGAACTTCAGGTTTGAACATTTCAAAATTTTTCAAATTTAACCCCTTGAATTTGATGAATCTCCAAATTGAACCTCAAAACTTTTAAGATTTAACAATTTGTCTCAACCTTCGTTCAATTCGATGATGAACTTTCTGAATTCAACTACGGATCCAGCATAATTTTGATTTTTCACTATCGGTCGATCAAAAATAATATAGAAACAAAATCTTTTTGATTTTTTATAAAATTTTCAAACACACCGAAAATCTTTTTGGATTTTTACAATATTATGCTAAAACACACCTAACATCTTTTTGAATTTTTCAGATACTCAAAACAATTAACCAAACAGAAATGAAATAACAGAATTAAAACTAATATAACTTAAATTTTTGCGAGAAAGATCCAGACACACGAGATCATATCAGCAAATGTGCATTAGACACATTTCAATTTCAATTTTAATCAGCATGCAAGTCAAGTTGGCAGCAAATACAATTTTTTAATTTAGTTCAGCTTAGGCAGATCAATTTTTATAGGTTTCTGATATGTTAAGATTTGATTTAGCATGCATTGATAATATGATAGCTCACACAATCCAAAATACTGGTAATCTGGCCTACTCTATTTTTATATTTTTCACAGAATTTTGATTTCCGCAGAGACTTATCGTCCATGGTGTTTCATGCAAAAACAAAGCAGAACCCTAAACAAACAACAATCAGGTCGGCTAGTAGGCACGCAGAGAAAGTCCGATTGTTTAGGAAAATAAGAAATAGAAAATTATGCAGAAGTTGTATAACCCAACAACAATCAGGTCGGTGCTCCTGCACACGCAGAGAAAGTCTGATGAGTTATACGATGCACTAAAGAAAATAATGCAGAACGTCAAACGTACACTAATCAGGTCGATCTTTCGATACACATAGAAAAGCCGATCGTTTGACAAAATAAAGAATATGAAACAAGTTGAAATTTTTGCAAAATGAAAACATGCATACACCAGAACATCTCTTATTCTGTTTTTGCTATTTTCATTTTTTATTTGCCAAAATTACCCAGCAAACATCATGATGTGCCTCACATATAATGAAGCAGAGATTTTATGTTTATATCATACTAGCATATATCAGATTTGCCTTCACGCATTTAACTAACCAAACAAGTACCTACAGCCTTTATTTTTTTACTTTATCCATGGTTGATAACACACGCTGATGTAATATCATTTCTCGCTTGGTCGGATCAATTTCTCAATTTTTTATTTTCCAATCTTCTATGCTTTTTACATTTTTCAATAATTTTTTTTTTAATTTTCTGATATATCTCCCCCTAAAATACAAAACACTATTTTTGGATTTTGTAATAAGAAAGAAAAACACAACGAAAATTAAAACAAAAATAATAAATGATCAACCGACAGCTACTAAGCTGGATGTTTTTGTATGTCGTTGATCTGCAAAAGATAACGAAAGCGGGTTTTGTCAAACGCTTTTGTAAAAAGATCAGCCTTTTGAAAATCAGTATGGATCTTTTGCAGATCAATCAAGTGTTTCTGAAAACAATCACGTATGAAGTGATAACGGATGTAGATGTGTTTAGTTTTAGAGTGGTGAACGGGGTTTCTGGTAATGCAAATGGTAGCAGAGTTATCTATATATATGGGAGTAGTAAGTAACTGCAAACCATAATCTCGCATCTGCTGTTGTATCCATAAAACCTGGGAACAGCAACTCGTAGCTGCTATGTATTCAGCTTCTGCCGTGGATGTAGCAACGGACGTCTGCTTCTTACACTACCATGACACCAACCGAGTGCCTAAAAATTGGCATCCGGCCGTGGTTGACTTGAAGTTAATCTTGCAACCGCCGTAGTCTGAATCTGAGTAGGCCGATAGGTCAAACTTATCATCACGAGGATACCAGATCCCAAGATCTGTGTTACCTTTCAGATAAGCTAGAATCCTCTTAACTGCATTAAAGTGAGAAACTCGAGGTGCTGCTTGGTACCTGGCACACAAGCACACTGCAAACATAATGTCAGCTCTACTAGCTGTAAGATACATCAATGAACCTATCATTGCCATATACCGAGTGGCGTCAATTGTTTCACCCTCTTCGTTAGGACAAAGGCCATGCGACAGCTGTATTGGAGTTCCGGGTATACGAACATCAACAACTTTGAATCGACTCAGAACATCTTTGACATACTTCGTCTGATGTATGAAGATCCCTTTGTCAGATTACTGAACTTGTAACCCCAAGAAGAATGACATTTCCCCCATCGAACTCATTTCAAACCCGGTTTGCATTGATTAAGTTTCGTTTGAGCTGCCAAAAATGATATTATCAACATAAATATGTACCATTAGCAAATCCTCCCTTGTTTTTCGCAATACAAAGTAGAATCAACCAACCCACGCTTGAATCCATTATCAAGTAGATAAGTGGACAAAGTCTCATACCAAGCTCGAGGAGCCTGATGGAGACCATAAAGTGCCTTGTCCAACTTAAATACCTTCTCCGAATAATCAGGATCGTAGAATCCCGAAGGTTGTTTGACATACACTTCTTCTTTTACTTTGCCGTATAAAAACCCAATCTTAACATCCATTTAGAAGACATTGAATCCACGATGTGCCGCAAATGCCAAAAATATACGCATCGCTTCAATTCTGGCAACCGGTGCATACACCTCGTTAAAATCGATTCCTTCTTCCTGAGAAAACCCTTGCACAACCAAACGGGCTTTGTTACGGACTATAACTCCATGATCATCTCTTTTACACTTGTAAGCCCACTTTGTTCCGCATGGTTCTTTACTACCAACTGGTAAATCAACTAGGTGCCACACACCAAGCTTTTTGGAATTGCAACAACTCTTCTTGCATTGCTTCCACCCACGAACCATCTTGTAAAGCATCATTAACATTCTTTGGCTCGATCTGGGATAGAAAACATGAATGAAAAGCTTCTTCCTGAATACCAGATTCTAGAATTGTTAGGAAAGCACTGCTCTCAATTTGATGTCTTGTACACACTCCTTCACTTAAATCACCAATGATGTTATCTTGAGGATAAATGATGTTTATCCAGAGCGTCTGATGAATCGGAACCACAACCGTTTCAGCCATATCAGGAACATGATCTTCCTCAACCACCACATTCTCAGTTGAATTAACTGTAGTATCACTTGAAGTAGCTTCAACTTGTGGATCGACTTGTTGAACAGGAATCTCAACCTGATCTGACACGGCTTCATTAGATTCATTATCATCATCAGAAGACATATCATCAGTCATGATTGTAGAATCATTTGTTGTTTCGGTTAAGTAATCATCAGCAACAGGCACATCCGGAGAAGACAGAGTTTCAATATTCAGAACCGGAGTATCATTTTGTATATTAATATAGACTCAAGTACGAACATGTAAATACTCTACCACAGTACCAGTTTGCTTGTTGAATACTCGTTTCTTCTGATTCGAGTAACCGGCAAACAAGCCATTCAAAGACTTTGTCGTCAAACTTGCCTGCAGACATCAAAACGGTACACGGACACCCAAAAGGCTCCAAATGTTTGAGATTTGGCTTACGATTCTTAAGAAGTTCATAACGAGTCTTCCCAAGACGTTTCACTGTAAGCACTCGATTTAGCACATAACATACTGTGTTGACCGCTTCTATCCAGAAATGAACCGGCAATTGAGCATCGGCCAACATCGTTCGTGCTGTCTCAATAATCGTATGATTTTTCCGCTCAGCAACGCCATTTTGCTAAGGAGTATATGGCGTACTGAATTCATGTACGATCACTGATCTGTGGTTGCTATTCTCGGAGTTTTTGAAACGCAATGAGTATTTTTTAGTGATTTTTGAGTGTTTTTGCAAATTTTTGATCACTTCAATCGAGTCTTTTGTGAAAATATTGCTTCTAAATCATTCCTTATCATTTTTTCTGATCCACTGCTGCAAATATCGTCATACTCAGTCCAAAATCGAAATTTTTGAGCGAAAATGTTGATATTCGGCGGTTACTGTTCACGTTCGGCATAACCGTTCCGAACTTCAAGTTCGGCTAGGGTTTAGTGAGGGTTCGTCATTCCGAAGTTCTAGTTCGTATAGAGTTCGTCAAGTGCTCACACAAGGTTCGTTCAGTGTTCGATCAGAGTTTGGAGATTTTGTGGTTCGTGAGAGGTTCGGTTGGTTTTGTGTTCGGAAGAAGTTCGGAAGGGGTTCGGTGAGAGTTCGGCAAGCATTCGGCAAGAGTTCGCAACAATCAGGTTTGGCTAAGGTTCGGCGGGTCAGTATAAATACATGTTTGTTCTTTGTGTTAGTTAGTTCTGAGCGTAAGAGATATCCATAAGTGTGTGTTTCTGTAGTATATTCTATGAGTCTGTGTTCTAAGTGTCCATAGTTGTAATTGTTCGTTGATTAGTAAAACAACTCTTAATTACTCGTTTATATCCTATATAGCTAGATTGAGTAGACAATCCAATGCTCACGACTTTTCAGGAACAACTCTATCATTTGGCTCAGGTGTTTATGTCTACAATGGAAAAAGGGTTCAGAGTTAAGATTCAGAAGAAGGCTTCGTCTGAAAGTTCTTCTCGGGATGCTCAAAAGGTTAAGGAGCTTTCATCCTCCGGATCAAATTCCACACTTCGAAGTCCTACATCGAAATGGGTACATTCTAACCGATTCCAAATTTTTGATGATATTTTTGATGGTTCTGAGTTTATTGATAGATGTCCTTCAGTTCAGGACAAATCCCAATCTCAACGATCCTATCGTTTGTGCTATCAATGTTGCCGAAAGGGACACATGGCACGAGATTGTCTTGAAACTATAAAAAGTTCATTTTCAAACAAATCTGTCACATTTATTGATGAATCAGGCAGAATTTTTACTGAGTCCACACCTTCCAAATCAAAATCTAAAACGAAACATTTTTTTTTTAAATTTGATTCAAGTGTTGGTGGTTCATCACATGATGATGACTCTGTTAATAATGAAAAAGGAAAAATGCAATGGCAACCTAAAGTGGTTAGCCCAACTGCAACTGATTTTGTTGAAGAAACTCGTCGACCAGAAGCTGTGTGTTTCGGGTCATTTGAGTACTAATCATTTAAACCAGTGTGCAGGTTTCTTCAACAAGACATGTTGGTGATTGTGAAGTTCAAAGCTTCAAGCAGTTCTTGATAGTAGAGTCTCCTGCTTAACTTATATTGAATGCTCCAAATTTCAAAATGAAAGTTTTTCTGAAAGCTAAAACCTGATGAGGTATTAGTATCGATTGGTCAATTTCTTTCTTTTACATTCCATATGTAGTTTAGGGTGAGAAAATTGTAAAACCAAAAATAATGTTTTTGTGTTTTTGTTAAAATGAAAATCCAAAAATAGAGTTTTCATTTTAAGGGGGAGAAAAAGGAAAAATACAAAAACATTGAAAAACAGAAAATACAAAAACATTGAAAAATGAGAAATTATATCCGACATATTTGGAAAATGATGGTACATTGGCTTACGTGTCTGACTCATGGATAAAATAGATGAAAAAGCCATAAGTCATTACTTGATGTGCTTGGTAGGCTTGGCATTTAATCAGAAAGTATTCAAATGTGATACACATTAAATTCTAATGCTTGACCAAGTGGACAACATCTTGATGCATATCTCATGATATATAAAGAAAAGATATGTAAAAACAATAAGAAGTCACTGTGTAAACATGTGTTCATTTTGCAAATATTTAAGCTTGTTTGATTTTCTTTATTTTGTCAAACGATCGTACTTTCTCTGCGTGTCCACAAGACCGACCTGATTGTTGTTCGTTTAGCGTTCTGCTTTATTTTCTTTGGTGTTTCATATAACTAATCGGACCTTCTCTGCGTGTACGGGAGTACCGACCTGATTGTTGTTGAGTTATACAATTTCAACTTATTTTTATGTTCTTATTTTGTTAAATCTGACGCCTTATCTGTGTATCGAAAGATTGGTCTTAAGGTAGACGATTTAACAATCTTATTTCTTTTTGCATGGAACGCAGTTGACGATATCATGAATACAATCATTATGTGTTAAATCACAAATGAAATCATAAAATGTGATAAGCAAATGCATATCTGAGTATGTCTGATAGTGTGGGGTACACTGGTCAAAGCAATCTAATCAATACAATAAACATATCTAAATGATATCAGTATGATTGTGCCTGAGTTTAAGTTGGACAAATTATACCAGTAATCGACATGACTTGTGTGCTGAAGTAATTGAAATTGAAGTGTAGTTCAGCATGTCATGACCAATATGATCCCAAGTCGTGATCTTTCTCGCAAAAGACAAAAATAGTGTTTGATTCAGTATTGCATTTATGTTTCATATCTGACATATCAAAAAGATTTTAGGTGTGTTTTAGCATAAACTTAAGAAAGTCAAAAAGATTTTCGATGTGTTTTGATATAAAGTTCCAAAAAGCAAAAAAAAATTGTTTCTTATTTGTTTTCAACCGATCGATACAAGATACAAAATTATTATTTCAAAACTATATCTTGAATTCACGAAGAGAAGTTTTGCGCCAAGATTAAAATAATTTTCAAAAAGAAAAAGGAAAGCCATGTTTCTGTCTTCTGAAATTGCAGGTTATCTGTGTGACAAGACTCAAGCATGGTGAAAGGGGGAGTATGTTTAATATATTTCACAAGTGGATCTTGAAGGTTAGAGATTGTTCAAGATTTATCTAGCCATGCAAGCTCTATTTCTTATAAGATTTCAAGTTGAAGATCTGATGCAGCAATGCTGAAGATTGAAGACTGAAGTTTTGTTAGATAGATAGATACATAGATACACTACTCGTTAAGGGGGAGTTTGTTAGAGCATATTACGTTGTGTGTCATGTATTGTATCTTGTCTAGAGCGACTGTGTGAGTCAAAGTAGTCAACATCTATTAGAGGCCGTACCATATGGTCCACCGTACCAGTTGGTACGGGCGTACCAACTGGTACGTAATGTGGTACGTTAATTTTAATGACTACTATAAATAGATCGTGTTAGATAGAGTTGTCTAGTCCTGTGAGTTCTATCATTCTTAACTTTGTATTTTCAAGGTGTTTCTCTCTCTAGCATTGTAACCTCTTTGTGAATCAATAAAGCCAAGCTTTATTAACGTTTGTGTTTCTCGATTTACCGAATCTAGCAGTAGTAAGATTCCTTCGTGGTTTTCCATGTTTAAGTGTGGGGACGGGAAAATTATGGGTAAACTTTTTCGAAACTTAACAATTGCTCTGTCCAGTATCAAGCCTTACACAAAACTTTTTCAAATAAGCCTTGATATCTTCCCAAACTGTTGCCCAAAACGGAATGATACATATAAAAGTTTTTCCTCCCGAATTGAAAAGATTTCAAACTCTTTTAACTTATGAATAAATTTTCTAAAATTAAATTGAAATATTCCTTTATGGCAAATCAAACAAATTTATTTTTAGAAAACTTATGTTTCCCCTTCCCCCATGTCCAATGAGAATTTGAGCCTAAAATATAGCATGATCACCTATATACATGCTCGTTTCCCTTAAACATGAGAGAAACCTGGTGATTCGACAGAAGTAGAACTTGACATGTGTATGTGTCCCGAGATGTACAAAAATTAGGAACACTGGTGTAAATGACTGAGGCACCTAAGATTTACCACCTTTCGTTTCTTCACCCCCCTTCCTTCACTCCATAAAAATTCCCCTAGTTAACCCCTATGAGCCTTAGCCTTTCGTTTCTAAAACCCTTTTTATTTTGCAAATCCACCCAATATTGCAAAATAACACTCTTTCTTTTATTTTTTAATTTATCTTACGTAAAGCAGGTCTTTCATGAGAAATTCAGCTCAGTGACTCTCCCCAAGAAAAGAAAGCCATAATGTCAATCCACAGGTCCTAGACCTACATTTCGATGTCTATGAGAAAAAAAAGTTGATTGATAGAAAGATGAAAGGGATTCACAATTCATAATCCCCCGAGATTGAATAAAAAGAGCAAAGCTCTCTAGGAATATAGTTCATTCTTTTGAAAGTCAGTGGCAAAAAAGCAAGGTTTCTGAAAGAACCACTCTTTTACAAATTTTACCCTTTTTTCCCAAAAACCTATCCAAACCCTACCCCAAACCTACCCTTTAAAAATCCCTCATGATACTTATGTGGATTCCAGTGAGATCTTGGAGGTTCGATCACATGTCAAGCCTTTGTTGTCTACTCGTCTTCACCTAGGTATGAGTGTTCACCCCAAATAATCAGATACAATCCCTGAGAGTTGAGTGAATATTTATGAGGTTGATAAGTCTAATAAAAATAAACTTTAGTAGATCTGCCATAAATTTTTGTATTTCAATTTAAATAAAGAAAATAAAAAGTGAATTAATAGAGTGAGCAATCTCAAAATGACGGAGGACTACTATTATAGCAACAGGTCCGCAAGGCACAAACGAATGCAACTTAGGGACTATCAGGTTCATTATGCACTAAGTTTTTCTTGAGGACAAGTAAACGTTTAAGTGTGGGGATATTTGATGTACGCTAAAATATACATACTTTTATATCAAATATTCTTCAAGAATCGGCACAAATCTGAGTCACTAACGCCAAAACAAGTCTATTTTGTTTTCCTTTTAGTTTCTCAAATTCAAAAGGGCAAAAGCCATAAAAGGAACATATTACAGTCAAAAGCAGAAGAAAAATACAAAGTTCCAAGATCGGCGAAACCAGCACACCCCGCGCCCAGCCAAGCACACCTCGTGCCCCTTCACTAACACAACACAGCTCGTGCCTCTCTTAGCATGCCACGTGTCTCTGACCAGCGGACAGACCTTCTAACATCGCACGCCCTGTGCCCCGCTTAGCATGGGCCGTGCCACCTGACAACGTGCAGTTTCATGAAGATCTCTCTAACATGGCACGCCCCGTGCCTAACCTAGCACGGGCCGTGCTCGAATCCGGATTCTGCCTATAAAAGCCAAGCTCCTCCCACTAGAAACATGGCTCAATTCTTCTCTCCCCCTCTCTTATATTGAGTCATTTGGTTGTCTTTCAGATTTGTAATCTTTGTAACAACGTCAACTTATAAACCCATGCTTGGCTAAACTTATATCTTAAGCAAATCTTTAAAGCCATGCTTGGCTAAACTATTACACTTACTTGGGAAGTAACGAACCTTTGGAGGGTTGGTTAACAACCTTATAAACCTAGTTAAGGTGTGTTTAATGACTTTATGAAAACCCTTTTTATTGAAAGTGTATTATTGATTTTTTGAACCAAGCGTGCTTCACGTATCACAGACCATCTCGGGAGTCGAAATCCCAAAGGCCAGACTTATGACACCCGGTCGAGGGACGATGCATAATCCGAAAGGTGACTCGCTCCCCATGCTACATGATACGTTCGAGGTCCTTATGTCTATGTAAGCAAACTCGGCTGACCACGCAAGTGCGGGCTAAAAGTATTTGGTTGGGAATGAGGATGGGTAATATTTTTCACTTCACGGAAGCCGAGATGGTACGTATTTGTGAACTTGGCTCTGGTTACGCCAAACGTGCATGCGCGAAAGCGGTGTACGAAAGAAAGGGACCTTATTCCCTTAAAAGGATCATTTTCATAATAAAATAATTCGGGACGTAAGGTTGTTCCCCTGCTGGTTCATGATGGCGTGTCGAGTGTAACGGTTTCCCGACCAAGGAGCCCAACAACTAAGTGGCATTACACAAATTGTTTGGTCACTGGTAGCACCTTCCCTCGGCATTCGTACTCCTCGTAGACGATTAGCAGTTGGATGGTGGTCCACTAAAATGTGTTGAAAGGTGGTTGACTTTCTGCCAGTGAACTCTTAAGCGAGGATATAAGCAACTGTTTAACTTTCCTAAACCACGGGTAAGTTCTCCCAAGTAATATTAACTTTGATTTGCATTTCTTTAAACACCATCTTATTATCTTTCTTTTATTTTAGTTTATTTTCCTTTCTTTTCTTAAAACTAAAATTAGATCTGGCTTGATGATAACAGCGGACTGAGTATTCAGAGCTCTCATTTTCCATTGTGTCCTGATCGACTCTGATTCAACTTACCACCACTATACTGCTCCACGATGGGTATACATGCCTGTGTAATGTGGTGAAATAGTAGCTGTCAAGTAAATCAGGTATTATAAATTTGAAAGCTTAAAACTGCTAAAAAGGTTTAAAAATTTAGCCATATTTTAAGTACCCCTCAGCACACACCAAGCTTTTTGGCGCCGTTGCCGGGGATACAAATGAGGATTTGGAAAAAGGTCCAAGTTAGCAGCCTAGCCAATAGTTTAGATTAGTTTTTTTTAGATTTAGATTTTTGTATTTCAAATTTTTTATTCTATTTTCTTCCTTTCATCTACTTTTCTCTGAGAAATATTGCAAGGATGGATTCAAATCCGGAGGAATATTTTGGTTACAACGATGGATGGCCTCAATATGTTTGGTGTAGAATCTGTGGTGGTCCCCATTACTCTCGGGACTGCTACATATTAGTGCGAACGCATGCGTTCTTGCAAGCAGATGAACCACCAGCTGAGTCCACTAGTCATCGTTGTAGTTCTTTCTCTCAATTTTCTTACAACAATGATTTTTGTCAAAACATAAACCAACATGAGCTTGAACAGAATAATTGGCAAGAAGATATTAGAACGTGAAATTTTGAAAATGAACCAACAACTTCAAACTCTACCTCTTGTTCCCATTATTTTTTTTCTTTGTTTGTATGAAATGTAAAGAGCAGAACTCCCAAAGCACAAGCTTTGCTCATACTCCTCATGAAGAAAAACCCCCCTTTGTAAGTCCTAAGTCAGACCTTGAAGAAACCACGGAGCGAATGTTAGAACATATAAAAGTTCTCAAGGACTACTTTAGTCGTATAAGGGAGGAAGATGAAGAAGAAATCACAATCAAGGATATTCCACCAGATCCCATCGTTCCAGCTACCATTCCAACAAATCTTGAAGCAAAGGAGTTGGACGCAACCCCTTCTCTTCTCGATCTGAACGCCTAAGCCGATGAGCCAGCACAGAAAGTAGAATAAATGCCCAGGCCAAATGAAACAACAAGTAATGGTGAGAGTAAACCTCTTCCAACCCAGGTACGCATTTCTCCACCTTCTCTTGAAAGTCTTTCTAATGTACCAACTAATGCAAGAGTTTTCAAGGAACTATTCACTTCACCTCCGATTTCATCATTCTTGATGACACCCCTTTAATTTTTGGAAGACCCCTCTTAGAGACTTGGAGGTCCGTAATTGTGACAATCCGTCTTTTCAGGTCTTTTCCTGATTCAACCTAAACTTAAACTGCTATAAATGTTGTGTGAACATTTATGAGTTTGACTTGGGTTGACCTTATTATTGACGGTTTGTGTAACTATCATCCATACGAGCATACACTCGAGTCTAGACGCTTTATATTTTATGATTTTATGTAAATCATCTTCTATGATTTCATGTGAACCGTTTGTCATTTTATGTGACAATTTTACTTATGGTATTATGTGATATATATATATATATATATATGTATGTATATATATGCACATGTTATTCTATTATTTTATTTGACAATGTGTAACGTAACTACTTATGATTTTACGATTAAATATCGTTGGGATCACGAAAAGTTTGATCATTTTATGTGAGTTTACACGTAGCGTTACGATTTCGGATTCATCATTTATGTGAACTAAAAATGTATATTTATGGAATTGTATTCACAATTGTATGTGGGGAAACGAGGTTTATATTTTATAAACGTTATACGTTAAATATATTTTGACATATACGAATATATATACCGTTAGAGTATTCTCCACTAAACACGTTAGGATTAGTTAACCCTCCGTTAACCTCAAGGGGCTTATCTTACCATTTTCTAAATTCATTTTAATTAACCAAACCTACGGGGACTAGTGTTGTAATTACCAAAACCTAAACCTTTATGATGTAAATTCGTTAGGGACCAAGGTTGTTAATTGCTCAAACTCTATTTAATGTGACCGGTTGGAAACGGTCGACGGTTCTCATTCATTTTTCCGGCAACCGACCGTAGCTTTAAAACGACGTCAGTTACAACTTCACTTTGATGATGCAATTCAATCCTAAGAAGATTTTGAGTCTCATTTTCATCAATCATCATCAGCTCCAAACCCTTTCCTTTCTCGTGAACTCTCTCAAACGACATCACCGTGAGCCACCGGACGCAACTGGCACCACCTACGTTCATGTGCCGGTCATCACCGTCCGTCATCACCCTTCACCATGCGCTTGTCGTGGGAGGCTACCGCTTGCTCAGGAGGTTATAGATTGGGGAAAACGCAACACCGACAATCATCGCTCGGGGAAATCGGAAAACGTCCGAACCCATCGCCATCCGATGCTTCTACTTTCGTTCCCACGACAAAGGTAATTCTAAAACTCCCACATATTCGATTAGTAGCGTTCTGGGTCTATGGTTCGTTTCTGTTAACCTCTCGGGTCATCAATGGTGGTCGGAAGTTAAGAGTCTTTAAAGTAAATGAAGAAGATGACCTCGTCAATAAATGGTTAAGTATATTTAGAAATGAGATTTTAATCAAAAGCAAAGATTAGCCCATTGGTTGGGATGCTTGATTGTGAACAGCAAGGTCGCGTGTTCTAACCCGGCGACCATCATATATTTTTTTTAAAATCCTTTGCAGCCTCTCTTCCCAAACCAAAATTCTTTGTATATATTGATATGAAACCGTTCTAAAGTATGTTAAATAATGTCCTTTGCACTAAAGATTATATGCATCGATCTAAACTCGTTTTCTAAATATTGAACATTTAAATAATTTAAAGATATTTTCTTTCCATTGATCGTTAACACGTGTCTATATGATTATTCCTTGGAAACGTCCTTAATAAACCATGTGATGTAAATTTATACTTGCTGGGTAATGAACGACTAAACTTGTTAAATTATTTATTTTGGTGAAATGTATATTATGTACCGATATTAGTCATATGTATTTCTGGGAAAATAGCAACGTGATATAAAATATTTTCTAACCGCATGGATATTTATTATTAAAATAAAATAATTAACCTTAACGATTAACCGAATTAACCATCGAGTTACTTGTCGTTTGTTTTTTTTTGGGGTAAATTGGCACTCACCGAGTCAAACAGTACAATTATTAAATCAATATTGTATAGGGCACATCGTTAGTACGTTAGATACACCCTTACGTTTGTATGCTCGTTAGGTGTTTGGTAGATACAAGACTTCTACTTGCTACTTGCTATTGTAATATATCTGGAATTGCTGTGCACCCGAAGGTGAGTTTCACGGCCCCATTTTACTGTTTTAATCCTTTTGGGGGAGATTAACATGCATGATTTACACAACTGAGATAATTAGACTTTTATATATCACTTGAAGTACTTGTAGCACACTATACAACAAAGTCCTTCCTATGGTACCGTTAATATTAATGACGATAGCGGGAAATATATTGTAGTACTACTGGGTCTGACAAACCCCACCCGGGTCAGTCGCGCTGACTCGATTGGATATCGAACGGGTGTTATATTCGTCCTAAACACAACAAGGCAAACTGCACAAACTGTAAACAACTGTTAGCTTCGGTGACCATCAACATGCGAAGTTTCATGTATATAGCCTAGCTAGCTATTTGATATATATTAGTGATTATGCTCCTACAACTTGACTGTTGTTGAACAGTCAATCTTAAACTCAACTTGATTGTTGTTGAACAGTCAATCTTAAACTCAACTTGATTGTTGTTGAACAATCAATCTTAAACTCGACTTGATTGTTGTTGAACAGTCAATCTTAAACTCAACATGAACTGTTTTTTTTTAAACTGATAAACCTGTGAACTCACCAACCTTTGTGTTGACACTTTTTAGCATGTTATTTCTCAGGTTGCGGATGTTAGAGTATCACGAGTACGCATGCATGAGACTTTGAAACACTTTTAGTGTCTTTGAACAAGTCACGTCACATTGGGTGATGATGTTTTACATAAATACTTTAATTGTGTTTACGCTTCCGCATTTGTAAAACTCTGTAATTATATTTTAATGAAATATAAAACATTTTATTAATTATTGGTCGTTTGGTGTAACTAATGGACGGCGATCCTGGTTTGTCACGCTCCCTGCGGCGCATTACCGCGCGTGGGAATTTTTGGGGGTGTGACATATTGGTATCAGAGCCATTGGTTACAGCGAATTAAGATTCGTCTTAAACTGTAACTATTTTGCATTAGTTGCACTTAAACATTTCTCTCATGCATCGTGATACTCACTCCTACACGCACCTGGTTTACGATTTGTTGTTTACATCATTCAATCCCCCTTATACTCACGGCGAGAAGCCGGTTAGTCTTGAGTCATTTTTCTTAACCTCTCTATGTTGTGTACCTCTTGGTTAACACTCATGTACAAAGAGACGTCGAATCAGATCGAAGGATCACGTTTATACTTTGACGAGCTGATTGCTACTCGAGATTATTCTGGATTGAACAATTGGGCGTAATGCCCATACTATGGATGTAGGCTACATAGGGAAGGTGGTGTAATACCTCATCTTGTCCTTAAACCTCTATCTTAGCTTAGGAGGTTCTTGTTATACATGTCTTACGTATATCTCTAAACTCACCCGTTCAGTGAATGTTATCTCGATGTTCTAGTAGCGTAATTATTTAACCTCACTAGAGTTAGCAGGGTATGAATCCCCGTGGCTGCCTATAGGGCACTTATATCAACTTTCGTTATCCTGATCGTCTTCACATTTGGTGTGATCTCTTAAGATCTTTCCCTTCTCGATTTTATTGCATTGTGTGTTGAAGTAATACAACTGGAGTACAATTCTTATTACCCCAATGAAACCTGATGCGGGTCGACTGAAATTCCCTCTTTGTGTATCGGATTTCGATCACGCCAGTATGTGTGATAATTATTCTCTAACTTCAAGCTAAGCTAGATTCATTGTGATAAACCCTACCCAGATACTATTGAGCTAAATTTCTGGGTTACTCGCTTTGGGTGGGTCATTCCAATCTGAGTGAGCATTCTATTCTCGAAAACTTGTCTCATTAACAAATTCTGGTCAAGATAACCATGGGTTAGTGACCACACCATACTTGGTAGCTGAAGTAAGAGGAACTATGGTGATCATATAAAGTAAATCACAGTTACGGGTGCACACGTAAATGTAATTTGCAGTATATGGAAATCCTGGAGAATCCTACTAGGCAAGCCAATGGTCATATTGGGACCAAATTCCTGTAAAAAGAAAGGGAAGAAAAAAAAATCTCGTAGTAGTGAATGTTGAACATGTTGAACTCAACTGAATGGTCGAAGTCATCTATCTTTGAAAACGCTATCGCAACTGACTTTGCCCCTTTACTATTGGATTCTAGTCCATACGTGAACCCTTTTGAAGCATATTATGAAAAGCTGGTCCTGGTAGGACACCGTCACACTCGTGTATTTCAATGACCAGTCTTCTTTCACTACGAACACTCACGACGAGACCCTTGACTGGTTTGAACTCATCCTAAATCATAATTCTATTTTTACGATCTTACCGACCATATCAATCCCTAGAATTTTACGATCGTGAGATAACTTGGACATGCATTCACCGGACGGATACCTAGACAACGTTAGATGAACGAAATGGATAAATCATATACCGTGAGCACCAGGGCGTATTTA
The DNA here is from genome assembly GCA_039602395.1 of Deinandra increscens subsp. villosa. NCBI lineage: Eukaryota > Viridiplantae > Streptophyta > Magnoliopsida > Asterales > Asteraceae > Deinandra > Deinandra increscens. The sequence continues at coordinate 63,217,851 of JBCNJP010000007.1, read as the reverse complement.
TTGGCTGAAAGCTCTTGTGAAGTTACCCTCTGAAGACTCATACTTTCTGATTTCCTTGTGCGAACTAGTACTTGTTGCCAACAACATCGACACGGTTGTACAAACTGTCTACCACACCGCAAGTATATTTATCTCTAATGGGGCTAATGTTAGTGAGAATCTATCCTGACTTTCAAACTAATGACTCCCAGCTTTAACAGAAGGAATGTTCCGATTGATCTCCTGAGCCTGAACTATCGATTTTTGGTTGCATAATTCAACCTTTCATGATTTAGCAACCGACAATTTCTGATTCTCGTTCTTGGTAATCCTTTATGTCCTGGATAAGCTAAGCTTTATATGGAAACTCTATTTGCACCCATCGAGCATGAACTTCTTGTTATCGATAGCTAACTGTGCGATCAAACTATACTTACCATTTTTACACATTAAGTATACCAATTTATCTGTACATTTTGTACATTATTAACGCTCCTATCATAACAACTACCGACAAGTTTTTGGTATACGGATCCTCAACATCCATTCAGGAAACTTTCATTGATGAACCCAGCTTGAACTTAAACCTTGTGGCCCACTTAAATCTTGATCTTTTTGAAATCTGAAGCTTTATGATATTTGTCCTGCACGCGACAACCTCTCAATGACCTTCACTAGAATAACAAACCTTACGCATTTTTTCTGGTATTGTGAATGAAAACTCTTACACCTTTTGTTTGCATAACGTATTGAGGTTTTACTCTCTCACGCCCTCTACCTTCAAGCGTATGGGAAAAACTTGACGTCCTCTACTTTTGATAAAAATAACCAGTGTGATTTAACTAATAGATAGTAATGGTAAGTTGTTGGTACGCTTTCAAGGTGCTGGTAGCGAGGTGGGTTAGCTGCGGTACACCCTATATATAAACATTGGTGGCACGTTGAATGCGGGATCAGTACCAGACCAAGGATTGACTTTAGAGTCATACACAAGAGCCTCGTCATGAGAAACTCCATCTAACGGGACTAGATTATCGAAAAAAGCTGTTTAATGCTACTTTCTCCGAGATTACGGATATCTCTTACGTATTCCAACCAAAAGAGACATACCTAAAATAATCAAACTTCATGCTTTCAATTTTCTGAGTCTAGAAGAAAACTTTTCTGAAGCGAATTCCCTGCCATGATTTACACCCGAGTTCGGACTCAGGTGAACATGAACGTTCTGAAAACCAGAGATTTTCCCTTAGGAATGACAAACCACCTGATCGAATGATCAACTCAAACTTTTAGAAGCATGTGTTAAGAAGTAGATCGATTTTCGTTTAAGGGACACTGCTTTTGGGTCGACTGCTTTGATTTTATGAACTCTCTAGCATTCCCTAAGGTGATAGGCATGATCATTTTCTATTGAACACCCGATTTGATCTTTTAGCCCGCGGTAAACTTGCACTAACCCTAGAAAAAAAATGCATATATACAGGCAACCCAAGCCAAAGCCGCTTTTGAACATTCTAATGTTTTTGTTTCATGGACACCCTTTGACAACACCTTTGTGCTTCATCTTACTTTTGAAAACCATTTGGATTCATGTTTTGACAAGAAATAAATCAAGACGCAAGAAGCACTAGAACATCAAGGAGACTGGGCATGCCGGTGAGCTTAAACAATGAAGATTTCCCTAACGAGACGCTTACTCTATTGGATTGTATAACCATTGACATGTTCATTTCGATATCTGTTTATGCAAATTTCCTTGCCAAATCCGGTCAAGCACATATATACCTCTCTCCGAATTTTATACTATCCATTACGTTATTTGCATTCTCCCTACTGGTATCTTTACCGGTGCCAGTTTAAACTCACATATCATTCTTGGAATGTATAGCTTCGGCTATCATAAGCTGGCTATCTGATCGCTTACTAGAATTCACGAACTAAGCCATTGGCCCTCTTCATCTTAAATTTGCTATTCTCATGCTTGATGAGCACCTTTCGATATTCGGTACCCCATAGTTTACACTTTGTTTGGTTGAACTCTCACCCATATTTTTGGATTCTTTAGCAAGGTAATATGCATGATGATATGTTGTACTAAACTCCAACTTGAATTTGAACCTAATTGTCTATGTTAATTCATGAAAAGTTCTTAGCAGAATTTGGTAATTCTTTTTTTTTTAAACAAACTGCTACGTGTTACCTTTAAAATGGCAGTGGGCTCTTGATTGGATTTATCTTTAGACCTTAGTCCTTTTCGTCACAACATCAATGTGTTACCAGTTATATTTTAGTATGTGAACAACTGTTGAACCATTTTAACCATGATAAATAGTTTGTTTACTTTTGATCTTCCCATGAGAAATGTTTATAAAACATACGTGTTTATGCATACTAAATTTGAGAATCTAACCCTATGTTTAGGGTATAGAAACTGATTAACTATTGAAGTGCCGGTATAAACATAGGTTGCATAGAATTGAATGATTAGTTATGTGTGTGAAATGTGTTAGGAACCAGAAAGTGACATGTTGTGAATGTATTAATTTGATTGGGTGTGAAAACCATACACCATACAAGGTCCTAAGTCTCCTACGTTGGTGGGAATGACAAGACTGTATGAAGTTGCCCCGTCAACTTTGCACCGTATGGGTTGTGTTGGTTAGTTTATGAAATTATATATTAGAGATATGCCATGTGAGAATTGTATGCTAGTATATCTGATGCAAGGACAATTGTATGCGTCGTATGGTAAAACCTTCATGATAGATTGCATGCTAGTACGCTTGACCTCATCAACCTTTAAAAGGAATCCTCGTAGAAACTCGTATGCTATCCGAACCGTTATTGCATGAAATGTGAATTTCGAATTTCAATGTTATTATAAATTATGTGAACTTAATTGGTCATAAATCCATAAAGTACTAAATCAATCAATGGGTCCTCGTGATAACTTGATCAGTCTTAAGTCATTCTATGTTACTTGCTAATTGTTAGGAAAATTCAGATCTTTGTGTTTTCTTTACACAATGAGTCTATTAGACAAGCACTTATTGACTTGACTCACACAACTTCCTCATACTCAAATTCCTGTCTCTTCAACTCATCTGGGTTATTGGCAGATGCGAACGCCTTAACCAAAAACCAGACATGAAATGAAAATCTCACTTCCAGCATTGGGTGCAATAGTCGCAGGCTACCCGGATGTATTATGGTTCTTCTTCATATTGAAATTTTGATTTCGGATACTTATGTATCAAGTCACTCTGTTCAGCCTTGCCACTCAACACGATTCCTGTATTACATTTGCTCAACTCTTCTCGTAGGAAAACACTGGATGAGAAAATCATTTTCTATACCTTCGATTAATTTTTTTTTTCAAAATCCTTAAACATTTGGCATCTTATCAACATCGGGCACACATTCCTGATCATAACATCCATCACTCCCTTTGGAGTAGGAAACCTGAATTCTTTCGGTACGTTACTGTCAATTCAACTCTTCAAACAATTGTCACTGATTTAAATTTCGGGACGAAATTCTTTCAACAAGGGGATGATGTGACGAATGAGTTTTTTTTTTATTGTGATCAACTTGTTAACCACATTATTCAATTTTCGGGACGAAAATTCTTTAACAAGGGGATACTGTGACAATCCGTCTTTTCAGGTCTTTTCCTGATTCAACCTAAACTTAAACTGCTATAAATGTTGTGTGAACATTTATGAGTTTGACTTGGGTTGACCTTATTATTGACGGTTTGTGTAACTATCATCCATACGAGCATACACTCGAGTCTAGACGCTTTATATTTTATGATTTTATGTAAATCATCTTCTATGATTTCATGTGAACCGTTTGTCATTTTATGTGACAATTTTACTTATGGTATTATGTGATATATATATATATATGTATGTATATATATGCACATGTTATTCTATTATTTTATTTGACAATGTGTAACTTAACTACTTATGATTTTACGATTAAATATCGTTGGGATCACGAAAAGTTTGATCATTTTATGTGAGTTTACACGTAGCGTTACGATTTCGGATTCATCATTTATGTGAACTAAAAATGTATATTTATGGAATTGTATTCACAATTGTATGTGGGGAAACGAGGTTTATATTTTATAAACGTTATACGTTAAATATATTTTGACATATACGAATATATATACCGTTAGAGTATTCTCCACTAAACACGTTAGGATTAGTTAACCCTCCGTTAACCTCAAGGGGCTTATCTTACCATTTTCTAAATTCATTTTAATTAACCAAACCTACGGGGACTAGTGTTGTAATTACCAAAACCTATACCTTTATGATGTAAATTCGTGAGGGACCAAGGTTGTTAATTGCTCAAACTCTATTTAATGTGACCGGTTGGAAACGGTCGACGGTTCTCATTCATTTTTCCGGCAACCGACCGTAGCTTTAAAATGACGTCAGTTACAACTTCACTTTGATGATGCAATTCAATCCTAAGAAGATTTTGAGTCTCATTTTCATCAATCATCATCAGCTCCAAACCCTTTCCTTTCTCGTGAACTCTCTCAAACGACATCACCGTGAGCCACCGGACGCAACTGGCACCACCTACGTTCATGTGCCGGTCATCACCGTCCGTCATCACCCTTCACCATGCGCTTGTCGTGGGAGGCTACCGCTTGCTCAGGAGGTTATAGATTGGGGAAAACACAACACCGACAATCATCGCTCGGGGAAATCGGAAAACGTCCGAACCCATCGCCATCCGATGCTTCTACTTTCGTTCCCACGACAAAGGTAATTCTAAAACTCCCACATATTCGATTAGTAGCGTTCTGGGTCTATGGTTCGTTTCTGTTAACCTCTCGAGTCATCAATGGTGGTCGGAAGTTAAGAGTCTTTAAAGTAAATGAAGAAGATGACCCCGTCAATAAATGGTTAAGTATATTTAGAAATGAGATTTTAATCAAAAGCAAAGATTAGCCCATTGGTTGGGATGCTTGATTGTGAACAGCAAGGTCGCGTGTTCTAACCCGACGACCATCATATATTTTTTTAAAAATCCTTTGCAGCCTCTCTTCCCAAACCAAAATTCTTTGTATATATTGATATGAAACCGTTCTAAAGTATGTTAAATAATGTCCTTTGCACTAAAGATTATATGCATCGATCTAAACTCGTTTTCTAAATATTGAACGTTTAAATAATTTAAAGATATTTTCTTTCCATTGATCGTTAACACGTGTCTATATGATTATTCCTTGGAAACGTCCTTAATAAACCATGTGATGTAAATTTATACTTGCTGGGTAATGAACGACTAAACTTGTTAAATTATTTATTTTGGTGAAATGTATATTATGTACCGATATTAGTCATATGTATTTCTGGGAAAATAGCAACGTGATATAAAATATTTTCTAACCGCATGGATGTTTATTATTAAAAATAAAATAATTAACCTTAACGATTAACCGAATTAACCATCGAGTTACTTGTCGTTTGTTTTTTTTTTGGGGTAAATTGGCACTCACCGAGTCAAACAGTACAATTATTAAATCAATATTGTATAGGGCACATCGTTAGTACGTTAGATACACCCTTACGTTTGTATGCTCGTTAGGTGTTTGGTAGATACAAGACTTCTACTTGCTACTTGCTATTGTAATATATCTGGAATTGCTGTGCATCCGAAGGTGAGTTTCACGGCCCCATTTTACTGTTTTAATCCTTTTGGGGGAGATTAACATGCATGATTTACACAACTGAGATAAATAGACTTTTATATATCACTTGAAGTACTTGTAGCACACTATACAACAAAGTCCTTCCTATGGTTCCGTTAATATTAATGACGATAGCGGGAAATATATTGTAGTACTACTGGGTCTGACAAACCCCACCCGGGTCAGTCGTGCTGACTCGATTGGATATCGAACGGGTGTTATATTCGTCCTAAACACAACAAGGCAAACTGCACAAACTGTAAACAACTGTTAGCTTCGGTGACCATCAACGTGCGAAGTTTCATGTATATAGCCTAGCTAGCTATTTGATATATATTAGTGATTATGCTCCTACAACTTGACTGTTGTTGAACAGTCAATCTTAAACTCAACTTGATTGTTGTTGAACAGTCAATCTTAAACTCAACTTGATTGTTGTTGAACAGTCAATCTTAAACTCGACTTGATTGTTGTTGAACAGTCAATCTTAAACTCAACATGAACTGTTTTTTTTTTAAACTGATAAACCTGTGAACTCACCAACCTTTGTGTTGACACTTTTTAGCATGTTATTTCTCAGGTTGCGGATGTTAGAGTATCACGAGTACGCATGCATGAGACTTTGAAACACTTTTAGTGTCTTTGAACAAGTCACGTCACATTGGGTGATGATGTTTTACATAAATACTTTAATTGTGTTTACGCTTCCGCATTTGTAAAACCCTGTAATTATATTTTTAATAAAATATAAAACATTTTATTAATTATTGGTCGTTTGGTGTAACTAATGGACGGCGATCCTGGTTTGTCACGCTCCTTGCGGCGCGTTACCGCGCGTGGGAATTTTTGGGGGTGTGACAGTAATCAACCCGAACAAGGAAGAAATGAAGCTACAACTGGGAGATCAGAAGCTGTCCGTTAAGATCGAACGATCCCTCAAATACCGTGTGTCTGACATAAATTTAAGACTTTTGGTGTAATTTTTTTTTAAAAGATTAACGAATGAAGAAGTTATAGAGGTTTTAATATGTGTGTTTTTGTGTTTTCGCAATATATATGTGTTTTTGCATGATCCTAACCCTATATATGTATATATATATATATATATATATATATATATTACTATATATAATACATATTGCTTACAAGGGTAATTTGGTCATGAAACTTCCTTAATTTTAAGACGCGTATAAATCAGTTATGCAATATGTACAAGTCTTTGAAGCATCAATTCTAAACCCTGTTCATTTATTTGAGGTTAATACAGGTATTAACCAAAATACCTCCTACGCATGACTTCAATCAAAGGGTTTCTCGAAAGGGGGGAAAGGGTTTGCTTTCTCAAGAAGACGATGGCCGTTGTTTTCTTTAAATCGTAGGCACGGGTTTCTCGATCGGACTAGAGAGAATCAAAGAGGCAGGGTTTGCCTTCTCAAGAATGCAGGATTCGAGGACGTTGGTGGTGCTTGCAGGTGCCAACAATCAAGAAAGGTAACGGTTTGTCTTCCCTTCCTATATAGTGAACTTTTGTCCCTCTCATAATCTCACAACCATCTCCTTCCATATTTCTTGCACGGCTTCATCACATTGCTTCAATTAATGTGCTTGCTCCTTCAAATAGCAAAGGATGTACGATCTACAGGTCTTCTTAATTGTATGGGAGATGATGAATGATGCTTATATACCCATTTCACACGGTTGCAGCCTCCGGTAGCCCCATTCGTTCTCTGTGGTGAGTTTCAAACTCTTCATCCACATCGCATTTTTTAGCGGGTTTCTGCAATTTATGCGTCGATTGTTGATTTGTTTCCTTATTCCGATTGCCAATTTCTACTATGATTCCAGATGGCTAATTGTTCTATGTCCCACTATGGTTTCAATTCATACTTGATTCTGTATGTTTATGTACCCGTTGGTTGTGTGTACCGGTTTGATTTCAGTTCATCTTTTAAAATGTTTCCTTTAGTTAGCGTGTTAGTTTTTTGTGTATATATGCTTGGGGAAGGCTTATGCTATTGTATTTTGTAAAAATGTGTTCTTCATTTTCAAACTTTTAGTTTACATGACTGAGATGGTACCATTTCTTTGTTCTGTTGCAGTTTTTTGTTGGAAAGACCAAAACCAGACATGTGTTTGCATAGAGTGATAAGTGGTGGGTTTTCTATACCAAGTTTTCTAATTTGTTTTAAATATTTCATATGGAATTGACATTACTTTATTGGTACCCTTTGTTTGTTTTGTTGCAGCCTTCGTCTTCAAAGAGCAATGGCAGAGGTATGTATGGTCTTTCTTTTGTATTTTTGTGCCCCCTTTTTTTCTTTTGCCTTTGGAGTTTAAGGTTGTAAACTGAGCCTTTTTGCTTATGGTTACATACATACGCCTTCCTTGATTGCTGTTATATGTCTTTGTTTATTATAGTTTGTATATGCCACATTTTGTTTCACTTTTGATGCCCATTTGATTTGAAGGCAAACAGTTGCTCATGTAAAATGGAAGTGCTATAATAGTATTTCTGTTATCTTCTGTTAGTTCAGGTCATGGGGAGGCTGTGTTGTTTGATGTACATTGTTGAGATTTATGCAGTCTGACTTCTTCTATTTTGCAGGTTATTAGTTTGATGTGTGCTTTGTCAGGCTGTATTTCAAGTCGTGCCCTGGATGTATTGTCAGGGACTTTCTATTTGGTTCTGTTGAAATATAGAGGTAATGATATCAAGTGCTTGATTCATTGTTGGTTTGGATGTTAACTGCTTCATTTGGATTGGTTATGTCATTGGCTTATATTAGTTCTCGGTTTTAAAGGATCGGCATATGTATATTTAGCTTTATGTTCTTATAAAGTAAAACAAGTATTGCATAATAATGTTGGCTCAATGTCTCCTGGCTATTAAGGTGTATGTATTGTGTGTGTTTATAGTTTTCTGGGTTAATAAAATTTCCCTTTAGAAGTAAAGAACAAATTTGATTAACGGTACATGAGGAAGATTTGTTTTGGTTCATTAACAAGACATTTTTGTGGCACTTCGATTACAATGGCCAAAAATTGTTATTGGCCATATTTTTAAACGTGTTGTAAGTTAGCTATAGTAAAGTTTATTATGATGCATACAGACTTCCTAAACTGATTGTTAGAGATTTCCAATTATTAGTCTAAAAGTTTTTTATTTCTAATTGTAACATGACCTGCACACACCTTTTTGAGGTTTTTTAAGTTTCTCCCTAAGAAATGCAAAATGACCACTTTAAGTTTGTGAGGGTATCTAACATGGTATTTTTAATGTTATGTAAAAAAGTAAACCAAGAAATTGTTCTTGGTTTGCTATTCATTATTTCATAGAAATGTAGAATGCTAAATATAAGATTGTCAAAATAAATACGTGCGCATTTTTTTTTATATTTCTAATAGAGTAAATGGCCATGGATTTTTCAGCTAGCATTAGTATTATTTTTTCTGTAACATATATTTTCTTTTTCTTTTCTCTTTGCAGGTGTTACTTTCTGTTATCATTCTGGAAGCTGCAATTCAGTTTCTATTGTCATTCTTTTCTCTTCTGTATCCTAATTTCAAGCAGTTTCTGCTATACCACTATAAGTGTATTATGTTTACATCCACAAGAGTGCTCATTGACCCAAGCTAAAAGAAGCTAAATCACTTGCAGCTAGGTAAAAAAAATCTTGCCAAAACAACCACCTCTTAAATCAGCTTCAAAAATATAAAGATTATTACCCTATATATACAAAATCCAACCCATGGTACCACTTCTAAAATATAATGTACAACCCAGCAATGCACACAATGTACTACCTTTTATGCATGCTTTACAAACCCTAAAGCATTAGAATTCTTAGCTACAGTTGTCACTACAGTGGCGCACGATTTGTGTTTCAATTGTTGGGCGCCTCATTATCGGATTACACCCTCGAATTGCATCTCCGCCTCAGACCTCCACTGATAATTTCTTTCTTCATCTTTTTTGTTAGTTGCCTTCGACTGTGGGGGATTGAAATACTTTGTCAGCAGGCGGTAGGGTGTGTTTGATTTCCTTATCTACGCCTCATTCTCTCATTATCGCATCAGATTCCGGTTGTTTCGCGATTGCTTTGCAGATCTGCAAGTGTTTTTGTCTCTCTCTTTCACCTTCACCGGTTTTATGATTTCAATTTGGTGTCTTATACAACCCTATGTTCGTTTCTCAATCACCTGATGTTTCATCTCTTTCTGAAAATTGAAACCCTAAATCGAGAAGGTCATATTAGCAACATGAGGGTTGTAGAATCGTCCCGCTGGTGTCCTTATATACGCATTTGTGGACGTTTCAAATCTCAGCTATACTCCATCCCTTTGCACCGGTGAGTTTAACGTACCTCCCCTTTCTGGAAATTAGCCTAATTCTTCATTTTATGTTCCAATTTGTGGACAATTAGTTGTCAATTGTTGTTATCAATTGACCAGCGTTCTCACCTGAGACGCATAAGGAATATATTTTTACGACCTGATTATCCATTCAATTGAATTGTTGAGTAGAATTTGTTGAATTTATGTGCCCGTTTGTTGAATTTATTTATTTATATGTTCAAGTTGTTGTGCCTCATTATCCATTCAATTGAATGCCTAAGTATGTTGCTGCAAATAATTATTTTAGTTTCAGCAACTTGGTTGTTGATGAACCAAATAATGATTATCATTAATTTTGTTACCTGTTTCAGCAGCTTGGTTGTTGATGAACCAAATAATGATTATCGTTAATTTTGTTACCTGTTTGATGTATGCTCGACCCAAAAGGCTTTTCTTATGTATTTTTTGTGAAAATGTATTTTTAATGATTATCCATTCAGCTGCATTGTAAAGTTTCTTTACATTGGGTGTTCATGAACTAAAGAAGAAGTTGATTCTACAACTCACAGGCCAAGAGCACCTCAAATGTGACTACCAACTGTTTTTGTTTTTGTTATGTTTCCTTTTTGTATAGGAATTTTCTTATTGTATAGTCATTATTTTTGTCAACTGTCTCATGTATTCTCATGTATGCTCCACTAAAAGTTTTTGATGTAGTGATTTTGTATCCGCCTCTTTCTTATGTTTATTATGTATTTTTGTGAAAAAAGCCTAATGTATCTGAGTTGTCTTATGTATGGTCATGAAAAAGCCTGAGTAACTTTTTTGTGGTGTTATATATTTGTTGCAGGATCGAGGTTGCTTCTTCTATCAATTTGTCTATAAGTAAAAACACACAACTACCTCACTTTATTTTTGTTAAATGTATGGTTAGTAACAGTACATATAGTATGGTTAGTAACAGTACATATAGTATATAAAATAACTGTTTAGGCAATTACTAAGTAATGGTATGTTTTCATACTACTATTTATAAGTTTAGCATGTAAAAAATCTATATAATTCAGCATGTAAAAAATCAATATAAACAATGGTATGTTTGCACCCTGCTGTTTCTAAGTTCCACTTATTTTTTTGGCTTCAACAGTCACATCTGCAAATGCTAGGACTTTCATTAGGTTATTCTAATGGTGGTTTCTTGACTTATAATTCAGCAATTTTAATGGTGCTTTACCTTATGTTAATGGTATTTTGTTTCGGTGATGATCCACCAATTTGTGGCCTTCAATAGTACTGGGTCAGTCCTCCTCTACACATCTTTGGGGTATTTTAATCCTAGTTGTTTGGGGTTATATTCAAGCACAAATGTATGTAGAGGTTTTGCTATTTTGACCCATTTATGGCCTTCTGAACTAAATGCCCATCAAATATTGCTCTCTAATGAAAGTCCCTATCTTTTGTGAAAAGAACACCCAAAATATTGAATGCTGAAAACACCTAATATTAACATCAGCGAACACAACTAAAAAGTGACAGTGAAACGACAACCATAGTTTCCTACTAAGAAAAAAAACACAGTTTATGTTCTTCATTGTTGGTACAGTTCTTCAACTTGTCATTTGTTATATTGTTTTGTGACATTTGTTTGAATTAAGATGCCATAAGCTTGATGAAATGGAGCTTAGTGAGGATGTTCCTAAAGGTAAATAACATTTGGAAGCTACTGATTGATATTTCTATAATGGGTGATCCAGTTAAAGCACACAGATTTGTAATTTCAGCAGGTAGATCTCACAATAAAGCGGAATAATTAACTGCAGAGAAGGACCTAGCACCTGAAAGTTGTGAGCATGGGAGATTGGAAAAGTAAATCATGTACTTTACAAGGTTTTTAGCTTCTCATGGTTATTTTCTCCGGGCCATCTAATCATTTGTATCCTTCTATAAGTTTTTACTTCACATATACAGTGCTTAATGCGAAGCAACTAGCAGCTATCATTAGCAACACCTTATCTTAGATAGTGGTGTTGAGGCTTATATTTTTAAAAAGAGTATAAGAAAATCAATATCATTCCATCAAGACCAACCCAAAACGCAAGTCCATGGCACCACTATTTGGAGGGTGTTAAGCATAATGATTTATACCTCCAAGTATGGTTGTCATTTTCTATGTCTATGTCTATTCTTATAATAGCTACTAAATATCACAGTGATTTCCTTCAGTGATGTGGTTTAGAAAAAAATGACAGGTTCAATGATCTCAGGAACACGTCAGATGGTGCGACTGTTCGTGTTATGTTTTCAGTAATGGATTGCGGGTTGCTCAGGTGGTGTTTGTCAATGTGGCCTTAAACATTTAGATGTCGCTTTTTGGGTTTGTTTCAGCAAAGATCAAATCATTTCCATCGTTGGATGTTATTTTTCTCAGTTTTGTCCATGTCCATGTCCTCTCATGCTACATTGATTGATGCTGGCGTGGTTTCAAGTTAATGGTCTATTACCTGATGCATTACAAAAGTCATTACCACACAGGCCACCTGAAATGCTCCAAACTGATATGACTGAAGTCTGAAGGGTAACACACCAAATTTTTATCCATCTGTTTCTTTGATCTCTGTTTAACTATAATACAGTGTGCACATGTTGGCTTTTAATTTTGGATTGTAAATTTTGAATTATAGTAGTGATGTTGATCTTGTTCTGTAGTGATGTTGATCTTGTTCTGACTAACAACCAAGATAGATTCTATCTCTAATTTGTGATCCTTTGTCCATTGAATCTAGAATAACCTACAAACATCTAGATGTAGTATTAATCAAGGGACCGAACTCAGATATATAAAAACCTGGTGCACGATGCTTGTGTATAGAGTTATTGTATCGTATTGATTGAGAGAATGTTGATGTAAATTGTTTACTTTTAATTGAAATATTTTTCTTAACTTTTTAGAGTAATTATTTGTCTGCTATATGCTTGCTGAAATTGGTATGTCTGTCACTATTTTGTCACTGATGGACACACCAACACTTTTCATACAATAGTGAAATATGGATTGATAGGGTGCAATGTGTGTATATGAAGAACTAAAAAAGATGTTTTGTGCTTGGATTTAAGCCTTTTGTCGTTTTGGGTTGAAGTTTCAAAGGAGGTGAATTGGTGAGGTCCTTTGGATTTAGTAAGTTGGGTGATTTTGACTGATGAATATAGCGGTGAGTGTCTATGTGCTGATACTGGTGTTCCTCAGTATGGCGGTTTTTTTATTTGTTTTATAAACGTTATCGTTTATATTTTTATTTAACGAAAACTTACATCACTTCTGATTTATTTCAATTCTAAATTAATTCTTCAACGTTAATGATTTAGAATGTGACTGTTTATTTATGACAAGTAATGTTTAACAACTGAATCTTATAATAGTAGTATAACACTATATACTTAATAGGTGATAAAAGAAAAAAATATGAAGAGAAATGGGAAAAAAAGCAAAAAATATATATACATTTTAAATATATTTCTATAAGGTATAAAGATGATGGTTGCCCGCATTTGAAACTCAGTTCCCACGACATTTTGGTTTTGGTCGCGGTATCAAAAACCAATATCAATGAGTACAAATGTCATGAGTTCTATAAATTGTCACTGCCGCCGAACGCGCATGTACCGCATTATTAATTTTCGTCTCGCCATTTCGCGCTAATAGAAACGAATATCATGTATCGAAGTTGACTTTATGTAAGTTTGCTATCGTAGATGATTTCACCCTTTGGAATTGTATGTTAAACTTGGTGTTAAACATATTAATTATGTGATCCGAAATGTCTATTATTTTTTAAAGTTTTTTTTACATTTTGTTGTTTTCTAAGATCACAATAAACTATACTTATTAGAATAGTTATCGCAACCATAGTAACCGCATCACGAACAACCTTTATGCATAATATATTTAGTACAAAATTACTACTTAACGAGCTATGTTTTATTTTTCATGTGTTTGGATATTTATTTTTAAACTACTATATTTATGACCAGTATCCAATCTTATTCGTGTGCTTGTTATTAGTTAATTGAGAAATACAATCCATGACATCGATAGAGTAAACCGATGATACGAATGAGAAAGCTAACAAACGTACAATGAAATATATTTCACAAGAGTATTGATAAAGTAACAAAAAACAAGTGTCGCGTAAGTTGTTACCGCCGCCGAACGTGCATGTACTGCATTATGAATTGTTATCGGGTCGCATCACGCTAATAGAAACGAATACCGCGATATAAATTGTGGCGCCATCATAACGCGGAAACAAATGATGAATAACACGCTATACATTGTCGTCGCCGCAACGCGCGGACACACGGCTAGTATATAGGGTTAGGATCCTGCGAAAACACATTTTTTTGTGAAAACTGCGAAAACACATATTAAAACTCATGTAACTTTTTCATACGTTAACGATTTTTCATAAAATTTGCGCCAAAAGCCTTAGAATTACGTTATCTTTAAATCTGGAGCAAAATATTAAAAAAAACTGAACGTTTTTTTTCCCTTGTGATGCACATGTGCATCATATAATTAAAAAAAGTTATAAAATGCTATTTTTTCTGTAAATCTAAAGATAACACAACTATAAGATTTAGGGTGCAATTTCTTTTTAAACTATTAATGTATATCACATGTATGGGCGTTTTTTTTGGTATGATGCACATGTGCATCATTCAATAAAAACGCAAAAAAATGATGAAAATATATGACATATGGTGCGACTAAGAAAAAAAATATATTAACTCATACTAAAAGTATGAGTTTTTTTTGTGATGCACATGTGCACCACACAAAAAATATTTAAAAAAATAAAAAAAGCGTTAAGTTTTTTAAAACTTTTATAGGATTAAAGATAATATAATTTTAAGACTTTTGGTGCAAATTTTTTAAAAAAATATTAACGTATGAAAAAGTTATGTAGGTTTTAAGATTTGTTTACGCAGTTCTCACAAAAAAAGGGTGTTTTCACAGGATCCTTCCCCTATATATATATATATATATATATATATATATATATATATATATATATATATATATATATATATATATGCAAAAGTTCAACTACAAAGGGGATAATTCGTGCAAAGTGTGCGAAGGGAAGAGAGGCCGACATGTGTTATTCCGAGTTTTTACACGGAGGGGTTTCTTCGTTATTTTACGTGTTTTAAATTGTAAGCCTTGTGATGTGTGCTGAAGTGTCTATCAAAAATCGGTAAACTCAAAAAGGGAAAATCCTGAGTGACTAAACACACGCGTCGGGCAGTGTACCCATCCCATGTAGGAAGGTATCGGTAAATATCCGGATGTCAAATCCCAGGATGCAATGCAGGCTCTCGATATACGAACTTTGCTAATATTTAACCTAAAGAGATTGGTTTGAGATAACAAAAGAAACAAATAAGCAAACAACTAAAATAACTAAGGAACAAAGCAATGAGATCTAAAGGTGACTCAAATGGGAAAAAGGGTGCTACCTGGTAAGGAATCATCTGGACTGGCTAATGGTTAATAATCTGACTATCTCACGTGCCACTACCCTCTAAAGATTATTACAAGGATAACTTAGAATATAGACACATCTTTGCTATCTAGGTAATCCTAAACTGAAGTTTGGGCAGCAAATGAATCTGGATGCTAACTGATCTAACAGCTTCGGTCAAAGCTAGTCGGATACACATGGGACAGAAAACCACTCAAGAGGTCTCTCTACATGGATTCTATAACATGCTAGAATACTGAAATGGGATCAATGAAACCTAAGCAATGCCAAATGCGCGCGAGAAGGTCAAAACCATAAGTTCTCAAGTATCCTACCCTATTGGCAACATCAAACAACCACCTAGTGCATTAAACGAAATGGTCACTTCAATTCAATACAAATATCATGCAAAATCAGCACCACATCATAAGTGCAAGACCATGTAGAAGTTCTCCTATCATGCATTTGATCATAAACTCATAAAAGTCAAATCAAACAATAATCAAATCACCAACTAGGTCAAAGTTCTTCGATCCTAAGTGATTTAATCACATCAAGCAATCATAACAGAAACTAATCATGCTAATATGCTCATTTCATAGATCCAAGACAGATTCTAGAGCAACCAAGATCAAATCATGTGAGAAAAGGCAAAATTAAAGTCAAAACACACCCAAAGTCATCCAATACCAAGTAACACTAAAATCTAGCCAATAATCATCATCCAAACAAAGAAAAATCCAATCTTTGACATGATCATCAACTAGAATTACAAAGAAAAGGAAAGGAAAGGAAAACAAGCCTTACATTGAAAATAGAAACTGAGAATGTGAAGATCTTCAAATTTCCTCTCCAAAAGTCTTGATCTTGAGCCTTAATCTTTCCTTTTTAATTCAAGATCATTGTGGGTGATTTTCTAGGGTTTGTGGGTGCTTAGAGACCTGCAAAGGACGGCCTGGATCGTTTTTATAGGCCGAAAAATGCGTATGTGAAGCATCAGGCCTTTGGGCCGAGAAACTGGACCTGGCGCGGAAGAAGATAAAATTAATGCAGATAGAATCTGATTAACAATAAGTTACAGGCCTAGTGGTAAGTATCTCGCTGGATGATCTAGAGGTCAGGGGTTTGATCCCCCCCCCCCCTCCTCTGATTTTTTTAGTTTTGCACTTGCGCTTTGGGCAAGGCGCTGGCCTGCTGTTGCTGTGTCTTAGTTGCTGGGCCGGAGCACACCAAGGGAAGAAATGGGCCGAGCCCCCCCCCCCCCCTGATTTTTTTAGTTTCTCGCTGGACTGCTGGTGGGCTGTTGCATCTGCGCTTTGGGCCAAGCGCTAGCCTGCTGCTGCTGGGCCGAAGCAGACAAAGGGAAGGAATGGGCCGAGAGGGTTGCTGCACTTATTATTATTTTCCTTTTGTACATAACTTTCACATTTCATGCGTCGATTTCGGTCTCATTTTTTTACGTTGTTCTTCTAAACTCATCGCGCACCATCCAAACACCTAAAATTTAACAAATAAACCCATCAATAAATCTCAATTGAAAACCCAATTAAAATGTGAAAATTTTATATTTCTTTAAATATTAATCAAAACCCCAATCTAAAATCAATAATTTAAATATTAAACAATTAAACACCAATTTTGATCATTTTCATTTAAAAACTAATTTAAATGCGAGATTTATTTATTTATTTTATGCACTAGATGCTACGCATCATCTTGCGTAATTTGAACCGTGCTATTTTTCCAGAATCAGTTATCTTTTCATTCAATTGACTAGGTTAGCGAATTTTTTTATTACTGCGCTACGTATAAATAGCAGATTGAGATCACGATACCGATATTACGAATTGACGATATGTTTTGCGTTTTCAAATTGTTGAATCGTTATCATATATTAAGATCTAGATAGTTTTTGTGTGTTGAATTGTTGAACTGTTTCCATACATCGAGATCATGGAAGATGCGTATGGTATGATTCGTAACTTAATCAATTTTTAATGTTTTTTGAATTGTTGAATTATGATTTTACGAGTTCGTTACTATATTTCAATATTTTGTTGTCTTGTTTTATGTAGTTTTGTTACGTAATGCGTTTAGAATGATGTTCTAAACTGGTTTTCATACGTGATAGATCGAGATCATGGAAGATAGCTTCTCGTGTTTTATAACAGTTTTTTCTGCATATTTTTTTATCATTGATCATACAACTGGTTCAGTCACGAACTATGTTAGAATGATGTTCGAAGCTGACGTACACACGTGGTATATTTAATTTTGTTGTCCGTGATGTGTAACCGATAGCTTTTAGTAATGAATAACATATTTTTGTTTGCGTGTTTTTTATTATTAATGTGCGTGATTATTACATTTGGTTCAGTCACAATCATATGTATAGTTACATGATTCGTGTTTATAACTTGCATGATTTGTTTATGTATTAGAATGTTGTTCGAAGTTGGTGTACATGCGTGGTACTTTTAATATTGCTTTTGCGTAATGTGTAACTGTGAGCTTTTTAGTGATGTATATCAGTATTGTTTGTGTGTTTTTGATCATTAATGTGCGTGATTATTACAATTGGTTCAGTCACAATCATATGTATAGTTTACGTGATTTGTTTTTATGATTTTGCATGATTTGTTTTATGTATGTATAAGCAGATTTTTCCCATGAACAATTTTTTATTCCATTAGTCCCCTTGTCAATCAAACCTGAAGAGGGCATGACTTTTGTGTCATTAAAAAAAAGGTTATATTCTATTATGAGTATGTCAAACAGGCAGGATATCGTGTTAGGAGAGGGTCCTAATATGAGGTTTCTGGTGTTATAAAGGACAATCATTTTAGGTGTTCCAAGGAATAAAATAAGCCATTCAAGAAGTATGATTCAAGCAGTTTTTCTGGTAAAGATAAAGATAAAGTAAAACCTAGGAAAAAGTGTAAAACCGAGATACGATCTTACTACTGCATGCTTTGATCAAAGTAATGAACACGAGATGTAAATAAGAGATCTTCTATTGAATCATTTGAAGATACAATGAAGGCTCTCTAGTTTCTCTCTCTAGCACACACACACAGAAGGTGAAGAATGACAGAAGTGTTACCAACTCAATCTAACACAACCTATTTATACTAAGTGACTAAACAGGCTGCGTACCAAATGGTACGGGCGTACCATTTGGTCCGGCGGACCATTTGGTCCGGCGCCAATGATATTGTCACTAAAACTCATACTAAGACACGCTCACATAGATACAATACACGAGACACATCATAGCATAGGTATATGCTCTAACAAACTCCCCCTTAACGTGTAGTGTATCTATTTTCTAACTAAACTCCAGTCTTCAATCTTCAACATTGCTGCATCCGATCATCGACTTGAAATCTTGTCAGAAATAGGGCTTGCATGGCTGGATCACTCTTGAATCATCTTTGATCTTCAAGATCCATTTATGAAAGATATAACAAACTCCCCTTTTACCATGCTTGAGTCTTGATACACATAACCTGCAATTTCAGAAGACAGAAATGCGGCTTCCTTTTTCTTTTGAAAATTAATTTACTCTTGGCGCAAACCTTCTCTTCGAGAATCCAAGATAGATTTTGAAATTTGATTTCGTATCACATGTCGATCGGTCGAAAACAAATAAGAAGCAAAATCTTTTTGGCTTTTTGAAACTATAAATCAAAACACATCGAAAATCTTTTTGATTTTTCTAAGTTTATGCTAAAACACACCTAAAATCTTTTTGAACTTTTCAGATATGAAACATAAATGCAATACAGAATCAGACACTATTTTGTCTTTTGCGAGAAAGATCACAACTTGGGATCATATTGATCATGACATGTTGAACAACACTTCAATTTCAATTACTTCAGCACATAAGTCATGTCGATTACTGGTATAATTTGTCCATCTTAAACTCAGGCACAATCATACTCATAACATATGGATATGTTATTGTATTGATTATGTTTGCTTTGACCAGTGTACCCCACACTATCAGACATACTCAAATATGTATTTTCTTTTATATTTCACTTTGTGATTTCTTTGTGATTTAATCACATAATGATTGTACTCATGATTTAGTCAATTGTGTTCCATGCAAAAAGAAATAAGAACGTTAAATCGTCAACCTTAAGGTCGATCTTTCGATACGCAGATAACGCCTCGAATTTAACAAAATAAGAAAAAAAACAAGTTGAAGTTGTATAACCCAACAACAATCAGGTCGGTACTCCCGTACACGCAGAGAAAGTCCGATGAGTTATACGAAACACCAAAAAAATAAATAAAGCATAACGTCAAACGAACAACAATCAGGTCGATCTTTCGATACGCAAAGAAAGTCTGATCGTTTGACAAAATAGGAAAATCAAACAAGTTTAAATCTTTGCAAAATGAACACGTGTATACACAGTGACTTCTCATTTTCTTTTTCACACATCTTTTTCTTGATATATCATGAGATACGCATCAAGATGTTGTTCACTTGGTCAAGCATTAGTTATTTAGTGAATATCACATCTGAATACTTTCTGATTTAATGCCGATCCTACCAAGCACATCGAACAATGATCTTATGGCTTTTTCATCTATTTTAACCATAAGTCAGACACGTAAGCCAATGTACCATCATTTCCCAATTATGTCGGATACAATTTCTCATTTTTTCAATGTTTTTGTATTTTTCCTTTTTCTCCTCCTTATAATGAAAACTCTATTTTTGGATTTTCATTTTAACCCAAACAAAAACACAGAGACGCTATTTTTGGTTTTTCAATTTTCTCCCCCTAAACTACATACGGAATGTAAAAAGAAAGAAAATTGACCTTTCGACATGGATACCTTTCAGGTTTAGCTTTCAGAAAAATTTCAGTTTTGAAATTTGATATCATAGGTAATTTAAGTTAAACCAGCAGAATATGTGACACCCGAGAATTTCAAGGTTAACTTCCGTTAGACAAACCCGTTAGTTACGTTATAAGTGTTAACTTAGTAGCTAATGCATAACTAGGCCGAATACGTCCACGACCTTTGGTTGATCACCGAACCCGTCCATATGTGTTATGTGTTCATCATTGATTGTCTTTATGTGCAATGTGATTTAAATACATGACTTATTATTGTGAATAGCATGATTAATTGTAAATACTTGATTATGTGAAAATTGCCTAAATTTGGTAGTCAGCGAAACTACCGAGCGAAACTACAGATTCGCCCGGTAGCAGGCTAGACGGATCAATGTACCCGAGACCAGAGCTAGTTTCGCCTGGCCAGCGAAACTGCCAGCGAAACTAGCCTCTGATATAAATAAACTTAATGAACCCTAGTAGCCTCATTTGCCTCATTTCACAACAAACACACACACACACTTCTCTGGAATCTGGTCAGCCGAGGATACCATCAAAGGACCGAGATCTTAGCCTCTAGACCATCATCTCATCTCATCTATCGATTCTTGAACCAAACGTGAGTCCCAAAAACCTTTATTTATGTGTTTTCTTTGTGTTTTCTTATAAAGTATGCTCAAACCTTCATGAAAACTTGTATGCTTCTGAGATAGTGCTTAGGGATGCTAGATCTACCATAAAGTCAGAAACTTTACGTTTAAAAACAAACCATGATGATGATTTATGCAATTTTGGCCATTTTAGGGTTTAGAAGTGTTTTTAGAGATTTGATGATTAAAATGCATGTTAAACGTGTTAAAGCTGCTTGATTTATGTTGGTAAATGCCTATGGATGCTAGATAATGAATTGCATGTATGATCAGAAGTTGTTAGGTTGATTTTTAGGCAAATCCGTATGTTTTTCGCGACCAGCGAAACTGTGTGTTCTCTGGGCGAAACTAAGTAGCGAAATTATATCTCCTTCCAGCGACACTGACCAGCGAAACTATAGTGTCGCCGGGAACCTGACCAGACCAGCTCGAGCGAAACTATCGAGCGAAATACCTGAACGAAAGTTCAAACCAGTTTCCCTGCGAAACTAGGCTAGCGAAACTGCGTCAGCAGTTTCGGGCGAAACTAGCCTAGCGAAACTGTGTCACCGGGCATTGCCTAGCGAAAGTGCTGCCCGTGCACCTAGCGAAACTGCCTAGCGAAACTGTGCTAGCGAAACTAAGACCTGACCTAAAAACCAAACTTGTGAAATTTGCTTAAGTGTTATGCCATGACTTACATGATTATGCCATGATGAAACATGTTTAATATCTGATTTATATGAACCCTTGTTTATGATCAACCATTGGTGTCGTGTGTCGGTATGTCGAGTCATAGTTGCAACGTGCTATGTTATGGGCCATAGTGACGTTAAGTGAAGATTAGACACGAAACTAATACTTAAGACCTAAACGTGTTCTAGGTCTTCGTTAAACAACAATATTTGGATCACTTGAAGTGTAGCAGTGCAACCAAAGGTGAGTGTCACTAACCCGCTTACTGTGAGTCCGTTTGGGCCATACCGAATAACTTAACGAAAACAATGCTGATAAACTCTAGAGTGCTAGGCACCTACTGATGAACATGAGAACACGGGATGCTTGGCACCCACTTGATGAACTGAAGTGTTTTATGGGAAACACTTGTGAACTCTGAACAAACTATTTTGAAACAAAACTGAAAACGTTTTAATATGGCTAGTGTAGGTTAAAGTCTGAACCACATGATATCACATGTTTTCTAAGGATGCCTTATAACTTTAAAGTCCTCAACTAAAATTGTGCCATTAATTGTAAAGCGAGGGGATGTTGGGTAGATCTACTGGAGTTTGACAAACTCCGCCCCGTGGCACGGGAAGTGCACGGAGGAACAATATCAGCCTATTTGACCGTGGTCCCGAGAGGACACGGGGGAGGCAAAAACCGCGATGACGTAGGTCCGCACCGAACGGGATGGCTCGGCCCCCACAAAATAAGTCAGCTTTGGTACAAACTTCCTTAGAGCATGGAACAACGGATTAGCTACCCGCGATATCGGTTGAGTCCTTTAACTTTACGGAACTAGTACATACCCGATGACGTAGGTCACGGACAAACCATTTATAAACTGGGATTTAGTTACGAGCATTGCTTTTCACAAATAAATAACTTGTAAGTATACCTTGACATGAATTATGATTATGAGACCGGGCCAATGCATGACAAGCCCACTGTGAACTCACCAACCGTTAGGTTGACACTTGCGTGGTTTAAACTTTTGCAGATCGCTAAGGAGTATCCTCCAGAGGTTGGCATGGCACGTGAAGACTCTTATTTTTGTTTTAACTTAAATTGGGGATTTATAAAACAATGAATTTGTAAGGCACGTGGTTAGTGCCAGGATAATTATTTTTCCGCTGCGTATGTAATTTAAGACTTTGATTTATAACTTGTGCGTGAACTAACCCTGATTCGTTTAGTATTTGTAACTATGGTTGTGGATCCTGGTCTAGTCGCGCCCCTTAACGGTATAAACTCCGTTAGTGGTATTTTGGGGGTGTGACAGATTGGTATCAGAGCCATAAGTTGCAGAGAACTGGAATCATTTTTGAAAACGATTTGGAAACTGCAACTTGAAAACCTTGGTTACAAAACAAACAAACAAATTCCCAAAGACAAAATTTTTACGTGCCAACCTGGGATACTCGCTCTGCTGTGTAAGTAAAGGCTTAATACGTATGTATATATATATATATAAATATATATGTATAGACCGTGTCTAAGTAGTCTAACGGAAGACCTTAGGAAATTTTCACACACGAATACGAAATGCGACCGCAAATACGCACACTACTCTGGGGAAAGCGACAACGAAACGACGCTACACGCTACGTCCTGATTTCTACTACGACGACTACGCCGACGGTGACTTTATGGGAAGCCGACCTTCGACGATAGCACTTACGACGTTCTCCGACGACGCCTCGATCATGCACAAAATTTTTCTGGACTAATAAGTGGGATAACGGGAACTGGCTAACATACATATTATGGGATATGTATAAAATATAACTGTGACTGAACACTGGCTACTTTAACTGTTCAGCAAGATGTCTGGAAGAGGAAACGGAAGAGGCGGCATAAACATGACGCCTGCACAGCTGCAAGCGATGATTAATGAACATGTGCAAGCCGCGGTGGCAGCCGTCCAAGCTGCATATGCCGCACAGGGTAACTATTATGCCGGTTAAGGCACAAAGCAATTATATCATGACCTGTTTAATTTTAAAATCCGAACTATTTATGCATCAGGAAACCAGCACCACTGCACGTTCAAGTCCTTCATGGACTGTAAGCCGATGACATTTTCCGGCGAAGAAGGAGCTGTAGGACTCCTTAGGTGGATTGAGAAGTCCGAAAAGGTTTTCTCCATGTGTAACTGCCCAGCTGAAAGCAAGGTGAAGTTTGCTACTGGTACCTTCGAAGGAGCCGCACTCTCCTGGTGGAACGCTGAAATTCTGATGGTTGGGCTAGACGCGGCTAACAACATGCAATGGGCAGCATTTAAGGAGCTGATCATGGAAGAATACTGTCCACGTGACCAAGTCAAGAAGCTTGAGGGTGAATTCCTGAATTTGAAGATGTCTGGGTCTGAAGTCGAATAGTACACTGCACGATATCATGAATATGAGGTCCTATGTCCCACAATGGTCGATGCTGAGTTCAAACGCATTGAGCGTTATCTGGAAGGCCTCGCGCCTCAAATCAAAGGATTGGTGACTGCCAGCAACCCCGCGACTGTACAACAAGCCATTCGTTTGGCTCACAAGCTCACTGATCAAGAGGTCGAGAAAGGTACTCTACCTGCGAAAGCCACCGAGAAGACTGCTCTTAGTGGCAAGAGAAAAGCTGATGATGAAGCTCCTGAGAACTCAATGAATGTTCAGAGTGTGGGTAACAGCACTGGGAGGTCTTTCAACTCCCAAGGCCAAAGCAAGAGGTCCGGGAATAATAGTGGTAACTACCGCCAGGGCGGAAATGGTCAGAGCAACTACAAGGGTAACCTACCCATGTGCAACAGGTGTGGAAAGCATCATGCTGGTAATTGTAGGAAGAATATGAGCTGCGAAAGGTGTGGCAAGGGAGGCCACGAAGCAAAAGACTGTTGGGCAACTTTACCCGAGCAGCAAAACCGCCCCAGAAGGAACAGCAACAATCAAGGGAACAACTATGGGAACAATCGGGGTAATGGGAACAACGGTCAGAACCGCAACAATGAAGCTCCCAGGGGAAACGGTAACGGGAATTGTTATGAATGTGGTGCTCCAGGCCACATTAAAAGAGACTGCCCTCAGCTAAGAAGACAAGGGAACGGAAATCAGGGAAATAACGGTGGGAATGGTAACGGTGGAGGTAATGGTAATGGGAATGGCAATGGTAATGGTGGAAACGGGAATGGTGGAAATGGTAGAGGTCGAGCTTTCGTCATGGGCCAGGGTGAAGCTCGCAATGACGCCAACGTGATCAATGGTAAATTTATTTTGAACGGTTTCTTTGCTACTGTTTTATTTGATTCTGGTGCTGAAAGAAGCTTTATTTCCACTAAATTTGCTAGAATAATTAATGCTAAACCGATCGACTTAGATGCTAAATATGTGGTAGAACTAGCAAATGGTAAACTTCATGATACGACTCAGATAGTTAAGGGCTGTAAGTTAGAACTAGCTGGCCATACCCTAGGAATTGACCTTATGCCTTTTCCGATTGGAAGTTTCGACGTCATAGTAGGAATGGATTGGTTATCCGAAAATCGGGCTGAAATCTTATGTAAAGAAAAAGTGGTTCGTATCCCACTCGAAGACGGTAAAGTGTTAACGGTTCAAGGTGAGAAAGGTGGAACAGTCACCGGCATTATTTCATTCCTTAAAGCTCAGAAATGCCTCCGTAAGGGTCACTTCGCGATTCTTGCAAACGTCACTGACACGACACATCCCGAGCGCAAAATTGACGACTACCCGATAGTTCGCGACTTCCAAGATGTATTTCCTGAAGATCTGCCTGGCTTGCCTCCATTTCGACAAGTTGAGTTTGGGATTGATTTGGCTCCAGGTGCCGCTCCGATTGCACGCGCTCCGTATCGTTTGGCTGTAAGCGAGCTCAACGAACTCTCCGCGCAACTACAAGAGCTACTCGACAAGGGGTTTATTCGTCCAAGTTCGTCTCCATGGGGAGCTCCGGTACTGTTTGTTAAGAAGAAGGATGGAACGTTTCGCATGTGCATTGACTACCGAGAGCTTAACAAAGTTACGATCAAGAATCGGTATCCACTTCCTCGAATCGACGATCTCTTCGATCAATTACAGGGTTCAAGCTACTTTTCAAAGATTGATCTACGGTCTGGATATCACCAGCTTCGTGTTCGTGAAGAGGATGTTCCTAAGACTGCTTTTAGAACTCGGTATGGTCACTACGAGTTCCTGGTTATGCCGTTTGGGCTAACCAATGCACCTGCCGTATTTATGGATCTGATGAATCGAGTGTGCAAGCCGTACCTCGATAAGTTTGTGATAGTCTTCATCGACGACATTTTGATCTACTCTAAGACCAAGGAAGAACACGAGGAACATCTGCGTCTTATTTTGGAATTGCTTCGCAAGGACCAGCTCTACGCCAAGTTTTCAAAGTGCGACTTTTGGATCCGCGAAGTCCAGTTTCTTGGACACATTGTTAATGAGGAAGGAATTCATGTCGATCCAGCCAAAGTGGAAGCAATAAAGAACTGGTCTACCCCAAGAGCGCCAACAGAAATCCGACAATTTTTAGGACTTGCCGGATATTATCGAAGGTTTATTAAGGGTTTCTCTCAATTGGCTCAACCCTTAACAGCCTTAACGCACAAAGGAGTGCAATACAGATGGGGTGAAAAAGAAGAGCGCGCGTTCCAAACGCTTAAAGATATGTTATGTTCGGCTCCAATTCTTGCGTTACCCGATGGAGTTGAGGACTTTGTGGTTTATTGCGATGCATCAATCCAAGGACTCGGTTGCGTGTTGATGCAACGAGATAAAGTGATTGCCTACGGGTCCAGGCAACTAAAGGATACTGAAAAGAATTATACAACGCATGATTTGGAAATGGGAGCCGTTGTTCATGCACTCAAGATTTGGAGACATTACCTATACGGAACAAAGTGCACAATATTCACCGATCATAAAAGTTTACAGCACATCTTTGATCAGAAAGACCTCAACATGCGGCAAAGAAGGTGGGTTGAATTACTGAACGATTATGATTTGGCCATTAAATATCATCCGGGAAAAGCAAATGTGGTGGCAGATGCCCTAAGCAGAAAAGAATACGAAAAGCCTCGGCGGGTACGAGCGCTTCAACTTACAATACATTCAGGATTACCGGATCGGATCCGTGACTGCCAACGAGAAGCTTTGAAAGCAGAAAACTTCGCAGCTGAAGCACTGCGTGGTGTAGATGGCCATTCTGAAGTTAAGTCCGATGGACTCACGTACTATAATGACAGAATCTGGGTTCCTTTGTTTGGAAATCTCCGTGAGCTCGTAATGGACGAGGCTCACAAGTCAAGATACTCGGTACATCCCAGATCAGATAAAATGTATCAGGACTTGAAAAATCTTTATTGGTGGCCGAATATGAAAGCCGACATTGCTCGATATGTGGCTAAGTGTCTTACATGCTCAAGAGTCAAAATTGAATACCAAAAGCCTTCTGGTTTGCTGCAACAACCAAAGATCCCAGAATGGAAATGGGAGGATATCTCAATGGATTTTGTAACAGGACTACCTCATCGATCAAATCAACCGGATGCGATTTGGGTTGTCATTGATCGATTAACCAAATCGGCACATTTCATTCCGATGAAGGAAAGTGATAATATGGATAAATTGACAAAGCTGTACATCGACAAAATTGTGAAGCTTCACGGTGTGCCTAAGACTATCATTTCCGATCGAGATCCTCGATTTACTTCCCGGTTATGGCAATCAATGCAGGAAGCATTGGGAACCCGACTAGACATGAGTACAGCTTATCACCCGCAGACTGACGGTCAGACGGAACGAACGATTCAAACCTTAGAAGATATGCTCCGAGCTTGCGTCCTTGACTTTGGGAAAGATTGGGAGACTCACCTCCCACTGGTGGAGTTCTCTTACAACAATAGTTATCATTCAAGTATAGGTGCTGCACCTTTTGAAGCACTTTATGGCAGAAAATGTAGATCGCCCGTGTGTTGGGCTGAAACGGGTGAGAAAGGGCTCACTGGACCAGAAGTTATCCATGATATGACCGAGCGAATTATTCAAATCAGGCAACGGCTAGCTGCAGCACGTGATCGACAAAAGAGTTATGCCGACAAACGCCGAAAACCTCTAAAGTTTGAGGTGGGTGACAAAGTATTGTTGAAGGTATCTCCTTGGAAGGGAGTGATACGCTTTGGGAAGCGTGGAAAGTTAAATCCTCGCTACATCGGTCCGTTTGAAATTATTGGGGAAGTAGGCCCGGTGGCCTATCGATTGCAACTCCCTGCTGAACTCGATGGAGTTCACAACGTGTTTCACGTTTCCAATCTGAAGAAATGTCTGGCTGAAGACATCGAAATAATTCCCTTGGAGGAATTGGAAATCGACGAACATCTGAGATTTATTGAGCAACCAGTAGAAATCATGGGACGCGAGGAGAAGGCCCTCAAACGTAGCAAGATTCCGATCGTCAAGGTGCGATGGAACTCAAGGCGTGGACCTGAATATACTTGGGAACGTGAGGATCAGATGAAGAAAAAGTATCCTCACTTGTTCGAGCAAACATCCACGGAAACTCATGGTATGATTTAATTTTGGGGACCAAAATTCCTTAACAGGAAGAGGATGTGACAACCCTAAAACTTTTTGCTTTCTTTCCCCAGCGACGATAGCAACGACGACAGCTGATGCTGCGAACGCTACGACACAAGAATAATTTTCGGGACGAAAATTCCAATTTCAGGGGAATGATGTGACACCCGAGAATTTCAAGGTTAACTTCCGTTAGACAAACCCGTTAGTTACGTTATAAGTGTTAACTTAGTAACTAATGCATAACTAGGCCGAATACGTCCACGACCTTTGGTTGATCACCGAACCCGTCCATATGTGTTATGTGTTCATCATTGATTGTCTTTATGTGCAATGTGATTTAAATACATGACTTATTATTGTGAATAGCATGATTAATTGTAAATACTTGATTATGTGAAAATTGCCTAAATTTGGTAGTCAGCGAAACTACCGAGCGAAACTACAGATTCGCCCGGTAGCAGGCTAGACGGATCAATGTACCCGAGACCAGAGCTAGTTTCGCCTGGCCAGCGAAACTGCCAGCGAAACTAGCCTCTGATATAAATAAACTTAATGAACCCTAGTAGCCTCATTTGCCTCATTTCACAACAAACACACACACACACTTCTCTGGAATCTGGTCAGCCGAGGATACCATCAAAGGACCGAGATCTTAGCCTCTAGACCATCATCTCATCTCATCTATCGATTCTTGAACCAAACGTGAGTCCCAAAAACCTTTATTTATGTGTTTTCTTTGTGTTTTCTTATAAAGTATGCTCAAACCTTCATGAAAACTTGTATGCTTCTGAGATAGTGCTTAGGGATGCTAGATCTACCATAAAGTCAGAAACTTTACGTTTAAAAACAAACCATGATGATGATTTATGCAATTTTGGCCATTTTAGGGTTTAGAAGTGTTTTTAGAGATTTGATGATTAAAATGCATGTTAAACGTGTTAAAGCTGCTTGATTTATGTTGGTAAATGCCTATGGATGCTAGATAATGAATTGCATGTATGATCAGAAGTTGTTAGGTTGATTTTTAGGCAAATCCGTATGTTTTTCGCGACCAGCGAAACTGTGTGTTCTCTGGGCGAAACTAAGTAGCGAAATTATATCTCCTTCCAGCGACACTGACCAGCGAAACTATAGTGTCGCCGGGAACCTGACCAGACCAGCTCGAGCGAAACTATCGAGCGAAATACCTGAACGAAAGTTCAAACCAGTTTCCCTGCGAAACTAGGCTAGCGAAACTGCGTCAGCAGTTTCGGGCGAAACTAGCCTAGCGAAACTGTGTCACCGGGCATTGCCTAGCGAAAGTGCTGCCCGTGCACCTAGCGAAACTGCCTAGCGAAACTGTGCTAGCGAAACTAAGACCTGACCTAAAAACCAAACTTGTGAAATTTGCTTAAGTGTTATGCCATGACTTACATGATTATGCCATGATGAAACATGTTTAATATCTGATTTATATGAACCCTTGTTTATGATCAACCATTGGTGTCGTGTGTCGGTATGTCGAGTCATAGTTGCAACGTGCTATGTTATGGGCCATAGTGACGTTAAGTGAAGATTAGACACGAAACTAATACTTAAGACCTAAACGTGTTCTAGGTCTTCGTTAAACAACAATATTTGGATCACTTGAAGTGTAGCAGTGCAACCAAAGGTGAGTGTCACTAACCCGCTTACTGTGAGTCCGTTTGGGCCATACCGAATAACTTAACGAAAACAATGCTGATAAACTCTAGAGTGCTAGGCACCTACTGATGAACATGAGAACACGGGATGCTTGGCACCCACTTGATGAACTGAAGTGTTTTATGGGAAACACTTGTGAACTCTGAACAAACTATTTTGAAACAAAACTGAAAACGTTTTAATATGGCTAGTGTAGGTTAAAGTCTGAACCACATGATATCACATGTTTTCTAAGGATGCCTTATAACTTTAAAGTCCTCAACTAAAATTGTGCCATTAATTGTAAAGCGAGGGGATGTTGGGTAGATCTACTGGAGTTTGACAAACTCCGCCCCGTGGCACGGGAAGTGCACGGAGGAACAATATCAGCCTATTTGACCGTGGTCCCGAGAGGACACGGGGGAGGCAAAAACCGCGATGACGTAGGTCCGCACCGAACGGGATGGCTCGGCCCCCACAAAATAAGTCAGCTTTGGTACAAACTTCCTTAGAGCATGGAACAACGGATTAGCTACCCGCGATATCGGTTGAGTCCTTTAACTTTACGGAACTAGTACATACCCGATGACGTAGGTCACGGACAAACCATTTATAAACTGGGATTTAGTTACGAGCATTGCTTTTCACAAATAAATAACTTGTAAGTATACCTTGACATGAATTATGATTATGAGACCGGGCCAATGCATGACAAGCCCACTGTGAACTCACCAACCGTTAGGTTGACACTTGCGTGGTTTAAACTTTTGCAGATCGCTAAGGAGTATCCTCCAGAGGTTGGCATGGCACGTGAAGACTCTTATTTTTGTTTTAACTTAAATTGGGGATTTATAAAACAATGAATTTGTAAGGCACGTGGTTAGTGCCAGGATAATTATTTTTCCGCTGCGTATGTAATTTAAGACTTTGATTTATAACTTGTGCGTGAACTAACCCTGATTCGTTTAGTATTTGTAACTATGGTTGTGGATCCTGGTCTAGTCGCGCCCCTTAACGGTATAAACTCCGTTAGTGGTATTTTGGGGGTGTGACAGAATACTTTTCCATCAGCAACTTTTCAATCACCGATAGGTCTTCTAAAAGTACTTGCACCTTGGTCAAACACGTCAGTTTATAAATGACCCAAAGCGAATTGCTTCTGGTCGACCAGTATCTTGAATTCCTTTAGAAACCACTTCCAGTGTTGTTGTTTTGATAAATCAGTATTTGATGAACCTGTCACAGTTGAATGTGACGAACAACCTACAAATGGAACATTTTGAAAACGCGGAAGAAATCTTCCTTGGGTTTTGAAAAATGTAGATTGTGGGTATTCATCAAATACTCTGCCATGTTCATCAATGAATCGTTGTTTGGCAGCTTTACCAACAAATGGAACCTTTCCTTTTCTTGAACTAGAAGCAGCAGAAACCGGACAATCTTGTGCCATATGCCCCTTTTGTCGGCAATTATGTCACACCCCGGTCAACGGTATCGGGTGTGAATGAGAATGGAATCATAGTCGAGGATACATAGAACAACATCTAATATATTTAAAACTTCATAAAACATTACGTCATTGTATTGCAGCGGAAAGTGATAGTGGACAATGATACTGTCTTACATTTGAAAATAAGTCTTAAATTAATAATAAAAACATTTAACAGTTTATTAGGATAGTCGGGACTATGACTCCAAAAGCAGGTCCGATAGCATAAGTAAGCCCCATTTGCATGTCTTCACGAAGTTGCATCAATTACCTAAGAAATCATGAATTTAAAACTGGTCAACATAAAGTTGGTGAGGTTCACAGGTTTGTGATTTATCAGTTAAACAGTTGTAAAACAGTTTTCAGTATACTTAAATATTACAAGGGTTTATCGTTGTAGATGTATGAGCTCACCTGAACCTTGATTTCAAATACTAACAGTTTACCCACCCAGCATCTCTTGCCCAGAGATGTTAAACAGAGCAGAATAACTGACGTGTACCCCCCCAGACAATCCGGAGTCGAAACTGGAGCTACCAGTTAGGGTAGGGTTGTCAACCCAAATAGATCTATTCACTAGCTATCGTTTCGTACAGAACTAATTGAAATCAATTAATGGTGGGATATACGGTTGTACAAACGTTCATAACGATAATGTACCAAGTTGGGCAATCAGTAAGAGAACAAGTAGTCATACGGCTAACAGATAAACCATAATATCAAGTAAAAGCATTTAACAGCTTTCATGATTTCTCCCCCAAAGTATAAAACAGTTAAAAGGAAAAGGGGGTCGTGAAACTCACTGATTCAGTAGATAAGCAGAAATTTAGCAAGATAGGAACGGTAGCACGTAACGTCCTAAATAATTAGATAAGCATATGCATAAGGTCTATGATCATTTGAGTAACATAAGTCACCCAAGTGATACCGGTCAAGTCTTGACGTTTTAATCCATTTGCATCTTTGAAAACCCGATAACTTGTACTTATTAAACAAACACGTTTGGTGATGATTTATATTTATGTTAAGTAAATATAACCAAAGAATAATCATTTTTAATAAGTCAACCAAGTCTTGAATATTGAGTTTAAAATAATAATGTTTATTATTATTTTCATAAGTTTGTATAATTATTTTTAATTAAATAATTACATATTTGATTTGTTAATCTTGCAAGTTATAATTATATTAAATAATTATGATTAACAATACTTTGGTGAATAAAACATGGTTTATATCTTTTGCAAATAATTATTTGTCAAGAATAATTATTAAACGTTTGCTTTATTTTTAAAATATGAATCTTTAAAGAAAACATTCAAAGTTTCTAACATTCAATCATTTATATTTCGAAAGCGTTTAATATTTCATTTGCATCAAATATATATTTCTTTCTTAAATATTTTCAAAATATCGTAACGACGATTGGATTTATATAAAGTTGTCTTTATAAAAACTTGATTTTATTTAAAATCTCTAACGGACGTAATTCCATTTTTGGTCACTTTGATTTCATCAAAGTAACATCAAAATCCATATAAGTATTTAAAGTCAATGACTTGCCCTTGATTTATTTTTATAAAAATCCTTTTATAACAATATTTCTCTTCACATGTGACTTTTTATAGAAAATTTTGTATATTTATATAAAAGCCTTAGAAAGGTTAAAACTTGTAATAAATCCAAGTATTTATGTCAAATTAATCATTTGACATAAATATTATTCTCCCCATTTTTATTAACAAAATCTATGAAAATTCCTTTTGTCATGTACTTTTTTTATAACACATTAAATATGTCATTTTTCCCAAATAAGTAACATTCTCTTTATGTTAACCATTTATGTTTTAAGTTACATATGTAACTTTGTTTAAATCATTTCATCTTGTTTAGTAGATTTATTTGTTTAACATTGTTTCAACATGTAACATAACATGATTTGAATTAAATCAACTAACACATTGTGTTAGGACATATATATAAATAAACAATCAACTAACACATTGGTGTTAGGACTTATAAATAAATAAATAATCAACTAACACATTGGTGTTAGGACTTTTAAATGTAAATAACAATCAACTAACATTCTCATGTTAGGACATCAAATAATAAACTATCAACTAACATTTTCATGTTAGGACATAAAATATATAAAGATCAACTAACACATTGTGTTAGGACAATTAAACATAAACATGTATAGATTATGAGTTAGCATTTTAGTTTCATTTTATATGAAGAGGCTTGGAGGTTTGTTTAAACAACTAACTATGAAATCAAGATTTCATAAATACAAGAATCTTGGTGCACACTTGCTACTTTCTTTTGATTTTGCAAATGTGTTTCACCACACTTGTTGGCTATCTTTAAGCATTTTAAATGCACCATCAAAGTGTTTGATCTTGGAAGAAAGGAGATTAAGAAGAGAGTTTTTGTTAGTTGATCAAATAACACAAGCATTCAAAATTTAGAAATAAAGATTTGGTCTTTAGTTGTCAAGACTTGTAGGGTGATCCTTGGGTGTAAAAATGCAAGGAGAAGTGAGTTAGAGAACTCACAAAGAAAAGAGGAGGAAATCGGTGAAGGTTGGTGGTGGTTTGCGGCGGATCCGGCGGTGGTTGGCGGCGGCGATGGGTGGTCCGGCGGTGGTTGGCCGGCGGCGATGGGTGGCTGCGGTGGCGGTTCCGGCCGGCTAGGGAGGAGAGGGAGAGGAGTGAGTGTTTTGCTTGGTTGGGTGCAAGGGAACCAAATGGGAGGTTGTCTTCTTTTATAATCAAGATTAAGGCTAATACCCATTGGGTAATTATGTGTTGTCAATCCCACATAATCTCTAGCTTTCTTGTTTAGTTTTTATAAATTTTATAAAAGTCTAGGAGCTTTTATAAAATATGGAGAGGTTAGGAGTTATTAAAAATCATAACTTTTTAAAATAAAGCCCAAGTATAATTAATCCAATTGAATGAGGGTTTTTATTTTTATAAAAGTCGTTGGTCCAAAATTTATAAAAATATTAGCGGTTTACATTTTATAAAACTTGTTGGGCTAAAATCTATAAAACATAATGGGTAGTTTTTTTTTATAAAATACTTTGGGCCACAACAAAACTTTAAAAGGTTTGGGATTGGGCCGAAGCCCAATCAGGTTTGGAAAGGAGACCGGGCCGAAGCCCAGTCGGGTTTGTGAGGGAGATCGGGCCGAAGCCCGTTGGAAATCGGGTTGGGCCGGTCCTCGGTTTTGGTACGGGCCGCGCAGAAGAAAAAGAAAAGGGAAAACCGGTTTGGGCTGGTTACGGCCCAATGCAATATGGGTCGCGGGTCGGGTTTCCGGGTCGAGGGATTAACTCGGTACGTTGAGGTGAACCTTCGGTTAAGTTTTCGGGTCGATCTGGACATTTTTGGGCTTGTTGGGCTCACCGGGCCCAATAGGGGAAACGAGTTACTTGATTGGCTAAGTCTTGACAACATAACGTTTTCCATAACACTTTACATTCATAAAACGTTTTAACAGTTTAGATTAGTTTGATAAAATATAAAATATCAAATTTTATATTTAATTTCTTATTATTAAAGTTCCATTAATAATAATATGAAACGTTCATATTTCACAGTTATTTAATGCGAAATTTAAATCAGTTAATCATTTAACTAAACGTAGTTAATCATGCGGTTTAAAAACAGTAATCACATAATCATCACATAATAAAAGTCAACGAAAGTCAACGGAGAGAGAGTTTGACCTGATTTTTGGACCGGGTGTCACAAATTATAACACAAGCGATTGTTTAAATTTCGTCGTTTGGGAATCTGTAAAGCTTCACAAACATATTCATCACCAAAATGATCATAAAAAATATCGAATACCTGGAATCGATGATCATGAACCCATTTTGATGTCGGGCTCTTTGGAGTAACATTTGAACTTCCAGAAGAAAATTTAGCAGTTTGTTTCTTCTTGGTCTTTGGAGCATCAGCAGAGTTAATAAAAACCTCAGCTATTTTCCGAGAATCCACACAATGTAGTGGAAACTCCTTATCAGATAATATTTGAGCTGAGCCTTTAAGTTTATAAAATCGTTCTGGTTTAACCTTTTCAACATGAAAAACCTCTTTCTTCACTTGCTTCATACTGATTTTCTTCAAGTTTTGTTGTTTTTGACCTTGAGAAGCTGCAACTTTAACCTGTTTCTGCTGGGATCCCAATCCTGTATTTTTTCTAGAAACCTTCTCTCCCGAATCAGATGGTTTATGCCCGTTCTTTACAAGACGAGAAAACTCTGCTTTGACCTTGTTGATATCTTTTGGAGCATCAACTATTGTTTCATCAATGTTAGTAGTTGAACTTGCAGATTTCTCTTTGTCATCAGATGAAGAACTAGACTCCTTTGGAGCTTCAGAAGTTGCAGCACTCTTGCCTTTGTTCTCTTCCTTTTCTTCAACAGATTTGGAACCAACAAACTTAGAATAATCACCAGTCTCAACCTTGTCTTTCAAATCATGAACTCCTTCTTTAAGACTCCCTGGTGGTGACACAGTTTTGTTAAACATCTTCTCAAAATTCTCATCCTTGGCCAGAAAACTTGTAAAATATTATGAGTTAGTAACATTGTTCATAAGACGTTTTGAATCAATGACTTCAATCTTTAATTCAGAAATTCTGTGATGAGCTTCAGCCAACTCTTTTTCTGTTGCAATGAGCTTCTTTGCCACTTTATTAGTTTCATACTTTTGCAATCTTAACTCATCTAGTCCAGCCAACAGTTCCTTCTCGAGTTTATCTTCATTTTTGTTCTGAATATCCAAATTTGCATTTTGCAACATGTTCACTCTAACCAACTCTCTCTTCTCATCAAGTAACTTTTCCATATCAGTCTGATAAGATTGAATCTTAGTAGCTTGATCATCAGAAAGTTGAGTAAGTGTATCAAGTCTGAACTTGGATTTGTCAAAAAGATTTTGAAAATCCTTTGCAGTATCCTCAGCTTCATCTTTCCACTTCTTCACTTCTTTGACTAATCCAGCATTTTCCTCAGATAACTTTGTAATTTTCTGTTCAAACTCTTGTGTAACATTTTGAAATTTTGACTCTTTTTCTACAATCTCTGCTTGTAAATCTAAAACATTTCTTTCTGAGAAGAAAATTCTTGAATTAGATCTGCTAATTTTTGTTGTTCATTTGCCAGTTCTTCTATCTTTCTTTTATTTTCATCAACCAACAACCCACTTTCCTTTATTAATCCTTCTATCTTCTTGTCTTTCTGAGAACAAAACTCACAAACTGATTCATAGCCACTATTTCCAGAACCACTTGTTTCAGATTCAGAATCAGAATCAGTTAATTCTTCTTCATCATCATTATGAACAATTTGAGCAATCATTGCAGATGCGGGAATCCATGCAGACTCATCATCAGAATCGGGAGTGAAATAAGTACCTTTATCCGATTTTTGTGCGCTTGACTCAGAAATAATAGCAGTTAAAGCAATTGGATCAGAAGTGTGTCCCCAATCATATTGTTTATCTACTTGAGACACCAAAGCTGTTGGAGACTTTGATGAAGAAACATTTGATTTTGAACACTCACGAGCAAAATAACCAAAATTAGAACATTTGAAACATTTTACCTTTGATTTGTCTATGCCAACCTTGCCATTTGGATTTAGACTTTGAAATCCGGTCTTTGTCTTAAATCTTTTAAGTCTTTGAGCTAACATTGCAAGTTGCCAATTAATATCCATTTGTTCAAGGTTATCTGGATCGATCTGATCAAAATCTTCTCCCATCAAATTAGATGTTGGCAAACCACCATTCAGCAATCCATAATATGAAGATAACAAAGCTGAAATTAATGCCAAGTGTTCATCCGGTGTTTTTGCTGAACATGAAGTCGGACTTGAATGATTTGGAATAGTGAAGTTACATCCTCTTGATGAATTTCCAGAATTTCTTGAACCATGACCAGCAACAAAAGCTATTTGAGGTGGATTTAATGAATCAACACCAAAAGATTTAGACTTTGCATTGATACTTGCAGAATTTTGACCATGATACACTTCAGGATTTTGGAATTGAGCAGTTGACTTGTTTGATGTCATCATTTCCATCTCTCTAGCATGAAGCTTTCCGGTCAAGTCATGAAATGATAATGCAGAATATTCTTTATCATGAGTAAGCAATAATACATAGTTTTCCCACTTTTCCGGTAATGCTTCCATCAATTTCTCTTTCAATTCCTCCTCGGTCTTTTCAATTTTAACCACTTTCATCTCACTAATCAGATGTGAAAACCTTGAAACAAGAGCAGAAATGTTTTCTTTTTCATAGTGTTGAAAATTTTCAAATTCCTTGTTTAACACTTTTCGTCTACTCTTCTTATATTGGTCATTGCCTTCACATCGAGCAGATAAAGCATCCCATAACTGTTTAGATTTCTTGCAAGTACTGAATTGATGCAACAGCTCAGTAGGTAAAGCCATGGTAAGATAACCATAAACTTTTTGTTCAAGCTCATAACTTTTTCTTTCATCCTTATCAAAATCTTGAATTTCTTTATACTCTCCATCTGCAGTTGGACATACATACAACTTTTGAATTGGAATCCATAAATCAATATCGTTTGTGCTGATGTACGCAGAAAAACTTTGTTTCCAATTTTGATAATCTTCTAACTTTAACAGCTTAGGAACTTTCTGACTTGTTCCTATTTCATTATTAAAATTGAGCATAGCTTGTACCGTGCTTTGCATAGCTGCAAACGCCTGAAAATCAGACATTTTTCACCGAAAATAATACTTCAAAAACTTCGAACTCAATAACGGAGGTCTTCCAAGCGGATTTTGGGGGTCAAAACTGGACGGTACTGGCCATTAGGCAGGTACAAGTCTAGATCTCGTCGAGACGAACGTTTTGACTGGTATTAGCTCCCGTAACTCTTTACAGTTCTCAAGTTACGTCAGTTTTAGTGAATGCCACTTTTCTGCCAGCGGACCAAACCAAATTCAGCGGACCAAATTTGCACTCAACGGACCAGTTCTGGATCAATTTAACTAGCGGACCAGATTTGTACCTGCGGACCACTTCCGGATCAAATTCACCAGCAGACCAGATGCGGACCAGATATCCTCAGCGGATCAAATTTGGTACGGCGGACCAAATGGTACGGCGTAACTGCCAGCGGACCAGAAAGTAACCACCACAGACCAAACTTTGAAGATTGCCTGGGCGGACCAGTTGCGGACCAAGTGTTCTTCTAGCGGACCAGACGCGTTTCACACGGATTTCGATGGATTTTCGAATTTTTGACGTTTTGAGCTAGAAAATGGATCAGTAAGGTGCGAAATCACTCCAGAAACACTCAGAAATCATTTTTTTATCACAGAAACACTCAGAATTGGAAGAATTTGATGAAAATGTGAAGAAACCCAAACTTTCTCTCTCTAAAAATCCGAAAATTGATCAAAAACACAGCGGTAGAGCAACCAAATGCTCTGATACCACTTGTAAAACCGAGATACGATCTTACTACTGCATCCTTTGATCAAAGTAATGAACACGAGATGTAAATAAGAGATCTTGTATTGAATCACTTGAAGATACAATGAAGGCTCTCTAGTTTCTCTCTCTAGCACACACACAGAAGGTGAAGAATGACAGAAGTGTTACCAACTCAATCTAACACAACCTATTTATACTAAGTGACTAAACAGACTGCGTACCAAATGGTACAGGCGTACCATTTGGTCCGGCGGACCATTTGGTCCGGCGCCAATGATATTGTCACTAAAACTCATACTAAGACACGCTCACATAGATACAATACACGAGACACATCATAGCATAGGTATATGCTCTAACAAAAAGTTTTCTACGAGGACTGATTGCCTTGCACATGCAGTGTTCACTTCCAATGACGATTTAACATACAAAGTGCATAAATTCATGGAGGCGCACAATCACTATCTTGTTGGATAATAAAACATTTATTTTCTTCACTCAAATATGAGTTTAACAGCAGTCCAAGAATCATTGATTAATGATCTGTCTTTATTAAACCTTGGCCTAGTTAAATCGTTTAACGAGATGAGGAAAAAATATAGAGGTTTTGAAAATGTTGGCGTGACTGTGGTTTAACGTAAGAACTTAAAAAGGGACCTAAATAGTTATAATGGCAAATATGATGTTGAGATGGTTGTGAGAAGGA
The DNA here is from genome assembly GCA_039602395.1 of Deinandra increscens subsp. villosa. NCBI lineage: Eukaryota > Viridiplantae > Streptophyta > Magnoliopsida > Asterales > Asteraceae > Deinandra > Deinandra increscens. Next base: position 63,178,145 of record JBCNJP010000007.1, on the reverse strand, counting down.
TGCTCAACAAGAAATATTATCTTCCTGATTATTCTTTTGAGTACACAGTTGATGATGAGGGGAAACTAACTTTATTGTTTTGGGTTGATTGTGAATCTAAGGCAAACTATGAAGCTTTTGGAGAAATTGTTTCCTTTGATGCCACGTTTAATACAAACAAGTACATTTTTTACATGTTTTCGTTGTAATACATAGTGCGTGATAATGATTTGTGCTTGCGTGATTGTTTTTTTTAACATGCGTGATATTAATTATATATTGCGCAAAGATAATTTGGTTATAAACATTCGTTTTTTTTCTTTTGTTTTTTATAGGTACAATATTTTTTTGTGTCTTTTACCGGAATAGATAATCATTTTTGTAATGTTTCATTTGGTGTCGGTCTTTTGTCATCTGAAACAACTGATTCATATAGGTGGCTTCTTGAAATGTTTTTGAAGTCCTTTGGTTCTCAGCCCAAGTTTGTTGTTACAGATCAACACCCTGTTATGAAGATAACAGTTGAAACTATTATCAGCGAGTCCCGTCATCGACTCTGTATGTGACACATAATGATGAAAGTTGCCGATAAGGTTCGTTCTATAAGTTCTGATTATTGAGTTGCGTTATTATATATGAACTATTGCGCGCTTGTTGTGGTGAATCGCGTGAATATTATTTTTTAATTTTATCGTTTGACCTAGTAAAAATGAAACTTCTCACCATTTTTCTTATCTAAAAAGCGTTGATTCTTTTCATGTAGGGCCAAGTAACGGCCATTAACGGTGGTTTACAAACCGTTTGGCCTTATATGCTGAAATAACTTGTAGCATTCCAATAAAGTTTTCAATACTTAAATAACTTGTATATACAGCTTGGTAGGAATACTTTACAAATTACAATTCACTTAATAAAACGATCAAAAGAGAACTATCAAAAGAGAGAAATTGAAAAAAATAAAAAATAAAAAATAAAAACGATTACTATTCACTCCAAACACTATTCATTAACTTGTCTATTGTATATAGGGTAATAGTTGCGTGATTTTTGAAATAAGTTGCGTTATTATTTTCAATCTTTGCGTGATAATAAAACCAAATGCGTTATGTACATTATAATTTATTGCATTTTTTACTTTTTCATTTATTTTAAAGGTTGGGACAACTTTGTGTAATAATGATGATTTTAAAGATGCCACATGTAGCATTGTCTGGACGGATTCAATTGACCCTGATGTTTTTGATGCTGAGTGGCAAAAAGTGATGAGTAATCATGATTTGATATCTAATAAGTGGCTGAGAGATATGTTTGAGATGAGAGAAATATGGATTCTTGCTTATTTTCAAGACGCACATGTGCATCATTCAGAAAAATACGAAAAAATAACAGAAATATATGATATATGGTGCGACTTAGAAAAAAATATATATTAACGTATACTAAAAGTGTGAGTTTTTTTTTTTTGCTGCACATGTGCATCACACAAAAAAAAAATGAAACATTTAATTTTTCTTTAATATTTTCCAGAATTAAAGATAACATAATTCTAAGACTTTTAGTGCAATTCTTTTAGAAAAATATTAACATATGAAGAAGTTATAGAAGTTTTAATATGTGTTTTCGCGTTTTCGTAATATATATGTGTTTTCGCATGATTCTAGCCCTATATATATGGGTAAGGATCCTGCAAATACATTTTTTTTTACGAAAATACGAAAACAAATATTAAAACCTGCATAACTTTTTCATACGTTAGTGATTTTTTATAAAATTCGCACCAGAAGTCTTAGAATTATGTTATCTTTAATTCTGGAAAAGAATGTTAAAAAATTAATGGTTTTTTTTTCTTTTTTCGTGTGATGCACATGTGCATCATTATCATTAGTACTGCACAAAAACGAATTATCATGTGAAAAAATACTCCTTATGTTAAAAACATATTAAAAACACTAAAACATTTATGGTACTAAATGATACATAGTGCACATGTGCAACATATAATTCAAAAGTTATAAAATATTTTTTTCGTTTAGATCTAAAGATAACAAAACTATAAGATTTAGGGTGCAATTTCTTTTTGTTGGTACAAGATTCTTGGTCGTCATGTGAAGTATCAAGAACAAGACAAAGAGCTACGAGAATGTGCTAGTCTGAACTGACACGAACTGCCAGTTCGAGTCACACGAACTTGTCCGAACTGCAGTTCGGATGATCGTGTATTAGCGCATTCATGTTCAACTATAAATAGCATTTTCTTGTATAGAATTAAAAACACTAGTCAAATCTACTGTGTGAATCTGAGTGTGTATCCTGTTTGTAGGACCGATGATTACTCAGAGAAATAATCAAAACAAGAACTCTTTACTTGAAGATCACAACCATGCGGAATAAAGTTGTATCATACTTGTTTTTACTTAAGCTTTGTTTTACTTATACTTGTAGTTTGATTGTATTGATTGCATAAACTAGTGAACACAAGATAATAAATTTCTCGGTACTATTTGCATTAACTCAAGTTCAAACTGTTACAAGTGTAAGCACTGAAACGGGTACATGTGAATGAACTAGCTAACAACTATAAATAGTACTAAGGAGATCAACTACAGCCGTTGATCTCATACGGGCTAATCTAACCGTACATGAAAGTCAAACAATAAACTTACTAAAAGAACATTAGTAAACATACAAATGAGGAAATGTGCAAAATGCATTTATCTATAAGTAGGAGACGGCTAGGATGTGACTTTGGAAGAACAGAAGCTGTTGCAGGTCTGAATTCTGCAAAAGTAATCTTTCAGTACTTTTCCGGTTGAACTCTTTATACTGTTGGATAAAAGAGTTCACCCGGAAATGTTCTTCCGGTTGAACTTCCGGTTGACAAATCTTCCGCTTGAGCGTCTTCCGCTTGAACATGTCTTCAACCGGAAATCTTCATCTTGAACCGGTTGACTCAGAAATTCATTTCCTTACAATCTCCCCCTAAGATGATGCTGCCAAAATTTATCCTCTGTATGTTGTTCTTCAAAAATTCACTGTCTCCAAGAGCTTTACTCTTCTGGAGATGGCGGCCTTTCAAATTGAACTCTTGTTTTGTTCAATTGTCTCATGATCCTCCTGGTTTGAAAATTGAAGGTTGAAAGAAGAGGTCTTTTAGCAATGGACTTCTTTCTTCCAGGTGAAACACCAGTGGCAGGATCAGCAGATGATTTATCAGTTTCAATTGGGACCTTTTCTTTCCCTTTATCTGCTTGAGACGATGCTTGAACAGAATTGGTTGCGGCTATCTCAGTGGGTTCAGAAGGCTTTGTTGGTGATATGGTGGGTGGTTTCATGGCTTGTGGCTGTGGAGTTGAGGAGGTGGAGTTTTTAGGTGGAGATGAAGGTTGATTATACTTCCAAATAGATGGACAGGGTTTAGGCTTGGCAGGGGTGATATCAGTCCAGTTATCTATCCTAAATTTTGGATGAATGTATTTAGGCTTGGTAGGTCTAGATCCCCTGGGCCTTGGGTTCATTCCCCTGGGTCTATGGGAGTAAAATCTGGAAGATGGAGTGGGAACATGGGAGGCTGGTTGCTTGAGTCTTTCCAACAAGTTGGAAGGGAGAGACTCGGCAAGTAGGTCAGAGGCATCAAAAGGTTCAGGTTTAATGTATGTAGATGAGGGGTTACCTGTGACTGTCTCAGATGGCAAAGGCATTTGGAGACTTGGAATCACAGCAAACTCTGCTCCTTTCACTTGTTTGAGCAGCTCATCTACAATTTTGCAAGTGTCTTTTGCCTTCATCTTCTCTACTTCAGCAGCAGGCTTGAGACATCTGATGATAGCACATCTCTTGATCCTTTCCAATAGCTCCAGGTTGTCTAAACTTTTGTTCAAGACAGTTGGCATTCTGGAGGCTATGTTGATCAGCCTGTTTTTCTCCTGTTCACTTAATTTAACAAGGTCATAAACCTGCATTCTCCATTCAATCGATCTCTTCCTTGCTTCATCTACCAATCCTTCAACCACAAAGTCATTTGATAGAAGATCCAGGTCTGCCAAAAATTGTTTGTATTGCAAATTTGATTTGGCTTCCTCTGATCTTATCCTGGCTTGATTTTCTTCCCAGTCATGGATGAATTCTTCTTCAATCAGGTTATCCATAGTCTCTTGTTCTTCTGACTGGTCAGAATCAACCATAGTATCTATTACCCTTGGTTGAGGAGTTATGCAATCTTCACTCTCCTTCAGTCTGATCATCCTCCTAGGTTTGGTTTGTTTCTTTCTTTTGAAGCTCAAAGGAGGCTCTGAATCGGAGGTGGAGTGCAGTTGGATCAATGTTTCAGCAATCTCAGCTTCTGTTGAGTTTTCCGGTTGAGTCTCTTCCGGTTGAGCTTTTTCCGGTTGAGTCTCTTCCGGTTGAACTTCAGCCGGAAATTTTGTACTTAGTTCTTTCAGTACAGTGCTGGTATCCTCTCCTTCTTTTTCACCTTCAACTTCTTCAGTCTGAGTGACTGAAGCATCATCATCCACATCTTCATGAACCACATCAACAACTGGTTCAGAGAAAATGTTAGTTGTGACCTCATCCACTTTAGATTTGGCAAATGCCTCCTCTTGTGGGATAATCACATTGGTCAAGAAGTGCTTGACCTGCAGAATGCTCACTGGCTGAGCACCTGCAACTAAAATTGTTGCTTCAATCATTCCCAACAGGCTTGGATCCTGTGGAAATACCTTCATGAGTGAGCTCATCTTCACCTTGGTTAACCCATCAGCAACTGAAAAGGGATCAACTTTAGCCAATTTGAAGGCTGTATGCCTTACATCTTCAGGTAAAGGCACTGTTTGATCAAGTTCTTCTTCTTCAGTTGTGGTTGCAGCAGCAGTAGTAATAGGTGTTGGAGGATTAGTCTTCTCCCCCTTTTTGGCAGCATCAGCTTCTACAGCCTGACCTCCAAAAGAAAATGGGTTTAAAGAACTAACCTCAGTAGTATGCTGTGCAACCGGTTGAAACTTTGGTGCAGGGGAAGTTTCCGGTTGAGCAGTTGAGGCTTCAACAGGAACTTCTTGAGCTTGAGCAGCAGCAGGAGTGGTCATTACAAGGCTGGCAACAGTCGAATTGAAACTGGTTACCTGAGCCTGTAGTGATTTGTACAATGCCGTCAATTCTGTAAGTGTTAAACTATCCTCAACTGGAGTTTTACCAGTATCATAGGAAAAAGATGGACCATCAACCCTATGTTGATCAAGTCCACCACCCTGGTTTTCTTGGCGCCTGGGATTCCCCTTAACTACAGTTTTCCCTTTAGGATCCACTAGGGGATCTTCCGGTTGAACTATAGTATGGGTTGCCATGGATTGGGTCTTATGAATGTTACCACCAACATCAAAGTTCAATGAGAAACTTTGAGTGGTAGCAGCCCTTTCCACATGAATCTCATCTAAACTCCTGAGATTCACCTCCTGGGGTGAATGTGGGTTAGATGTAGCAGTGTGAGTGTCACTCAGAATGTTCCCATGTAATGTGGTGTGTGGGTTAATAACACCATCATCTGTGACATCTCTTTCTACATCATCATTCACAGGTGAGAAGTGTGAAGTGTAGGGTGAGAAAGTGGATGGGGATTGTACATCCATATGAAATGACTCCCCCTCAGAAGAAGGTTCATCAACAAGTTTAAATCCCAATTTAGCTGACCCAGTTGGCTTTGTGCCAAGGGTTGGTTCAGGGCTGGAGGCAATGGGTTGCAAGAGAGGAGTAGGCTCTTGCACAACCTTTTTGAGCCTTTTGAGCTTTGTAGGCTTTGGGGAAGGGGGGATGGTGGGAATTGATGGTGGGTCTAAATCTCTTCTCCTTTTTCTTTTGAAAAATATGGTTGAAGTATCAGAAGGAGAAGGTGGTTGATTAGTGGTGGGTTCAACTACTGTGGATGGTACAGTGTTGTCCACTGGAGCAAGTTGCTTTTCAGAAGCATGTGTTTCCGGTTGAGAACTAGGTTCTCCATGTTCAACCGGAATCACCCTTTGGATTGGCATGGGATGGTCAGTGTCCCTCCCAAGGAATGGCTTCTTGTTGGTGGTTAATTTGGAAAATGTGTTTTCAGATAATGCTCTTGGAACCAGCATCATGTTTCCATCCAAATTAATTTTGGGGTACTTTTCTTGCAAAATGTAAGTTAAAAATCTTGGGTACATGTAAAAAGCAAAGTTCTTTGCATTACCCTTTAAAGCATTAAAAATTACAGCAGAAAAATTGTATACCTCCCCTTTCACCACAGCATAGAAGGCAGAAGCTTGCTCAACAGCCATTTCATCAAATCCTGATTTCTTTGGCGACAGGCACACCATGATGGTGTGAGCCAGAAATCTCCATTTGTAGGGCATTTGACCCTTGTGGACAGTGGCAGTTCCTTCAGTAGCACCACCATAGCCAATTGCTTTGAGCAGGGCCATGTATTGCTTGGCGGTTCTGCGAACATATCCATTCTTGTCGTTCAACTTCAGCAATTCCCTAATCATCGATTCAGTGATGAGAACAATTTCCCCTTTTACAGTTGACTTCAGCGTATCCTCCTCTACATCGTCTACATCCTTCTCGAGCAGTTGGATGTTCTTCCAGAATTCAGAGAGAATTTCCTCATATAAATAAACCACAACAGTGAGTGCGTGATTCAGATATGAAGTTTTGAGGAAATTGATCATCTCGGTGAAGGTTTCAGCATGTGTAGGGTTCACTGGTTCGTCAAGAAACGCAACTAGGTTGTGTTTAAGTGGGAAAGGATCATTCTTCACTGGTTGTTTCCCCTTTGCTTTGGACTTTGGTGACATTGTTGATTTACTATGAGAGAATTGTGGGAGTAGAAAGAAATGGTTCTGAAAATTTCTAGGTTTTCGGATTTTGAACGGTTTCTTGCTTTTGGATTATGAGGAGTGTTGAAGGGGTTGTGGGTATTTAACTGGTGGGTTTAAAGATGGGTGACAGTTATCAGCGATGGGATAAAGTACGCTGAGTCACAGGAGAGAGAAAGAAAAAGTGCAAGTGGGTCCGCAAAAAAAATGTGCTTCAGGTGGTTGTACAATACAACTTTCTGTTGCGTGTCTTTAGAATTTAATTCGGACAATAAATTGAAGCACTTTAAATGCACAATCCGCTTGAGAATATGAGCCTCAACTGGTGAATTAAATGATTCATTTAATGCAAAAGATTTTTCCGGTTGAGATTCAAGCGGAGAGTTTTTCTCTCCAAACAACAAAATTTCTTTCCGTTTGAAAGTTGAACCGGACAGATTTTGCCGGTTGAAAATTTTTCCAGTTGAGGTTGTCAACAGGAAATAAAATTTCCGTTTGAAAAATTTTCAATTTTAATCTGAACTTTCTAATAAAGAATTGTTGTTCCTTTTACCAGTTTCAGAAATTTGGATGGTGTGATCAAAAATTGAGTTTCCGGTTGAAGATGACTTTCCGGTTGAGATTCAACCGGATGTGTTGAACTGGAAAGTTCAACCGGAAGACAGAAAAACACTTGATTTTGAAAATTACATGTATCAGTTATCATAGTTTAACAGTATGACCTGACTATGATTGAAAAGGTGTCTAACTGATACAGAAACTTTTCTTTTTCCTTTTCTTTTTGTATCAAGAGACGGGCTCTTTGACACAAAATGGTCTCTTTTATTAAGTTTGTGAAAACAGTTTAATCAGTCAAAGTTCATCATACCAATGGCACTAATGAGATAGAAAAATCTAGCTTCATCAAATGCTTTGGTAAACAAATCAGCCAATTGTTGATTTGTATGAACTTTAACCATTCTAATTAAATGTTTCTCAGCACAATCTCTAATAAAATGGTACCTGATATCAATGTGTTTTGCTTTTGAGTGTTGAACAGGATTGTTTGTGATTGATATAGCACTGTTGTTGTCTGCTAGAATTGGAGTCTCCATGAACTTCATGCCGTAATCCAACATTTGATTCTGAATCCATAAGACTTGACTGCAGCAGCTTGATGCAGCAATATATTCAGCCTCAGCAATAGAAGTAGATACACAGGTTTGCTTCTTGCATTGCCAAGACACAAGTCTTTCTCCCAAAAATTGGCATCCTCCAGTAGTAGACTTTTTATCCAAGTTGCAGCCAGCATAATCACTATCAGTCTAAGCTTTGAAGGAGAAATCTGAATTCTTTGGATACCACAACCCAAGCTTTGGTTGTCCTTTAAGATATCTAAAGATTCTCTTCACTGCTAACATGTGTGATTCCTTTGGTTGACACTGGTATCTAGCACATAAACAGACACTAAACATGATGTCAGGTCTGCTAGCTGTGAGATAGAGCAGTGATCCAATCATTGCCCTGTAGAGATGAACATCCACTGGTTTTCCACTTAAGTCACTGTTTAACTTGTGGGAAGTGGAGATAGGAGTTCTTGAGGTTGAAACAGACTGCATATCAAACCTTTTTAGCATATCTTGAATATATTTTGACTGATTCAAGAAAATTCCATTTGCAGTTTGTTTCACTTGTAGGCCTAAGAAGAAATTCAGTTCACCCATTGAACTCATTTCAAACTTAGATTGCATCAATCCCTCAAACTCTTTGCATAAGGCAGCATTGGAAGAACCAAAGATGATGTCATCAACGTAGATTTGTACCATCAAAGTATCTTTGCCATCAGATTTCACAAACAGTGTTTTGTCAATAGCTCCTCTCTTGTAGCCATTCTCTAGGAGATAGTTTGAAAGTGTTTCATACCATGTCCTAGGAGCTTGCTTGAGACCATATAAAGCCTTAATTAGCTTGCATACCTTGTTGGGGTAATGAGGGTCTTCAAAGCCAGGAGGTTGCTTGACATACACATCTTGTTCCAAAAGACCATACAAAAAAGCACATTTGACATCCATTTGAAATACCAGAAAGTTTTTGAATGCAGCATAGGCAAGAAATATTCTGATTGCTTCAAGCCTGGCCACAGGAGCAAAAACTTCATCATAATCAATGCCTTCTTCCTGTGTATAGCCTTGAGCTACAAGTCTGGCCTTGTTTTTTATCACAATTCCTCTGTCATCCTTCTTGTTTCTGAATACCCATTTGGTTCCAATTGGTTCTTCACCTTCAGGTAGGTCTACCAATTCCCAAACCTTCTGTTTATTGATCTGAAACAGTTCCTCTTGCATTGCCTCTACCCAGCTTTCATCTTCCAATGCATCATTGATCTTTGTGGGTACTTCTTGAGACAGAAATGCAGCATGTAGGCAAATGTTTGCATCAATAGACTTACTTCTTGTCAGCACGGGAGCTGACAAGTCTCCTATAATGTTCTCCCTTGGATGGTTCTTACTAACCCTTCTATCAGTAAACATTGGAAATTCATGGCTTCTTCCATTGTGAGGAATATTGAGTTGAGGTAATAACTCAATATTGTTGGTTTGTGAAACAGGTTCTGAAACTTCAGTTGGTTCTTGAGAACTGGGGACTGAATCTGAGATTAGATGCTCAAAACTGTACTCATTTGAACCAGCATCAGTTGAATCATTGGATTCATTGTTCTCAAAATTTTCTGAAAAATTGTTTTCCGGTTGAGTCTCAACCGGAGATTCTACTGCTACAGGATCCGTTTGAACTTCAACCAGAAGTTCAACCGGATGAAGTTCTGCATCAGCAAGAACAATTTCAGAGGCTTTCTTTGAATTGTTGGATTTCACAGGCTTGGTGCTGATCGATGAAAAGAAGGTAGGCTACATTTGCAGTCCTTTGGTGTTCATCTGCCAGATATTATCAGCTGACCTCATGTGATTATGCTTAAGTTCCTGTTCCTGCACTGTTGAACTCAATGGCTTCTCAATGGTAAAATTGAAAGCAGTGGTTAGTGCATCTATATCAAATAACCATTCTGGTTGAGATACAAAATTGTTAAGAGATTTCTCATTAAAAGTTACATTAATGGTTTCCTCAACAATTTTAGTACTTTTATTGTATACCCTGAATGCTTTTGACACACCAGAATATTCAACAAAATATCCTTCATCTGCCTTTTTAGCAAACTTAGGCAACAACCTATTAGTTATCAAAATAGTAACAGGACATCCAAATGATTTAAAGAAGTAAATGTTAGGTCTTCTACCTCTCCAAAGCTCATAAGCAGTTTTATTTTTACCCTTAACAATCAAAGTCCTGTTTTGGACATAGCAAGCAGTGTTTACTGCTTCTGCCCAAAATATCACAGGTAACTTAGAATCTGCTAGCATTGCTCTAGCAGCCTCAATTAATGTCCTATTTCTCCTTTCAGCAACACCATTTTGCTGTGGAGTTCTAGGAGCACTGAATTGTCTAAGAATTCCCTTTTCCTCACAAAATGAGTTCAAAACATGATTTTTAAACTCAGTGCCATTGTCACTTCTGATTGTCTTAACTTTCAATTTTGCTTGATTTTCTAAAGATACAATTAGTGTTTTTAACAATTCAGCAGTTTCATCTTTTGTTTTTAAGAAAAACACCCAAGTATATCTTGTGAAATCATCAATAATGACAAAACAATATGACCTTTTTCCTAAGCTCATCACTCTAGTTGGACCAAACAAATCCATATGCAAGAGTTCTAGAGGTTGAGTGATAGAAGACTCAGTTTTTGGCTTGAAAGAGGTCTTGTGTTGCTTACCCTTGAGGCAAGAAACACAGTGTTCAGAACAATTGAACTGCTTGTTAGGAAGACCCTTAACCAAGCCAAGATTCACTATCCTGTTCATGTTCTTAAAGTTAACATGACATAACCTCCAATGCCATAAATCAGATTCATCCACTGAGGCTTTGGATATAAAGCATGCAATGCCACTTGCTGGAGTGGCAGCAGATAGATCCAAAATATATAGTCCTTCTCTCCTAGGTGCTCTGAGCAACACAAGTTCCTCAGGGATGTTAACACCAGGTTTTAAGACTATGGCCTCTCTCTCAGTGAACATCAAATTCAAATTCTTGTCACACATTTGTGAGACACTAAGTAAATTGAAATTTAATGTATCAACAAAATTTACCTTATCAAAGGTAAGCTTCCCATTACTAACAGCACCTTGTGCAGTAATGTGTCCTTTTGCACTCCCAAAGGCTACAGGACCTCCGTTTATGTTTTTGGGGTTTTCCAATACATGCTTATTTCCTGTCATGTGGCAAGTGCATCCACTATCAACAACCCATAGGCTTTGTTGGCCTTTATTATGCACCTACACACAGAGAAAGTTGGTTAATTTCTAAAGGGAACCCAAGCCTTTGAGGTCTTGGGCTTGCCAGAAGCATCGTAATACTTGTACTCTTTAAGTACTAAAGTATTTTGTATTGGATCCTCATTCAACAGATCATCTTGATCAATGTTCAAGTGTTCAGACTGTTCACTTGATTGACATTGTCTGTTTGTTTTGCTAAGCCTTCTCTCAGCAATCTTCCTCTCTCTGTATTCCCTATATTTCTTTTGTTTATTGGTCAAAACCTTTGGTAACTCATTGGGTGAGGTGTAGGTTTGATCAACACTAGTCACTGGTGAGATTCTAGCATTAAAGTTTGAAAATTTGTTTGACTGGCTAGATCTCTCACTGTGAAATACAACAGTGGCATTTCCATTTGAACTAGAGGGAATTTCCGGTTGAGAGTTGTGCTTGTTTTTCACAAAATTTTCTCTAGAGGTGGTCTTGCCTCTAGATGGGTTTCTCCTTCCTTGACCTTCAAAATGGTCATACTCATCAGTGAACTGAACCCTGGGTCGTTGTCTAGGTGCAGTAACTGATCTGAGTGTTTTGGAGATTTCCGGTTGAACTTCATTTCCGGTTGAAAATTTTTCCGGTTGAAGTTTAGCCGGAACCCTGTTCGGTTTTAGGACTGAAAAACTTCCATTTTTGTTGTTCCCAATTAAAACTTTGTTTGACTCAGTATCAAAATACTTCAATGTGTTACTTCTTACAGGTGAAGTTCTACCTGTAGATTTTTTCTGAGTAGAAACAGTTTTGGGTTTTAACAAGTTTTGGAGTTTTACTCAAAGGATTGAATTTGCACATTGCAGCCATGTGCCCTTTCTCACCACAGAAAACACATTCAAACATTTTTCTTTGGTAAGTGTTTGTGTTTTTGGTTGATTCTTCATTTGTGACCTGGTGGTAAGTTAGCTTACCCATTTTCTCAGTTTCACTGGGTTTTGGCTGCTCAGGTAGTTTACCTCCAACTTTTGAGTCTTTGGGCTCATAAATAGTTGGTGGTGGAAAAGCAACTTTTGGTTTTAAAACCTTGGATTGGTCAACAGATGCTGATGTGCTAGCATCTTTGACTTCACAGTTTGATAATGATTCAATAGATTTTGTTTCAGAAGAAGAAGATGTAGTGCTATCAACAGTTAGACTCACACTACACTCCTTCTGAAGTGCTTGAATTGGAGCAATAACAGGTGAGTATTCCTTGGGTGGTTCAACATTGTTGTACCCAATACCTGTTTTCCCATGCATTACCCCATTCCAAAGTTTCTCAGCTTTCTTGTTAGCTGTTTGGAATTTGTCACAGGTGAACAAGGCATCTTTTAACTTAATTTCAAGAACATCATTTTCTGCTTTTGCATCTTTTGTTTCTTGTCTTGAAATAGTTAGTTTGTTCAACAGATCCTCCAATTGTGTTTCCAAAATAGAGTTAGTTAGCTTCAAAGCATCAAACTCTTTGTTTAAATTTTCAATTTTGGTGATGTATGCATTTTCAGTTTTCTTAAAGCAATTCTTTAACTCATTCAAATTAGAAACTTCATCAATTAGATCAGTGTTATGTTTCCTGTATTTTGACACTTGTTCTATGCATGCAGGGCTGCATAGATTTTCCAAAACTTTTTCAGGAATCTCATTTACCTGTTCAGTTGAATCTTCTTTGGCCATCAAAGCATGGTTGATTGGCTCAAACTCAGTGACAAAGTCATCCCATTCATAGCATTCAGTCTGGTTAGCTACGGCTGCCACCACATTTTGATTTCCAAGTGGTTTTGGTTGTGTTGGCTGTTGGTTGCTGTTGCTGTTGTTATGTTGACTGCTATTGTTGTTGCTTCCATCATTTGATCTTTGTTGGACATTGTTGTTGTTATTCTGTCCATCTCTCCTTGGCTGCTTGCACTCCCTGGCAAAATGACCAAGTTGATGACAATTATAACATTTAGCTTTAGATTTATCCAACCCAATTGATGATCCCTTTGACCCTTTATAAGTTCTTCCTGTTCTCTTATAAAATCTTTGGGCTCTTACAGAAACCATAGCTAATTGAGTTAAAATGTCCATTTCTTCTAGATCATCTGCCCCTATACATTCCAAGTCTTCACGTGTGAATCCTTGAGATGAGTCAGTTGCCACATAGGCAGAGTGAGAGTTGTCAAACAGTGTTGAAGAACTCTCTGAGCATCTAGGTGACTCATTGAAACTGACTGAGGGTGAGTGATATTGAGAAGAATTTGAGATCTTTTGAAAATCAGTTGTAACCAAAGCAGTGGTTTGCAACTGTGGTGATGCTTCAGGAAAGTTGTTTTGCTTAAGATTAAGCTCCATTTCATAAGCACTAAGGACTCCATGGAGTTCACTTAGTTTAAGCTTTTTGAGGTCCTTGCACTCCCTAATGCTTACTGTATAGACAGTCCACATTGGAGGTAAGGATCTCAAGAACTTCCTGTTGGCATCAGCCTGTTCTGTTGTTACTTCTACCTTTTGCAATTCATCAAGAAGTGAAACAAATCTGAGATACTGGTTGGTCATAGATTCACCAGTTTTATAAGTGAAGTTTTCATATCTTTGTTTCAAAACATCCCTTTTGTTTTCCTTAACTTCACTAGACCCTTCATACATCTCACTGAGAGCATTCCACAAGCCATGTGCTGTCTTATATCCCTTGAACCCTACCAGTATAGAGTTGGGTAATGCAGCCTGGAGTGTCCAGTAGGCCTTGTGATCATATTCAAGCTAAGTATAATCAGCTTCAACATATCTGTCTAGTGGTTTTGGTATGTACACTTCGGCATCATCAGCAGATTGAACAGTTGGACTGTAAGGACCTACAGTCAACCTGTTCCAAATGCGTCTGTCTAGGCTTCTAACAAAACCTTCCATCCTGAGTTTCCAAGTATCAAAGTCATCAGGAGTGAAAATTGGTGGTTTGTTAGAGCTACCATTTAGTGAACCAAGAGTTAAGTCAGTCATTGTGAAAAACAGTTTGTAAAACAGAAAAGCTTATAAAAACTCAAGTGAGCAAGTAAAGTATCAACTTTGAAGCACTAGAAGTCTTCAAAGTCGAGAGCCAAAGCTCTGATACCACTTGTAGGACCGATGATTACTCAGAGAAATAATCAAAACAAGAACTCTTTACTTGAAGATCACAACCATGCGGAATAAAGTTGTATCATACTTGTTTTTACTTAAGCTTTGTTTTACTTATACTTGTAGTTTGATTGTATTGATTGCATAAACTAGTGAACACAAGATAATAAATTTCTCGGTACTATTTGCATTAACTCAAGTTCAAACTGTTACAAGTGTAAGCACTGAAACGGGTACATGTGAATGAACTAGCTAACAACTATAAATAGTACTAAGGAGATCAACTACAGCCGTTGATCTCATACGGGCTAATATAACCGTACATGAAAGTCAAACAATAAACTTACTAAAAGAACATTAGTAAACATACAAATGAGGAAATGTGCAAAATGCATTTATCTATAAGTAGGAGACGGCTAGGATGTGACTTTGGAAGAACAGAAGCTGTTGCAGGTCTGAATTCTGCAAAAGTAATCTTTCAGTACTTTTCCGGTTGAACTCTTTATACTGTTGGATAAAAGAGTTCACCCGGAAATGTTCTTCCGGTTGAACTTCCGGTTGACAAATCTTCCGCTTGAGCGTCTTCCGCTTGAACATGTCTTCAACCGGAAATCTTCATCTTGAACCGGTTGACTCAGAAATTCATTTCCTTACACTGTTCAACAGGAGTATGAAAAGGCTAACCAGGTTGTTGTTGAAGCTGCTGAGAAAGTAATTAGTCTTCAAGAAGAACTTTCGTCTTCGAGATGAAAGTGTTCTTTTCCGAGAAAATAATGAAATTTTAACAAGAGATGTTGATTATTTCAAGAGGAAATTGGAAAAGGTTACCAAAGAAGTTTTGGAAGAGTGTGATTTGAGAAGAAAACATAAGTTTGAATATAATGAATTATCGGATAATGAGTTTTCGGAAGAATTCATTGCTTCTCAGAAAGATTTGTTGGATGCTCAAGTGAAGATTTCTTAATTAAAAATTGAGATTCTGGATTTGCAACGTCAAGTAAAGAATTGTAATTTGTCACCAACATTTCTGAATTACATTTACAAATAGGGGAAGAGTGAAGAAAGTGTTACGGAGATGATTTACATGAAGTACCATCACCAGTTGATGTGTCAAGTATTCCATCTGCTTCTGTGAATCCAAATGAATAAATACATGATTACTCAAAGTTTGCAACTCCTACTCCTGTAAAGAAAAAGAAATCTAAGTCCAGAAAGAAGAAGTTTGAAACTGGCAACACCCCAAAGTTTGTTGTTGGTTCATTATTCTTGGAAGATGAACAAATATATTTGATAAGTGTGAGAAGTCTGTTGGTATTTCAAGTGAAGCTGAATTTGATAAATCTTTGATTCATGAGAACAAGCTGAAAGATATTTGTTGCTACCCAGAATCCCGGGGGGTGGTATTCTTCCTGGTTAGCGACTTCAAGATGTCTTGCAAGGTGCTGAAGTGTCCTACAAAACAAGAAACATCGTCAGCCTTGACACGAAGGGCCCCGAAGGGGGTCTTCGTGACCAAGCTCCGGCGTGAGAGTAAGAGTTTGCTTATCGGAAGTAAGCCGGAATAGTAGAGAGAGATTTAGAGAGTTGAGAGAACTTAGCTTTTTTCTGGCTTACTCTTTCCTTTTATACTCGAAGCTAACCTCGTTGCATTTAATGCTGCAGGGAGCATTTAATGCTCCTGATGTGTAGCTTCTCCTAATGACATGGAACACTGTGCGTACGGAGGCCTTTCCGTGGTCCGGGAAGCCCGTCCCTAGCTCCCTTTGTCCTTTGAAGCCGTCACATCGCCGCTCGCCTATTCCCGAGGCCAGCGCCAGTCCCATCCTGTCGGAGATGTACCTTTAAGGAATATTTTAATTCCTTTTGTTCTCATGCGGGCCCTTCCGCCCCTGGCGCTTCTCCTTTAAGCTTCGGATATATCCTTTATTGAGTCTTTGTCCTTCTTCGAGGCCATTCGTGGGTATATCCCAATAAGTCCCCCCTAGTCTCTAGTTCGTTCGAGAATCAAGGGTGAAGAACACTAGAGACTCAATTTTGACGGGCCTTTACCCATTCTGCGGTCCCTTTCATTTGCCTAGTTTTTTAAGGGCCTTCCGACTTCTCATTTACCCTGACTTTTTACCCTTTTTAACAGTTGTAAACATGTTTGGTGGTTGAGGGCAGTTTTCTTGTCAAGTCGGACACGTGTCACGTTGAGATTGAATCCCGTATCCCAATGAATTTCCCTTATTTATTAACCGCCGAGGGGATAGAAAAGGGGGTACCCGTTTTCTTCTACAATTGCCGGCGATTCCCTGCTACTTGTGCCATTTTTCCACAGGTTAGTCATCTTTCTTCGCCGGAATGTCTCGATCCGATCTTTCCTCTGTCGCGTCTGTCTTAACAGGGGGCGAGCTCGCGGCCTTCATCAAAGATTTCGACCTTCCTCTAGCTTTGAACCCTAGGGTTCCTTTGTCGGAGGACCGTGCCGGATCGACGCCCGATCGAGTAACCATTTATACTTCCGCCTTTCGTCAATGCAATGTCTAATATCCCCTGTCTTCCTTCTTGATTTCTGTTCTTAAGAGCTATGGGTGTCATTTTTCCCAAATACACCCATTGCTTTTTGCAAAATCATCCACTTCGAAGTTGCGTGCTTGTCCCTCTCTGGTCAGCCCTCCATTCCCCTATTTCGCCTTTTTTATAAACTTCGTTGGGATGGGGATTGGCTGACCTTTGAGAAGCGTCGTGCCCCGAAGTATCCTAGTTGCACCAAGTATATCTTGAATTGTGTTCATGATTGGAAGAACAATTATTTCTTTGTTTCCTCTGACTTTCTTGCTGAAGCCCTTCCCGTCCTTCCTACCGGAACCACCATTCCCGATTCTCCCCCTAAAGACGGTTATGATGCCGACCTATTGGAGCGTCTTATTGCCAACCCTTCATCCTGTCGGACTTTTAGTGAGGGGCTTCTGGTGATGGCCGGCCTTAGTAGGAAAGGACTCCCTCCAGGCCACCATTTTGTGGTTTTGAAAGTTGGAAAAGGTGTGTGGTTTTTATGCCCCTTACAAATGCTTTTCATGGCTGTTTCTTATTTTGTATTTGCTTCTTTTTTTTTTGCAGAGATGAGTTTGAAGAAGATACTTGGAGCCGTGGGCAAGGGGTTTGATTTCACTGCTGTCCCTGCTGCGAAAGGTAGTGCCAGCCGTTCCGGACCTCGCGTTTCTTTTGCTGATGATCATGCCGCTTCTGACGTTGATGTTGGGTCTTCTGATACGATTAGTGCCTCGTCGAGTGTTGATCCTTCAAGCCTTGAAGGCCTTTCCGAGACTCAGAAACCTCTGAGCAAGAAGCGTCCCCTGCCTGCTTCTGATTTGCGGATTACCAAGAAGCCTACTCTCCATTTGAATCTCAGAAGTGGGAAGAAGACTGTGGCATCTCTATCTGTGGAAATGCATGCTCCTTTTGTTGAAGCTTCTACTCCATTTCCCGCTTTTTCTTCTCCTGATGTGAAGCTTAAGGATCTTGCCCCTTCTTCTAGTACTTCACCCATGTTTCCGGAGTCGGCCGTTAGGACTCCCGTTCAAACTGGTATGTCTTTTTCTTACTCTCCCCCTAGGGTTGTTGATTCCACTCCTGCCAGCTTTGCCAGGTTAATTGAGCTATTTGGGCCTTCTATTTGTGGCTCTTCTAGCCTCTTTGATTTTCTCCCCTCTTATGACCGGTTATTAGAATTTCAAGATGATCTTCCGAAGGACGAGTCGGAGCCTTCATTTGATCCTTATGATTCTGATGGTGTTGACCTCCTGACTGACTCCACAAAGGACCTTCCTTACATTCCCGACTGGCCCATCAAAGAGGGGACCATTATTCTCGGTCATGCGGCCTGCGCCACGTTTATGAGGAGGGCCCTTCCACCTACTGAGCGCTGGACAGCCAGTGCTGTTGAAACCTCTTAGCTGAGTGCCCACTTTGCCTGTACTGCTGTCGAGTCCTTCAAGCTTAATACAGAGGTCTACAAAAGATTGTCCTAGACTGATGCTCAATTTAGGAAACTCAAGACAGCGTATGACAAGCAGCAGAAGGAGTTGAGGGAGGTTTTGGGGGATAAGCTTAAGTTGTTAAAGGATTTGAATGATCTTGAAGTTGAGCGGTTGAGGGTTGATGATCTAAAGGGGAAGATTGTGTCGCTGGAGACGGAGGTTGGAGTGGCGACTCATCGCTTGGGAGAGATGGAGGAGTTGAACCAGCAACTGAAAGCCCGGGACACAGCCCTTGATGAACAGAAGAAGTTGTTTGCTGATCAGCAAGTAAGCCTTTTCTGCCCCTTCTCTCCTTTTCCCAAGTTTTATTATTGTTGTATATTTTTTGCTTATGTTGTCTATTTGCAGGATGCCTTGGCAAGGATGCCATCCACCTATCAGACTGCCAGCTAAGAGCGTGATGCAGCCTTGGCCACAGCTGATACTTTGATGAGGGACCTTGAGGGCCTAAGGGCTAAGGTTGGGGCCCTTACTCGTGACGTCGTTGGGACCAGTGTGACCCGTCTTGAGAAGGAGTGTCGCTGGTTGATTACTGAAGGCCTTTGGAAGGCAGTGAAGCGGATCCACACTTCCTCCCAGTACGCCGCCCTTCTTAAAGAGCTTGCTGATTCTTACTCCACTGTGGGGTATCAGGTTGGTCTTTCTGTCGGCTACCACTTTTCCGCTGAAGGAATTTCGAAGGAGGAGACTCCTTTTTATGATGAGACGGTCGAGGAGAAGATGCAGGAGGCTGGTGGGAACCTTGCCAACGCATCCTTTGATGTGTTGGCTACCATGGCGTCCCACCCTGAATGGTCTATTGAGGAGCTTGATGATTTTGCCTCTATTGAAGACCCTACCACTACTGGCCCCTAAGTGAAGCTTTGTTATGTTTTTATGACTTGGTCTGTACTGATATATTAAGACAAGTAATTTGCCCCTTCTATAGACGCTCTGTTTGGTTGACGGGGCTGTTAGCCGTTGTCTTTTTATCGTATTAAATGCTATGTTTTATGCTTATGTGCTTTATATCTTTTTATTTGACTTTAACCTTTTTGAAGGGCGTCCCCTTAGGTTTTTTCAAATGGATTTTTGCTTAGCATTTTCTCAAGGATAGGGATATTTTCTATCTTTGGTATCGTCCTTCCTTTAGAATGTGCCCAAGCGACCCTTGTGAGGTCTTCCAGAGGCTTTAGCCTTTTCTATTAAGGTCGCCCTGTGCTGGCCCGTAGGCTTTTGGAGGACTTGGCCCTTGTGAGGCCTGTATTTTTTTTTAAAAAACTTGTTCTACTTAGTACTTTTTCAAACTTTGTTTCTACATATTTGCCATATGGTTTTCGCTGCTATTAGAGCCTTGTAGGCATTTTGATGCCTTGAGATGGAATTTCTTGAAAATTTGGCCCTTCACTAGTGCCATATATTGTCAGATAGTGTAAGTTGCTTATACAAAATCTTGCCTATTATACTAGACATAACTATCTGATATTACATTAGAGTAATTCATAAATAGTACTTCTTCAGCTGTTGGGTGTTCCAAGTTCTTGGGATGTCAAGCTCGTCAACTGTGGCTAGCCTATGGGCGCCTTTCCCATTTGCCCATGTGACTTTGTAGGGCCCTTCCCACTTTGGACCCAGCTTGCCGCAATTTTCTTGCCTGCTGGGTTCATTTTCTCGCAGCACCAGGTCCCTTGTTTTAAAGGTTACCCCTTTGACCCTTTTGTTGTATTGTCTCTCCATTTCTCTTTTTGTAGCGGCTTCTCTGATGGTTGTTATTTCTCTTTTCTCTTCCAAGAGGTTGAGGTTGAGACGAAGGTCCAACTCATTTTGTTGCTCGGGCTTATTTGTTCGTTCGGTGGGGTTCCTGATTTCTGCTGGTATCATTGCTTATATCCCGTATGTGAGACTGAAGGGGCTTTCCCCTGTGCTCGACTTTGGTGTTGTTTGGTGAGCCCATAACACATGTGGGAGTTCTTCCACCCAACCATTCTTCTTTCTTCCCATCCTTGCCTTTATGCCTTCTGCAATGCTTCTGTTTGCCCTTTCAACCTGCCCATTACTTTGTGGGTGAGCCACTGAGGTGAACACTTGGTCTATTCCGAGTTCCCTGCACCATTTTCTGAATTTTTTGTCTGTGAATTGGCTTCCATTGTCACTTATCAAAGTTTGTGGTATGCCAAATCTGCAAACAATGTTTTCCCATGCGAACAGCAGGATTTGTTTACTCGAGATTGTGGTGAGGGGCTTAGCTTCTATCCACTTCGTAAAGTAGTCTATGGCAACAACCAGGAATCTTACCCGGCCTTGTGCTTCTGGGAAGGGGCCCATTATATCGATTCCCCATTTCTGGAACGGCCATGCTGAGCTTACCGGAACCAGGTCATGCCTTGGGTGCCTCGGAATGGGTGCATGTATTTGGCAGTTGTCACACCCTTTGATTTCATTTATCACGCTCTTGTACATGCCCGGCCAGTAGAAGCCGACCCTTTGTGCTCGGGAGACAATTGTTTTAGGGCCTGCGTGTAACCCGCAGATCCCAGCGTGAATTTCTCTTGTTACTGAAGCAGCTTCGCTTTCGTTCATGCACTTTAGGAGTGGGCCTAAGTAAGACCGTCTGTATAGACGGTCGCCTTCGAGGCAATAAAGAGTTGACTTTGCCCGGATTTTTCTTGCATCCTCGTAGTCTGTTGGCAATTTTCCTTCGAACAGATATTCCACCAGAGGGGTCATCCAGGATGTTCCTTCTATGGCCAATACATCTTCTCCCTCGATGGAAGGAGTTGCAAGTCTCTCTATTTTCACCTCTTTGCCCTGGTCTTTGGATGACGCTGAAGCTATTTTACTCAGGGCGTCTGCCTTTTTGTTTTTTGATCTTGGGACATGGATTATCTTGTAATAAGAGAACTCACTGATGAGATGCCTGACCTTTTCGAGGCACTTCTTCATCTTCTCGTCCTTGGCCTCATAAACCTCATTTATTTGACGTTGTCACTAGCATTGAATCAACATGTGCTTCTAGATTTTTGGCCTTCATTTTTCTGGCCATTCTTAGGCTAGCCAGAAGTGCCTCGTATTCTGCTTCGTTGTTAGTGGATGTGAAATCAAATTTGAGTGAACTTGAGATATCTTTCCCTTTTAGGCTTGTTAATATTAGCCCTGCCCCACAGCCTCCTTCGTTTGAAGCGCCATCAGTGAACAGCTTCCAGGTCTGATAAGGGGTTTCTCCTCTCTTACCCGTTGAGGGAAGGCCATCTTTTAGTTCTTCTTCTGGGGGTATTTCTACTAGGAAATCTGCGAGAACTTGGCCTTTCATTGCAGTTCTGCCTTTGTACTCTATTTCATAGTTTCCTAGTTCGATAGCCCATTTTGCTAGCCTTCCTGATACTTCTGGTCTTTTGAGCGCAAGCTGCATAGGTTTGTCAGTTATTACTTGTATAGGGTGTGCTTGGAAATACCTGGCTAGCCTTCTTGAGGCATGAACGAGAGATAGTGCAAGCTTTTCGAGTGCTGGATATCTTTCCTCTGGACCTTTGAGGGTCCTTGATAGAAAATAGATTGGTATCTGCCCCTTGCTTCTTTCTACTATCAATACCGAGCTCACTGCTTGGTCGGAGATGGCCAGGTACAGCCTCAGAGTTTCCCCTTGCCTTGGAATGGCCAGCATCGATAGCTCGCAGAGGAAGGATTTGATGTTGTTGAACCCTTCTTCAACTTCTGATTTCCATACAAACTGATTTTTCTTCAAACACTTCCTTAATGTTTTGACCAGGGGCTTGGTCTTATCAGCCAGCCTTGAGATGAACCTCCCCAAGGCTACTAGCTGCCCATTCAAACTTTGTGCCTCCTTCAGAGTTCTTGGCGATCTGAGGCGAGTAATGGCTTCCACCTTTTCAGGACGGGCCTGAATCCCATCCTTTTTTATTATCACTCCCAGAAATTTTCCTTCTTCTACCCCGAATGAACATTTGCCGGGGTTCAGTTTCATGTTGACCTCCCTGAGGGTCTCGAATGTTTCTCTGATGTCTTGGATCATATCTCCTTCCCGCTTGCTCTTTATTACAACATCATCCACACATACTTCCAGGTTTTTGCCTATTTGTTCTTGAAACAACCAATCCATCAATCGTTAATATGTTGCCCCGGCATTTTTTAATCCGAAGGGCATTTTCGTGTAGCAATACGTGTCGTCGGGGGTGTGGAATGCTGTTTTTTCTTCATCCCCCTGGCCATTCTGATTTGATGGTAACCCTTATAAGCATCCAGGAAGCACTTGAGCGGGAAGGTGGCCAGTGCATCGATCTTCGCATCGACTTCTGGTAATGGGTAACAGGCCTTTTGGACATGTCTTGTTAAGGTCAGAGAAGTCTATGCACATTCTGAGTGTCTCGTCCGGCTTTTTCACCATGACGGGGTTTGCGACCCACTTCGGATATTATATTTTTCTCACTATTCGTGCGGCCAGTAGCTTCTTCGCTTCTTCGCTTGCGACAGTGGCGTGTTCAGTGCATAAGCTTATGAACTTCTGTTTGGCTGGTTTTGTCCCTTCTGGGATGTTGAGATGGTGTTCTTTGTACTTCGCGGGTATCCCCTCCATGTCGCTACATTGCCAGGCGAAGATGTCTATATGCTTGAGCAGAAGCTCCTTCAGAGCCGTCTTCCACCTTCCTGGTAGCTGGGCCCCCACCTTAATGGTTTGCTCAGGGAACTGGTCGTTCAGAACCCAGTTTTCTATTCCTAGTTTAGGGGTTATGCTTGGCATCCAGGATACACTTGCGACTATTTGAGTGGCGGATCCTACTGTCGCGATTCCCCCTGCTATGGGAAACTTCATCATCCCATGCGCTGTGGAAGTAAGCGCCCGCAGGGCCCGTATTCCAGGTCTTCCAAGGATGGCATTGTACTTGGAGTTACCCCTTACGATTGAGAACGTTAGGTCAATTGTCCTTCTGGTGAACCCTTCCCCAAATGTTACTAGGAGGGTGATTTTTCCCAATGGCCTGACCACTTCCCCTGAGAACCCTATGAGGGGCATGTATTCTTCTACCATTCCCTTCCTGACCTCTGGTCTAATCCTCACGAAACAATGCTCGTACATGACTTCGGCCCCACTTCCACCGTCAACATGTATTCTGGCCACTCGGTGGCCTGCTATATCAGCTGATATGTTTAAAGGGGCTTCTTGAGCTTCATCGGGGCCTAAAGCAGGAAAGGTGATGGATCTTTCCAGCCATGTGGACCCTTTGTCCCCCCTGAGTTTCACTGTTCTTTGGGACTCGTCATCGTCATAGTCCCTTCTTCTTATCATGTCTATGTACTCTGGTTCGACCTTTGCTGACCCTTCTTTCCCCTTAGCCTTCTCGCTGCCCTTGATCTCTCTTACCAGGTGGGAGAGCTTTCTTGACTTGATTGACAATTCAATCTCCTTCCTCAATTGTATAAAATCATCAGTGGAGTGACCATTGCCTCTGTGGTACTCACAGAATTCATGAGGGTGGGCCTTGCTTCCATACTTGTTTGGGCGAGGCTTTCCTAATGGGAGAAGCTCCTTCTCAGTGGCGAATATCTCACTTGGAGATTTCATGAGTGGTGTGAATTTATCAAAGCAGATTGGTCATACCTGAGGATGATTCTAGGGCCCTGCCGCCTCTAGAGCCGTATGGGGACCCTGACGGTCTTTTCTCTGGGGTCCCTCGAGTTCTAGTTTGTGGGCCTCCATGACGGGAGTCCGTCCTTCCCTTGGGGTAGGGGCTTCCGTTGTCTCTTTTCGCTCCCCATTATTTTGCTTTCTGACCAGTGTCTTTGCCCCTTATGTAGGCTCGGACGCGATCCATGAGGGCATCAAAGGTTGCAGGGAATTCTTCTCCCAGCTTTTCGCACAGTTGGGAGTTTCTGACGCCCTGTATGAAGCCACTTATCTTCATTACCTCCGGCACATCCCTGATGTACATACTTTCTTCTATGTAGCGATTCATGAAGGCTTCCAGATTTTCTTCGTCCTTCCTGCGGATGTGGAGTATTTCGTTGGGGTTCCTCGTCGTATTCTTCTGCTGACTGAAGTACCTGAGGAACTTTTCCCTTAACTCTTCATAACTATCCACACTCTTGGGAGGTAAGGTATCAAACCAAATCCTCCCGTTGCATGTCAAGGTTGACACAAACATATGACACCACGTAGGTAAGGTCTAGGCCCCCGCAGCACCTGCGGCCTGGATAGCATGTAAGTGGTCATCCGGGTCTTGAGTCCCGTCGTATTTACCCACCGAGGGAGGTAATCTGATCTTCTTTTGGATTGGGGCCTCAGATATCCTCTCCGTGAAGTTGGAGGTGTCCCGGAGATCTGACGGTTTGTATGGTGTAGCCATGGGGTCTACTTCGTCGACCTTGTCTCCACCATCGGGGATTTTATGGGCGTCTTTCCCTTTGGCCCTCTCATCCAAGGCCTTCAATACCTCTATTACCAAGTTACCCATTTCCTCGGGGTTATTGTCAACCACCTTTGCCTTTACTTTCCTTGGCTCGTCTTCGTCTTGAGGCTCGTCGTGATCTGAGTAGCCCCCGTCATACCGACGGAACAGGTTTCTTGGCGGTATCTCCCTTTCTTTGTCCTTCTCTAACTTGAACAGCCGAGCTTTTAGTGTGTCCCAGTTGTTCTTGACGAACTCTGGGTGATGAGCTCTTCTTTTCTAGTGTCTTCTTCTCTTTCATCTCTTTCTTTCTCTGAGCTTTCTTCTGGAACTTCTTTCTTGCGTCGGAGACGAGGGTGAATCGTTTGGTGGTGAGGTCGATGGTGCTCTGGTCGGTCACTCCGGGCGTTTTGAAGCCCGGCGGAGGAACGACAGCGTCATCTTCTTCCGTCATTTCCACCAAAGTGTTTCCCTTAGAGTGATTTTAGACCAAAATATGTACCGGTCCCACGGATGGCGTCAATGTTGCGTCCCAGAATCCCGGGGGGTGGTATTCTTCCTGGTTAGCGACTTCAAGATGTATTGCAAGGTGCTGAAGTGTCCTACAAAACAAGAAACACCGTTACCCTTGACACGAAGGGCCTCGAAGGGGGTCTTCGTGACCAAGCTCCTGCGTGAGAGTAAGAGTTTAAGGAATATTTTAATTCCTTTTGTTCTCACGCGGGCCCTTCCGCCCTTGGCGCTTCTCCTTTAAGCTTCGGATATATCCTTTATTGAGTCTTTGTCCTTCTTCGAGGCCATTCGTGGGTATATCCCAACAATATTAAAGCTAAATTTACTAGAAAAGCTAATGAAAAGAATGTTTCTGATTCTAAAGTTGAGTCATCAAAGATTCCACCGTTCAAGTCAAAGGTTTGGGTTATGAAGTCAAGGATGTCTCAATGCACCATACAACACAAAAACAGAAGAAAGTTGATGTTAAGCCTATTCATCAACATCAACAACAATTGAAGAAACAGTTTGTTAAACCTGTTCAAATTCAATAAAAGCCAGATCAACAGAAGAAGTCGAATGTGTATACATCAAGAAATGGTCATTGTCATTATGAAGGTTCTTCAAGTGGTTCTTACTACTTACCACGAAGATCATCTCCTAGGTATGATTCATCTGATAATTTCTTTGATTCATTTGATTTCGATCATTCTTTTGGTTACTATGATTTTCCAGCCACGAATCATAGTTGGAAACCAAAATATTTTTCAAAATTTTCATCACAAATTCGATGCATGTCGTCAACCTGGACATCTGGCTGCAAATTGTCCGACGACTGCATATATCCACAACAGTGCAAAATGTGTGGATGAAAATGATAAAAATATTTATGAACCTTGGTCACAAAAGTTCCAAACAACTAGTAAGTTGTCTTGGTCAAAGTCAAAGACGCCTGTTGAGGGTTTTTTAGGTTCTGATTCAAAAATTTCATCATCAATGAAATGGAAACCGAAAGTTGTTTCCAAGGCCAACACAGACTATGTGGAAGACACTGGGCGACCCAACGCTGTTGAATCGAGTCGATCCCTGAGCGACTAATGCTTTATTTGGTGTCAGCGGGTATTTCAGGAAGACCTATCGGTAATTGAATGATTGTTGGTGGTGAAATATCTGTGATTATTTAAACTGAATTTCCAAATCAAAACTATGATTTTCTAAATGCTAAATTGCTAGTATTCGTGTTGATTGATCAATTTTTCATTTGTTTTTCACTGCGTCTTGTTTTGAGGGGGGGTTGTTTTTGAAACCTACAATATAGTGTGTGGTTTTTCGAATAGTAAAAATGAAAATCTAAAAAATAGAGTTGTCATTTTTAGGGGGATAAAATTTGAAAAGACAAAAATATTGAAAAATGCAAAAATACAAAAACATTGACAAAATGAGAAATTGTATTCAACATGATTGGAAAATGATGGTACATTGGCTAACGTTGTCTGACTCATGGATAGTGTAAGTAAAAAGCCATAAGACCATTATTCGATGTGCTAGATAGGCTCGGCAAATCAGAATGTATACAATTGTGATATACACTAAATCTGATGCTTGACCTAGTGGACAACATCTTGATGCGTATCTCATGATATATCAAGAAAAAAATATGTGAAAAGAAAAATGAGAAGTCACTGTGTATACATGTGTTCTTTTTGCAAAAATTTATTCTTTTATTATTTTCTTTATTTTCTTAATTGATCGGACTATCTCTACAAGTCCAGAAGACCGGCCTGATAGTTTTCATTTAAGGTTCTGCTTTATTTTCTTTGGTATTTTGTATAACTCATCAGACTTTCTCTGCGTGTACGGGAGTACCGACCTGATTGTTGTTGGGTTATACAATTTCGACTTGTTTTTATTTTCTTATTTGTTAAGTCCGAGGCCTTACCTGCGTATCGAAAGATCGACCTTAAGGTATACGATTTAACGTTCTTATTTCTTTTTGCATGGAACACAGTTGACTTTATCATGAATACAATCACTGTGTGTTAAATCACAAGTGAAATCGCAAAGTGTGATAAGCAAAAACATATCTGAGTATGTGTGATAGTGTGGGGTACACTGGTCAATGCAAATTTAATCAATACCTTAACATATCCAGATGTTATGAGTATGGTTATGCCTGAGTTTAAAGTTGGACAAATTATATCTGCAATCGACATGGCTTATGTGCTACAATAATTGAAATTGAAGTGTAGTTCAGCATGTTATGTCCAATATGATCCCTAGTTGTGATCTTTCTCGCAAAAGATAAAACTAGTGTCTGATTCTGTATTGCTTTTTTTTCATATCAGAAAATACTAAAAAGATTTTAGGTGTGTTTTGATATAAAGTTTTGAAAAATCAAAAAGATTTTGTTTCTTATTTGTTTTCGATTGATCAACACAGAATACGAAATCAATTTCAAAATCAAAATATCTTGGAGTCTCGAAGAGAAGTTTTGCGCCAAGATTATTTATGTTTGCAGGTTTCTATGTGCAAACAGAACATCACAACTTCAAGTCTTCTGAAGTTGTTGATAAAAAATTTACACGCACTACAATATCAAGTATTCGAGATCAAACTCATCAAACAGGTTGAGGGAGAGTTTGATTGAAGATACAAGATTATGTGGAATTTGATACTTCACATGTCGAGGGGGAGTTTGTTAGAACAAGGTTCCTGGTCGTCATGTGAAGTATCAAGAACAAGACAAAGAGCTACGAGAATGTGCTGATCCAAA
The DNA here is from genome assembly GCA_039602395.1 of Deinandra increscens subsp. villosa. Taxonomy (NCBI): domain Eukaryota; kingdom Viridiplantae; phylum Streptophyta; class Magnoliopsida; order Asterales; family Asteraceae; genus Deinandra; species Deinandra increscens. The sequence continues at coordinate 63,150,203 of JBCNJP010000007.1, read as the reverse complement.
CTGACACGAACTTCCAGTTCGGAGTCACACGAACTTGTTCGAACTGACAGTTTGGATGATCGTGTATTAGTACATTCATGTTCAACTATAAATAGCATTCTCTTGTATATAATTAAAAACACTGGTCAAATATACTGTGTGAATCTGAGTGTGTATTCTCTGTGGTTTTAATACAAGAGTCTTTGTATTTACATCTAGTGTTCTCGTTTAACATAGATTTCGATACGACCGAGTAGACAATCCATCGCTCACGCAATTTCACTTTTTAAAACTATTAATGTATACCATACGTATGAGATTTTTTTGGTGTGATGCACATGTTCATTCAAAATAATACAAAAAAAATGACAAAAATATAAGATATATGGTGCGACTTAGAAAAAAATATACTAACTCATACTAAGAATATGAGTTTTTTGTCATGCACATGTGCACCACAAAAAAAAAGAATAAAAAAATGTTATTTTTTTAATTTTTTTTAGAATTAAATATAACATAATTTAAGACTTTTTGTGCAAATTTTTAGATAATATATTAAGGTATGAAAAAATTATAGATGTTTCAAGATGTGTTTTTTAGGTTTTCACAAGAAATTGGTATTTACGCAGGATCCTCACCCTCATCGGCGGAATTAAGGGGGGGTCCGGAGGGTCCGTTGACCCTCCGGCCGGCAAAATTTTCAGAAGACCTGAGTACTCGACGGGAACTTTTTTTATAGTTTGACCCTCTTCTTTATCTCCAACAGAGTATTTAGAGATGCCTTAAAATCTTCCGGCGGTGGCGCACGGTGGTTGTCACACTTCGGTGATGTATTGAGGTCTTGAGAGAACCAGAGAAAATATAAGGGAGATTGGAGAAGATGAATTAGATTTGACAAAGTCAAAAGTGAATCTATTATATTAATGTATAAGTTTTATTTGGTATGGGTAAGTGGGCTTTCTGCCTTTCTCGAAAAACCCAATTTCATCTAAATAACCTACTTACCTAAATATTAAAACCTAATTTTTTATTGTTTCTTTTCCGAAACGGCTAAAGCTTTATAAAAAAAGAATTCAGATCTGCAAACAAGACAGACACCTGCTCCTTTGATACAGTGCTACGTCCATCTTCTGGTTTCAAAAGTCAAGATGAGGTACAATAGTTTTTCTTCAATTTTCAATTATTAATATTTTAAGGCATCGGTTAAAAAAAAAGCAAAGAAGACCAATTATGATTTACGATTTTGATTCTATGCTCTAAATCAATTAATTAAGAGTTAAGAGTTTAGCATACCATTATTTTTGTTTTAGAAGTACATTTTATTTGATTAGTTTGTATAGAGTTTAATTTAGAATTTATTATTTGATATGATTATTTATTTTAGTTATTTAACATGTAGAAACGCTACTTTAGAAAGATGGTATGGTAAAAAACCCAAACCAAGTGTTGAAACTTCATCAAACCCGTTAGATGCGAGTGAAAGTAGTAATAAAAGAAGTCGAGAAGAAGTCGAATTATCAGAAAACGATATTGTTGGTGACCCAGCCTTGCGTAAACCAATTAATGATTATTTAGTTAATATTCGAGAGGAAGTAAGGAGGAGATATATAACGAAAGGCCCTTGTCAACCGAAAGGTCAAATTTTCCCCAAGACATAAATTTGTGGACGTGCAAGAAAATTTCAAGAAACATGGTTTGAACGCTTTTGTTGGCTAGAATATAGCACATCGAAAGATGCGGCGTTTTGTTTGTGGTGTTATTTGTTCCCTAGCGGTAATAAGCATGGTGATGATGTCTTTATCAACAACGGTTTTAGAAACTGGAAAAAGGCATTTGAAAAGTTTCGTGATCATGAAGGGGGTCAGAATAGTAGACATAGTCATGCTAGAGTTCAATTCGAATCATTTAAAGATCAAAGGCACAATTTAAACTATATATTCTCACAACAGTGTAAGCAAGACGAGATTGACTATCGTATTCGGTTGACCGCTGTAGTTGATGTGATTCGATTCCTTTTAAGACAAGGTTTGGCTTTTCGCGGGCATGATGAGTCTACAGATTCTAATAGTCGAGGTAATTTCTTGAACTTGTCACATGGTATTGTGAGCATAATGATGCAGTAAATAAGGTGTTTAGTTCAAATGCTCCTGAAAATAATCAATTGACTTCGCCTAAAATCCAAAAAGAAATTGTTAATGCTTGTGCTACAGAGGTAAGAAACGCCATTGTGAACGAGGTTAAAGGGAAGTTCTTCTCGTTGTTAATTGATGAATCTCGTGATTGTTCTATAAAAGAGCAAATGGCGATGGTATTAAGATATGTAGACGATGGTGGAGAAGTGATTGAACGGTTTATTGGGGTAGTGCATGTTACCGACACTAGTGCATCATCTTTAAAAGGTGCTATTGATAGTTTATTTTCGAAGCATGGTTTAACAATGTCTAGAGTTAGAGGTCAAGGTTATGATGGAGCTTCCAATATGCGTGGTGAGCTAAACGGATTAAAACAATAGATATTAGATGAAAATAAGTATTCCTTTTATATTCATTGCTTTGCTCACCAATTGCAATTAGTCGTCGTGGCTACGTCGTCTGAGTATGCCTCTGTGTGTAATTTTTTTGATTACCTAGCAAAGATTGTGAATATTGTTGGAGCTTCATGTAAAAGGAAAGATTTGATGCGACAAAAACAATATGACGAGTTGTTGAAACGTATAGAGACGGGCGAAGTTTGTATAGGCAAAGGTAAGAACCAAGAAATGAGTTTAGCACGAGCCGGTGACACTCGCTGGGGTTCCCATCTGAAAACTATAGATCGACTTTTAGATTTGTGGAAACCTGTGAGAGAAGTGCTTATTGCTTTGTCTAGAGATGGCACTGATGGAAAAACTCGGGGCATTGCGTTAAGTTTGGCTGATAAAATGGAAAATTTTGAGTTTGTTTTTATTGCTCATTTGATGTTGAACTTATTAAGAATGACAAATGACTTGTCACAAGCATTACAGTTAAATAATCAAAATATTGGAAACGTTGTCCGATTGATTGAAGATATGAAATATGATATTAAGAACTACAGGGAAGACGGATGGGGTGGATTAATCAAAGAATTGACTACATTTTGTTCTAAAAATGAAATTCATATGCCTAATATGGAAGACGTCATTCCAGGACGAGTTAGAAGGACAATTGATGATGAACCACAAACATACCTCCATCGTTTTCGTGCTGATATATTTTACCAGGTACCTTATTATATTTATTTAAATTAATAAAATTTAACATTATACATTTTATGATAGCAAAATTTATAATTTATTCGTATGATTCTAGGTTGTTGATCTTCTTCTTAATGAGATGAATGAGCGGTTTACTAAGTCAAACTCAGAGTTACTTTTGTGTATAGCGTGCCTTGATCCTAGAGATTCATTTCAGAATTTTGACCGTGAGAAGTTATTACGGCTTGCTGAATTATATTCAAAAGATTTTAGTAGCTTTGATCTAGGTCAACTAAGGATACAACTCGACCGATACATTTCAAATGTGAAAAGCAATGAAGTTTTTTCTGGTCTTCATGATATAGGAGAGCTAGCAAAGAAAATGGTCCAGATGAAATATCACATCACATAAGAACTTGTCTATCGCCTACTTGAGTTGGCTTTGGTTTTGCCTGTTGCAACGGCTACTGTCGAAAGATCGTTTTCTGCAATGAAGTTTATAAAGACTGATTTACGCAACAAGATGGGTGAAGATTTTCTAACAGATGCATTGGTGTGCTATATTGAGAAAGATGTTTTTGCACGTGTTGAAAATGAAGCGATTTTACAACGATTCCAAGGCATGGGACCTCGAAGGACACAATTACCAACTATTAGTAAAAAAAACACTTGATGTACCCTAATGAATTATGAATGTAAAACATTTCTATTACGACCCCCCAGTTAGAAATTTCTGGTTCCGCCACTGCTTACCCTATATATATATATATATACATATATATATATATATATATATATATAGGGAGAGGATCATTTGAGAACCAATTTGGTTTGAGAACTAAAAAGAACTAATTTGAGCCACAAGTTTATTACATGTATCCCCCCTCCCATGAATTGTAGTGGTCCCCAACTGAAATTAGTGGTGGAGATTTAGTTCTTAAAAGTTCTCAAAACAAAAAGTTCTCATTTGAACCTAACCCTATATATATAGGTAAAAGATCCGTGTAGACCCCTTATTTTTTGTAGACCCCGTAGACCCCTTATAAAACTCAATAAAACTCATTAAAACTCACTAAAAATAAAACTCAGTTTTGTTAATTTAGTTTTTTTTATTTGCGATAAGCTTTTAAGAACAAAAAAAGACAATTAAAAAAAAAGAAAAACGAAAAACATTAAAAATTGAACATTTTAAGACAATGAGTTTTAAAAATCAATAAGTTTAAAACTCAATGAACTCAATAAAACTCAGTGTTGCGTTTAAAACTCATTATTTTAAAACTCATTGTCTTAAAATGTTCGATTTTTAATGTTTTTTGTTTTTTTAAATTTATTTATTTATTTTTTTGGTTCTTAAAAGCTTATCGTAATAAAAAAAAACCAAATTTACAACACTGAGTTTTATTTTTATTGAGTTTTATAGGGGTCTACGGAGTCTACAAAATTTAAGGGGTCTACACGGAACCCTTCCCTATATATATATATATGGTTAGGTTCAAATGAGAACTTTTTATTTTGAGAACTTTTGAGAACCATTCTGAGCCACTAATTTTCAGGGGGAGAGCATACAAATTCATGGGGGGATTTTCATATATATAAACTAGTGGCTTAGAATGGTTCTCAAAAGTTCTCAAAACAAATTGGTTCTCAAATGATCCTCCCCCTATATATATATATATATATATATATATATATATATATATATATATATATATATATATATATATATGTGTGTGTGTGTGTGTGTATATATATATATAGGGTAAGGATCATGTAAAAACCACATATTTTTGCGAATACCTAAAAAACTAGTACTAAAACACTTATAACTTTTTCATATGTTCATATTTTAAAAAAAATTACACCAAAAACCTTAGAATTATGAGTTCTTTAATTCTGAAAAAAAATTTAAAAAAAAAATTTAACGTCTCGTCGTTTTTTATTAGTGCACATGTGCACTAATAATAAAACTCATATATATAGTACGCGTTAATGTTTTTTTTTAGAAAAATCGCACCAAATACATTATAATTTTTTTAGCTTTTCATGGTTTTTTTATTAGTGCACGTGTGCACTAATAAAAAACACCGTATATGTATTGTATACATTTATATTCTAAATAAGAAATTGCACAATAAATCTTATAATTGTGTTATCTTTAACTATGAAAAAATATTTAATGTTTTTAAATTTTATGCTACACATGTGCACCATAACAAATAGTTATAGTGCATATGTAGAATTATCATTAGTTCTATAAATATTTTAGTGTTTTGAAATGTTATTAACATAAACAATATTTTTCGCATGACAATTCTCTTTGTGTAGTACTAATGAAAATGGTGCACATGTGCACTAATAAAAAAAATTCAAAATATCATTTTCTTTTCCAGAATCAAATACAATGGAATTTTAAGATTTTTGGTGCAAGTTTTATAGAAAAATATTAGAGTAAATTACATTTTTTGTCCTTTAACTTTGCCAGTTTTGCAATTTTTGTCCTTTAACTTTTTTTTCTTTCACTTTTTGTCCTTTTTAACAGAATCCGTTAAAATTCATCGTTAAGTCAAGGGTACTTTTGTCTTTTTACATGTTAGGATATTTTTTATAGTTCAATAAAGATGAAGGGCGTGTTTTGTAAATCTGTCTTTTTTTTTCCTTACCCACTCCCCCCACCAACCAAAATGTTTACTACCGATCGACCACCATACACCGACCACCATACACCGGCAGCCACCGACGGCCTTTCCTCCTCTAGCAAAACGCATATTCGATTTGTTTTTCGTTACGTCACAACAAAACAAGCGAGATCGTATTCAACTCCATAACAATTAGTTGTCACAAAATTAATATCCAACTGCTTAAATCGTTAAAATTAATTCAACTCCACAACAATTCGATTTGCTGTGCAAATTGTTTATATTGTCAAAAAATTATCAATTAGTTGTTAATATGCTTTGGAGCACCGTTTGTATCTCTCGAAAACTTTATCAACCGAGATCGTATTCAACTCCACAACAATCTCCGACGAGCAACATTATCCACATCAGCGCCACAGCTCGTCTCCGTCGACGGCAGCGGTTGAAGAACCCGCTTAGGGTTTCGCCGATGTCAAAAATCACGCCACCGCAACCTCGGGCAACCATCTCCGACGATCCATCGTTTCCGCCTGACAGCAATCAATCGAACGGTAGGAGCAGTCCACATAGAAACTGGATCTGAGCATTGTGTTTGTAACTCAAACTCCCTATTGAATCCTGATTCTTTAGACAACTCCTCCACAAATATATATTCAGGAGCATACGACTGCGATAGTGTGAGCTCTCTGATGTTTGCAAGAGTACGGAGGAGGAGATGAGGGCGGCGCCGTTGACGATGACTTCGTTGATGGCGGCGTTGAGCTCGTTGGAGACGAGGTCCTTGGAGAGGTATGAGGAGCGGTAGACATGGTCGATTCGAGAATGAACCTTGGAGAGGTTGAGGAGCGGTAGATGACGGTGGCGGCATGAGGAGTTTGGGGGTGGTGAGGGGTAGGTGGGAGACGACTGTGGTTGTTGTCTGAAAAGTGGGGTGGGGACCGTGGGGTTGGATGAGGGTGGGAGTAAAGAAGGAAAAAAAATGAGATATTTACATAACATACCCCTCTTCTAAATTAACGATAAAAAAATACCCCTAAAAGTAAAAAGACAGAAATACCCTTGACTTAATGGTAGATTTTAACGGATTCTGTTAAAAAGGAAAAAAGGTGAACGAAAAAAAAAGTTAAAGGACAGAGAGTGTAAGAAAAAAAGATAAAGGACAAAAATTGCAAAATTGGCAAAGTTAAAGGACAAAAAATGTAATTTACTCAAAATATTAACGTATGTAAAAGTTATAAAGGTTTTAGTGTTAGTTTTTAGGTTTTCGCAAAAAAAAAAAGTTTTCGCATGATCCTTATCCTATATATATATATATATATATATATATATATATATATATATATATATATATAGGGAGAGGATCATTTGAGAACCAATTGGGTTTGAGAACTAAAAAGAACTAATTTGAGCCACAAGTTTATTTACATGTATCCCCCCTCCCATGAATTGTAGTGGTTCCCCCCTGAAATGTGTGGTTGAGATTTAGTTCTCAAAAGTTCTCAAAATAAAAAGTTCTCATTTGAACCTAACCCTATATATATATATATATATATATATATATATATATATATATATATATATATATATATATAGGGTAGGGTTCCGTGTAGACCCCTTAAATTTTGTAGACCCCGTAGACCCCTATAAAACTCAATAAAAATAAAACTCAGTGTTGTAAATTTGGTTTTTTTATTACGATAAGCTTTTAAGAACCAAATAAATAAATAAATAAATTAAAAAAAGAACAAAAAACATTAAAAATCGAACATTTTAAGACAATGAGTTTTAAAATAATGAGTTTTAAACGCAACACTAAGTTTTATTGAGTTTATTGAGTTTTAAACTCATTGATTTTTAAAACTCGTTGTCTTAAAATGTTCAATTTTTAATGTTTTTCATTTTTCTTTTTTTTAATTGTCTTTTTTTTGTTCTTAAAAGCTTATCGCAAATAAAAAAAACTAAATTAACAAAACTGAGTTTTATTTTTAGTGAGTTTTAATGAGTTTTATTGAGTTTTATAAGGGGTCTACGGGGTCTACAAAAAATAAGGGGTCTACACGGATCTTTTACCTATATATATATATAACGCGATGTTACTATTAGCACGATGCAGCGCAACCACAATTTATAATGCGCGTTCGGGGGCGGCAGAAACTAACGCGGTTCTTGTTTTTTATTTGTTTATCAATACTCTCATGATATATATTTCATTGTACGTCTATTAGTTTCTCATTCGTATCATCGATATAATTTATCTAACCTATAGAACTCAAACAAATAACAACAAACACCCGAATAGAAATATATATTGGTCAAAAACATAGTAGTTTAAAAATAAATGTTCAAACATAAGAGTTTAAAGATTGAAGTCATAAACATAATAGTTTTGAAGTCAATCCGGGTGTCGATGACTTCAACTGTGAGGAGGTAAGTTTATGTCATACGCCTATAACCAAATCCCGTTTGAAAACCTTAGAAGTAAAATACTATTAGTAAATGAAAATGCGTGAGCATCGGATCGTCTACTCGATCTAGCTAATTCGGATACGAAACGTAATTAACCGATTGTTTTATTGATCAAAGTTGAACAATTACAACCAGTAAAACACTTAAAACAGACACAGAGAATGCCACAGAAAACACACTTTTAAGCTATGATCTCACTCGCTTAGTCTCTGATTATAAAGATAAAACTTCTATATATAGCGACTAGCCTAACCTCAGGCGAACTTGAGGGTCGCCTGATCCGAACCTCAGGTTTGGACCAGGTTCGGCTGGCAGCCAAACTTTATCTTGAACTTCATCTTGTCTTGACTCGATACTTCACACAACGCACATATTATGTAGCTTTAAACTCCCCCTCGTCGTGTGCAGTATCTTCAACATTATCATTCTGTATCTTCAATCAAACTCCCCCTAAAGAGTAGAATCCGTTCATCCAATGAAATTAATCTTTGAACAAACTCTTCCTCAACTTGATCGTAGCTTGATCTTGAATACATGACAATGGCCGGTGTATCTCTTGACTCTATCAGCAGCTTCGGAAGACTTGAAGTTGTGATATCTTTCACTTTAGGAACCTGCTCAAAATTTTAAATAATCTCGGCGCAAAACGTCTCTTCGAGACTCTAAGATATGATTTTGAAAATTGATTTGCATCACGTGTTGATCAGATCAAAAATAAAATAGAAACAAAATCTTTTTGGCTTTTAGAAAGTTTATATCAAAACAAACCTAAAATCTTTTTGATTTTATTCAAACTTATGCTAAAACACACCAAAAATCTTTTTGTACTTTTCTGAGATTAAATAAAATTGCAATACAGAATCAAACTCTATTTTTGGTACGAGAAAGATCACCATACGAGATCATATTGGTCATGACGCACTGGACTACACTTCAATTTCAACTAACTGGAGCACATAAGTCATGCTGATTTCCAGTATAATTTGTTCATCTTAAACTCAGGCAGAATCATACTCATAACATCTGGATATGTTAAGGTATTGATTAGATATGCTTTGACCAGTGTATCCCACACTATCAGACATATTCAGACATTTTCTTTTCTTGTATGATAACTTCTTTTTCTTGTGTGATTATACTTGTGATTATCACAAAGCATAATATTTCCATGATATTGTCAACTATGTTCCATGCAAAAAGAAATAAGAACGTTAAATCTTCTACCTTAAGGTCGATCTTTCGATGCACAGATAAGGCCTCAGATTTAACAAAATAAGAAAAATAAAACAAGTTGAAATTGTATAACTCAACAACAATCAGGTCGGTACTGCCGTACACGCAGAGAAAGTCCGATGAGTTATACGAAACACCAAAGAAAATAAAGCAGAACGTCAAACGAACAACAATTAGCTCGATATTTCGATACGCAGAGAAACTCCGATCGTTTGACAAAATAAAGAAAATCAAACAAGTTTAACTCTTTGCAAAATGAACACGTGTATACACAGTGACTTCTCATTTTGTTTTTCACACTTATTTTTCTTTTTGTCATGAAATACGCATCAAGATGTTATCCACATTGTCAAGCATTAGTATTTAGTGTATATCACATCTGAATACTTCCTGATTTGCCGAGTCTACCAAACACATCAAACAATGATCTTATGGTTCTTTCATCTACTCTATCCATGAGTCAGATACGTAGCCAATGTACCATCATTTGCCAATGATAAATTTCTCAAAAAAAATTTATATTTTGCATGTATTCACCTTCTTTATATATTTTGCATGTATTCATCTTCTTCCCATAACATGAATATTCTCAATTTCTCCCCCTTACATGCAATTCTCCCCCTTAAAATGAAAACTCTATGTTTGCATTTTTCATTTTACAAAAACAAGACTCTATTTTTTACTTTTTCAAACACAAAAGAAATGTAAAGAAAGAAAATTGATCAACCAGCACGGATACCTTGCATTTTTAAGTTTCAGAAAACTTGCAGGTTAGTAAGATATTTCATGAAATTTAAGTTAAGCAGAATACTCCTCCATCAACAACTTTGCAATCGTCGATATGTCTTCTAGAAGTACTTGCACACTGGTCAAACTGATTAGTTCATAAATGACCTGAAGCCAGGTGCTTTTTGGTCGACCAGTGTCCTGGTTTTGCTTTAAAAGCACCTTAGGTTTCCAGATTGATTGTTGTTTTGGTAACTCAGTTTTTGATGAATCATTCCCGGTGATTGTGATGATGAACCTACATTTTGAATCTTTTGAAAAACAGGAACAACTCGTTTTTGTTTTAGAAAGAATGTAGGCTCACATTCATCAAAAATCCTGTCTTGTTCATCAAAGAACTTTGGTTTGGCAGGTTTACCAAAAACTGGACTCTGTTGAGATCTCTGATTTGAATCAGCAGGTGGACAATCTTTTGCCATATGCCCTTTTTGGCGACAAACATAACATATTCGTTGAGTTTTGTCCCACCGTTTAGGTGCCTGAACAGGATTACAAACATGAATATCTCTAACATGATCAAAAGAATAAATCATATACCTGATGTCTGTGATCATGAACCCATGTGGATGTTGGGCTTCGAGAATAAGAATCATCAGAAGAAAATTTTGCATTCTGATTCTTCATGTTTGGTGAAACAGCATCTTTGACATAAAAATCTTCCATGCATCGACGCAATGAAGCGGAAATTCTTGATCACAAAAATAATTGTTTCGAGCCCTTGAGTTTGTAACACCTCTCGGGTTGAACTTTGTCAGCCTTGAAAATTTCCTTCTTAACTTGCTACATTTTGAGCTTCTTCAGATCTTGTTTATTAGAACTTTGAACACCATCAGTTGCAACAACCTTTTGTTAAAACCCAAACCAACAATATTTTTGTCAGAAATCTTCTCCAGAGAAATGGAATTCTGGTGTCCATTCTCTGCCAACCTTGAAAACTCAGCTTTGACTTCACTAACATTTTTTCATAGAGAATCGTCTCATCAAATTCAGGTTGAGAACGAATTTTCTCACTTAAAGTAGCTGACTTCTCGTTTGCTGTTGAAGATGAACCACAAACAAACTGTGGAGCTGGAGGAATTTAAGATTTCTTTCCCTTCTTCTTTTTAGCTTTTTTGTTTTTCTTCTTCTTGACAATCTTCTCTTCTTCTGAATTAGATTTTGTAAACTTGGAATAATCATAATCTTTCACCTTTTCTTTCACATCTTTAACAGCTTTTTTGATATTTGCAGGGGGTGAAGCTGTTTTGTAAAACATTCTTTCAAAACTGACATCATTTGCTAAGAAGCTTGTGAATAATTGTGAATTTGAGACCTTATTCAGCAACCGATTAGCATCAATTACTTGAATCTTTAAATCGGAGATTTGTTGTTGAGCTTCAGCTATCTCTTTCTCGGTAGCTATCAATCTCTTTGCAACCTTATGAGTTTCAAATTTTTGCAAACGAAGATTATGAAGCCCATCAAACAATTATTTGTTCAATTTATCCTCATTTCGCTTTTGGATTTCCAGATTCGCAGTGTGCACTTTGTTAACAGTAACCAACTCTCTCTTCTCATCCAATAACTTCTACACATCAACTTGATATGCCTCAATTTTAGCAACATATTCTTCAGCATTCTTTGTGAGCAAATCAAGCTTGATTTTTTATTTATCAAACAGATATTGAAAATCACTTGCAGTGTCTTCTGCTCCATCTTTCCATTTCTTGACTTCTTTAAACAACTCCTCTCTTTCTTCCTGTAACGTGTCATTCTTTACTTCAAGCATCTTTACATCTTCTTTGACTAAATAAAGAACTTCATTAAGTATATTCACTTCTTTCATCAAAGAATCATTTTTCAACTCAAATTCCTTCTCATTTCTCTTAGAAACCTCCAAATCTGATTTAACCAATTTAAGTTCAGCAGTGAGCATTCTGACTTCTTCCATCAAAGTGTCATTTTCTTTCATCAAACCTTCAATTTTGGATTCAAACTTTTCAGTTTTAGCAGCTTCATACGAACTAGAATCAGAATAATATTCATCTTGCTCATGTGTGACAATCAAAGCAGATGTCTCAAAATGTTTGCCCCAATCATACACACCATCATTCTGAACCGTTAAAGCTGTCTTCTTTGAATTACTTGATGATGGTTGAGAACCAGTATTAGATGTAAAACCAGGTTTGTTAACATGTGCTTGCTGACATTCTCTAGCAAAATGTCCAAGCTTGGAACACTTGTAACATTTCAACTTAGATTTGTCAAAACCCAAGTTTTCATTAAACTCAGAAGTAGTTCTTCCATGTTTCTTGAAAAACCTTTTTGATCTTTAACCCAGCATAGCATATTGCCCAGATAAATCTAATTCATTTAATTGATCATCATCAAGTTCATCAAGATCATCCCTTGTTATGTTTGCATAAGCAACATTTTTTATAACCAATCCAAAAGATGAAGATATTAAAGCAGCAATCATTCTAGCACAATCAGCCGTTGTTTCAGCAAAAGCATTATAATTTGATGATTCTGGAATTGTAAAGCTACAACCCCGTGATGAACTATTATCAGAATTTCCAGAAATACTTCCAATGAAAGTAGAAGGTGTTGCAGAACTCAGACTT
>JBCNJP010000007.1:63097286-63132286 GCA_039602395.1 Deinandra increscens subsp. villosa | reverse complement strand
TTTCTTTAGTTTCTCTTTACTGAGATGAAAATAAACCTATAAATTATATAATATCAAATTAGGTGGTGCAAATTCGTGGTATGTGCTTATTTGTTTAAACCCATTTAAATTACAAGTATTATAATATGATCTTCAATTACTGTACAAAGATTAGCATAAAAGTTTAACTTTTAGACTCCATCAAAATATGTTTTACTCTAAGGACATGCGGAATGATGTATGTGATGTGGTTGCGTGGTTTAGGTGGCACCGAACCACGAAGGGCCACGACATGAAAAATGTCTCGTCCTTGTATGGTTGGGTGTTTGTTTTTGCTTCTTGGAGATCTCCAAATATGTGGTTACTATTCCTTCAATTAAAATATGACACTTATTTTTATTTTTATTTATTTTTAAATTTTTTTTATATATCTCTTTTGCCTTTCATTAAAACTTCAATTTTTTTAGTTTAATCATAATGGGTATCATTTTAACAATAATTTAATGAAGATAAAACTTTAAATACTCTTTATACGAAGAAAAGGCTACTCGCGTTTCATTATGGGTATCATCTTAATTTTCTCAAATAAATTTAAAAATCATCTCATCCCCTCTTTTATGTATCTATCATCTGAAAATATACGTTGTTGGTATTTTTATTAATTATCAATATAGATTTTGTAATATTAAATTAATGTGGGATTAAGTAAAACGTTATTAGTTACAGAGAGTTAGGAGTCGGAAATTGAATCGTCTAAGCTAATTTGTTATGCATCTTATAATATATATTAATATATATATGATCAATGAATATTAATTTATGTGAAAATATGTATGAAATAAATATGGTCTGCTCTTAATTCATATATATATATATATATATATATATATATATATATATATATATATGTGATCAATGAATATTAATAAGAAGAAATGCAAGGTTGTCTATGCGATTATCCTGATTACATGTTGGGTGTTGTGGAAAGAGCGGAACGCTTTAACTTTCAATAACCGAAGGCCCTCGATCGCTCATATCATTAAGGAGCTAAAGTTGACTAGTATTTTATGGATAAAATATAGGGGTAAGAATGAGAATATCAGTGTAATTTTTTGTTATAATTCGTTGGTTGTTCTTTCCCCTCTAGCGTCGTGCTAGTCAGGCGGTTTTTTAATGAAACTCGTTGTTAAAAAAAAATGGGAATTTCATATGTGAATTGTGGTGTGCAAGAGAACTTACCAATTTTTTTTTTTTTTGAACGGCAACTTGAATTAAGCTAGCAAGGAGCTAGAAAGAGATTACAAGGAGAAATTAAAGTTACACCAATCCGACCAATTAACTAACGTAAATTTTCCTCTAATTTTTAACCACGAGAAGGATAAGAGCTTGATTTCCCCGATAATGTCATCCATTCTTCTCAACCGGTTATTGAAGTGCTTGTCGTTCCTAGTTTTCCAAATAACCCAAAGCGTGGTGACAATTATGCAATGAGTCACACGGTTAAGCATTTGAATTATTTAATGTCAATTAAATTGGATAAGTAATAAAGTGTATTTGACCAATTAATTGGTAGTCACGAGAATTACTATTCTTATGGGACCCACAGTCAAAATTAACTGCAAAATTGCAATTGTATATATATACAATTGAAAACATAACCTATGTTTTCGTGCCCACTCTCTCAACTTACAAAACCTTCCGATGAAGAGCAGATGGAACATCGCCCTCCATCGCCATCCGCCATCCATCGCCGGCCTCTTTCCTCTCCGATTGCCCACCTCAGCGTTGTCCCTTTCCTCTTTGATTGCTCATCCCAGCGCCGCCCACTTCTTGGATTTCAACGCTATTGCTTTGTTTTAGGGTTTCTCTGCTCCAACTACACTGTAGGTGCACGACCACGTAAGGGATTGTTATAATTTTTGGTTTCTATGTTCTAGGTTCAACCTCAAATTGATGTTTTAGGGTTTGTTTGTGTGTTTCCAGGTAACATCTGTGCAGAATCACTTTCATTTGGCTCGATTTATTCTTCTTGATTACTTCATATCCATTTGATCCACTTTTAATGGCACTATTTGTGGTTGCTGGAGAATGATGGCAGGTGCTAACGGAGCAGAGCAGAGGCAGAGTTCTAAGGATTAGGAAGACGTGAAATCCTTTCTTGAGGTAACAGAGAACTACCCCATAACCTGTTGTATTGCGACATCTAACACTTCATTTGTGTGTGTAGATTTATAGTTTGGCATGCAGATTATGTGTTTGATGAAATGTCTCATTGAATTTTATGGCATATTTGTTTCTTTTCCTTCGTGATGCTTAGGTCAAATAGTGTATGAACTGTGTTTGTGTAGGTTTTTAGTTTAGTATGCAGATTATATATTTGTTGAATTGTGTTATTTAATTTTGTTGGGATTTTTGCTTTTGTTTTTCTTTGTGATAGAGTTTGTTTCTGTTTATGTCTTTTCAAAATTTTATCTTGCAAAATGATTATAAGATTTGGGTAATCTCTTTTTTGGGTTTTAATTTTGGTGTCGATGCAAGGTGTTTGATGAAGTGTGTTGCCTTTGTATGAGAGTGTAGTGCATGTGTGTATCCTTGCAGCTTCAACTAGCTCTCGGAACTAGATTCAGCTTCTATAACTATATCGAAAGGTCATTAGAGGACGGTTTCCAAGTTGTCGTGGGAGTCAGGTACGAAGATTTTTCCACTCTTCACGTTGTTCACATCTTTATCAAGTTATCCTGCCTATATTTATTTCACTTAATGGCTAATAATTCTGAAAGATTTGAGTCTTTGTCTTATCGTTCTGCACATCTATTTGATTTTATTTTACAGATTCTTCATGATAATTTGTTTCTGTTTAGCTCTTCTGCTACAGCCTAAAGGTTAGTATGTTATAAATGGAATTTTTTATTATTTTTACTTTTTGTAATATATTTGTTCTTCGGTCAGCGTTATAAAAGCAAATTATTTTACCTGTAACAAACATGTATGAAATCTGAGTCATAGGATTTAATCATATTTGACTCGGTATTATAAAATATGATGGTTATCTTTGTTTTATTAGGATACCTGTCACAAACATGTAGCAATCATTTATAGGTTCATTCTTTTGTTTTGCTATAAATCATTTATTATAAGAATGTATACTTTTTGGTTTGTTTCTTAGCTATATATCTTTACATTATGTTAATTAGTTGCTTATGAGTAGTAGGCTGCTTTGTGCATTTGTTGTAAGGTTGTTGGTGATATTGATGTGTTCACCTGAGGTTTGTTATGTTTCATGCTTAATGGTAGGTTTGTATTAGTCTTTTCTGAACATAAATACTGTTAACTATGATGTATTTTTCTAATTGAATTCGTGTCCATATTTTAAAGAAATTTTTTATATGTAAATGAGCCAAAATAACTTAAGTAACTGTAAGGAGTTTGAAGTTTATGAAGGCTGGTCGAAATATAAAATTAAAAAAAGGAGTAAAATGAACCTTAAAATGATCATGAAGGAATACATAAAATGTAGAAGAAAGTTTTATTTTTTTGATTGTGTTAATATAACCTATGTTTAAAGGGTCAAGTTGTTGACCCTGTCAATCAGCACCTGATGTGTATTTGAACGCATTTCGATCGCTAGAAAAATGGCTATGATGATTTCGGTTACCTCTTCTGAGCCTCAAAGATTTCATGTAAAATTGTCATACTGTTAACTATGGCTTCGGTATGATTTCTCCAATGAATTTACTTTACAGTGAAGACAAGGTAATGCTTACAGAGGCGATGATGATTTTGATTGGGGTCTCTATAGCCCTTATCTGAGCCTTTATGTGTTGAAAATAATTCTTAATTTTTTAGTGATTGATTTCTTCTTATTAATAGTTCAACTCTTATGTACTTCACTGACTTTCTAATGTTTGTTATAGGTAAAAGATGAGTGTTTTAATAGAACCTGAATTGCTAAGGAAAGCTTTCAAAATCATTGATCTGCTTTTTATTCTTATCTTTGTTGTCAAGAACATAATGAAACTAATCCTATAACATAGATCCAACTATTCCACTTTCAACTGCTTTATTTGCATTGGCCAGACAATGATGCGAGAGGCTAAAGGAGCAAAGCAGAGGCATAGTTCTAAGGATTCAAAAGACCTTGCACACTTTCTAGAGGTAACAACATCATTCCATTTGCCTACAGAGTATTAGACCTATTTATTATATGTTTATGGAATTGATATTTGAGTTCATAAATGTTTTTGGTATGCTTATTCAATTTTCAGTGTCTATCTACAAAAGAAGCCCTATTGAAATAAGAAAGGTTCATTAATTGATTCCTAATTGAAATCAGTTGCAGAACAGGTTTTTCAATTCTCAATATGTCAAGGTTTGAATTTTTTTTATTCTCAAATAGCCAATGTCTGAATTTCTTTGGTTATCGTGTTTGTATTCTTTTTAAAAACAGTTGCTGATTCTGGGATGATTGTATATTTCTGTAGGTACAATCAAATGTTCAATACACCATGACCTCCAAACAAGTCAGATTAGTTCATTATATCGCAGGAATAGACATAATGGCTGCAGGAAGAATTGCTTACTTAAAGCCCTATGAACCTCAAATACCAATAAATATTAGAGTCAGCATAAAATATACAATGGTGTCCCAGTGATAAAAGAAATCCATACTACTTGCTCATTGATGAGAGTGTAAGTCATTACTTTATTGTCTAAATTGAGAACAAATACCTTGAATATAATAGTAACATACAAACTTTCAGGGGCAATGCAATTGAAGCAAAGATAAAAACAAGACTCAAGAAACTTGACTCTCAAGTTTTCCTTTACAAGTGTTAAGTTTTTGATGGCTATGTCTATGATCCACCACAAAACTTTGCCAAAGTTGTAGACTAGACTTCCATAATTATTGTAGTTGACAGGACAATGTTCCAACCAATTGAAGATCCTCCTATTCCAAAACAGTTCTACAGCTTTGCTCCACACGGTGTTCTTGAAAGTAGATACAGACCGACAGGAAAAACAGTTCTGCTAACAGGTAATTAAATCTATTATCCCACCGTTTAGTAACATTAGGAAAAAAACTTACCATGGTTCCATTGCGGATCCTATAATATTTGCTGCATAATTCTTTTCCTTACTACCTACACAAAAAGAATATCAATATTAATGGTGCTTGAAATATTTCAAAATTCATTTCTCTGAAATATAACAGTCCATTCCATTTATTTCATACATTTAAAAATTATTTTAGTACTCTGCATATATGAAACTGTAATATGGGTCAACTAAAAATGTGAAAGAAATAAATTGGCTTACAAGTGAATGGCACCTAAGCAGTTTTGCACCTAAGCAGTTTTCAATTGTTTTGCTCTTATATTTTTATTGTATTTGAATTGGTCTTTTCTTTATTTATGTGGCAATCAAATTTATTCGTCTGTTATTTTGTATGAGTGTAGCTAACTAAGTCCAATCATTCAGAGGCCTACTTTTATTTTAGCAAGTTATCATAGCCCATTCTACTAAATCATAGCCTCAATATTTATCTATGCTTCTATAAAGGAAAAATATTTTAATGGTTTCTATTATTGAGGCATAAAAGTATTTTTCAGATTGATTGATTACCAGTAATGTAATGGTCATTTATATTGGCATTATGCCAACGACCCATGTGCGTATTTGCTCTGAAAATTTAAATGATTAATGACTGATATGATTAGAGATTTAAATGAATGTACTAAGATTTCCTTTTGCCTAATCTATACTGATAATATGAATTTTACGATGAAAAGGCTACATTGGTCCATGTAAAAACAAATACTTACTATTCTTTATTGCTCAATTGACTATAATTGACGTGTATTTGAGGGTCGGTGGCGGAGCATGATTTTCTGGTGTTGGTTTTTCTTTATTTATGTGGCAATCAAATTTATGCATATATAACGTGGGCAACAGGTTCCATCAACATTTCATATTGGAAAAGTTGATGATATAAGTTTCTTTTGAACCTACAATACATAAAATAATGAAAAAGTACATTCTGATGTAGGCGTAATGTTCTTGAAAAGAAATTGGCTGATTCAGAGGTCACCGAAGAAGAGCAAAACAATTTACTTAAACATCTGGAGAAAAAGGAGACATAATATATGCGCCTTCAGAGGCATAAAATGGGTGCTGATGATTTTGAGCCACTAACAATGATCGGAAAAGGTGCATTTGGAGAGGTATATAATAATACTTTAGTCAACAATATTCAAAAGTCAAATCTACCAACTCTTTTTTGACCTGCCTTGACCTTTGACTTCTAATATATTCTAGGTTAGAATATGCAGGGTTCACGGGCAATGTTGGTTTTTATTCATACTGCTTAAAGTTGGTTTTTATTGGCATTTTATTTATTTATGTATTTTTTTTGTTATCTTAGGTTGAACATGTGAAAGCAGAAAGGAATCTACTTGCAGAAGTCGACAGCAACTGCATTGTTAAACTTTATTGTTCATTTCAAGATGAAGAATATCTTTACCTCATAATGGAGTATTTACCAGGTGGAATATGATGACTTTACTTATGCAAAAAGATACATTAACCGAAGATGAAGCTAGGTTTTATGTCGGGGAAACTGTTTTGGCCATCGAATCGATTCACAAACACAATTATATTCATAGGTTATAAAAATATATTTTTAATTCACTTTATACAAACATATGATAGTTTTTTTCAGAAGCCTAATTTTTTCCAACTGTTACAGGGATATTAAACCTGACAACTTACTGCTTGATAAATCTGGGCACATGAAATTCTGGTTTAACAAATGTGTTAATAAAACAAAGAAAATATAGGTTTTTTAAGAAGATGTAAAACATGCCTGCACAAATAAAAATGCCTACTTCAACCATAAAATACTTGAAAATAAGAATGTAATTGTACTTGAGTAGAATGTTTTCGTGATTCTAAACGACAACTAACCGACTATAGTTAAATATAGTGACGATAATACCGAAGCACATGAATTAACATAGTAATGATTACAAAGAAAAGGCTACAATTCCATAAACATTAACAAAAGCATTGAAGGTTCCATCCTATTGACAACCAAACTACTACAATTCCATAAACAACCACAAAAATACCTCTTTGAAGTTATATATTCTTATCAGAGTTATTCAACAGTCAATAAAAACACATGGGTAACTAATTGAAGGAAAGAGGCTAGTGGAATCACAATAGTTAATATAAAATATGCCATTACAGAAGATTTCATTAAAATCTTGTAAATTTTTTTCAAGCTCAAACCTTCTGATGTGTATGCCAATATTTGCCACAGTAGGAAGCGAAACAAAAATTTTGAACAAAAATTGCTGAATGAAACCACTACATACCTCTGAATTCAAACTATCTTCATTATCTTGACCGAGACTCGAATGACATTAAAGTCTAGAGTTATTTACGAAAATCTGTTGCACATAAAATAGTAAAAACCAAAGTGAGAATCAATTTCCACTTAAAAGAGAATCATTTGCAACATCATCTAGATAACAGAAGCCTATCTCGGTGAAGAAAAATGGAAAACCAAAGAAGAAACCAAGATTTGTCGATTCTGCAGTCCTCAGAACTCAAGTCCCTGAAATTCACAAACTTGTAAACAAATCCATAAATCAAAAGAACAAAAGTACACGAATAGCGAGCTGAAAAAAATATACAAGATTTTAAATAAAGGCTACTCTGCGCATAAAACTAAATATAAAAAAAAGACCATAGCTGTATATTTCATATGTATGTATTGGTATACTGAAGGTATATCTAAATTACTTGTATAGTTTCTCCTTTATGTAAAGTTTATAGTAAGAATTTCTTATATGGTTACACCTACCCTATTCAACTTAGCCGGTCATATGAAATAACAGAATTTCTTATAAGTGGAACTGTAGTTCTCTTATATATGGATATCTTTCCAATGTTTGAATAGACAACGAATAGTACCATGTTTTTAATGTAAATTTATGTGAAATAGTGTTATAGAATATTGGAGTTTTTACCATCTTCAAGTCATATAAAAGCAAGAAATCATGTGAAACAAACTCCTGTAGTTGCAATTCTAGCATATGGTAACATGATTTAGGCAAAATAAAGAACAAATTAAACCCTTACAAATAAGCAAATGAACACCAAGTATGAAAACAAACCTGGGAATTCCTCTTGATATACTTAGCTTCATATTTGTTCCAAAGCAGTCAGCGATTCTCCATACCTATAACCTGTAGTGAAAGAAAAGAAAGAAATCACATCACAAAATCGTGAATAATAGGAAATAAATACATCCAATCTAAATAACAAAAACATTACACAACCCTCCCTTCTACTTATTTTTAAAATAAGTAAAGCTCTCTTATGTTCTACAATAAGATTAACATGGTTTCATTAATTACACAACAAAAAGAAGCATACATATCGAAACCATCTATATAATCTGAGAAACAATTCTTAACTTGACATTCACAGTTGTCATCTCTATAAGAGGGAATTGTATCATACGTCAACGTAGTAACAAAAATGAACAAAAGCAAAGAAATAAAAATACCATAACATAAGATCAAAGGCATACTTCGTAAAAAATGAGAGACATACACTTCTTAGATCAGTATGAGTCACCATAAGAAACAATTGTTGTTAATAACCAATTTCATGTAAAGATAAAGATTACAAATTTAATAAAATTCAAGTCAACTAATTATTGACAAAAAAGCTATAGATGCGATGAATTAATGTTTTAAACATTATTTCAGTCATGTATCCATGAACGAAAACAGCCATCCATAGAAATAAGTTAACACAATCAGATATTATCTACATGTGATTGATAGATCAGAAGCATCATTCGGAGCCTAATCCAACTCGAATTTCCATTAACAAATCAAAATGAAATTGAAAAATAAAGTTAAAACAACGTACCGTACCGCACGCCAAATCTGCGATTTGTAGAACATACCAAGCATCCAGTAAAGCCCTAATTTCATCCCTCTCATCACCAACACGAGTCAAAAAACCTCTTTGTAAATTCCATCAAAACCTGACCTAACCGTCTGTTCAGATCACTAATCTACAATTCCTTATATCTATTCATTTTTTTTATCTCAATCGTCTCCTCTGCCAGTTGATTCACCTTCCCTGTTTCTGAAAAAATACAAAGGAACAAAAAAGTTGGAAACTCAAAGAAGAAGAAGAGAACTCTATATTCAATTGTTGCCCGTTTCATTTCTCTGTTCCTTATTTAACATGCTTTCCAACATAGACTCATAACCCCTTATACTATCTATCACGTAACATATTATTTATGATATTACCAAGTATTGACATTTGTATGTCGAAAATCGTAATAGGTAAGCTTAAATAGGGTAAATGTGTTTACAAAACTCAATACATACATATGTACTGATTAGATAAGAAAAAAAGGTTAGAAAGTACGCATAGGAAAACATTACATACAAATATGGTTAAGATGTCATTTATGGATTTGTTGTACATGTAATGGACCACTCTCTCAATTTTCTTGCAGTATAATAGTTGTTGATTTCGCAATTAACCTATTAGACTGTTAGGATTTATTGTAATTCGGTGTTGTTTTGTAGTTGAAATGTTTTTTAGTGAATAAAAGAGGTAAAAGGGTCTTGTTACCTAATATTTCAGCTAACGTATTTAAGATAAAATGATATAACCTTCTTAAAATATTATCAATCTCCACATACTACAAATTTGTGGTACATTATGATATACAATTATAAGACTGTTACAACTATTTTAAAAAAAAAGCAGATAGTTCATAGTAGCAATTCTATTGATATGCACACCTTGCCTAAATATGCATACAACGGTGTACTTAACTGTGAATTTCTGGTAAGGCAAAGCAATTTCAATTGCTACCATTCATCGTTCCATACGGAGTGTGCAAACATATTCTTAAAGCATATATGGATGGTGGAATTAATGATTTTACAGTACCTTTAGATACTCACGAAGACAGTTATGCAGAAAGTATGATATCAGAAGGTAGCCAAATTGAAAATTTACGCAGAAGACGTATATTTCATAAAAGTTACAAATAATCAATGAAAATGAATAGCACATACCTTAGACGTGGAAATATTAATAGAAAAGGTGTCGTGAACAGTTCAGCAACCTACGTGTTATAACCATTTGGGAAAAAAATTCAGTTAAGGCAAAACATTGTGAAAAATTACCGCATGTAAGTTATACTGTAGGGTAAGAAATAAACTAATCAAAGATACAATACAATTAGACATTGGATAGTGTTAAATAGACATTACTTCTAAATAAAAAACAGCAACTACTAACATTTGAAAAATTCAGCTTAGACAACAACAAATATATTGCGTAAATAAAATTGTTAATAAGCGCTCAAGATAAAACCCAGTAACTACCTTTAACAACTAAGCTACAAAGCCGCGACATAGGCGAGGTTGATTTAGAAAACAATAAGAAAGCGTATCTTCGAAAATAATTTATAGTGGTTGGGTAAATTACAACTGTTGCATCAATTTTGTTTGTTTCCTCTACATATATTGTATATAATCTTTAACCGGCCTGAGCTTCCTTTGACTTTCTTTCATACCTATTTCTCAAACAATATTGATTAATATAAATCAGAAGCTGCCTGTATTGGTTTACAGTTGTTTGTATGATTAGCCTACCTAGAACCACTTTGGATTTAAATGGGAATGACTGAGATTCATAATTTGTACAAATATGGTTACATGAATCTCGATAGCATATGTAAATTATGAAAAGTAAGAACAGCAGCAAGTTACAGATTTAGGCCATTTTCATGAAATTTTGTATGGACTGAGCATAGATGATTTGTTTAACCTACATAATGACATCGAAAGGCTCTATTATCCCTCTACAGATATTTCTCCACCTATAGTGTGTCAGTGATGAATGTAATTCATACCATAAAGAAAAGGGACCTTTCAAAAGTAAACATTCAACCAATAACCTAAAGCGCTGCAATAAAAGATTAACGTGTTAACCCTAAAAGCCAAGCAGTTTACATCGTAATTTAGACCAAGCAGAAGCAGGTACCTAAAGCCGGACATCATACTCTATTTAATGTGAACACTAATGAGATCCATGATGGTTATAAATCCAACAATAAATAACGAAAGTGAGTCCTGTGTAACCAAAAGCATACCTATGAAGTGAGCCTCACTACCATCAACAACTATCCCCATTTTTTCTCAATCAACGTCAAATTTCTATCTTAATACATCTAATCTAAGTGACTGTAATGGCTTGATCAAGAACAAATGTTGTATGAGTCTGTATTTAGAACACTGATTGAGGTTATGCGAATACCTTTCTGAAAGGTAAAAGAAATTGTTGGAATATATCAAGTTAAATTCACATATCTAACTGTAGAAATTAAATTATATCAACTTTGATTTTGTAAAGGCCTTAAGATGGATTTGGATTTTATGATTTGTATGACAACTAATTAATACAAAAGACACGGATCACCAAACTACCCCTGCATATCCCACAAAGCATTTGTATCTTATTCATTGAGTTTTTTTTTTATTAAAAAACTTGTAAACTTCCGAATTTTTTAATGGAATTAGATAATAATCTGCAAGAAGTATCTAAAGTATGAACTACCCAATCATTCTTCTTTCTGATATATGAGGATGGGCCTTAACTGGTTCTATGTTTGATTTCATGTCTTTTAAAGTTTAACCCTTTTTGGTTATGCTGTTTTTGAAGTTGGTTTGTGTTATGAGCAGAAGTCTTGTTAATTTTTCATAATTTTCTATACGTAACAGCAAAGGTGAAGAAAAGTCATATGTATATATTTCTATATGAAATGTGGTACTTTGGAGTAGTAGAAAAGGCAAATGTGTGTACACTTTTCTTAAAAACATAAATATGACAAATGATACCACATATCTTACAAAGCATCTGTATCATATATAGGCATCTTCTTTTGTTGAAAGTCTTTTAATAGAATGAGATATGAAATAAGACGATAATTATCATTTATCAACAACATGACAAAACTACCCCTGCACATCTAAAGTTTACTTTCAACCACTTTAAAAGTAAATAAGTAAACAATCGGAAGACTAACCACTGGAAAACCACTGCTATCAACCCAAAAAGAGCAACAGCAACTGCAAACAAAAGAAGATAGTCAGCTGAATTTTAGCAGTTATTTTGAAACTAAGGGTCAAAATACCTTAAGAACTGAAGTAAAAAAGGACTGTTGTCTGCAATTCAACATCTAAAAATACGAAATCCCTTACATACAATGCCAAAGGGATGTAATGATAAACCTGTGTGCTGAATCTTCTAAAGTAAGTAAAAACCAATTCATAGATTATTCAACAGAAATACAGATCTTAACTGTTAATAACCTAACCACATATAAATCCCTTGAAACTAACAGCACTCTCGTTGCCAGATATGTATGTTTTCATTGACGTCGCTACATAATTTGGGAACAATTTTGTACTGAACTGTTAAAACCGAGAAAGAAGCGCATGAATTAGGGCACATACCTTGGTGATGCTAAACGCCGGCACTAAAGGTAAACCAAAAAACAGAGAAACCGGTTTACAAAATCAAAGAAAGACCTCTCAATCAAACAAAGAGGCAACAACGATGTTCAATTAGGAAGAAAACGCACCTGCGATCTGAAGAAATTCAAGCGAAGTCGAAACAAATGGGAAGAAGGAAAAGTGATACCCTCGATGATGAGAAAAGGAGCGTATACGAACGATGATAAACACACATCTCTCTCTCTCCGGCCACCGCTTGACCGCCTCCACGCCATGCTCTCCTTACTGATCCGGCGGCTATGATGGCGGATATGCTCCGATCGAATCGCGAGCAATAGTGAGAGAGATCTAGGGTTCAAAGAGAGGAAAACTGGAGATATTTAGGGTTTAAAGAGAGGAAAACTGGGCGGGTCAAAAATACCCGGATCCGGATCCGTATGGCACAAATTCATAAGTCTAACTCCGTAGAAGTTTCTCAATCAACAATCCTTTTCTCTTTCATATTCATCTTCTTCCTCAAATAAATTGAAATTCATTCTCCGCATTTTCTTAGTTTCATTCGATAAAACGATTTGAAGTGATCCAATCGCGACTCTAAGACAATTCAAGTTTCTATTTTGATTTATTTTCGCTAACCCATTGTAAATTCTAAAAGGTCCCCAACATATGTTGAATTTCTTTTCACTCTTATCTCTTTATTCTTTCTCTCTCCCCTTATTTGCTCGGATCCGCCAACTTTTCTCGACCAAAATCGAAAGATAGCTACCACACTCTTAAATTTCACGTTTGCAACATGATGAAGATGATAGACCTGTAAATCGATTCTACACCGTATAGGTTACTTTACTTTTTTTTCCAGTTATTTTTTGGTCATGAAGGTAAAATGAATAAAAAAATTATAGGTCTTGCTTTCTCTCGTGTGCTTAATATTATGGTCTCATATGATGTTGATTCTCATGTCCAGGGTATACAACGTGTTTTCGGCGAGATCTCCACCCACAAGCCACAATCGAAACTATCTAATTCTTTTCATAATCGCTCGCCACCACTTTCTGCCATTGCACCCTTTTTAGACCTTTTATGGTTTTCAAAACACCATAATTTTCTATTTCAACAAAAGTTTAAACCGAAAGCTTAATTGAAGTTGAAACTTGTGTCACACCCCAATCGACGACGGAATATGTCGGGGCGCGAAGATTGTCTAGAAGCACACAACACTAAAATTAGGTTGCGATATTCTTAATGATTACCCATTCCATAGTATTCAAACAAAACATAGAATTCAAGTCATAATATGCAATAATCAAACATAACAGCATAAACTAATCATGAGAGTTCATTATTTAATTAGGTCTCTCTAAAGCCAATGCAACCCTATGGTGATGATATCCAAGTCAAACCGCATTACCTGCAACATGTTTATAAACAAAGTCAACTAAAATAGTTGGTGAGAATTCATAGGTTTAATGATAATGTTTAAAAGCATGCGTACATGTGTTTAATAAAATGATAACTGATAAAAATGGTAAGTTAACGTAATCCAACCCTTGACAATTAGGCTTCCAATCACAAGGCGCCACACGCGAGGCAGACCAAACGGGTTTGTCAGGCCAGTAGATCTATTGCTGTAACCCCGACATGTTTAATGTTAATAATTACGTTCATCGTTCGATCGTTCAATCGTTCAATCGTTCATCGTTCAACCAATCAATCAATACAATCATACAAGTTTCAAATAATCATCGATCATAGAATACGCATGTGTAAATAGAGTTTTGATAAATGATACATGTTGCACCAAAAAAACATTTAAGTAAAAATGGGCTATGAAAACTCACATGATAGCGAATGCGTCTAGGGTGAAACAAAAGAATAGCGGCGCGAATCAAACCCGGAGATCACCTTTACGATCAAACGCGGTGGAGAAAGTACTGACAAATAAATAAATAAGTACGTATTTAAACGAATAAAACGTGTGACTCGTCATGACACGACGGACTTGAACGGATATGCGATGCGTTGGTGATTTATTTAAGTGACAATATGAGGGTTTAAATAATTAAATGGGTCAAACCTAAATCTAGGTCAAACAATTAATTATTTATTTAGCTATGAAACCTTACGACGTCACAAAACTTCATTAATTTCTATAAAAATCAACCATACCACATTTAGTCTTCAAAAATTAATTTTAGGTTGTTCTAAACATATATAAACATCATATAAAATGTCATACCCCCAATTGACCACTAACGGAGTTTATACCGTTAAGGGGTGCGAGCAAACCAGGACCACAACCATTAGTTACAAATACTAAACGAATCAGAGTTAGTCCAAATATATGTCATAAATAAAGTCTCAAATTACGCAGCGGAAAATATTATCTTAGCACTAACCACGTGCTTTACAAAATCATTGTTTTAAATTCCCAATTTGATTTAAACAAAAGTAAAATGTCTTCATGTGCCATGCCAACCCGCTCCGGATACTCCTCAGCGACCTGCAAAAGTTTAAACCACGCAAGTGTCAACCTAACGGTTGGTGAGTTCACAGTGGGCTTGTCACGCAGCGGCCCGGTCTCATAATCATAATTGTGTCAACATATACTTATGTAATATTTATTTGTGAAAAGCAATGCTCAGTGATAATACACCAGTCCAAAATCATAGTAGCGTGATTTAGTAAAAGTAATGTCCGTAACATGCGTTATCGGGTATGTACTAGTTTTGTAAAATTAAAGTGATCAACCGATATCGCGGGTAGCTAATCCGTTGTTCCATGCACTAAGGAAGTTTGTACCAAAGCTGACTAATAAGTATTGTAGTGGCATCGCCATCATCTATTTTGTTTTGCGGACATACGTCATCGCGGCTTTGCCTCCCCCGTGTCCTCTCGGGATCACGGTCAGATAGGCTGATATTGTACCTCCGTGCACCTCCAGTGTCACGAGGCGGAGTTTGTCAAACTCCAGTAGATCTACCCAACATCCCCTCGCTTTACAATTAATGGCACAATTAAGTTGAGGACTTTTTCAGTTAAAAGGCAATCCTTAGAGATCATGTTATATCATGTGGTTTAGACTTTAACCTACACTAGCCATATTAAAACGGTTTACCGGATTCTCATGAATCTCAAAATGTTTTCAGTTTCGTTTCGGAAATAGTTTGTTTAAGTTCCACAAGTGTTCCCATAAAACACTTCAAGTTTATCAAAGAGGTGCGTGACACTCATAAGGTTTCAAGTTCATAAAAGAGGTGCATATCACTCATAAGGTTGTCAGCATTGTTTTCATTAAGTTATTCAGTGTATCCCAAACGGGCTCACAGTAAACGGGTTAGTGACACTCACCTTTGGTTGCACTGCTACACTTGCTAAATAATCCAAGTATTATTTGCTTAACGAAGACCTAAGAACACGTTTAGGTCTTAAGTATTAGTTTTGTGTCTAATATTAAACTTACGTCACTATGGCCCATAACATAGCACGTTGGAACTATGACACGACATACCGACACACGACACCGATGGTTGATCATAAACGGGGGTTCACATAACTCAGAAATCAAAGCATGTTTCATTATTGCAAAATCATGTAAGTCATGGCATAACATTCAAATAAGTTGCACAAGTTTGGGTTTTGGGTCAGGTCACAGTTTCGCTACACAGTGTCGCTACACAGTTTCGCTATGTGCACGGGCAGCACTTTCTCTAGGGAATACCCGATGACACAGTTTCGCTAGCTAGTTTCGCTCGAAACTGTTGACACTGTTTCGCTAGCATAGATTCGCTCGAAACTGGTTTGAACTTTCGTTCAGGGAAAAGGTATTGTTTCGCTCGGTAGTTTCGTTCGAGCATAACACTTAGTTTTCACCGGCGACACTATAGTTTCGCTGTATAGTATCGCTGGATGAATTTCTAAACAGTTTCGCTACATAGTTTCGCCCAGAGAACACACAGTTTTGCTAGTCGCGAAAAAAACTCGTTTTTAAGACCAAAAATCAATCTAACAGCTTCCATACATCATGTAATTCAATATCTAGCATGCATAAACATTTACCAACATCACAAAGGCAGTTTTAACACCTTAAACATGAGTTTTCATCATCAAATCACCAAAAACACCTCAAAGCTCATTTTTAGCACAAAGTTAACCTAACTAGCATGAATCTTCATTATGGCTTGATTTCACACGTAAAGTTACAAACTTTATGATAGATCTAGCATTCCTAAGCATCATACTACAAGCATACACGATTTCATGAAGATCTAAGCATGCTTTTTAAGAAAACACATAGAGTATGCAAGAAAAGATGGTTTTGGGGACTCACGGTTTGATCTAGGATCCGAATGGATGAGTCCACTAACTGAGATGATGGCGGCTCGTGGTGGTTCTTGGCTGACCAGATTTCACGAGAGGGGAGATGGAGAGTGTGTGTGTGTTTTGGAGAAATGGTGTAAGTAATGAGGTTTTAGGGTTTTATAAAATATATAGATCAGGAGCTAGTTTCGCTGGCAGTTTCGCTGGCCAAGCGAAACTGACTCTGAATTCGTGTAAATCGAAAGTTTGGCTACCGAGCGAATCTACAGTTTCGCTCGGTAGTTTCGCTGGCAAATCAAAAAGGGCCAATTTACAAAATTAATTAATTAAACGCGTTGCACATAATAACAATAAATGAATAAACACATAACACATATGGACGGGTTCGGTGATCAACCAAAGGTCGTGGACGTATTCTGCCTAGTTAAGCATTAGTTACTAAGTTAACACTTATAACGTAACTAACGAAGATTGTCTAACGGAAGTTAACCTTGAAATTCTCGGATGTCACATAAAATCTCAAGTCAAGATTCAAACGATTACTCACTTATTTATAAAAAAGAATTATTTTTAATTTCGAAAATCCTAGTTAAATAAATTCAAATAATCAATCAACCAAGTTTTCATTTCTAACATGGCATAACCCTAGATATAGGTCCAAAATCATATTTCCATACAAGTTTAACATTATAGTTTAACATTTCCATGATCTAATCAAGATCTAATCATGAGAAGACAAGAAAAAATACATAAAAATTAACTTTTTTTACTCATGAAACCCTAGTTCTATGTTCATGGTAGTGATTCCTCCATTCCAAACCCTAGATCTTCCTTCAAGATCATGTCCATATCAAGATTCAACAAAGATGATTATGTAAAACTTAGATCTATGAAGATCCATGGAAGAAAAATAAGAAAAGTAGACCTTTTAACATACAAGTTTTAATCACAAGAATACTAGATCTATCAAATATGATATTTTCCCATGACAAAACATGTTATAAAAATGTAATTTTTTCCATCCCCAACTTAGATCTTACAAGATCTATCAAGATCTAACAAGATTTCAACAAAAAAGTGCATAAAAGTTTATAAAAATCCATAAAAATCCATCATTTTTGTATAAAATCACTAGATCTATGATCTAAGATCTAGATCTAGGTTAAAGTTGCATAAAAATTGAATCTTGATGATGGGGGATGAAAGATCCAAGAAGATTGTGACACCTCGTCCAAAAGTCAGGTCAAACCTCATTACTTTGACTTTCAGAGTAACTACTATGTGCCTTGATCTTAACTACTTAACTGTCAATAACTGAATTTAACTGATGAAACCGGACGTAAGTTAATTCTCACGTTGTATTAGAAATCGTGCCCTAATTAATGGAATTTCAATATTAAGAAAATAAATATAAAAATATACTTTTTATGTTTTCTTTTGAAACCAGTGTCACGGATTTACATCATCGACACAACGACATTTTAAGAGATTACGTAATTAAAACAACTTGGTTTTAAATACTCATGGTGATCGAGCTTAAAACCGACGCGAACAAACGAAACAGTCTTCGTGCGTACAAAAACCGTATCCCGTATCAGTTGTGAAAAAAAAAACAATTGACTCAACTCATATATTTTTTATGTACTAAAAATGTAACGAAACATTTCGTTGTCAAGACTCGGCCAAAACCGATGACCCGTTCGGCCCAGTTCGGCCCAACAAGCCCAACGAATCAAAAACCTTGAAAACGAACACGTAACTCGACCCGATAACCAAACCCAAATAACCAAGCATCCGACCCGAACCAGAGGACCCGGCCCACGGCCCAACCGGCCCAGGCCGAACCCGGCGCCCTGTTTTCTATACGCCCCAACCCGAGAAACCCGACCCGTTTTTCTCGTTATTTCCCCTGGGCTTCGACCCGACCCACAAACAATTTGTTTAATTATCTTTGGCCCATGATTTTTATATATTAAGTCCACTACAACTTTTATAAAAATGTAGTCCATCAACTTTATAAAAATCACCACCTTTGTAGTTATTTATATTTGGGTTATATTTAAAAAAAATATGATATTTAAACATCACTAACCTCCTCATATTTTATAAAAGCCTTGTCATTTTATAAACATGATACACCTCTTATAAAAGTAAATCACCTACAAGTTAGTGAATTTAGAGTGGTGAATAAAGAGCCACATCTCAACCTAGGTTCCCTAATTTAGGCACAAGCCTAATACAACTAGACTTAGTTGTCTTAAATACTAATGCATGGAGGATTAAGCTATTGACCAATGTGTAATAACCAAAATTCTAAATATATAAAGAACCCACCACCATTCACTTCCATTCCACACCTCACCACTCTCTCTCTCCCCTCCCTTTCTCCTCTCGGTCGGGTCCCTTCCCAGCCACCTGCTGCCGTTGAGCAGCCACCACCGGCCACCATCTTGGCCGCCGCTGATCGTAGGAGCAGCACCCTCCAAACCACCGGACCACCGCCACCATCCTCCTTTCTTTCTCGGTTTCTTTCCCCACTCCATTGTGAGTCTTCGACCCCCATTTCTTCTATGATTTCTTTACATGATTACACACCCAATTTACCACAAAGTCTTGACAACAAAACCTTTAAATTTATTTATATTTTGATTTAATTATCTAACAAACTCTCTTCTCTATCTCATTTTTCAAGATCCAAACATTTCCTTGGTGCCTTAAGGCTTAAAGTAGCCAAGAAATATGGTGAAACACACTAAGAAATCCAAGAAAAGTATTAGTGTGCACCAAGGATTCTTGTATTCTTGCAATTTCATTTTATCTATGTTATTTGTTTAATTTGGTCCTAACACTTGAAAGTGTTAGTATATTTAATCTAACATAAAAGTTAACTAACAAAAAGAAATGGAAATATGAAATGAGTGTTAAATTTATGATCATATGCTTAGTTTGTCCTAACACACTAAGTGTTAGTTGATTTATTTATATCTCATGTTAATAATGTTATTTGGTCATAACACTTAGTGTTAGTAGATGGAAAATGATCATATGAATATGTTGTTACATTTGGTCATAGCTAGTAAATGGATGGATTAAAAGAACATGGGAATGGACAAGATTGGTTAAATAAAATACATGATACTTACTTATTTTAGTAAAAAAAAATTATATTTATGTCAAATGATTTATTTGACATAAATACTTGGATTTATTACAAGTTTTAACTATATAAAGACATATTTTAAAAAGGAATAAAGTTTCTAAATATATTTATAACCTTTTAAATCTTACTTTGATGAATCAAAGTAATCAAGACAAGAATACGTTGCGTAATAATAAAACCGGGACCCTAACAGCGATATACGTGATAACGTAAACATTGGAATCTTTAAATCAATCACATGTCTTATTTTTGCAAAATGACTTAAATGTTTATATTAAATAAACTTTTATAAATCCAAGTATCCTCATGTACTATTTTAAAATAATGTTTTAAATCCTTAAAATGGAGATGAATATTTTATGAGTATAAAATATTAAATGATTTTTATTTACTAAATTATTAAACGTTGTAACTTGAAACATATCTTTAAATGATTCAATTGATAAACGTTTTACGACGAAATAAACTTTAAATAATTATTCATTGATCAATAATCATTTACAAAAGTTTTAAGTTACGCTTAATTTACAATTCACCAAGACTTGTTAATCATAATTATTTAAATAATAATAATTATAACTTATATAATAAAAAATCGAGCTTATAAAAATAATAATAAACATTATTATTTAACACAATATTCAAGACTTGATTGACTTATTTAATGATTATCTTCATTATATTATATTTATTGGACATAAATATAAACCTTGAAAACGTGTATTTATTTGTACAATAAATACTAACAATGGGCTTTCCAAACAAATACAAACAGGATTATACATCGAGATTTGACCGGTATCACTTGAGTGATAATTGTTGCTCAATTGATTATAAACCTTATGCAATTGTCTTATTATTTATTTAGGATATTACTTGCTGTTATTACCTTACAGTTTAGTTCATTCACCTACTCAACAAGTGAGTTTCACGGCCCCTTTTTCTTTTAACTGTTTTTATACTCTCGGGGGAGAAATCATGAACTGATAGATGTTTTTACTTAATATTATGGTTTATCTGTTAGCCGTATGACTTCTCTTAGTGATGCCCAACTATGGTACATCATCGTTATGAACGTTTGTACAACTGTATCCCACCATTAATTGGTTTCAATTCGTTATGTACGGAACGATAGCTAGTGAATAGATATATTTTGGGTTGACAACCTTGCCCAGTTTGGTCGCTCCAATTCTGACTCCGTACATTGTCAAGGGGCACACGTCAGTTATTCTGCTCTGTTCGGTATCTCTCGGGCGAGATACCATGGGTGGGTAAACTGTTAGTATTTGAAATCAAGGTTCAGGTGAGTTCATACAACCACAACGGTAAACCAACATAATATATAAGTATGCCAAAACTGTTTTCCAAATCTTAAACGTAGAGTCTTAAACCTGTGAACCTCACCAACTTTATATTAACCTTTTAAACTCATGATTTCTCAGGTAACTAGACAATCATCGAAGACATGCAAATGGGGCTTAACTTGTACTATCAGACCTGCTTCGCCGGAGTCATAGTCCCGACATGTCCTAAATAAACTATCTTATGCTTTTTATTAATAAATTAATATTTCTTATTTTTAAATGTAAGACATTATCATTTTCATCATTTTTCGCTGCAATCTAAATGATGTGATATTTTATTATAACGTTTGAATATATTTAGTTGTTCTATGTATCCACGACTATGATTCTATCCCGTTCACACCCGAACCCGTTGACCGGGGTGTGACAAAGACGAAGATTGAGTTTGAGAGATCTAACCTTTTTAGATCAAAACCGACACGAAAAAGGCTTGAAATTGCTAAACTTTGAGCTCCAAAACTTCTAGGATCTTGATATTGGATGGAACCAGCCGTTCTAGGGTTTGTAGGATGTTTAGAATGGGAATAATGGGGGCTGGAACGAGATAGATTACTTAAATACCCGTAAATTAGGGTAAAAACAAATTCAATCCGTTTTTGGTCGGTGGGCGGTACGCTTAGACCCAAAATGGGTTCTTCGCGTACCTCCGCGCCTCTCTGGGTCGCGCACTGTTTTCTCTTTAATTTCTTTGTTCTAGCTCCGATTTGACCCCCGTTTTATTTTAAGACCTCTATCATATTAACCACATTTAATCCACTCAAAATGATATAAGATATGTCCCATAACGATTAACGGTTGATAAAATTTCACATGAAATGCATTTTTAGTTGGATTTGTCGTTTTTCTCGTTTTTAAGCAATTCACCAACGTTTTGCGATCTGATCAAGTGTGTGATGACTCATGACATGGTTTGTGATCATATGACTCTTAAACATGATAAAATTGATATTCGAAACTCAAAAATGTGATCTCTCGGTTAAAATCGAAATCGCGCGGGATTTACTGAAGTTTCACTGTTTTCGTTCTAGACCTTGAATTCATACCAATCTTCACTTGTATTTACTTGTGTGTGTAACTAGTATTACACACAAGGTTCTTGATCAAATTCCCGGTTAAACGAAATTTAGTGATGTGTTCGCGTAAAATCCGAAATAGAGGCAAATTGAACATTAAATCAATCAATAAACATGGTAATGGATCCAATAACATAAAATTAGGTTAATAAACATCAAAATCGATCAATACCCATATATTTGATTATCAATCAACGGATCGAGTTATAAAACGGATATAAACAGATAATCAGAAAACCCGAAATGAAACAACTTGGGGGTGGGGGTTATTTGTTATATGGTGTTAGAAGCTGTTTATCTTTTAAACAATTTTCAAAATCGTCGAGAATTTTTCTGATAAATGTTATGATATGAGAACGATGAGTTTTTTTTTAAATCAGACAAATAAATTCATCATTTAAGATAAATTAACACCTAATCAAAACGGAATTGCATTTATAACCCGGCAATGAAAAATATGTAAAATTCAAAAATTTAGGGCAAAAAAGAATAAAGCATTGGAAAAAATCCAGAACAATAAAAAATAAGCTACGATGATAATGAAAATGTGAAACAAAGGAAATATTTTCAAATGAGATCAAGAATTTTCTAACCTCAATTTAGTTAATATAACAATAATACAACATTGCAATATTTAGCGAGAAAGGTAAAACCCAAAATTTCCGGCGTTAGTTTTTCTCGGCTGGAGCTTTCTTCGTCACAAGTTTCCTCTTTGCCAGTTGCTTCGCTGCTATGACACCATTGGAAGTTGTCTTTGTTGAGGAGGTTAGATAGAGAGATAGATGAACGAATGTTATCTGATGTGAATAAAGATTGGTTGAGACTAGGTATATATAAGGAATAATGGTGTGAAGAAATGGTGTGTTGTGATTGGTTGATAGTGGTGGACATTTGATCATAGTTTTAAGCCATTGATTATTTAAAATGTTATTGAAAGGAATGGTAAGAGATTGTACCAGTCATTCATTTTACTTTTATGTATCAAATGATAATAATTTATGTTTAAACCTTGTACCTCTTAATTTTTCAACACCTTTTACTTTCTCTCTCATATATACATTATAAAGTACTAGGGGGAAACCCGTGCGTTGTGGCGGACGACAGTTTATAGCGCGTTATTTGTCCTCTGTTCACGCGTTGCGGTCGACGATAATTTATAGCATGCTATTTGTCTTACGTGCACGCGCGCGATAATCTATAACGTGCTATTTGTCTTCTGTTCGCGTATTTGGCGGCGACGACAATTTACAACGCGATATTCGTTACTGTTAGCGCGTTGACAATTTATAATGCAGTACATGCGCGTACGACGACGGAAAAAACTAACGCAGTGCTTGTTTTTTTTTTGTTAGTTTATCAGTAATCTCATGATATATTTCCCTTGTACATGTGTTATGTCACACCCTGTAAGATTTGTGTCGGATTGCGAAAAAGGTTATCACAGTCAAGGTTACGAACGTACTCTGGATGGTTCAACAACTAGAGCCGTTTTGGAAATTGTTTAATTGTTGGAGTAAATAGGAGTTTTTCCAATATCATTACGCAGCGGATTAATTGTAATGAGAAAGCAAATAGTTTTAAGTTTACAAAACATAAGTTTTCAAAAGATTTTTTGGACATGACACCGTTAGGTGTTATGTCAGGAAAATCTCCAAAGGCTAAACTATACTCCAGAAACAAATGAAAAGTCCTAAGATGCAAAGGCAGGAAACAAGCAAGCACGTCTGATGCATGCACAACAATTAAGTTTATGTACCTGAGAATTCATACGAGAAAATGGTCAACAAATAATTGTTGGTGAGTTTCACATGTTTAAAGTGCTAGCAGTTAAAGGTTGAATGAAAATAGTAATTGAAATCAGTTCATGTTAATAATTGACAATATCTGATAAGACTAGTTGATAATGTTACCATGTACCCTTAATACCGAAACTGACTGTTTACCCACTCTTGGTACCTTTTGTCCGGTTGGTACCGCATAGATATGACGTAACAAATTATACTCTTTGACAAATGACGGAGTCACGATTGGAGCTACCAATCAGAGCAGGGGCGTTAACCTAATAGATCTATTCAAACGTTACCGTTAGCAAATGATAATTAATCGGATTTAGTTAATAGTGGGGTTTGGGTTATAGCATGAATGAACATGAGATAACAAGTGTGGACAATGGAAAAGCACATGAAACAGTTATGATAACAATGTCTAATTGTCTAACATGAAAAAATTATATGTATGAATTCTCCCTCAAAGATAAAATAGTTAAAGGAAAAGGGGGCCGTGAAAAACTCACATGATTCAGAAACGGTAGTCGGTAATACGATCAACGCAAAGTGCAAGCCTAGATAATTATAAGACATGCAATAATAATAAGTAATTGGGTTGACATTAATGTCACTCCAATTAGGTGGGTCAAGTCTTGACGTCATGGTAGCCTTAGGGTTAAGTGATTTGAAAAGTCAAAGTGAATGTATCCGGTTATGTATCTATTTGGAAAAATGTAAACTATATATTTTTAATTAAATAAAATATATAAAAATTCCCAAATAATATTTAAAGATGATAAATATTTATAGAAATAAATATTAAGTCAAAATGAGGGTTTTCATATGAAATTTGATTATTTTGGCTAGTTAGTAAAAAACTGGGCGATTTTGCGGTAACCGCCGATTACACTATAATTATCCGTTTAAGTTAGAAATCAATCAAGTTCAATAAATTAATTTCTGTCCAAAATAGGTAGATAATTATTTTATGTGTCGGTTTGCATTAGTTTGCCGGTTTGGTGGATTTTACGTCGTTTTTGCCGTTTTGGTCCCGTTTGCCCGTTAAAGAGACTGTTAGGTTCCTAAATTCACCATATGCATTTATAAACATGTTTTTACCATTAAAATAACCCTATGAGTTCATTTGGACCATATTTGGGTTTCCTTACAAAAATGATGTTTCCGGGCCCGTCGGGTGTCTGTTTTAGTCCCGGTTTGTGCCCAAATTCAAGTGATTTGTTAAGGGATCTTTTGGCCATGTCCTAGAGTCATTTAAAACATCCTAACCTACTGTTAAAAATATTAAACCTTCTGGTCAAAACGGATCTTTAGTGAAAAGCAATTTCTAGGGTTTTTAAAGTGTACTTTTGTATGTAAAAGTTTGCTATGGTGAGTTTGAGCACTAGTGTTCTTTCGAAAGTCCAAGATATCATATTTTGACTATAATAAGAGTTTAAAACGTGTCATAGGCATCAAGGGGTCCAAAGTTACAATATCAACACATAATACACAATAAATACAAAGTTATTGTCTAAAAATGCAAACTAAACAAATACTTGTGTAAAAGTCCAACCAAACTAAGTTTGAGCATAATATTTGCAAGTAAATACTATCATGAGTTTCTAGTAGGTAAATACATGGTGAAACATGAAGGTAAATACAAGTAAGTAAGCTTTTATGGGGTAAAATGATGTTTAGACAACAATGTGAGTCAAGACTTGCTAATGGAGTGTTCTAGTCATGAAAGTAGACTAAGTATTCTTGCTAGAAGAAGATTTTACTAGGATGAGTGAAGATGAAACCTTGTTAGGAGTTGATAGAGGCCGAAAATGGTGATGATGATGATGATGATTCTTGAGTGTTCTTGCTTCCTAGCACCATGAATCATCAAGAACATGAGTGTTTACTCAAGAAATTTAGAGAGAGAGAGACTTATGGTCTGTAGAGAGAGAGGAGCAAGAGAGTTCTCTTGAAAGTGTAAGTGTCAATTGAGGCTAGGTTAAGGAAAATGTGTTTAAGTATGAGAGTTAAATAAGAAAGGAGGGCGTTTGGTTATGTGTGGGGGTGGGTTTCGGTCCAAATGGAACCGAGAGAAAGAGGGATGACCGAGAGGGAGAGAGATGGAGATAAATGAGTGGGTCTGGGTCTTGGTTTCTAGATAAATATCTAGTAGGAATGGGAGAGTAATAAAAGGTTAAGTGTTATGTGTGTGTGTGTGCTTGGTTGCGGACCCAAAGGAGAAGAAAAGAGGAACGGGTTCGAGTCCCTTGGGGTCGGTTCACACACTAATACTCTCAAGTGTGTTGAGATTGATCCATGGCTAAGCATCTATGGTTCCATGACCCTTGTGTGTGCAAGTAATATGCTCATGAGTTAGGGAAAGACAAGAGGGAGGGAACACATTACCCATTGGATATCAAGGAGGTGTACTTGGGGAGACATGGCCACCCTATGTTGTCAAAAGGAGATTAGGGGTGTAAGTATGACAAGTTTGGCATCTCCTTTGGTCAACTAGACAACCAAGATCTAACCAAAACAATTAAGTGGCAAAGGTGGTGGTTTGGTTGCTTGGATCGGCCGAGAGGAGGGAAGGGGTCGGTTGGGTCGAGGCAAGAACGAAAGGGAAAGGGGAAAAGGTGACGGGTCGGTTTAGACGTGAAGGAAAGAAAATAAATCGAATCGGTTTTGAAAGTTTTATAAGTAATTTATTCACGACGACGTAAAATAATAAAAATAAAGACTCGGTTTGGAATAAAAATACTTGAGGGTTAATAACATTGAAAAATTACGTTGCATGTATATATATAGTGCATGCATGTGAAATATATTTGTTGTGAACGTTAATAAAGTTAAATGAAATGTTTTGGACGTAAAATAAATCAATGTTAGCGTAGGGATTGGATCACAAGTCTTGTTTTGTTGTCATTGTCCAAACACATTTTTATTTAATACGAGATTGTTTATAAAAGTCATACGTGAAATATGTGTGTCATAAAATGATAAAAGGTAAATCAACGTTTATGTTTAAGATGAACGTAATATGATAAATGATAATAATGATAAATCCAAGACGATGGGATCATGCATGGGGTTTACCACATAGTTAGGTAAATCTGATAAACGAATTTGGTTAGTCACTTTTTAAATATTGAAGTTCCAGCAACCATTTCGTGTAAGAAAGTCACCATGTTCAAGTATTGTTTTCAACATGCATTAAGGCTACGTCAAGGCTATTTTCCTATTGTAAATGAATGTTATTATGATAAAATTGGCACGTTGCAAGTAAACACTTACGTAACACAGTTAACACATAAGTATATATTATCGGTTTAAGTCCTTGTAAACTTACGGGTTGTTACATCCTCCCCTAGTTGGGAGAATTTCGTTCCGAAATTCAGCTTGTCATCATGGCTAAGTGGCTGCTACAGGAAATAGATGGGGATACTTGGCGTGAAACTGGTCTTCGCATTCCCATGTAAATTCAGAACCACGGCGGGAGTTCCAACGAATTTTAACGAGGGGTATACGTCTATGCTTCAATTTCTTAAATGCACGGTCGACGATCTCGGCGGGTTCTTCAACGAATTGTAGGGACTCATCCAAGTGTATCTCATCGAGGGGAACGGTAAGATCTTCTTCGGCAAGGCACTTCTTCAGATTACTGACGTGAAACACATCGTGAATGTTACTAAGCTTGGGCGGCAGAAGTAGTCGGTACGCGACGGGTCCTATTGTTTCAACGATTTCAAATGGACCAATGTAGCGAGGATTTAACTTGCCACGTTTGCCAAAACGTATGACGCCTTTCCACGGGGATACTTTCAGTAATACTTTGTCGCCTTTCGTGAAGGATAAGGGTTTACGACGGTTATCTGCATAGCTCTTCTGGCGACCGCGGGTGGCTTTCAAGCGATCTCGAATTTGTGTGATTCTTTTGGTTGTTTCTATCACAACTTATGGGCCTGTTAGTTGGCTGTCACCAACTTCGAACCAACAGATAGGTGATCGGTACTTTCTTCCGTACAGTGCCTCGAAAGGTGCACACTGGATGCTAGTGTGATAATTGTTGTTGTATGAAAATTCGCACAATGGCAGATGTTCATCCCAGTTGTTACCAAAATCAATGACGCAGGCATGCAACATATCTTCGAGAGTTTAAATCGTTATTTCGCTTTGATCGTCAGTTTGCGGATGATAGGCAGTACTCATATCGAGGCGAGTACCGATGGCCTTGTTCAGAGACTTCCAGAAATGAGAGGTGAAACGACCATCTCTGTCGGATATGATAGAACTTGGGGCTCCATGTCGAGAAAATATTTCCTTCATGTACATCCTTGTTAAATGTTCTACAGAATCTTTCTCCTTCATGGCGAGGAAATGAGCAGATTTTGTCAAACGATCGATAATTACCCAAATGGAATTGTTACCCTTGCGGCTCTTGGGTAACTTGGTGATAAAGTCCATGGCAATGCATTCCCACTTCCACTCGGGGATGATGGGTTGGACGAGTAAACCGGAAGGTTTCTGGTGCTCGGCCTTAACTTTGGCGCAAGTTAAGCATTTACCGACGTACTTAGCGATTTCAGCTTTCAGGTTCGGCCACCAATATAACATACGCAGGTCGTGGTACATCTTATCGGCTCCGGGGTGAATGGAATATCGGGATTTATGAGCTTCATCAAGGACTAGGCTCCTAAGATCTCCATAGACGGGGTATCCACAGACGATTAACAAAATACCATTATCCATCAGGCTTAGTTTCGAGGTGTTGATCCATGCCACAGAGACTTTCGTCTCAGATGTTTTCGTCTTTCAAGGCTTCAGCTTGAGCTACCAAAACTTGAGTGACGAGACCGGTTTGAATGTTCATGGCAA
Organism: Deinandra increscens subsp. villosa; assembly: GCA_039602395.1. Classification (NCBI taxonomy): domain Eukaryota; kingdom Viridiplantae; phylum Streptophyta; class Magnoliopsida; order Asterales; family Asteraceae; genus Deinandra; species Deinandra increscens. The sequence goes on along the minus strand of JBCNJP010000007.1, from coordinate 63,103,186 downwards.
GAGATTTGACACGAAGGGGTTTGGCACGTTCCTTCCCGCTTAAGGCATCAGCAATGACGTTAGCCTTTCCAGGATGGTACAGGATTTTACAGCCATAGTCGCTGAGCAGTTCAATCCATCGGCGTTGTCTCTTGTTCAACTCCTTCTAGTCTAAGATGTGTTGAAGACTCTTGTGGTCAGTATAAACTTTGCATTCAGTACCGCAGAGATAGTGTCTCCATATCTTAAGGGCGAAGACGACGGCTCCAAGTTCCAAATCATGGGTAGTATAGTTCTTCTCGTGAACTTTTAGCTGTCGCGAAGCGTAAGCAATGACTTTGTCTCGTTGCATAAACACACAGCCTAATCCTTGGTGTGAGGCATTGCACTAAACACAGAAATCTTCACATCCTTCTAGTAAGGAGAGTATGGGTGCGTTACACAGCTTTTGCTTCAGTGTCTAAAAAGCTTGTTCGGCTTTGTGATCCCAAACGAATTTCTTATCCTTTTGCGTCAAGGCAGTCAATGGCTGGGCTATTCTGGAGAAGTTTTCGATAAATCTTCGGGAATAACCGGCGAGTCCAAGAAATTGTCGTATCTCGAAAGGGTTGGTAGGCGGACTCCAATCCTTGATAGCTTCAATTTTTGTGGGATCCACGTGGATTCCAGCTGCGTTGATTACGTGGCCTAAGAAATGCACTTCTAGTAACCAGAATTCGCACTTTGAAAACTTGGCGTACAACTTCTCGTTCTTTAACAGTTCCAGAATAAGCTTCAGGTGCTTCTCGTGTTCGTCCTTGCTACGCGAGTAGATCAAGATGTCGTCAATGAAAACGATTATGCATTTATCGAGGTACGGCTTGCAAACGCGATTCATCAAATCCATGAAGACGGTAGGTGCGATGGTTAGTCCGAAGGGCATAACGAGAAATTCGTAGTGTCCATAGCGCGTACGAAAAGCAGTTTTCGCAACGTCTTTCTCATGAACTCTTAGTTGATGATATCCAGAACGAGATCGATTTTCGAATAGTAACTGGAACCTTACAATTGGTCGAACATGTCGTCTAGTCGAGGGAGTGGATATCAGTTCTTTACGGTAAGTTTGTTCAACTCGCGGTAGTCGATACACATCCGGAAAGATCCATCCTTCTTCTTGACGAAGAGAATAGGAGCGCCCCAAGGACTAGAAACTGGGCCTGATAAAACCTTTGTCAAGTAGTTCTTGCAACTGATTCGACAATTTTTTCATTTCAAACAGGGCTAAACGGTAAGGGGCTTTTGCAACGGGTTGTGACACCCGGCCCAAAAATCAGGTCAACTCTCTCTCCGTTGACTTTCGTTGACTTTTAAATTACATGATTATGTGCCTTATGTGAATGATTAACTATTTGAAACTAGAATATTAACTGATAACCGATGACGTAATCCCGCGTTTGTACTCCATGAATAAATTCCATAAACCATGTGAAATAATATATGTTAAAAATGGAATTTTAACAACAAGAAATAAAATATAAAAATTGACTTTTTGTATTCTACCAAAAACTGATATAAACTGTTACGAACTTTCCGAAAACTGAAAAACAATACGGAAAATGGTAAATTGTGAAGACTTAGCCAAACCAATAACCGTTCACCCTATTGGGCCCGGTTAGGCCCAATAAGCCCAAATCAACCCCGATTGACCCAAAAATTTCACCGATGAATCACCTCGACACACCGAGTATTTTCCCTAAACCAGAAACCCGACCCGCGGCCCAGAAGGCTTTGGGCCTAAACCGATGACAACCCGCGACCCAAGCCGAGAACCGGCCCAAGCCGAGCACCGGCCCGACCGAGAACCCGACCCAACCCGTTTGCGGCCCAACCCGATGGGCTTCGGCCCACTCCCAAACCTTTTAAATAATTAAGTTTTTGGCCCAATGATTTTTATAAAACCAACCCAATCGGTTTTATACATTCCCGGCCTAAATAATTATTTAAAACTTACCACCGTTATGTTAATTCAAGCTTGAACTAAATTTATAAAAATTTCCATTTTTATAAACCTCTAGCCCCTTTATATTTTATAAAAGTACCAAGACTTTTATAAAACTTATAAAATCTAATTAGGGAAAGCTAGAGATAATGAGGGCTTGACAACACATAATTATCCATTGGTTAAACACTTGATTTAGCCTATAAAAAGGAGGCTTAGGAGCTCCATGTTCCCCCACACCAAACAACACCCTCTCTTGCTCCCTCCCTTGAAACTGACCCCCTCCCCCAACCGGTTCCCTCACCACCGGCCGCTGCCACCGCAGCTCCGCCTGCTGCCGTCGCCCTGCCACCGTCGGACCACCACCAACCGCCGCCGGACGGCCACACCACCGCAAGCCACCGCCAACCTCCACCGTTTTTCCTCTTCTTCTTTTGTGAGTTTTCTAACTCACATTTCTACTCACTTACACCCCTTTGAACCCTTCAAGTCTTGACAATAATCCATCAAAACTAACTAGAATGCTTGTGTTTGGTTGATCAACTAACAAAAATCTCTTCTTAATCCCCTTTCTTCCAAGATCAAACACTTACTTTGGTGCCTTTGAGGCTTAAAGTTAGCCAAGAAGTGTGGTGAAACACATTTGTGAAATCTTTGGAAAGTAACAAGTGTGCACCATGATCTTGTTTATGAAACCTTGGTTTCATAAGTTAGTTGATTTCAAACAAACCTCCAAGCCTCTTCATATAAAATAAATGCTAATCTATACATGTTTACATTATTTGTCCTAACATGAAAGTGTTAGTTGATTGTTTATTTATATTTAAATGTCCTAACACCAAAGTGTTAGTTGATTGTTTATTTACATTTAAATGTCCTAACACCAAAGTGTTAGTTGATTGTCTATTTACATTTAAATGTCCTAACACCAATGTGTTAGTTGATTGTTTATTTACAGTTATAAAGTCCTAACACCAATGTGTTAGTTGATTCTTATTTATGTTTATATATGTTACATGTTAAAACAATATTAAAACAAGATGAAATAATTAAACAAATGTTACATATGTAACCTATGACTAAAACAAAAGAATATTACTTGATTTGGAAAAATCAACACATTAAATATGTGTTTAAGACAAAAAGAATAAATATAGATTTTGTTACTAAAAATGGTAAGAATAATATTTATGTCAAATGATTAATTTGACATAAATTCTTGGATTTATTACAAGTTTTAACCTTTCTAAAACTTTGGAGATAAATGGATTATTCTATAAAAAAAATGTCACTTGTGAAAACTAAATATTTTTATAAAAGGATTTTATAAAAATTAATCAAAGACAAGTTATTAACTCTAAATGCTTACATGAATTTTTAATGTTACTTTAATAAAATCAAAGTAACCAAAAATGGACTTACATTTGTAGGAGACTTTAAATAAAATCAAGTTTTTTTTATGAAAGACGATTTTATAAATCCAAGCGTCGTTACAATGTTTTGAAAATATTTATGAAAGAAATATATATTTCATGCAAATGAAACATTAAACGCTTTCGAAAAATAAATGATTAAATGTTAGAAACTTTGAATGTTTCTTTAAAAGATTCATGTTTTTAAAATAAAGCAAACGTTTAATAATTATTCTTGACAAATAATTATTTGCAAAAGATATAAACCATGCTTTATTCACCAAAGTATTGTTAATCATAATTATTTAATTTAATTATAACTTGCAAGATTAACAAATCGAATATGTAATTATTTAATTAAAAATAATTATACGAACTTGTGAAAATAATAATAAACATTATTATTATTTTAAACTCAATATTCAAGACTTGGTTGAATTGTTAAAAATGACTAATCCTTGGTTATATATATTTAACATAAATATAAATCATCACCGAACGTATTTGTTTGATAAATACAAGTTAACGGGTTTTCAAAGATACAAACGGATTAAAACGTCAAGACTTGACCGGTATCACTTGGGTGACTTTTGTTACTCAAATGATCATAAGACCTTATGCATATGTTTATTTAATGATTTAGGACGTTACGTGCTACCGTTCCTTCGCTGCTTATTTACCGCTTATCTGCTGATTCAGTGAGTTTCACGGCCCCTTTTACTTTAACTATTTTATACTTTGGGGGAGAAATCATGAAATCTGATAAAGGCTCTTTACTTAATATTATGGTTTATCTGTTAGCCGTATGACTACTTGTTCTCTTACTGATTGCCCAACTTGGTACATTATCGTTATAAACGTTTGTACAACCGTATCCCATAATTAATTGATTTCAATTAGTTCTGTACGAAACGATAGCTAGTGAATAGATCTATTTGGGTTAACAACCCTACCCTAACTGGTAGCTCCAGTTCTGACTCCGGATTATCTGGGGGTACACGTCAGTTATTCTGCTCTGTTTAAACATCTCTGGGCAAGAGATGCTGGGTGGGTAAACCATTAGTATTTGAAATCAAGGTTCAGGTGAGATCATGCAACCACAACGGTAAACCAACGTAATATTTAAGTATACTGAAAACTGTTTTACAATGATTAAACTGTGAGTCTTAAACCTGTGAACCTCACCAACTTTATGTTAATCTTTTAAACTCATGATTTCTTAGGTAACTGACGCAACTCATGAAGACATGCAAATGGGGGCTTACGTACGCTATCGGACCTGCTTTCGGAGTCATAGTCCCGACTATCCAAATGAACCGATTTATGCTTTTAATATTAATTTAAGACTTTATGTTTTCAAATTGTAAGACATTATCGTTTCCACTATCTTTTCCGCTGCAATGAAATGAAGTAATGTTTTATGAAGCTTTAATTTATTAGAAGTTGTTCTATGTATCCTCGACTATGATTCCATTCTCGCTCACCCCCAAAACCGTTGACCGGGGTGTGACAGATTGGTATCAGAGCCGTGGTTATAGCGAACCAGGATAAACAAACAAAACAAAACTGAACCTGGACTATAACCCACTCCGAAGCTACCCTTTGCATGCAAGACCATTACCTTCAATATGTTTACCTATGATAGCTTACGTGTTAACTATGCTTTACTTCCTTGCTTTAGTTTTTATACCTTTATGATGATTACTGATCACTGTTTCCTGTTGGAATATTTTCGCAGAGATGACTTCGAAAGAGGTTATTTGCGTTGCCGGTTCCAGTGAGGAAGCAAGTGTAGAGTATACTCCATCACCAGAGGACCCGACACCGGTGGACTACACACCATCGCCTGAGGATCACGTACCATCTAGCCCCGAGACTGAGGGAGCTACTGTCGGTACCATTCGTGAGACGTTCCTCCCTCGTGGTTTCCTGAGCCCTATTAGACGTAGGACCTCAGACGATACCTCCGACCACCTTGCTCCCACCGCCACTGCTGGCGGTGTGGCCTCGATGAGTGCTTCGAGCACCGCTGATCCTTTCACAGGCCGTGACCGGTCCGTGAAGACCTATGTCGCTACACCTGGTGGCGGCAGACGAGGATTTACCCCGGGAAGGGCACCTGGCCCATCCCGGACTCGGGAGGTGGGACGCACCCATGATGAGCCTGCGCCCAAAAGGCGTTATGTGTTTCAGTTACCCCATCTGGCATGGATGCCAGGCCAGGTCCAGCACTGGCGGATGATCGAGGAGTTCCCGAGCTGTTATGCTCGTGGAGAGTCCTCACTTCCTGACCCATTCCGTCGTGTACCTTTAGGGATCTCGCCATTCACAGACGAGCCGATATCTGATACAGTACCACTCTTAGTTGCTCGTCTGAGGCGTATAGAGACCGACCTAGGGGAGCTTGACGCCGATGTCTGCCAGTTACCTACCACCCCTGAGATGACTCGCCTTAGGAACCAGATGTCCGAGCTGATCGGACGCATGGGCGCTACTGATGGCGCCATGGGGTCCCTTCACGCCAATATGAC
>JBCNJP010000007.1:63006114-63096786 GCA_039602395.1 Deinandra increscens subsp. villosa | reverse complement strand
TGAGAACGTCGCATCCACCAGTAATCAAAACTGAAATTCGGGACGAAGTTCTTCTAACTGGGGGAGAATGTGACACCCGGCCCAAAAATCAGGTCAACTCTCTCTCCGTTGACTTTCGTTGACTTTTAAATTACATGATTATGTGCCTTATGTGAATGATTAACTGTTTGAACCTAGAATATTAACTGATAACCGATGACGTAATCCCGCGTTTGTACTCCATGAATAAATTCCATAAACCATGTGAAATAATATATGTTAAAAATGGAATTGTAACAACAAGAAATAAAATATAAAAATTGACTTTTTGTATTCTACCAAAAACTGATATAAACTGTTACGAACTTTCCGGAAACTGAAAAACAATACGGAAAATGGTAAATTGTCAACACTTAGCCAAACCAATAACCGTTCACCCTATTGGGCCCGGTTAGGCCCAATAAGCCCAAATCAACCCCGATTGACCCGAAAATTTCACCGATGACTCACCTCGACACACCGAGTATTTTCCCTAAACCAAAAACCGGACCCGCGGCCTAGAAGGCTTTGGTCCTAAACCGATGAAAACCCGCAGCCCAAGCCGAGAACCGGCCCGACCGAGAACCCGACCCAACCCGTTTGCGGCCTAACCTGTTTGTGGCCCAACCCGATGGGCTTCGGCCCACTCCCAAACCTTTTAAATAATTAAGTTTTTGGCCCAATGATTTTTATAAAACCAACCCAATCGGTTTTATACATTCCCGGCCCAAATAATTATTTAAAACTTACCACCGTTATGTTAATTCAAGCTTGAACTAAATTTATAATAATTTCCATTTTTATAAACCTCTAGTCCCTTTATATTTTATAAAAGTACCAAGACTTTTATAAAAACCTATAAAATCTAATTAGGGAAAGCTAGAGATAATGAGGGCTTGACAACACATAATTATCCATTGGTTAAACACTTGATTTAGCCTATAAAAAGGAGGCTTAGGAGCTCCATGTTCCCCCACACCAAACAACACCCTCTCTGCTCCCTCCCTTGAAACCGACCCCCTCCCCCAACCGGTTCCCTAACCACCGGCCGCTGCCACCGCAGCTCCGCCTGCTGCCATCGCCCTGCCACCGTCGGACCACCACCAACCGCCGCAAGCCACCGCCAACCTCCACCGTTTTTCCTCCTCTTCTTTTATGAGTTTTCTAACTCACATTTCTACTCACTTACACCCCTTTGAACCCTTCAAGTCTTGACAATAATCCATCAAAACTAACTAGAATGCTTGTGTTTGGTTGATCAACTAACAAAAATCCCTTCTTAATCCCCTTTCTTCCAAGATCAAACACTTACTTTGGTGCCTTTGAGGCTTAAAGTTAGCCATGAAGTGTGGTGAAACACATTTGTGAAATCTTTGGAAAGTAACAAGTGTGCACCATGATCTTGTTTATGAAACCTTGGTTTCATAAGTTAGTTGATTTCAAACAAACCTCCAAGCCTCTTCATATAAAATAAATGCTAATCTATACATGTTTACATTATTTGTCCTAGCATGAAAGTGTTAGTTGATTGTTTATTTATATTTAAATGTCCTAACACCAAAGTGTTAGTTGATTGTTTATTTACATTTAAATGTCCTAACACCAAAGTGTTAGTTGATTGTCTATTTACATTTAAATGTCCTAACACCAATGTGTTAGTTGATGGTTTATTTACATTTATAAAGTCCTAACACCAATGTATTAGTTGATTGTTATTTATGTTTATATATGTTACATGTTAAAACAATATTAAAACAAGATGAAATAATTAAACAAATGTTACATATGTAACCTATGACTAAAACAAAAGAATATTACTTGATTTGGAAAAATCAACACATTAAATATGTGTTCAAGACAAAAAGAATAAATATAGATTTTGTTACTAAAAATGGTAAGAATAATATTTATGTCAAATGATTAATTTGACATAAATTCTTGGATTTATTACAAGTTTTAACCTTTCTAAAACTTTGGAGATAAATGGATTATTCTATAAAAAAAAATGTCACTCGTGAAAACTAAATATTTTTATAAAAGGATTTTATAAAAATAAATCAAAGACAAGCTATTAAAATCTAAATGCTTACATGAATTTTTAATGTTACTTTAATAAAATCAAAGTAACCAACAATGGACTTACATTTGTAGGAGACTTTAAATAAAATCAAGTTTTTTTTATGAAAGACGATCTTATAAATCCAAGCGTCGCTACAATGTTTTGAAAATATTTATGAAAGAAATATATATTTCATGCAAATGAAACATTAAACGCTTTCGAAAAATAAATGATTAAATGTTAGAAACTTTGAATGTTTCTTTAAAAGATTCATGTTTTTAAAATAAAGCAAACGTTTAATAATTATTCTTGACAAATAATTATTTGCAAAAGATATAAACCATGCTTTATTCACCAAAGTATTGTTAATCATAATTATTTAATATAATTATAACTTGCAAGATTAACAAATCGAATATGTAATTATTTAATTAAAAATAATTATACGAACTTGTGAAAATAATAATAAACATTATTATTATTTTAAACTCAATATTCAAGACTTGGTTGAATTGTTAAAAATGACTAATCCTTGGTTATATATATTTAACATAAATATAAATAATCACCGAACGTATTTGTTTGATAAATACAAGTTAACGGGTTTTCAAAGATACAAACGGATTAAAACGTCAAGACTTGACCGGTATCACTTGGGTGACTTTTGTTACTCAAATGATCATAAGACCTTATGCATATGTTTATTTAATGATTTAGGACGTTACGTGCTACCGTTCCTTCACTGCTTAATTACCGCTTATCTGCTGATTCAGTGAGTTTCACGGCCCCTTTTACTTTAACTTTTTTATACTTTGGGGGAGAAATCATGAAATCTGATAAATGCTCTTTACTCAATATTATGGTTTATCTGTTAGCCGTATGACTACTTGTTCTCTTACTAATTGCCCAACTTGGTACATTATCGTTATAAACGTTTGTACAACCGTATCCCACCATTAATTGATTTTAATTAGTTCTGTACGAAACGATAGCTAGTGAATAGATCTATTTGGGTTGACAACCCTACCCTAACTGGTAGCTCCAGTTCTGACTCCGGATTATCCGGGGGTACACGTCAGTTATTCTGCTCTGTTTAAACATCTCTGGGCAAGAGATGCTGGGTGGGTAAACCGTTAGTATTTGAAATCAAGGTTCAGGTGAGATCATGCAACCACAACGGTAAACCAACGTAATATTTAAGTATACTGAAAACTGTTTTACAATGATTAAACTGTGAGTCTTAAACCTGTGAACCTCACCAACTTTCTATTGACCTTTTAAACTCATGATTTCTTAGGTAATTGACGCAACTCATGAAGACATGCAAATGGGGGCTTACGTACGCTATCGGACCTGCTTTCGGAGTCATAGTCCCGACTATCCAAATGAACCGATTTATGCTTTTAATATTAATTTAAGACTTTATGTTTTCAAATTGTAAGACATTATCGTTTCCACTATCTTTTCCGCTGCAATGAAATGAAGTAATGTTTTATGAAGCTTTAATTTATTAGAAGTTGTTCTATGTATCCTCGACTATGATTCCATTCTCGCTCACACCCAAAACCGTTGACCGGGGTGTGACACGGGTGCAGCTCCGGGTACCAGATCAATATGGAGTTCAACTTGCCTGGCGGGTGGCAAGCCTGGAAGATCATCAGGAAAGACTTCAGGGTAGTCTCGTGCGATGGGGACGTCCTTCAGTTTCTTTTCCTCGGATTGACTAGCTATTATGTGAGCTAAGAGGGTAGGGTAGCCTTTGCGCAAAAATTTCTAGGCTTTCATGCACGAGATGATGTCTAGCTTAGTTCCACTACGATCTCCTTGAATTGTCAGAACTTTGTCGTCGGGGAGGGGTATCCTGACTCTTTTCTCATGGAAAATGATTTCGGTATGATTTTTAGTCAACCAATCTATTCCAACGACTACGTTGAACTTCCCAATTGTACCGGCAATAGATCGACCGAGAAGGGATGCCCGGATAAGTTCAAAGAGCAGTTTGGAAAAGATTCCTCCATTTCGTTTTGTTTACCATCGGCTAGTTCAACTATATACTTAGTGTCTAATCTAGTTGGCGTGACGTTAAGATAGTTTCTAAACTCACTAGACACACAGCTTTTGTCGGCACCAGTGTCAAATAAAACGGAAGCAAAATGATTATTGAGTAAGAACGTACCCGTTACGGTGTGGGGATCCTGACGGGCTTCAACAGCATTGAGCACGAAGGCTCTTCCTCTGGCAGGTTCTCGTTTGAGCTTTGGGCACTCATTTCTGAAGTGGCCAGTGCTACAACACTCGAAGTAGGTTCCAACGGGGTGCGTCTTGTTTGAACGGTTTGGGCAATCACGGTGAATGTGACCTTTTGCCTTGCAGCCTTTGCAGTACACATTGCTGCAATCCAGGGTATGCTGCAGGTTACATTTTCCACACAGGGGCTGGTTTCCTGTGTATCCAGGTTTTCTTGCATCAGGTGCAGGAGTTGTTACAGCATAAACCTTTACGGCTTCAGGGGTTTTCTCAGGAAAGTCAAAAGATTTCTTCCTCTTTCCATCATGGCCGCGTTTGCGCTTGCGGTCAGATTTCAGTTGGTTAAAGGGAAGAGATGATACAGGTGCAGCTTTGGATTCAGTAACCTTACGAGAGAAAGACACGCCTTGGCGGTTTGCCTGGTAGGTCAGATTGTGAGCCAAACGGATAGCAGCTTGGAGTGTTATGGGGTTAGAAGCCATAACACTTCCCTAAATGGCGGGAGCAAGACCCCAGATGTATCTCTTGATTTTCTTGTGCAGAGGGGTCACCATTGTAGGGCAGATGTGTGCCAATTCGTGGAATCGGCGGGTGTAAGCAGCTATGTCTGATCCATTCATGGTCAAGTTCCAGAATTTGACTTCCAATCGTTGTAGTCCCTCACGAGGACAGTACTCATTGCGCATGAGTAGTTTCAGTTCGTTCCAAGCCATGACGTAAGCCTGGTCCTGTCCGAGGGCTTCAGCATGAGAGTTCCACCAAGTCGGAACTCATTCTCCGAAAACGCTAGTGGCGTACTTGACCTTGTAACCATCGGGACAGTTACACATACGGAACACAGATTCCATCTTTTCGAACCAACGAATGAGTCCAACTGCTCCTTTAGTACCCTTGAAGTGTAAGGGCTTGCAATTCATGAAATCCTTGTAAGAGCATTCTCGGACACCTGTAAGTTACTCAAAACCTTGAATAAAATTCGTACAATTGTAGTCATAAATCTTTCGGTCGTAGAAGAAAAGTCTTTACTCTTACCACCAGGGGATCCTGATCTCCTTCCGTTTGAGGCAGAAGCTTGATCTGCTTCAGCGGTCGCAAGTGCATCAGCTATACGCTGGTTAATCAGGGCTTCGATAGCTGCGGCATCCAAGGTTGGGGTTCCGAGAGGGTCACTATCACGATTCGTGCGTCTTGACATTCTACTTTAAATTGTGTCAGATAAATAAAGTAAGACATTATACATAGTATTAATGAATGCAATCAAAACATGACATGCCAAAATCCATAACAATCACCACAATATAACATAACATAGCAACACATTACATTACAAAGTACACCAGAATTGATAATAACGGTACATGCTACAACATAATCAATTCTTGTCCACAATTGTTCAGACCAACATAAACATTTGTCCGGTGATAAAAACAGATTCACCAATAATACAAGTTTCGAATACATCATAATAATACCATAAAGAGTAACTGTCACTCCATGAGATCACAACTCTAGTGAAATGGTGCTCAATCGATCAGATCGAGTATGTCACGAATCTGGATAATCACTGTCAGCAACAAACGGATAATGCCGGCGAAATCCTCCGCCGAGGGGGTAGTAGCTGCGAGAGCTCAGATAGCCTGACTGGCCTCAGCTGTAACTCCGGAAGCATCAGACAGGTGAACGTGCAGGGTGTCGAGGGCCTGGTCCTGGGAGATCACACGGGCCTCCAGGACAGCAAGACGGGTGGCAAGGTCTGTGATAGTGGCTGGTGGAGCAAGGCTACAGATGGTGGCGTGAAGCTGACGGATCTCATCGTCACGACGGGCGATGCAAGCAAAGAGGGATGATACGAGGTAGTCAACAGGGATACTAGAAAGAACAGGGCTAGGTATATCAGAAGGTGCTTGGGCATGAGGTGGCAATGGCACGTCCTGGGTCTCAGGAGTGGCGGATGGCTCTCCGATCTTAAAAGTGTTGTCGGCAAATCTCACCCGTTTCTTGGGTGGCATCGTCTCTGGTTTAGTGGGTAGCTCATCGGGCTCTGCGGAGAGGGAACGTTTACGGGACGGCTCAAACTCGGTAACTGGACCGGAAACGTGTTGTCTACTACGCCTGACTGACTTCCTAGGGGTAAGCATACGGAGGGGACCATTAGGCGTGGAGCGGTACGGTCAGAACGAGGACTCACGATCGGGAGAAGCAGGGCTAGAAGCGGATAGGGTAACGGTGAGAGTATCTCCGTCCTCATCTACATCGGTGATGTCCACTATGAAGGGCGCGTACTCCTCCGGTTCCTCATCATTCGTCGAATCCTCCTCCGGCTCGGAGTCGGCATCGTAAGGGCCATAGAGAACACTGGTCGGTGACGAGGGGGCGATGGAGCCTCAGTAGTGACGGGTGATGCTGGCTGCTCCAAGTCGAAGTGTGCCTCAGTCTCAGAGTTAGAAGTCAAGTCAATCGGTGCGTGAGAAGCCATGTTGCGAAAAAGTTTCCAAGTAATGATGATAATACATATATGTTACGTGTGATATGTGAATCAGTCAAATAGGCAAATAGTGATGCATGCAAGTATGACTAACAGAGCTTAGGCTATAGTCTAGACCCTATGTATACAATCTAGTTCTATAACCTTGGCTCTGATACCACTCTGTCACACCCTGTAAGATTTGTGTCGGGATGCGAAAAAGGTTATCACAGTCAAGGTTACGAATGTACTCTGGATGGTTCAACAACTAGAGCCGTTTTGGAAATTGTTTAATTTTTGGAGTAAATAGGAGTTTTTCCAATATCATTACGCAGCGGATTAATTGTAATGAGAAAGCAAATAGTTTTAAGTTTACAACACATAAGTTTTCAAAAGATTTTTAGGACATGACACAGTCAGGTGTTATGTCAGGAAAATATCCAAAGGCTAAACCATACTCCAGAAACAAATGAAAAGTCCTAAGATGCAAAGGCGGGAAACAAGCAAGCAGGTCGGATGAATGCACAGCAATTAAGTTTAAGTACCTGATAATTCATACGAGAAAACGGTCAACAAATAATTGTTGGTGAGTTTCACAAGTTTAAAATGCTAGCAGTTAAAGGTTGAATGAAAATAGTAATTGAAATCAGTTCATGTAAATAATTGACAATATCTGATAAGACTAGTTGATAATGTTACCATGTACCCTGAATACCGAAGCTGACTGTTTACCCACTCTTGGTACCTTTTGTCCGGTTGGTACCGCATAGATATGACATAACAAATTATACTCTTTGACAAATGACGGAGTCACGATTGGAGCTACCAATCAGAGCAGGGGCGTTAACCCAATAGATCTATTCAAACGTTACCGTAAGCAAATGATAATTAATCGGATCAGTTAATAGTGGGGTTTGGGTTATAGCATGAATGAACATGAGACAACAAGTGTGGACAATGAAAAAGCACATGAAACAGTTATGATAACAAGGTCTAATTGTCTAACATGGAAAAATTATATGTATGAATTCTCCCCCAAAGATAAAATAGTTAAAGGAAAAGGGGGCCGTGAAAAACTCACATGATTCAGAAACGGTAGTCGGTAATACGATCAACGCAAAGTGCAAGCCTAGATAATTATAAGACATGCAATAATAATAAGTAATTGGGTTGACATTAATGTCACTCCAATTAGGTGGGTCAAGTCTTGACGTCATGGTAGCCTTAGGGTTAAGTGATTTGAAAAGTCAAAGTGAATGTATCCGGTTATGTATTTATTTGGAAAAATATAAACTATATATTTTTAATTAAATAAAATATATAAAAATTCCCAAATAATATTTAAAGATGATAAATATTTATAGAAATAAATATTAAGTCAAAATGAGGGTTTTCATATGAAATTTGATTATTTTGGCTAGTTAGTAAAAAACCGGGCGATTTTGCGGTAACCGCCGATTACACGATATTTATCCGTATATGTTAGAAATCAATCAAGTTCAATAAAATAGGATTAATTTATGTCCAAAATAGGCAGATAATTATTTTATGTGTCGGTTTGCATTAGTTTGCCGGTTTGGTGGATTTTGCGTCGGTTTTGCCGTTTTGGTCTCGTTTGCCCCTTAAATGACACTGTTAGGTTCCTAAATTCACCATATGAATTTGTAAACATGTTTTTACCATTAAAATAACTCTATGAGTTCATTTGGACCATATTTGGGTTTCCTTACAAAAATGATGTTTCCGGGGGTGTCGGTTTTAGTCCCGGTTTGTGCCCAAATTCAAGTGATTTGTTAAGGAATCTTTTGGCCATGTCCTAGAGTCATTTAAAATATCATAACCTACTGTTAAAAAGTCTAAACCTTCTGGTCAAAACGGATCTTTAGTGAAAAGCAATTTCTAGGGTTTTTAAAGTGTACTTTTGTATGTAAAAGTTTGCTATGGTGAGTTTAAGCACTAGTGTTCTTTCTAAAGTCCAATATATCATATTTTGACTATAATAAGAGTTTAAAATGTGTCATAGGCATCAAGGGGTCCAAAGTTACAAGATCAACACATAATACATAATAAATACAAAGTTATTGTCTAAAAATGCAAACTAAACAAATACTTGTGTAAAAGTCCAACCAAACTAAGTTTTGAGCATAATATTGCAAGTAAATACTATCATGAGTTTCTAGTAGGTAAATAAATGGTGAAACATGAAGGTAAATACAAGTAAGTAAGCTTTTATGGGGTAAAATGATGTTTAGACAACAATGTGAGTTAAGACTTGCTAATGGAGTGTTCTAGTCATGAAAGTAGACTAAGTATTCTTGCTAGAACAAGATTTTACTAGGAGGAGTAAAGATGAAACCTTGTTAGGAGTTGATGGAGGCCGAAAATGGTGATGATGATGATGATTCTTGAGTGTTCTTGCTTCCTAGCACCATGAATCATCAAGAACATGAGTGTTTACTCAAGAAATTTAGAGAGAGAGACTTACGGTTTGTAGAGAGAGAGGAGCATGAGAGTTCTCTTGAAAGTGTAAGTTTCAATTGAGGCTAGATTAAGGAAAAGGTGTTTAAGTATGAGAGTTAAATGAGAAAGGAGGGTGTTTGGTTATGTGTGGGGTGGGTTTCGGTCCAAATAGAATAGAGAGAGAGAGGGATGACCGAGAGGGAGAGAGATGGAGAGAAATGAGTGGGTTTGGGTCTTGGTTTGTAGATAAATATCTAGTAGGAATGGGAGAGTAATAAAAGGTTAAGTGTTATGTGTGTGTGTGTGTGCTTGGTTGCGGACCGAAAGGAGAAGAAAATATGGACGGGTTCGAGTCCCTTGGGGTCGGTTCACACACTAATACTCTCAAGTGTGTTGAGCTTGATCCATGGCTAAGCATCTATGGTTCCATGACCCTTGTGTGTGCAAGTAATATGCTCATGAGTTAGTGAAAGACAAGAGGGAGGGAACACATTACCCATTGGATATCAAGGAGGTGTACTTGGGGAGACATGGCCACCCTATGTTGTCAAAAGGAGATTAGGGGTGTAAGTATGACAAGTTTGGCATCTCCTTTGGTCAACTAGACAACCAAGATCTAACCAAAACAATTAAGTGGCAAAGGTGGTGGTTTGGTTGCTTGGATTGGCCGAGAAGAGGGAAGGGGTCACGGGTTCGAACCCGTGGCCGGTTGGGTCAAGGAAAAAATGAGAGGGAAAGGGGAAAAGGTGACGGGTCGGTTTAGACGTGAGGGAAATAAAATAAATCGAATCGTTTTTTAAAGTTTTATAAAATATTTATTCACGACGACGTAAAATAATAAAAATAAAGACTCGGTTTGGAATAAAAATACTTGAGGGTTAATAACATTGAAAAATTACGTTGCATGTATATATATAGTGCATGCATGTGAAATATATTTGTCGTGAACGTTAATGAAGTTAAATGAAAGGTTTTGGACGTAAAATAAATCAATGTTAGCGTAGGGATTGGATCACAAGTCTTGTTTTGTTGTCGTTGTCCAAACACATTGTTATTTAATACGAGATTGTTTATAAAAGTCATACGTGAAATATGTGTGCCATAAAATGATAAAAGGTAAATCAACGTTTATGTTTAAGATGAATGTAATATGATAAATGATAATAATGATAAATCCAATACGATAGGATCATGCATGGGATTTACCACATAGTTAGGTAAATCTGATAAACGAATTTGGTTAGTCGCTTTTTAAATATTGAAGTTCCAGCGACCATTTCGTGTAAGAAAGTCATCATGTTCAAGTATTGTTTTCAACATGCATTAAGGCTACGTCAAGGCTATTTTCCTATTGTAAATGAATGTTATTATGATAAAATTGGCACGTTGCAAGTAAAGAGTAACGTAACACAGTTAACACATAAGTATATATTATCGGTTTTAAGTCCTTGGAAACTTACGGGTTATTACATGTTAGTTTTCTCGTTCATATCATAAATTTAATTTATCTAACATTGTAGATCTCAAACAAATAATAACGAACACTCGAACTGAAGTCAAGTACTGGTGTTAATGACTTTAATTGTGAGGAGGTCAATTTCGATTTACAAATTTTGATGACCTTATTACGGCAGTTTGTCCACCCCATCAAAAATAAGAGGTGTCTTTTTAATTTATTTGTTCTTCTCTACCGGATGGGCTTCCATCACTAAAAAGCAATGTTAATTGAGACCAAGGTTCAAACCTTGGCATAGTGAAAATTGGTGTAAAAATAAAACTTAGCTGTTAAAAAAAAATTGAGAAACAAGAGGTGTCTTTTACCAACCAGTATACCATACTTAAGTATGTATAGACTAATTTATTATGTTCATTGAGAAATAGGAGGTGTCTTTTACCAACTTTTTTTTAGAACAGCAACTTCATTGAACAAACCGCCCTAGCAAACCGCTAGGGCGTCAACACAACATACAAAGAGAAAGGAGATTACATTTTAAACTTGCACCAATCATTCCAAGACAAATCCCTCCACTTCCCCCTATTTTTAACCCATAAAAAACTCTAACTTTTGATGTCGTTGAACACCACCAGGATGAACGGTTTTTTCTTCTCAAAGATGGCTTCATTCCTGCAGCGCCATAACACCTAACAAGCAGTGAGAACTACTGCGAAAAAAGACCATCTTTTTCTTGGCACACCTAAACGAGTCATCGACCATGTGGAGGAGATCTTTAGTCTTAAAATCGTATATCGGGGGAATGCCACACCACCCAGAAATCAACTGCCAAACTTGGGAGGCAAACCCATAGCCCACGATCAAATGATACCCAGTCTCATTAGCCTCGTTGCACAAGGGGCACACCACGTTCTCAACAGGGATATTCCTAGTCGAGAGACCAACAAGAGTAGCAATCCTCTCACGCAAAACCCTCCAGAAAAAGATGTTAACCTTACCCGGGACGAGGCGATTCCAGGGCATGACCAACTTAGCCGTCGGATGCCTTGAACACCACAGCAATTGTAACATCCCACATTGGTGGGGAGGGGAACTAAGCATGCCTTTATAAGGGTGTGGATACCTCCCCTACCAAGACGCGTTTTAAATCCGTGAGGGGCGGATGCCTGAGGGCATGCCGGCTGCCAAAGCGGACAATATCTTGGTGCGACGGGTCTGGGCTGTTACAGATGGTATCAGAGCCGGTCGTCGGCCAGTGTGCCAGCGAGGACGCTGGTCCCCTAAGGGGGGAGGATTGTAACATCCCACATTGGTGGGGAGGGGAACTAAGCATGCCTTTATAAGGGTGTGGATACCTCCCCTACCAAGACGCGTTTTAAATCCGTGAGGGGCGGATGCCTGAGGGCATGCCGGCTGCCAAAGCGGACAATATCTTGGTGCGACGGGTCTGGGCTGTTACAGCAATTTTCCTGAGGGACGCCACTGAGAAGACCCTAGTGTTGTCACCGAGCCAAGAGACCTGCCCCTGATTCAGCCCCAAAAGCCCACGGATGTCTATATTAGCTTTAGCAAAAAAATCTTCCACCTTCAAAACGTTGTTCCAGACACCCCCTAACAATCTTTTAGAAGGAAACACGTCAGCCCCCCGAACTTTAAAATGGATCCCTTCCACCACCTTGCGCCAAAGACTATTGGGTTCACATAAAAATCTCCAAAGCCACTTAGCGAGAAGGCACCGATTCGAGAACACAAAAGGGACCAGCCCAAGCCCACCCTCCTTAACAGGTTTCGCCACCTCCTCCCGAGCCACCCAATGTATGCACTTTTAGAGTCCTCATCACCCCCCCCCCAATAAAAACCGGAACCGGATTCGCTCCAACTTTTCAAGAACCTTGGAAGGGGCTTTAAAGAGGGAAAAGTAATACGTTGGTAAGCTATCCAACACCGCCCAGATCAAGACCAACCTCCCCCCCGATAGATAATCTCTTGGCCTTCCACCTTGAGAGCCTAGCTTTGAAGGTTTTAACCACCGGATTCCAAGCTTTGATCCTATTCATATTATCACCAACAATAAGGCCAAGATAATCAAACGGAATAGAACCCACTTTGCACCTCAGCACAAAAGCCATAGCATGGGAATCACCATCATCCACATTTAGCCCAATTAAGTTACATTTATTAAAATTGACTTTGAGCCCCGACGCCATACCAAAGATCCTGAGGAGGCGAGCAAGCGTCACGATATTATTCCGACTCCAACTACACATAACAAGCGCATCATCCACGAAGAGGACATGGGAGACCGTCGGCCCATTGTTAGGGATACTAATGCCGTGGAAACCTCCCACCTCCAAGGCTCTAGAAAACATCCAGTGAAAAGCCTCCATCACAATCACAAATAGGAAGGGAGAAAGAGGATCGCCTTGACGAACACCCCTTTCACATTGGAATTTCCAAGTAGGAGAGCCGTTAACTAGGACGGACGTCCTTGAAGCCAAAAGACAACCCCGAACCTAAGATCTCCATCTACTCGGAAAATTCATCTGCGATAAGACCGAATCAAGAAACTCCCACTCAATGGTATCAAAGGCCTTCTCAAAGTCAATTTTAAAGAGCATGGTAGGGACTTTAGACTTTTTAACCCAAGTGACAATCTCATTAACCAAAAGAATCCCATCAAGGATATTTCTGCCAGCCACGAAAGCCATTTGGGTGTCCGACACCACCGAGGCAATACATCGCTTGAGGCGATTAGCAAGCACCTTCGAGACCACCTTCGGGATACACCCCACAAGGCTAATCGGTCTATAGTCAGACAGGGTTTGGGATCTTGACATTTAGCAACCAGGTGAATAAACGCCGCCCCACATCCCTTCCCAAGTGTCCCGACATCAAAAAAGTGGCATAAGATTTGGTAGAAATCTTCCTCAAATAAGGCCCAAAATCTTTTAAAAAAAGCGAAATTAAAACCATCAGGGCCCGGAGCCTTATCGCTCCCACAGTCCCAAACAGCAGCCTTTATCTCCTCTTTACAAAAAGACACAATGAGAGCATCACCCTCCCCCTCGGAGATCTGTTTAATACCGTCACAAAACATTGGCGGTCTCCACGCGATGTCCTTTTTAAACTTTGCCTTGAAGAAGTTCCACACGGCTTTTTTGATAGCACCCGGGTCAGAGACCCACCTCCCATTAATCTTTAGACCATGGATCCTATTAGCCGCCATGTTAGCATTATAAAGACCGTGGAAGAAGGTCGAATTCTCGTCACCATCGACAGTCCACTTGACTCTCGCTTTCTGTTTCAGATCTTCAATCTTAACATGTTCAATTTCCAGCACCCTGGATCGAGCAGCTCCCCAACGATCCAGATCAGACTGATCCAGGGCTTGCGAGCACACCAAATTTTCCATCTGAGCACATAATTCTAGGAAATTATCTTTCTCACTATTTTCTAACTTTCTTTTACCAACTAATGTACCATACTTAAATATGTATAGACCACTTTATTATTAGTTTAAATCATTTTATGAAAGTTTTAGTAGCAAGATATTAAATAAGATTATAACGTACAATTCAAGTAAAATAATTTATATATCGATAAAGATTTAAAAAATAACATAGTAATCGTAAATGATAAGCATGCTAATCAAGTTAAATAAAATAGTAGTTATTTTAATTTAAATTAGTAATAAATAAGTAGTTAAAACCTATGTACTCATGCTATCTACTTCAAAAGTATGAGTTGACTATACCAGCAGAAAGTAAAACAGAAGATAAAAAATTATGAAATTAATAGTAAAATGAAGATTTTATATGTCATCTCTCACCAACAATAATCGCTTGCATGTTATCTTTTTTTGCCATCCATCATACTCCTACATTAGGAGAACAAGACTTTTTATTTAAAGGACCAAAAGCTAAAAGATCAACCATCATCGCTTGCATTACAACCAATATTTATTTACCAAGACATATAACAAGCTAAAAGAATATAACTATGAATCATAGATTTAAATTTTAAAATGCTAATATTATAAAATTGATTATTTTGAAATATGAGAAACGTTTTTTTTAATATGACACCTGTTTGGGTATCTCTTTTAAAATTCAATCATGTTTTCACCTTTGGAGGTTTTGTCTTTATCTCTTTTGAAACTATGCATATCTTTTTAGCTTTTAAGTTTTTGCCATTCACTTTTAGTCTTTCTCTTTCAGTTTTTGTCTTCACTCTTAGTCTTTCTCTTCTCTATATTTCTCTTTCTCTTTATAAGAAAAAGAGGAGGTTGTAGAGATTTAAAAAATGAAAAGTTTAACCTTCCTTTTATGGAATTAAAAGGAAAAGTTTAACCTTCCTTTTATGGAGTTGGGTTCATCAAATTACAACGAATTGATACAAATAATAGCAAAAGGGTGGTGATGAAATCAATATTTTCCACCAAATCAAACCACAACAATAACTGATATATTGTATTTTATGTATGCTAACTCGCGAGTGTTACTACGCGAGCCCCCCTTGGCTAGAATTGGTGTGCAATTATTTTGCAATGCATTTGTAAAATGATCATATTTTATTTCCGCCCTTGTCTTTTATATGGATATACAAAAGAGATGTAGATGTTGGTTATTTCCCCTTTAAAGTGATTGGCACCTGCTAGTATATTACATCTACTAAAGTTTATACAAAAGGTCATGTTAGTTGTGCATGGGTGCTGCAATATTTTCAGTTGTCGCCTAAACACTTAAATAGCATCATCAATCTGCAAAATATAGAAGAAGAAATAAATCATTACTCATGACTAAAAGCATAAAATTAGCTATCATAAACTATACTGATTAACTAAAGCGATTCCAAAGTTGATGCTCATTTCTCTTTTTCATTCCAATTGTTTACAGATCACAAATTCAAGTACCTGAAAATGAAATACTCACTTACATCCTGGTTTGTAAAATACATGTTTCTTAACTTTTAATACGAGAAGACTATTAATACAATTACCTTATCACTGCAAACATCAAGAAACCAAATGCTTTGTGTAGATGTCCAAACACCCACTTTCCATTGAGTACTTTAACGCCATTAGCATTCCTTCATAAAGTTCACTTTTTCTATAGCACACTTGAAGAAAGCACCTATAATAAAAATAAAATAATAAAAAATTAAAGAAAAAAGACAGATCAATGGTCAAACCTCTTTTTGCTTTTTATTACTCTGCAAGAACCCAAAATCTATTGCAAGCTTCTCTTCTCCAACCTATAATAAACTTAAATTAAATATATGAAAACTTTATAAGATAAATTCAAAAGAGCAGAAATAGGAACATGTACAAATGCCCAAGTAGACACGTTAACTTATCAATTGATAGATCTCGGTTGTTCTTTTGTCTCAAACATGTCAAATTGGTCAAACCAAGAAAATAACAAAAACATGAAAATGTCAAATAAATCAAACGGGTTAAACACGTTGAATGTCACCCTAAAATATGTTTCATGAAAACAACCTCTTAAATATATAAGTAGGAGGTAACTGGTGTTGTAAGCATGAGATAATTACATACCTAATAAACATGCAAACACAAAAATCAAGTAAGGAGCAAGATAGAGGACACACAGAAGCAAATTGAGGTTGCAGAGACATAAATTAAAGAAGAAAATCTAACCTACATTTGAGAGGGAACACATGCAACTTACACATATAAACATTAACAAAAAAGCAAGTCAAACATTACAGGGGGTTTCATAGATATAAATTAACAGACCCAAACAAAATCCAAATTGTCATTTTGTTAATTTATATTCCAAGCAATTTTATACTTTCAAATTAACAATAAAATGTAAAGAACCCTACTTTACCAAAAAGGTAAATAAAAAACATTCTTTTACCAAACTTTTAACTAAACACCTTTATAATTTGCAAATGCAGTAGCGGCAAAAATTAGTTTTTTTTATTGGAAAGAGCATGCGGAAAAAATTGTCATTTGCGAATTTCTTAAAGCAGCAACCTTCAACTTTAAAACTGTAACTATAGATGAAATGGTCAAAGTAAGCATATTTGGCATTGAGACACAGCAATAATATTTCTAGGTGAAATAAGCCCCAAATGTGTAACTCATTCTTTATCATAATGTAGATTTAATTTTGGGAAATCAGCAAAACCAAAGCTGAGCTAAGATTATAGCACATACCATTAAAAGGCAAGCATTGAAATGAAAAGAACCCCTAAATTACAGCAGTCTTTTAATACATAACACATCTAAAAGCAACATCAAAACCACGAAAAAATTACCAATGAAAAAGAACGTTGCCTTTTTGAATAGGCGTTTGGAACAGTTAGTTGCCACCGGAATTGTGTTTCTCCCAAACTCGCCAGTACCATTTCCTAAACAGAGTTGCGAAATTCATTTTTAATGACAAAGAAAGAGTATATGGTAATTCTATAAGCCTGTAGATAAAAACATAATTATATGTATCACCTTGAATATTGAAAGAATCATGTTAAGTATGACCATTGCTCTTTCATAAAAGAGAGCATCCCAAACTTGCAATGTTTTTTGCATAAGTTTTGTAGGAATAGAACTATTAGATATATAGATACATGTTAAACAAAAAGGAAAGAACGTCAATGAATTATTTGTTGCTGATTTAAGTATTAAAATTGGTTAGAACGCAATTCAGCTGTAGATTAGAGGTTTTCATCATTTATAAAACCAAAAGAACAGTTTTGACATAGCAGTTGACTCGGGAAACTTACAAAAGACCTCTTTCTGATTTTGTCAGATCCATCTACATTTTTCGGAGCTTAGTGACAAAAATCTAGCCTTTTTATTGAAAGATTTTAACGAAGAGAAGCTTTAATTTTTATTCACATACTCACACAGTTGTTCCCTTTCTAGTTGTTCTTGTGTCTCGAGCTCAGATTTGAAGAAACCACCTATTATAATTCAAGATTCAGGTTTTTATTTTGAAAACAAAATCATATAAACAATTAGGTTACCTACATCACAGCTCCTTAGTCAGTATGAAGAATGCAACCCTTTCTTCGGCTTGCAGTCGAGCTTTTTCTGTAAGATAGAACATCATCTCAGGATCATCATCCCAAATACCAAAACAGTTCATCTACCCTGCACTATGTTATCCATAATTATAATTGCATAAATCTGGATATCTTAGTACACAAAACCATCGAATCATGAATACCACCTGCTGTTATTTCTAAGAAAATCAAGGGATCCAAGATTGGCTCCTAAAGCACCTGAAGGTATTTCTCACAAAAATCATTTGGTCAAATTGTATTTTTTATGAGGGCCTGAATTCCAAATGATTAATGCAATAAACTATAAGTATATATAAACATGTGTCCAGAAAGAAAAGAAAAGTTGATTTCAAGTATCACTTTAGCTTTGTTTATTATAGTTTTGCATCAGAAAGTTCGGTACACAATGTGACTCATGCTAAAACTCATTATGACCTCATGCCTTTGTGAAGAACAACAGAGACTAAGAACTATAGAAACTTGTTATTCATAATTTTTGTTTGAGAATATAAGAAAAACCTTAAACACCCTTTTTAAATAGCAAAATAGTCGCAACTTTATGAAATTGTTGTAATCTGTGTAAAATTAAACGAGTACATGAAACAAATAATCAGAAAGAATCAAGAAAACAATATATAAAAAAAACATGGATGAATTATATACATTGATCAAAATATACACCTTAATATGGTCCGCATTCCAGTTGCAAAGTAGCTATATTTCCAAAAGTAAAAAAAGAAAACTGAAAACCAAAGGAAGACATAAGTGAAATTAGCTATGAGATTTAGTGATCCTGAAACACATGATTACCAGACAAAGTGTACATGACAAAAAAAATAACATGCAATAAAGATATCGAAGTTCACTTGTAAAACAATGAATCTCTACAGCTAACATAGAGGTAAATCATGGAATATTTATGGACGATTAAGAACCTACAATGACCGCTAGAAAACGCAATAACCAAAGTTATTGCCACTATAAAGTAGGAGTCTCAAGCAATAACTTTTGAGCAAGAAGAAGACATTAAGCTAAACCCTCTACTTTCATACACATCTACATTAGTTTCTAACACATCTACATCAGTTTCCATGCGAAATCCCGAAATTAACATAATAAATCATATTTAAGACTTCAACTCATAACGAAATCATTAAAGAGTTATATATAAAACTGTAAACATTTTCCTCTTTGCCCGTCAGACTGCCAACAATCATTAAAGAGTTGTTATATAAACCAATAGACATAACTAGGATGATCAAAATGAAAGCAAATTGCAGCTCAATAGTTAATAAGAAATTGAAGAAAACAGAGTCTGAATTCATTAGATTAAGAATGTTACATACCTAATAATTTCTTTTTACCTGTCACTGAGCTATGATTTTTAAACAACAAATATATTAACTTGAATAAAAAACTATACTTCAGAAAAAATGAATAAGATAAAGTACCTTAAATGATTAGATAGCAATCCATGATTGAAGGGATACTTAGTGGAGCAGGAATTGGCGATTGGTTTGGTATGCCTTCACAGATGTGTCTTCGGTTTAGGGTTAGTGGATGCCTTCACACATACCTTTTGGTGAACTAAAATCAGCCGAATTGAGCCTGAACTCTTTCCCTAGCCACCAATTCGACCCCAAATACCGCAGGGGCTGGTTTCAGATACTTGCACCTCTGATATTCCGTATCAAGACCTAACAACCACACAAAATTAAACCCTAAACATCATAAATCAAATACAAAACCATATTTGACGGAGACAGGAAAGAAAGAGGAGTACCTTTGGGCTTCACATGGCCAAACCGTCCGATTGAAACCAAATTTGAGATATGAAACAGAAGGAATATGAGGGTTACAGATTTGAGATCAAGAACCTGAAAGCATAAGGAGTCCAAAGTCGCATCGAAGAACAAATTAAACAAAACGATTTGAGAGAGAGCTACTATTAAGGTTTCGTTTGAGATGCTGCAAATAGAGAGAGAAGAGGAACAACCAAATCAATTTGGGATGAAGATGGAGAAATATGATTTGAAGTTCAAATATCTGCCATCTGCCTACCTACTGATTTTTCTAAAAAAAAGGATTGTATTGTTTGGAACATCAAAAGGAAAAAGAATATTGGTTAAAACAGGGCAGAAGCTGCGTTGAAAGAAAAATATTGAAATCCAATTCTGGCCGCCAAACTCTTTTAACTTTGAGAGTTTTGGTTGAATCATCAAACACTTGTACACCATGCATTAAAACTTCTAAATTTCAACATTTAAACACCCTCTCTCTTATCTCCATATTTTTGTATATAGATATAGGTATATAGAATTATTATTTTAAAGAAAGTTCAAAATGAAGTTGTCTATTATTATATATACTAGTTGGGCTAGAAGCGCGCGTTGCGTGTAATGGTTTTTACTCCAGAGTACGTGTGCACCAATAAACCGTCAACCGTTCATTCAAGAAGATGTTGTAGGAAAACAGTTCGTAAAATTAAAATAAAATAAATACTTTATTTGAGTACGATTACAACAAAAGAAAATAAATCTAATCTATTACAATACAATGAAATGAAATTTTACTCCTACTACAATTACAAGGAAAATAAATGAAGTTACACGGAAATGAAAGTACAATACAAAGAATTGAATAACGATTACAATGAAATGAAATCTCAATACAAGTGAGACGAAATGATGTTGATTTATATGAAAGAAATTAAAGACAGAAATTAAATAAAAAGGTTTTAAATACTAATTGAAAGTTAAAGAAAAATGATTTGAGAAAAATCTTTTGATATAAGATAAGAAAGCGAGAAAGGCTCCAAGGAACCTTGGCGAAGGCTTCGGGTCAAAACCCGGGTCCCTTAAAACAAATTCCGGGTCTACCGAAGATCCGTTTTGTTTCCCAGGGTACAATCACCTAAACCGTATTGTACGGAAACTCTAAGCTTGAAGTTTACCTTCGAGTTCTTGAAGTCTTGACGAACAAGATGATGATTGAGAGAGTGAGAGAAGAGGAAGAAGAGAGAATAAGAATTCTGTGAATTCTGGTGTGTTTAGCCTCAACTAATGAGGCTATATATATAGTGGTGGGAGACTTGTTGAGCAATTAAAATTAATTCGTAGTCAAACTTTGCATTAAACGTCTTTAATGCAAATTGATTTCTAATTAACACAGAATTACCTTAATTAGCTCAAAAACACGTTTACAACTGTCATTCCGGAGGAATCTCCACGTAACAGCTGTTTTCCGGAAGAACTGATCTTCCGGTTCAACTTCCGCTTGAACTCCAACCGGAGCTCCTTTTCCACTTGAACTTCAACCGGAACTACTGTTCAGGTTGAACTCGGTTCCGCCCAAACCACCCAGGTCCGCTTGAACCTATCCGCCTGGTCTTCAACCGGACCAACTTCCGGTTGAACTTAAAAACATTAAGTGCAAAGTGCGTCACTAAAGGAAACAATAGTTGGTAAGGTTCCCACCTTATAAACCACTTTTGGTTTCAATCCCCAACCAATGTGGGATGAGTTAACATGCTATACTTAGCATTTTTTTCTCTAATTTTCGCAGCTTCACTAGTTGCGAGACCTCAACTTTGAGCATCGATATCTCATTCATACGAGCTCGGATTTGGACGTGGTTTGATGCATTGGAAAGCCCTCACAGCATACTACGCAAACCTATAAAACACAGAGGCAACAACCTATGTTATCTGTATTTTATATTATTCCAAAGTTGGTGAAAAACTCATTTTCACACTTAGTGAAAAAACACATTTTTCACTAGTTTTTCTCCCAAAATTCCAACAATCCCCCACATGATTGGGTATCGATCTATTCTTCAAGAATCAAAGGCAATTTCGGCAGTCCAGTATTGAAGGATAGGTAGGTGTCCCCTTTGAACCTTCCTTTGTGAAGTATACTTGGGTTACTGGTGTTTGGTAGACGCGGTGTCTTTGAACCAACCGAGCGTTTGTGTAACCGTTATTATACCCACACAACACTTTCCCTAACTTGGTCAGCCCTCATTGACGTGTCCAATCATGGTCCTGGAACACATGCCCGGTTCTGCTAGAGCTCTAGGATTTGTGCCCAACAATTCCATTCGAAGCGACCGCACTTCTCTCTTGCATAGGTGATTACCACAATCATTAAAAGCATTGGTATTATGATTTGCTCAAAATCATCTATGACTTACACAAAGTCATTGACCATCGTATGCTTAACCTCACACACTTCACTGTTTGGTGATAGGAATGGACTAGGAAGTACACAACTCCCTTTAAGATTTTAGGGTACTCCCCCACAGTGACCTTAGCCAATGCGATTAGGTTGTCCTATTAAACCTAGAGTCTGGGATCTCCATTTTCATAGGTTAGGTTTTCCTTCGCATTAGCTTTCAACCCAATGGGCTTTAGTCCCATTCCCCTTGACGACTTCAAAACTAACTCTTTGCTTAAGCCTTTTGTAAACGGATCCGCAGTGTTATCCTTTGACTTCACATAGTCAATTGAGATAACTCCGATAGAGATTAGTTGTCGTACCGTATTATGTCTATGTCTAATGTGCCTTGATTTGCCATTGTACATCATGGATTGGGCGCGCCCAATTGCCGATTTACTGTCATAATGTATGCAAATAGCCGTCATTGGCATAGGCCACCTTGGAATTTCTTCCACAAATTGACGTAGCCATTCCGCCTCTTCACCAGATTTATCCAAGGCGATGAACTCAGATTCCATTGTGGAACGCGCTATAACAGCTTGCTTAGCCGATTTCCAAGCAATAGCCACGCCACCAAGCGTGAACACATACCCGCTTGTTGATTTGGAATCCTTTATATCCGAAATCCAATTCGCATCGCAGTATCCTTCGATAACTGCTGGATCTCGGGTATAGTGCAGTCCATAGTCTCTCGTGTATCTTAAGTACCTTAGTAAACGATTCATTGCTTTCCAATGTACCGCGCACGGATTACTCGTGTACCGGCTTAGTCTGCTCACAGCATAAGCCAAGTTTGGTCAGGTACATGTCATAAGATACATGAGACTCCCAATCACCCTTGAGTACTCTAACTGAGCAACCCCTTTTCCTCTATTCTTAGCAAGATGAAGGGTAGTGTCAAACAGAGTTTGAGACACACTCTTATCTCCTGCGTTGAACTTCTCAAGGATTTTGTCCACATAGTGAGATTAACTTAAGACAATACCATTTGGGGTTCTGATGATTTTTACACCGAGTATCACATCTGCGAGCCCCATGTCTTTCATGTCAAATCTCGCTTTCAACATGTCTTTAGTAGCTTTGACCATCTTATCATCACTCCCAACGATAAGCATGTCATCTACATAGAGACATAGAATCACATAACCTCTAGGTGTGTCTTTCGCATAGACACACTTATCACACTCATTTATTTTGAATCCGTTGTCAAGCATGACACGGTCAAACTTCTGGTGCCATTGCTTAGGAGCTTGCTTCAAGCCATACAAAGACTTGACGAGTCTACACACCCTGCCTTCTTGGCCAGGAGCGGTAAAACCCTCAGGTTGTTCCATGTAGATCTCTTCTTCTAAATCACCGTTTAGAAACGCGGTCTTTACATCCATTTGGTGAACCTCCAAATTTCGTAAAGCCGCTATAGCAAGCACCAACCTTATCGATGTTATGCGAGTAACAGGTGAGTAAGTATCAAAGTAATCCAGACCCTCTTTTTGTCTGTATCCTTTGATCACTAGCGTCGCCTTATACTTGTCAATGGAGCCATCAGCTTTCAACTTCTTCTTGAATATCCACCGATATCCAAGTGGTTTGCAACCCTTAGGAAGATCGACAAGCTCCCAAGTGTGGTTCTGCAAGATAGACTCTATCTCACACTTGATGGCTTCTTTCCATTGAGGACCATCTGGAGAGGTTATCGCCTCGCAGTAGGTATTGGGATGACCATCCACCATGTAAGCCGTGAAGTCAGGTCCAAAGGATTTTCCAACCCTTTTTCTCTTACTTCGTCTAAGCTCACCCTCATCAGATGTGGGTCGTTTATGAACCTCATTACCAACATATGGTTGTTCATAAACCTCGTCACCAACAAATGGTTCTTCATGAGTGTCGTCACCAACTAATGGTGTCGATGAACTCGCGCGTTCTCGTGACAAACACGGGAATACATTTTCAAAGAATGAAGCATTCCTTGATTCCATGATAGTGTCTTCGAGTATATCGGAGTTTTCGAGTCATGGACAAGAAACCGATATGCACTACTGTTTTCTGCGTATCCAATGAACACACAGTCCACGGTTTTGGGTCCTAACCTTTGCACCTTAGGCAAAGGAGCTAATACCTTAGCTAGGCACCCCCACACTCCGAGGTATTTGTAAGATGGCGTTTTGCCCGTCCACAATTCATAAGGAGTCTTATTGTCAGGACCAAATTTGAGCCTTTACTCATCCAATACACAGATTCAAGTGCGGAAATCATGAATCCATGATCAAATCATAGTGTTTGCTTGTTGAAATCCTTAGATTTCGCCTCTGAAACTCAAGAACTTGAGGGTTTTCACACACAAGTGCTCTCTATCTTCAAAACAGCCGTCCAAGAGTATGTCTAGGGTTATTCTAGAGTGGCTATTTATACTAGAGAGAGCACTGGTCGTGATCGTGCTAAAACCAAGAGAATGTTATTGAAGTTAGTGCAATTTATGACATCAGACAGCCGAGATCGCCAAGACTAAGTCTGAAGTCGCCAAGAACAAGTTGAAGTCGCCAAGGCTGTTGGTGACCTCGCCAAGGTTTGGTGAGGTCGCCAACCTTGGTGAGGTCGCCAACCTTGGTGAGCTCGCCAAGTGTTAGCGAGGTCGCCAACCCTAACTCGCCAAGGACACTTTGGTGAGGTCGCCAAGTGCAAACCCAAGTCGCCAACATTCTTGGTGAGGTCGCCAAGAATGTTGGTGAGGTCGCCAAGAATGTCCAGAAATCACCAAGTACGCTCCGGAAACGTCAATTATCATTATTGAATCATCAAGGGTTGTTATTACAAAGACACAATCAATTATTAGCATTTACCAAGTAATTTATCATGAAATGACCTAGATCTTGGATAGAGGCAATCACACTGCAATTGAAACGTTCAAAGGCAATTACTCCAATATCCATAATCAACACAAGTTAAGACATTTAGTCATGACATACAAAACATCAAACACTTTAAAAGATTAATATAAACATCAGGATAATTGTCCAAGTACAAGATACAAGCAAAGTGAAAGATATACGCATGAGCACAAAAGCAAAGGATGCTATGTTTGAGTTGCCACCAACCCTATAAAGTTCTTACAAATTACCCCTTTGGTGGTAATACAAACATAAAAGGAAAACTAGACAACTATCTGAGTTGACCAAGCAGCTTCAGCAAGAATCTCCAGTACTTTCGTGCAAGGTTCCTGTAACGATCATCAAGGCAGACAATCTGTGCATCGTACAGAATCCATAGATCTTCTCGTGCAAACTTCTTCAAGTCAGAATAGTGCCACATTTCAATCACCCTTTCACTACCCCGAGAGAGATAGCAGATTCCACGACCACCCATGGCCCAGTATTTCAAGGTACTTAGGCTTTCCGTCTTCATCTTCCTAGCAGCAATACACTCCCAACACCACCATCTTAGAAACAAACCAAAGTAGTTTGCATCCACTATCTCATATGGCCTAAGCCTTCGAGGGATGGTGTCAAGGCGACTATAGAATAACCACTTTAAGTAGCTTCGATGCAGTAGTCTCAGTTCGATTGCTGCGAAGAGTCTTATTGTGCAGCCGTCTTCCCTTTCAATAACCAGCTCATGAGTATCTCCACTGTAGTACCAACAAGTTATAGGATTGCTCTTCTGATCTCTTTTTATTTTCTTTGTGACCAAATCTTTGCTGATACTTTTGTACATAACCTTGTGAGGGACTTCAGCTCTTTGCCTTCTGAATGTCTTGTATTTCTTTTTCTCGGTCTTGATGGGACGATTTGAGCTCACATTGTAGATGGCCCTTATTTGATCCTCAGCATCTCTGCCTACAGGATCATTTGAGTGATTTATCAGTGGACGCCATCTGAGCTGCTTCAACTCCCAAGAAAACAGATTTAGAAGATCCTTTATTTTGGTAAAGAATTGAACGAAACCATTTCTGCGCTTGACAATGAATGCCTTGAATTCATGATCGTATTTCCACCCAAGAATCTTCATTCCATCATCTGATTCAACGTTTGGAGGCATGTCTTTAAGCTTTTTAGCAGTAAACTGCACTAAGGCTTTCCGATAAGGTTCCATCTCCTTCCATTCGTCAACCAAAGTAGGAGCGTCTTTCCTTCGGTGTTCCTCCACTCTTTTAGCTTCACGATCATCCTGCTGACGCTTTTATTTTCTTCAAGAATATGTTCTTTGACCATAGTTCGTAGACCGGGGATTTGCTTTCTGCTGTAGCTTTTACGAGCATATCCCCTTAAGTCTAGAAAGTCTTGTAATTCTCTCTTGTTCATTTTATTAACTTCAAGCGTAGCAGTAGCTGGACTGGGTGGAGGTGAAAACCGATCAAAAACCTCAGGAGGAGGAGGCATGTATTGTGCGTGCATCTCTCGTATCTTCTCCCTCAGATTATCATTGAACTGAACATATTCAAACTTCTTGTCTGTATCAGCAAAAGGATTTGCACGAGGATCAGTAAGCTTATCTGCAAGTTTGTAGTTGTACAGATGTTTATCCATGTCTTGCTCATCAGTATACAGTTCCACTAGCTGTGACTCCGTGAGATTCATCAGGTAGGATAAGGGAATCCCACGAGAGATTAACTCTCTGACATAATTTGCAATCACAGACTCGTCAGAAGGATCAACATTATCACCAGCTAGGTTAGGAATTATTCTGATTCTGGGTTCTCTCTCTTCAGAGTTGTGAACTTCTGGCTCAGAGTATTCTGATCCAAGGCCTATTTTTTATGGAGGACGGATGGATTCTTCCAATTGTTTGATGGCCTCTTGCCTTGCAATCTCATCCAGTGTCCTTTCAAGAAGTATTTCATCCTTAGCAGCTCTGATGGATTCTTCCTTCTTCCTTTGCTTCTCCATTTCCTGTTCATACACCTCTTCAGGAGTTAGCTTTCTTTTACCTTTGTCAGGCCTAACTGAAGGACCAGCTTCATGAGATGAGACTGGATTATTTGTACCCTGACCACCACTTGCACTTGTTAATGGAAGAGTCTGAATAGGTTCAGAGTCAGTGCCAGTGGCGGCTGCAGTAGATGCTGACAGTGAAGGTTGGGCTGGAACTCCTTCAGGGTTTGCCTGATCTTCTAAGTGATGGACTGGTGAAGGAATAGATGATCCGATAGCATCTTCTACGTTTTGAGGTTCGCTTTCCACTGGCTCAGATCTAGGACGAGTTGGAGAAGTAAACTCAACCGGTTCATCTTTGATCTCATAAATTATCTCCTCATCATACTCATCGTCAGCAGTGAATTCCAAGTTTATGAAGTTTGTTGCACTGGAGTCATAAATGAGGTTATTTAGACGCTCAGCCAAACTTATATCATTGAAGATCTCATCTGGAATCATGCTGAGAGGTTGAATTTCCAATACTTCTCCAGCTTCAATGGATTCCTCAGTAACAATTACACCACTTCTGCTACTAGGATCAGTAGCCAGGGTGTTTGCATAGAATTCTCGAAATGCAGTTCTTCCAAGATCCAGAAATTCACTTTCAACGTGTAAGTGTTTCAGCTGTTCAGAGATCTCAGATATACCAGCTTCAGTCATAACAATGCTTATTGGCTGTTGTACTGGAGGAGCCAACTGGAGTTGCAATGAATCTTCAGGAATGACAGGAGGTTCATTAGGTTCACCCATGGTTAAAGCAAGTACCTCTCCCGAAGATGATTGGTTTGCTTCAAATGCAGTCCTTGAGAATCTTGGTAGTTTGATATTCTCAGGAAGCGGCACTAAGCTTATTACGGATTGATAAATTTCCTCTTCCTCTTCATCGTTCAGTTCATCATTCAGAAAAGCATCACCAAAGGAAATGTCAACATCAGGTTCGGAAGATTCGTTGTCATCTGATTGAAAATCGGCAAGATGAGTATCATCTATATCTTGTTCCGTGACAACGGTAAGATTTATTGTATCAGAAGGTTTGCCAGGCAGGCTAGGACTTGGTTCTTTATTTTCTTGAGTGTCTTCTGATGCGGGAGGCTGATCCAGCATCCGGTCGTCACCCTGGTTACCACTTCCACTACCTCCAGCTTCATCACCATTGGTACCGGTAGTTTGTTTATTTTGGAGAGCTTCAGCCAATAGCTTTTTCAACCTTTCAATTTCTTCAGCTTGCTCTTTTATTTTCTCATTGGCTTTGAGAAGCTCTTGATCTTGTTCTTTTATTTTGTCAAATGCTTCCTTAAGCTTGTCGTCAGAGGAAATGTTAGAGACATCATGATTTTGCCTCAGGACCACTTCTTGAGCAGGAGCAGTTGAAATGGGCTGAGTCTCAATTTGTGATACCGGTTCCAAGTTTGTGATGTTGATATCAGCAGAGGCATCAACTTCATGGACTGTGGCTTCTGTGGTGGCGACAGGAGTAGATTGAGTAGCAGCATCAGTTCCAAATCCAGATATTGGTCCTCGTCTTATTTCAAGCTTTTTCCTATCCTGAGCATACTTTGATCTAGACACTCTATTGTAGTGTGGTTTAATATGACCCTCAAACAAAAATGATGCTGAATCTGTTTCATGTGAATCAGATTTTGAATGATTTGGTGAGAGGTCATCTTGAGTCGGCCTTGACTTTATTTTCTTTAGCTTCTTTTGGCTTGAAGCTTCAGGTTGTTCACTAACTTTAGCTTTTTCTCTTGTTTTCAATTTCTTCTTTTTGGGACCCCTAGCATCAGAACTGGTGGAGTCGGAACCAGATTCTGATCCAGGTTGGAATCTTGACCCAGATTCAGGTTTGGATACAGAGTTATTAGATTTATTTTCACCATCATTTCCAGACTTATCTGCTTCACTATCAGATCCTTCCTCTTCATCTTCTGAATTATCTGAACCAGCTGAATCTCTGGATGATGCCCTGTTTTCTGGTTCTGAATGCACGGGATCATCATGAATTGGAGAGTTGATTGGATGATCATCTTGTAGATCTGCTTCATTATTCTCAGGTTCGGCAGCATTAACATCTGCCATATCAGCATCAGCATTATTATTTTCTTGATCTTCATCCATGTCTTCATCGACGTCAATTCCCTCAATCATGTTTGGGAAAAATGGTATCTCGGGTCCATTGTACTGACCTATCTGGTAGCGGGTGTAAGAACCGGACATCGTTCTCCTAGGAACCAAGTATGGTTCTGTCTTTTGCAAGTTCGGGTAGAAGCGATCAACAATGGCTTGAAGGAATCTCGGGTACATCAAGAACTTCTCTGATTTCCTTGTTGGATGCAAATTGTAATTCATCCAGTTAATTATTTGCCTTGAGAGGTTGAAACCTGCACCGGATGCTAAACCATGCAGTGCCCAGGCAGTCTCTTCCACAAAGTCATCAGTTCCAGACTTTCTTTGAGCGAAAGCAGAAATGAAGAAAGTGATGATGCACCTCCAGTTTTCTGGGAACAGTGTCTTCTTTATCTTAGGATTTGTAGCCATGGAGAGATTTCCTTGATACCCCATCATAAGGATTGTGTCTTGCCATTCGTTCTTTGGAAAGGAATCAGGGCAGAGTGCATCATTTAGCTGCAGCACTTCTCGGACTCTTTCTTCAGTTATTTCAACATACACATTTTGAATTCTTGATCTGATGGATTTGGAACCATTATCAGCAACGAATGTGCTTGCATTGTTCCAAAAATCATTTATTATACCCGAGCTGATGACAGGCTCAAGTTGAATGCCAGTGATCCAACTTGAGTTCTCTAGGATTCTGAAGGCCTGTTCATAACGACCAGCATCTGTCCAGTTTCTGTTAATTTCACAGAATTGATTGTGTGACTTTGAGAAATCCAGAGGGGCATTGGCTGCTCTTTCCACTCTGGGAGGCATCTGCACATAAGAAATAACATGATCACATCAAATTTGACAAGTCAAGTGAATGTCGTGTCACACTAAATTCGTGATAGTGACAGAGCTTTTCAATTTACTTGCAAAGATATAAAGGAAATTTACTTAAGGCATAGGCTCAAATTTCTTCAAATTTAATCAATTTGGCGTAACAGAAGATGTCCGTAGAATTTACCCAAATTCCAGTAATTTCCCGTGAAATCTTAAATTTTTATTGTAAGAGATGACTTTGGTCAAGGATTTTGACTCAAAAATTCTGCTTGATGTTTATTTGATGAAAAACCCAAGTAATGGCAAATTATGATAGAATTTTGAGAACTTTGTAAAAGTTTACTCAAATGAGTGGACACTTGTTAAATGGTCACAATTTGACTCAAAAGACTCAACAAGCTTAAGAAGAAATCAAGAAGTGATTCCCCCTAAACTTGTGCTTTTCACAATTTGAAATTATTGATTTTGGGATCAAACAGAATTCCTGTATCATATTTCCTTATTTCAGTATGTTTTGAGCAGTTTGAGACACTTACAAACATATATATTCTATTTAACTACTTATGCATTCATAAGAGGTCAGATGATGAAACAAAATACATATATGAAGTTGTTTCATGCTTAATTCACATTAACCAAAATCAATTAAAGTCAAGTAAAGAACAAGAAGCATTCAATATCAAACTTGAGCATCAACTTCAAGGTCAGAAACAAATAGGATCAATAGCCCTAGATTCTAACCTGGTTAGCATTTATTTCCTTATGAGAGTGATATGAGCTTCAAAGGTTCCTAACCTAACTATTTATTTAGATTAAAAGATAAAGACTCATAAAACAATGACTAATATGCATGTCATTTCATTAAATCAAGTATAGTTTTAAACCATACTCAGAATTGCAGAGATTTAGCACGCTAAGTCATAGTTCATGAAATTTATTGAATTGAAGAACAAAATACAAGAGACAATCCTCCTGAATAGGCAGAAGTCAAGTATCCAACACTTTATTAGAGATCAGAAGACATACCTCAAGGAAGATCTAAATTTTGCTAAGATCTAATTGAGAAATATCAGGAAATCAACAGGTTCAAAGCTTGATCCTGTTTGTGATCAATCATACACTGATTAGGAAGTTGACTAAGGTAATTCAAGTTGATTGAAAAAGTTTAATGAATTGCCCCTGTGTAGCTCAATAATTGCATCTCAAATATTGCCGAGAAATCATGAAACATACCTCTTTGATGATCTAAATTGAGCTAAGATCAATGTGAGAGACAAGAAGATCTTGTGGTGTTTCTGGGACAGAATCTGTTATTAAATCAGGCAAAATTCGTTAAACAATTGATTTGAAGCCACACACAGCCAAAATAGGGTCAGAATCATTAAACAGGAGTGAAATACACCAGATTTGACTTAAAAAGTCAACTATGCAAACATTCATCAAAAACTAAATCAAGACAAGTTAAACATTGCAGATTTGTCCTAAATTAAGTTCAAACCTATGTTAGACAATTTGAAATCCTCAGCTTGACTTATTTTAACAAGTTAGGTTGCATATCCGGTGAATTTCAATTGAGAATGAGAAACCCAATAAAATGGTCATAAGTAGCCTTTGTGTTGCATTGTTTGGTCAATTTTATTTAAAACAACATGAAAGCAACTAATGTTACCATTTCTCATCAAAGGTTTCCTTCCTCAGTTTACTTGAGTCAAGAGACTCTTATTGGAGTGAGTTTAAATCATTTAAAGTCCACTTTTGGTCATACGGATAAATTTGAGAAAATTTTGCCATGTGAACCAATATGATGAGATTTGCATTCAAGTTTACCTCATTTAGGACTTAAATCATTTATTAAAACTCATTTATTTTGTTTCTTTTTAAAAATTTGAAATTTGGACATGGATGGTTCTAAAAGTCAATTTATTTCCTTATTGGGTCAAACCAAAATAGAGTTTGGTTTAGCTTCAAAAATTTGAAGCTTTTGAGACCCATAATGCATTTTGGAGACACCTAATGCATCATATTGATGTTTTGGAACATCCATCTCATTCACGGTACAGAATCTTAACACATTTGAGATGTCAAGAGAGAATTATTCAAAACAAAGCAATTAGATCAAAAACAAAACAACCTACATAGCATAACACATGTAATTTGTTTCAATCAATCTAAGATTTTGTATCCAAGTTAACATACTCAACCAGTACAGAGTCCATACAAACAAAGAAATCCCATCCTAACACCTAATTTTATTTAAGAATTTCGGCCCTGTTCTTGATAAACACAAATGATGTGAGATACATGTGTTTATCAGTGAAACCATTCTTCCAAGACAAGATTCAATCATAATGAATCATCTTAGATCAACAATTTTCAATAGAGAACAGTTATGAACCCTTAACAGTCCTCCCAAACAACCCCTGTTCATGTATACTCAATTATTCAACACTAGTAGAAATGATTACCTCAAATCGGTGAAGGAAATGATAAAGGAACAGTAAGATGGCTCCTGATCTGTGAATCCAACAACCAAAAGCAATCATTAAGACCCCTAATCGAGTTCAAGAACCGTCGCCCGAAAGTTTTAACATCCGGAATCAAGACTCCAACTTAACCTAGGAATTGACTTACTAACCTGTTGGTGCTTAGAGGGTGTGCGGACCAACCCTATGAGCACGAGAGACGAATTCCGGTCGTCGGAGTGAGGGAGATCGGAGGTATGGCGGTGAACGGAGAATCACCGAGAGAGGAGAGCGGGTATGTGTTTGGTTTGAATGGGTAAAAAGAATTGGAATCTCCCTTTTATGTAGGCGATGTCGATAACAAAAAACTTAGGGTTTAATTTTCTGTATAAACGAAATCGCCAAGGGTAAAACATGAAATCGCCAAGACTAACCCGAACATCAGGCGAGATCGCCAAGGATGTATGGTTAAGGCGAGATCGCCAAGTGTAGGCGAGATCGCCAAGTGTAGACGAGATCGCCAAATTCAACTGTCATAAACCCGAGATCGCCAAGCCTTTAGGTTCGAGATCGCCAAGGCAATTAGGCGAGATCGCCAAGGAAGCATGGTTAAGGCGAGATCGCCAAGGCCATTTTCTTTTTAGCGAGATCGCTGTTGATACATGGTTCCTGATCGTCATGTGAAGTATCGAGAACAAGACGGAATGTGCAAGTTTAGGTCTGGCCGAACCTTGGCCGAACTCCAGGTTCGGAGCCGCCGAAGCTTGGCCGAACCTGAGGTTCGGCCAGTCGTGATTTCAGCCTATAAATATGTTCGTCTTGTATAGATTTAGAGAGCTTCCGTGTCATAACTTTCTCTAAGTGTACTCTGTGGTCTCTGTGGTTAATACAAGTCTCAGTTGTATTTACTCTCTGTGTTTTACTCGTTTACATTGATTTCTATACGACTAAGTAGAAGATTCTCACGCTCACGCACTTTCAAGTGGTATCAGAGCTATAGGTTTACTCTACTAGTCGGAGATCAGTGTTTTTAGTGTTTTCGAGTTCAAATTCACGTTTTTGAGTTTCAAAATTCGTTTATCATCTTCATTTCTCAAAATCATCGTTCAAATCATCATGATTTACGTTCAATATGTCTCTGTTTGTTCGTGTTCAGTTGATTGAGTGTTTACAGCTCGAGAGGTGTCAATTTCAGTGAGTTTTTCCAAATTTTTTCGAAATTTCGCGTTCGGCCGAACTCCTCGTTCGGCGTAACTGATCCGCACTCCAGGTTCGGAGCACGCTCGGCATAACCACTCCGAACACCAGGTTCGGAGTACGTTCGGAGGTGTTCGGTGAAGGATCGGAGTCTGTTTCGTAGTTCGGAGCTTGTTCGGAGGGTTTCGGAGTTCACGGGGTTCGGTGAGAGATCGGAGAGAGTTCGGACTGTGTTTCTGAGTTCGGACCACGTTCAGAGGAAGTTCGGAGGGTATATTAGGTTCGGACGAGGTTCAGAGTAAACAGTAACCTGTATTTCGAAAATGTCCGATTTTCAAGCGTTCGCGACTATTCAAAACTCGGTTCAAGCAACTATGCAAACGATGATGAACTATGATAATGAAATTGGAACAAGTCAAAAAGTTCCCAAATTGCTAAAGTTGGAAGATTATCATAGTTGGGTTAAACGGTTCGAAGCATATGTTGACACAAATGATATTGATATGTGGTTAGCGTTCACTGAGCAATATATTTATCCTAAAGATGAAACTGGTGAACCTATACTTCAAAGAAAAATGTCTTCTGAACAAAAGAAAGCTTATCAAGCTGAGAAAAAGGCATATGGTACCTTAACGATGGCATTGCCTAAAGAGTTACTTCATCAATTTGCTGGTAACTACACATCGAAAAGTCTATGGGATGCTTTAGAGAAAAGATGTGAAGGCAATGATCAGTACAAGAAAAGTCGACAAAAGGTTTTGAAGAAAGAGTTTGATAGTTTCAAACATTATCAGAATGAAACGATTCCCAATCTGATTGCAAGATTTGCTCATCTGATGAGTGAAATGCGCTTGGTGAATCTTACTAAAGACGAAGCTGATATGAAAGAGAAGATTTTGGAAGCTCTACCTGAAAAATGGGAGAATTATGTTATGATGATTACTCATGACAAGGATTTTCAAGGATTGTCTTTCAATGATTTAGTTCAAAGAATTCAGGCTAGGGATATGGAATTGATGGTGAACAAGTCTCTTCCTACACAAATTCAGAATCCTGCAGTGTATCATGGTGAAAATGATTCTACAATGAATGCTGGGAAATCGAATATTCTTAATTCTGCACCCCCAACAGCTTTTCTGGCAGGTAAATCTGAATCTTCAAGTACTTCTTCTGCTGGTTGTACGGTTTCTGTTCCGAGTTCTTCATTTCAAAATGCATTGTCTGCTCAAACTATTGATGATTATAATGCACTGATGTCTGCATTGGTATCTTCATATTTTGGTGTTATCACTGGTGCTGTGAGTAATGCTGAGTTAGCAAATGAAGATTACGATCAGATTGATTATGATCATTTGGTAGAAATGGATCTAAATTGGCAGTATGCAATGCTGGTTCGACGAACGAAGAAATTTTTCAACAGAACTGGGAAGAAGAGATTGAATCAGGAGGGTAAGATTGGTTTGGATAAGTCTAAGGTAAAATGTTACAAGTGTGCAAATTATGGTCACTTTGCTCGAGAATGTCCAAGTTCTGCAGATCATAAATTGAAAACTAGTCAACATGCACATTTAGTTTATCATTCACCAAATAAAGTTGAGAAGGTTGAGATGAAATCTGCTAATCTTGTTCATGATTGGACCAATACTTTTCCACAGTCAAATGAGTTTGCATGGAATGCAGATACTGAAGCTAAAAGGAATAATTCTAAACCTGCAATTGCTTTGACTGTTCGTCATATTGATGATGATAGCATCTTAACTGATTCTGATTCTTATTCAAGTGTCTCCATGGTTCAAGAAGAATTACCTAAAATTCCTGAGAGTTCAAAGGTTGAAGAGACTGAATGTCTTAAATGTAAGAAATTTCTTCAGGAGATTGCAAGTTTTGAACAAAGTCGTCAAATTTCGACTGAAGAGATAGTGGTGTTAAAGCAAGAATTGGAAGATTTTTAAAAGAAGTATTATGAGTTGGTTCATGTTCATGAAG
The DNA here is from genome assembly GCA_039602395.1 of Deinandra increscens subsp. villosa. Taxonomy (NCBI): domain Eukaryota; kingdom Viridiplantae; phylum Streptophyta; class Magnoliopsida; order Asterales; family Asteraceae; genus Deinandra; species Deinandra increscens. The sequence continues at coordinate 63,061,347 of JBCNJP010000007.1, read as the reverse complement.
ATGCTTTAAAAGAGAAAACAATATTGGCTGAAGAATGTGAGAAAGCAACGGCTGAAGCTTTAGATGCAGCTCAAGATTTTGAGAATCTGTTTGAGAAAAGTTATCCGGTTCAGAAAAGGTATGAAGAAGCTACAGCTCTTATTGCTACAACTGCTGTTACTGTTGAAAAGCTTCGGAACAAAATTTCTATTCTTCAAGATGAGAATACTCTCTATCGTGATAAAAATGAAGTTTTGACAAAGGATGTTGAGATTTACAAGAAAAAGAGAGAAAGTGTTCTTGAAGAGTTATTTGCTGAATGTGAGATCCGAAAGTTACAAACTTATGAATATGATGATCTCAATGCAAAGTTCATCAAGTCACAGAAAGAAGTTTTTGAAGCTCAACAAAAGATCAATGATTTAAAACTGGAGATTTTGGAGTTGAAGCAGCAAGTGAAGAATTGCAATTTATCACCAACAATGCTAAATTTTTTATATAAGCAGGATCAGAGTTCAGATAGTTCTCAGAAGGCTGATGTTCACTTGGTTCCTCAACCAGTGGATTTAACTGAAGTTACTGCTGCTCAGATTGATCCAAAAGATGAATTGCATGATTATTCCAAGTTTGTTACTCCACCCAAGAAGAATAAATCTAAGTCCAAAAAGAAGGAAAAGCCTTTGGGTGAAGCTCCAAAATTTGTGTCAAAGTCTGTTTTGTTGGAGAATGAGAAGGTTTTTGATAAGGTTGTGTCAAGTTCTTCATCTGCAACCGAAGAAGAAAAAGTTTTGGTTGAGAAGAATAAACTGAAAGATATTAAAGCTAAATTCACAAGTGAAGCTAAGGCAAGAGAAGTTTCGGGTTCTTCCTCAAGTACTTCAAAGGTTTCAGGTTCCAAACACAAAGGTGTGGGGTTTGTTGTGAAGGAAGAATTGATTCAAACAAAGAAACCGGTCAAAGTTGCCAAGGCTCCTAAAGCAAAGAATGCAAAGAAATCACCATCTCAGAAGGAATTCACTTACTATTCTGGAAGATCGTCATCTTCAAGGAGTCCTTCTCCTAGGTATGATTCCTCTGATGATTTCATTGACAATTTTGATTCTGAGCATTCATCAGGTTCTTCAAAATCAAAACAATTTTCAAATGTGTTTAGAGAACGACTTTGTTATGTATGTCGTCAACCTGGACATCTTGCTGCTGATTGTCCGACGACTGCATATATCCACAACACTGCTAAATATGTGGATAACAAAGGTCAAATTTTTGATGAACCATGGTCTCCCAAGATAAAATCACATCGTAAATCGTCTTGGTCTAAACCAAGTACGTCAATTGAGTCTGATTCAGGTTCTGATCAAAAATTGAACATTTTACAAATTTGGAAACCAAAAGTTGTTTCCAAGGTCAACAATGACTTTGTGGAAGACACCAGGCGACCCGACGATGTTACATCGGGTCGATCCCAGAGCGACTAATGATTTATTTGGTGTCAACAGGTGTTTCAAGAAGACCTTTCAGTGATTGGATAATTGCTGATTGTGAAATATCTGTTCTAATTAATCTGACTTTCAAAATCAATTGTGTTTTTTTTCCAAAAGACTTACACTGCAAGTATTCGTGTTGGTTGATCACTTTTTCTTGGTTTTTCACTCCGTCTCATTCTGAGGGGGAGTTTGTTTTTGCAAAAATACAAAAATAGTGTGTTGTTTTTCAAATCGTAAAAAAATGAAAATCTATACATAGAGTTGTCATTTTTAGGGGGAGAAATTTGAAAAAGACAAAAACATTAAAAATGCAAAAAGCCAAAAACATTGAAAAATGAGAAATTGTATCCGACATGATTGGGAAATGATGGTACATTGGTTGACAGTGTCTGACTCATGGATAAAGTAAGTGAAAAAGCCATAAGACCATTTGATCGTTGTGCAAGGTAGGCTCGGCAAATCAGAAAGTATACAAATGTGATATACACTAAATCTGATGCTTGACCTAGTGAACAACATCTTGATGCATATCTCATGATATATCAAGAAAAAGATATGTGAAAAATAAAATGAGAAGTCACTGTGTATACATGTGTTCATTTTGCAAAGATTTAAACTTGTTTTATTTTCTTTATTTTGTCAAACGATCGGACTTTCTCTGCGTGTCGAAAGACCGACCTGATCGTTGTTCGTTTGACGTTCTGCTTTATTTTCTTTGGTGTTTCGTATAACTCATCGGACTTTCTTTGTGTGTACGGGAGTACCGACCTGATTGTTGTTGAGTTATACAATTTCAACTTGTTTTATTTTCTTTTTTTGTTAAATCCGAGGCCTTATCTGCGTATCGAAAGATCGACCTTAAGGTAGACGATTTAACGTTCTTATTTCTTTTAGCATGGAACACAGTTGACTATATCATGGTTACAATCATTGTGTGATTAAAATCACAAATGAAGTCACAAAATGTGATAAGCAAAGCATATCTGAGTATGTCTGATAGTGTGGGGTACACTGGTCAATGCAAATTTAATACATACATTAACATATCCAGATGTTATGAGTATGATTGTGCCTGAGTTTAAAGTTGGACAAAGTATATCTGCAATCGGCATGGCTTATGTGCTACAATAATCGAAATTGAAGTGTAGTTCAGCATGTTATGATCAATATGATCCCAGGTTGTGATCTTTCTCACAAAAGACAAAAATAGTGTCTGTTTCTGTATGGCATTTACTTTCTTATCAGAAAATACCAAAAAGATTTTAGGTGTGTTTTGATATAAAGTTTCTAAAAGTCAAAAAGATTTTGTTTCTGATTTTGTTTTCAATTGATCAACACGAATTACGAATTCATTTTTAAAATCAAGATATCTTGGAGTCTCGAAGAGACGTTTTGCGCCACGATTATTTATGTTGGCAGGTTTCTAAGTGGAAAGAGATCATCACAACTTCAAGTCTTCTGATGTTTGTTGATAAAGAGACTACACACGTTGCAATATCAAGTATTCAAGATTGAACTCATCGTCTAGATCGAGGAGGAGCTTGATTGAAGATACAAGATACAAGTTTTATTAAGAGGAGATGATACTGCACATGCCGAGGGGGAGTTTGTTGATACATGGTTCCTGATCGTCATGTGAAGTATCGAGAACAAGACGGAATGTGCAAGTTTAGGTCTGGCCGAACCTTGGCCGAACTCCAGGTTCGGAGCCGCCGAAGCTTGGCCGAACCTGAAGTTCGGCCAGTCGTGATTTCAGCCTATAAATATGTTCGTCTTGTATAGATTTAGAGAGCTTCCGTGTCATAACTTTCTCTAAGTGTACTCTGTGGTCTCTGTGGTTAATACAAGTCTCAGTTGTATTTACTCTCTGTGTTTTACTCGTTTACATTGATTTCTATACGACTAAGTAGAAGATTCTCACGCTCACGCACTTTCAATCGCCAACAGCAGCAGATCAACATAAGTTAATTTTTTTATGAAAACTTTCTGGTTTAAGATGCATTGACAACCAAAATGAGAACATTCGAAGTAAAAGCATTAACAATTCTCAAATGAGAACAAGTGATTTGCAAAAACTATAAATGAGCTCATAAAGGGCATTTTGGGAATAATTAAGATTTCTAAGTGCAAAACATGATAAAAACACCATATTGACCCAGAACCTTTTAAAATTCACAAACTTGACCAGAAACCTTATTGAAGAGAATGTCAGGACCGATTTCACTTCAAGAATCTCGACATTGAGCAAGAACGAAGATGAGATGGAAGGAGACGGGATGAAGAGAATCAAAGATAATAAATAACAAGAAATGATAAAATCAAACGATTCATTGATTATTGTCGAATGATTACAACGAACCGAATGATTACAAACTCGTCATTGGAAATCCATGGTCACATTGGGTTGAGCTCAAACCCAATGTGTGACTCTCTCTCTAGAAATGATAGCTCACATCACTCATTATTCATCACTTATTCATCATCTAACAAATGAAGCTATCCCTTCCTATTTATAGAGAGCCCATGTGCTCACTAGCCCACTAACTAGCTAACACACATACAAATGAGCAAATACAAATAAACAAATGACATAATTATTATTAATTAAATCAAAGATGATTTAATTAATATGAAGCTTGACTCGCTCGAACCGATCTTCTGTTGACTTTTACGTTGACCGTTGACCCGAACGGTTGACTTTTCAAGAAAACGTATTCGGTCCAAACCTGCAAGCCTCGAGCATCACAACCCGCGTCTCTGAATCAAATCACAATGGATTCTTCAACCGAATTATTTGAGAAAAGATTTGATGGCGTCAGTCACACTTATTAAAAGTTCCAACAATTCCCCCTTGACTGACGCTGTCAAATCTGTCATATTGGTGAAGAACCGCTCTGTCGTACATCTTCGAAGAATAACTGATAAACCTGAATCTTTCTGTTGTAAAGGTTCCCCCTTTGAATAAGCTTCTTCTATTCTTGTTGCTCCAGTTGAGATCCAAGTGCTGCAGTTCACTCGGTTCACACGGTCGGGTACAATACTAAGAATGCTGAACATTGGAGTCAAAGCCACAACAAACCGAATCAGATAAACCAATCAAACACTGAAAATGCTTCAACTTCAGATAATCGACCCGATAATCCAAATCCATAACAGTTCCTCCTTTTCTCTAGATCCCTCTGAAAACATCCGATGCGGAAGCGGAAAATCAGATGCAGAGAATGGAACCGTTCCGCTCAGTTCCGAAGAGAAAACGGTACTAAAATCCTGAAATCGGACAACCTTGCGAAAAACCGGAAGCCGGGTGCTGACAGTTGTGAATGATCCATAAATACTGAACTTGTTCTGCGTGACTGGGTTGGATGCGAAAATAAAGTGTCAAATCAGTGAAAAACTGAGATCCCGAGCGTAAACGCGAAATTTATTAAAAACCGGAGTCTTCATAATTTTGGCGAAGAAAATCGAGCTCGGAAAAATATTCCATGAAGATATATGAGTCAAACGGTGCAATTTGGTAGGAATCTGAGAAGACCGAAAATTTTATTCAAGTAACGGCCTTCCGTTAGAGATTTAACGGAATATTCCAATATTTAACTGAGATTCCAGTTAATTCGGTTAGATGACATCAGCGCTGCATCAGCTAAACAACTTGGAGTGAGACGTAACGGAAAAGTTACAAACTTAACCGAGAAGCGAAACCAGTCCGTCAGTGGTCGTTAGCTAACGTGGTCTTGACCTCAACAAAAACTAGAAACCCGGTCGAATAAACGGAATAAATCCATGACTACTAAAATATTTTCAAAATTTCGTTTCGGAGTTATCTCGTTAGTCTCGTAAAAGACTGATGAGAAATACCCCGCATTTAACGAAAAATGCTGAAAAATATAAGTAGTTTAATTAAATCTCAAAAAAAAAATTCCATGATCCTTGCCAATTGAATTAGACCAATCAGAATTAGTCTTGGAAACCCATCTCACGGTCTGGATCAAAAGTTTTTCAACGGACCAGATCTTAATCCAGGTGAAATATGTGTTGGCCAATCAGAATAAGGCTGAGAAAGCACACAGAAATGATCCTACGGTTGAGATAAATCAGATCCAGCGGCTAGCATTATGCGATCCGAGTGAAGGTTATTGCAGCCAATAAGAAAGTGGCAGCACACCAGCCTTCAACGCCTGGTCCCACAAGCATTCTTTCCACCATTCAAATTTCAACGGGTCTTAGAATGGATGGGGCCCACGAGAATGTTTTCAGCCAACCAGAAATCGACAACAAGAAAGCTCCCAACCTCATTCATTATTCGCCGGGCCCACAAGCTTCTCTATCCTCCAATAGAATTTCGACAGCCCAAAGAGAATTTATTGATGTCAGCCGACAATAGAGGAGAGAGACATTCCTCTGCAACGAATAGATGGCTGCCACGTCATCTATCTTCCCCACAATTTCGACCATCGAAACCCTAATGCAGCTCGCCGGATTTATGATAACCTACGCCGGAAAAACGTAAAACCTTCATATCTCAGAGAATACTCGATGAAACTTGACGATTTTTATGTCGTTGAACTCGTGTTCTCATCCTCTACGATCCAGTACGATCAGAATCCACTGAAACTTAGTCGAATGAAAACCCAGTTGACGAGTTTAGTTGAGATCGCCAAGGTTATTCGAAATCGCCAAGGCAAACACGGGGTCGCCAAGGCCATATTCGAAGTCGCCAAGTCCCATACGAGGTCGCCAAGACCAGAAACGAGATCGCTAAGGTTTACTGAGATCGCCAACCATGAAATCGCCAAGAGGTTTGTCGAGATCGCTAGGAACCAGTCGAGATCGCCAAGGCAATCTTCAAGCTCACCTGAGATCGCCAAGTACATCTTCATCAGCTGTGAGATCGCCAAGGCAATCTTCATAAAAAATGAAGAACACCAAGAACACCGTGAAACACACACTACTGTGTGTTTCTCCAGATCTGCCCAAACCCTTGCGTTTCAGACAAAACCGATGCTCCCAATGGATCCAGAATGCGTTTTCCTTCAAGATTCATACTTTATTTCATCCAAAAATACTGATTTTAGCACCAAAAATTCAGAATCAAAGCTCAAAAAATCTTCAAAACCCCAAAAACGTGAAAACTCTAACAGCTTCGTTTTTCAGCCACAGATCTCGGATTTCTTCACTGATTTGAACATATGGAGCATGAAATCATATCTAAATGAACCCAATAACAAGAATCTATCATCAGATTCATCCAGAAATCATCAATCAGCTCCAAAAATAAGAAAAAGATATAAAAAGTCTCCAAAGTGGGTTTTCCAATCAGCACCTCATTCAAGCTCAAAATCAAGATCCGAGTGATCAGATTCGTCGTGAGACGAGATCTGATCGGTACCCGCTCTGATACCATTTGTCAGGACCAAATTTGAGCCTTTACTCATCCAATACACAGATTCAAGTGCGGAAATCATGAATCCATGATCAAATCATAGTGTTTGCTTGTTGAAATCCTTAGATTTCGCCTCTGAAACTCAAGAACTTGAGGGTTTTCACACACAAGTGCTCTCTATCTTCAAAACAGCCGTCCAAGAGTATGTCTAGGGTTATTCTAGAGTGTCTATTTATACTAGAGAGAGCACTGGTCGTGATTGTGCTAAAAACAAGAGAATGTTATTGAAGTTAGTGCAATTTATGACATCAGACAGCCGAGATCGCCAAGACTAAGTCTGAAGTCGCCAAGAACAAGTTGAAGTCGCCAAGGCTGTTGGTGACCTCACCAAGGCTTGGTGAGGTCGCCAACCTTGGTGAGGTCGCCAACCTTGGTGAGCTCGCCAAGTGTTAGCGAGGTCGCCAACCCTAACTCGCCAAGGACACTTTGGTGAGGTCGCCAAGTGCAAACCCAAGTCGCCAACATTCTTGGTGAGGTCGCTAAGAATGTTGGTGAGGTCGCCAAGAATGTCCAGAAATCACCAAGTACGCTCCGGAAATGTCAATTATCATTATTGAATCATCAAGGGTTGTTATTACAAAGACACAATCAATTATTAGCATTTACCAAGTAATTTATCATGAAATGACCTAGATCTTGGATAGAGGCAATCACACTGCAATTGAAACGTTCAAAGGCAATTACTCCAATATCCATAATCAACACAAGTTAAGACATTTAGTCATGACATACAAAACATCAAACACTTTAAAAGATTACTATAAACATCAGGATAATTGTCCAAGTACAAGATACAATCAAAGTGAAAGATATACACATGAGCACAAAAGCAAAGGATGCTATGTTTGAGTTGCCACCAACCCTATAAAGTTCTTACACTTATCCTTATCTTTGTGGGGTATCTTATTCAAAAGATAGTTAGCCGTCAAGATGGCTTCCCCCCACATGTGTAGGCTCATCCCATAACTATTCAACATGGCATTCATAATCTATTTCAATGTACGGTTCTTTTGTTCCGCAATGCCATTGGATTATGGAGAATAAGGTGCGGTGGTCTCATGGACAATTCCACTTTTTGCACATAAGTCCGCAAATCGTGAAACATATTCACCTCCTCTATCACTCCGCAAAAACTTGATTTTCTTGGTGAATTTATTCTCAACCAAGTTCTTAAACAAGACAAACTTGTTTATTGCTTCATCCTTACTTTTAAGTAAGTATACATAGCAATATCTTGTACTATCATCAATAAACGTGATGAAATACTTGTGTCCACCACGCGTGGGGACGACTTTCAAGTCACACACATCAGTGTGAATTAAGTCTAGGGGTTCGGTTATTCGTTCAACCGATTTAAATGGTTGTCTTGTAAGTTTGGATTCGACACACGTTTCGCATTTTGATTTCGAGTCTATTTTAAAATTTGGCGAACATTTTAAATTCATTAAACGGCGAATTGAATTAAAATTGACGTGTCCTAATCTACCATGCCACATATTTGAATCGTAAAACTCAATCATATAAGTAGAAGAGGAGGCTTTCGCCATTTTATTAATAACCATGGTAGACAATTTAAACATAGAGTATTGGGCATAGCCCTTGCCTACAAACATGCCGTTTTTGGTCAACACGACCTTATCAGACTCGATCACAATGCGAAATCCAAACTTGTTAAGCAGCCATCCAGAAACAAGATTCTTCCTGATTTCTGGCACGTACAGAACGTTGCTCAACGTAAGCTCCTTCTCTGAAGTGAACTTCAAGACCACGTTGCCTTCACCCATGATGTCGGCAGTACTAAAGAGGGACTTGTCAGCGCACACGTGGCGGGTGGCACCGGTCAACATACCAGCCAGGGTTCTCCCCCACAATGTTGACTTTAGAAATGAAGGCAGACGCCTCCGTGATCATGGCCATCAGTGGCATGTCGTCTTCCACCATGTGAGCGCGCTCACGTTGTGGCTTCGGGCACTGATCCGCCCGATGACCATGCCCCCCCCCCCACAGTTGTAGCACTTTCCTGAGAACTTCTGGGGCTTCTTTTTCACAACCCCTTTCTTCGGTGCCAAGTGCTCCACCGCTTTGCCTTTGCATTTGGCTTTGGCCCCACCATTTCGCTTGCTTCCCTTGGAAGACTGACCAACCTCCACCATATTCACCTTAGCCGAAGGTTGCATGGTGGTGGCTTTTTGAGCTATCTTATTGTCCTCCTCGATACGAAGACGGACAATGAGATCCTCAATGGTCATCGCCTTTCTTTTCTGTTTAAGATAGTTCTTAAACTCAAACAACGAAAGCGGAAGCTTCTCAATCATTGACGCCACTTGAAATGTCTCACAAAGGGACATACCCTCTGCGTGGACCTCATGTAGTATAATTTGAAGCTCTTGGACTTGACTCATCACGGTTTTATTATCAACCATTTTGTAGTCCAAGAAACGGGCTACCACGAATTTCTTCGTGCCAGCATCCTCCGTTCTATACTTCTTGTCTAAAGACTCCCACAATTCCTTGGAAGTCTTAAACACCGAGTATACATTATACAGTGAGTCCACTAGGTCGTTTAACACATAGTTCTGGCATAAGTAGTCCGAATGTTTCCAAGCTTCCACCGCACTAACGGATTTAGCGTTGGCTTCCCCTTCACCGAGTTAGGGAGCGGACTCTGTGAGACACCTCGCAAGGTTTAAGGTGGTTAGGTAGAACAACATCTTCTGTTGCCACCTTTTGAAGTGCAAACCCGAGAACTTCTCGGGTTTTTCGGCATGACTGGCGATGGTGTTGGCCGTTATGCCAGTGGAGGTACCAACCGATGGTGTTTCCTTAGGATTTTCGGTCATCTTAACAGTTCCGTTAGTCATTTTTCTGAAATAAAAGACTACACGAGTTAATATTCAGAATTATTATTTAAACGCGCACGTTTAAGGCGTAAGAAAAAAAAACCTCCAACTAATGGATGGTTTTAAGGAGTTAAAGAGAGTTTTAATCTCTAAACGCGCACGTTTTGAAGAGATTAAAGTCCAACAAATGGATGGATTAAAGTTGTTAGGGGTCGATTTCAGGTTGCTCACAGAGAAGCTACATAAGATCAGGAATCTCGCTACAGTTTGGGAATCCCATCCAGTCAGGTATCCTGAATATTTATTATCGACTAACCCTTATTTTTTCCATGTTTTTTACATGTTTTCAGGAACGTTAAAGAGTTTAACTACCTCCTGAAGACTCGGTCTTAACTAGCTTGCACGTGGTAGAGTGGGTCGAACCTCCTTCAACGGTCAAGAGAAATGGGGGGAAGAGATCCCGAGAATCCCGGATAGTTAGTTAGTAGTTAGTTTGTTATATAAACGAGGATTCGATCAGTAGGAATACAACACTTACCATAGTTCGATTACCACTGCAAAACTGTAACACTTAGCTCTGATCGATCAAACCTCCAACCCTTTGTAATCCTTTATTTCGTTTTTAATAATATTGTGAGGCAGCAGACTCTTCAGGCCGGCTCCCGAGGTTTTTTGCCAGGATTCCTAGAGGAAACTCAAAGGATTCTGGATTTCCCTCGTTATATTGCTGTGTTATCCTCTCTATTTCGATACATTGTTCGTTTGATCTTTAAGCACACTACCTCACATTCAAAGTTTGGAATACTGGATTCCCAAGTGAATTTTTTTCCAAAACAGTTTGGCGCCCACCGTGGGGCAAGTGGTGCTTAATCTTACCAAAATTTCATACTTTGTTCGCTTCGTTTGATCTCCAATCCCAAAGATGTCAAACCTACAAAAATCTGTTTCGGCCTCTACATCGTCCTCCATTCCTCCTCTTCCTTCCGCTCCAGGAAGCCAAAAGAAAACTAATGACCGACAGAAGAAAGTGGACGAGCAGCCGAGAAAAACTAACTATCCTATCTTCATAGGATCCCAGGTTCAATCTGTTGATCCCGTTATCACTAACAACGATTTGTTTTCCTTGATTAAGCAGGTAAAAATTCAAATGGCTCAGCAAGAGAAGACCAACCAAACGGTGATGAAGGAGATCGAGCAACTTAAGAAGTCTAAGAAACCTGTGGAGGAACAAAGCCCTCTATTCCCCAGGCATCTTGACTTCAATGCGTCAGGATCCTCGGATCCGGCACGCTACGGTTACAAATCAACTACAGGCTTCACTGCAGTCCCTACAGTGACATCTCAGGTCGTTGGATATGCAGGGAATACCGCAGGATTCTCAGGAGCTATCCCACCAGAATCCTCGCAGTCACGCTACAAGGATCCTTGGATTCCGCTATCGTTGGGATCCCTTGCCACACCGTCTCAAGGATATCCTTTTTCTGCTGAGAATCCAAGCCAGAACCCCCAAGGATATCAATATTTTATCCCTTCTGTTTCTGCAGGAGTTTTCAAGACTAGCTCCTCAGATGTGCATGATGGTGACTTCATCCCCATGCAAACAGTAGCCACTACTGAGCCGAGCATCCCAACGAACTATGGATATATTCCCAGGATCCCAGTCCAGAATTCTAGCCCAGGTAGTGTGCCCAATTCAATTCCTATCGTTTCTAACCAGGGTGCTCCATATAATGCAGGTATTCATCCAAGTATTGCTAGGGAGCTCCAGAAGTTGAAAGAGATGATATCAAGTGTTCCAGGGATCCTGAAACCTATTCCTGAAGTTCCTTTGGAAAGCCACAAGATCTCTAGATTTGCTTGGCCGATTTCTCAAGTGGACATCCCGAAGCGTTTCCAAACTCCAAGCATGAAGCTTTACGATGGAACCACAGATCCTGAAGAGCACGTGGCACATTACAGGGAGCGCATGGAAATCAATCCCATTCCAATAGAAATCAAAGAAGCCTGTCTATGCAAAGGCTTTGGTTCAACCTTGACAGGACCAGCCATGAAATGGCTACTGAGCATTCCTCCCAACACTATTACTTCGTTTTCTCATTTGGTTAACATGTTTAATAGTCAATTTTCTTGTATCAGGACCTTTGAGAAACTAACCGGTGACTTATACAGGATAGTCCAGAAATCAGACGAGCCGCTCAGAGAATATATTGCCAGATTCGGACGAGAATGTTTGGAGATTCCTAACCTGGATATGGCAGCCGCGGTTGAAGCCTTCAAGATGGGACTCCGAAGGGATTCCCATTTTTACGGCGATCTTGTCATGACTCCTTGCAGGAACCTTGACGAAGTTCGAAGCAGAGCCTTAAGGTTCATCCGATTGGAAGGCGACAAGAAAATTCACCAAAGACTGGATATCCCCAAATATGATCACAACAGCAAGAAATCGGAATCCCCTGGGAAACTGTACAGATCCGGGCCATATTCCAAGCAGGATAATCAAAGAGTTAATGCCGTGGAGCAAGATGACGATGATGAGGAATACCCCAAGGTATCCGAATACTGTTTTTCAGTTAACATTGGTGGTTTAATGTGTAACACCTCGCACAAAACCAGGTTAACCTTATTACTTTGACTCTAATTAGCAATAATTAATACGTGCTTAATCGTCATTACGTGTTTATATATATATATATATATATATATATATATATATATATATATATATATTAGTACATATATATATATTGTTGCAACCCTTAGAATAATTCCCGAGTTTGTGTTCCGTTGTCCAACCCCTTTTGAAACAAGAAAACCATTTATAAATAAATGGAACTTTAACAATAAAAATGTTTATATAAAAATGAAACTTTTATATATTTTTATTTAACGATTGTCACGACGTTTCGTCACGACAAAACTTTTAGAAAATTTGATTTTCTTCGTAAGGTTTATCAAGACTTGACTATCCAAACCTTTTTGTCCGGATACCTTTTCCAAACCTCAAATCCGTTAGTCCCGTTAACTAACCGAAAACCCTTATTGGGCCTCATAAGCCCAACTTTCGCATACGAACCCGGATGGTCATCAAACTTTACAGGAATACTCGTGTTAACATTTCGAACGTTTCGGTACCACCCGTTGACCCGTAACCCGCCCCGTTTACCGGCCCATTAACCGGCCCAATAACCCCAAACCGCCCCCCCCCCCCCTTGCGACTCATAAACCCAACCCACACCCGGCCCGGCCAAAAAGGCCCAACCCGCCACCCGACCCGGCTGGCCCAGCCCCTGCCCAGCCCGCCCGACCCGCGCCCGGCCCGCCTGACCCGGCCCGGTCCCCCTCTCGGCCCAACACCGAAACCGGCCCACATCCCTTTTTCTTTTGGATTTTTGGCCCAAACTCTCAAGCCCAAATTCTTATATTTTTAACCCAAATCTTTTATAGATTTTAGCCCACTAATTTTTATAAAATAAACCCATCACCTTTGTAATTTTATAAAAATCTCAAACTCTTTAACTAGTGATCTTAACTTAACCCTTTTGTAAAAACCCTTGAACTTTTATAAAAGTTGTCATCTTTTTATAAAAACTTGAGAATCACCTACAACTTATTTATCTTGATTATTTTTAATCAAAAATAGGTTGAGTGTGTTAGTTGCCAAAGAGGATTAACCATGGGTTATTACCCTAATCTTTGAGTATAAAAGAGAGGCATGCGTCTCACTTTTCCCTTGCACCTCACCACAACTCACTAGAGAACTCTCCCCTCTCCTCCCCCATGCACTAAAACCGGCCACCGCCCCCTCCTTGGAGCCGCCGGCCGGCCACCGCCGGACCACCCCATCACCGCCGTCCGAAGCCACCAAAACCGGCGGATCACCCCCCCCCCCCTCCTTCTCCACTTCTCTTGGTTTCATACCACACCCCCATTGTGAGTCTTTTAACCCACTTTTTCTTTATGATCTTCACCCAATATCACCAACAAGTCTTGATATGAAAAACCTATCTTTTCTTTTTCCATTTTATGCAAGACACTTGGTCCTTCAAGAGTCTAGACCAACCATTCTTCTTCTAATCTTCTAATCACCAACACTTGGGTGGAATAATACAAGTGACTTGATCTAACAAGTCTTGGTGTTCTTGAGAACTTAAACTAGCCATTTCTTGGGACTTTGCATTAGAGAAATCTCATGAAAGTATCATGCAAAGATCTAGATCATTTTAACCAACAAATCTTTACATTATGTTATTTACTTGTTGTTTACATTTACTTGCAAATTTATATTCATGTCTTTATATTTATTGCAATTACATTTATGTATTTATGTTATTTTGTCCTAACAACTAAGTTGTTAGTGGATTTATTCAAGATCCTTGAACATAAATGTCCTAGCTTTGCTAGTTGATGATCTATATTTACTTATGTTTATTTTGCTTAACATATGTTAACAAACTAACTAGTAACCTTTAAACTTGGACAAAGGGCTTATTTTGCTTAAATATATTAACAAAATCTTGAACTTATAAAAAGTCCAAATGCATTAAAAACTATTTTACAAACTTAAATCGGTGACTACGATCTCTAAAAATTATAAATAAATATTTTGTCTTAAAATATTTATGGAACTTTTCAAGTAATCGTTTTAACTTGAGAAGTTATTATTTACAATTATTAAACGCCATCAAATTGTTTTATTTAAATTCTCATATATTTATTTGGACGTAAATATAAACTTAACTTTATATATTTAATGAACAATAAATATTAACCGGATGGACTTTTCCTAAATATACAAACGGGACATTATTATCAAGACTTGACCGGTGTCGTTGGGTGACGGAAACGTTACTCAATGATCAAAGACCTTATACATGCAACTTGTTTATCTATACTTATTAGGACGTTACGTGCTTTCGTCCGGACTTTCCATATCACGTGCATTATCATTTCACCTTGCCTGAGGTGAGTCTCATGGCCCCTTTCTTTTAAATTGTTTTAATACTTTGGGGGAGAAAATCATGAACTTAACGGTTTTATACTTGATATCTTCGTCGAACTGTACTCTGCCGTATGATTAAATGTTCTTTACTTACCCTACAAATGAGTACATTTCGTTACATAACGAATTGTCACAAATCCCACTATTAATTAAATTTGATTAGTTCTGTTCGAAACGGTAACTAGTGAATAGATCTATTTGGGTTAACAACCCTACTTGATTGGTAGCTCCAATCCCGACGTGTGCATTTGTCGAGTAGTACATGCCAGTTATTATTGTTCCATTGCAGTATCTTTAGGGAAGATGCTATGAGTGGGTAAATCTGTTAGTTTCAAATTCAAAGTTCATTGCTAATCATTACATCACGGTGACCATATTATGATCTTGTATATCTTAAACCATTCACAAACTGTTTGTGGAGTCTTAAACCTGTGAACTCACCAACGTTATGTTGACCCTTTAAAACTCATGATTTTCTCAGGTAACTAGATGTATCTGCACGTGCAAACGGGGCCATCACTCATAAATGGACATGCTGCTGATGGAGTCATAGTCCCAATTTATCCACCTAATATTTTCAAGCATTTTAGGAACTATCTTAACTTTTTAAGAACTATTTCCATCTTTATTATTAATTATAAGACAATGTCATTTCACCACTATTTCCGCTGCAACCTAAATGACGTATTGTTATCTTTATTATATTTGCAAATTGTTCTAAGTATCCACGACTATGATTTCATGACGTCACGCGCCTCCGTTCCCGAAAGTTCAGGGTGTGACAGATTGGTATCAGAGCCGTGGTTATAGAGAACTAGGTTTCATAAATCAAAACGAAAACAAAACCTGGACTATAACCCGCTCTGAAGTTACCGTTTGCACGCAAGGCCAACTCAAGTGGTAACATTTATTATGATTTATGCTTAAGTGTTTATTTCATAACTTGCATTAGATTTATTTACCTTAAATGTTTATGTACTTACTTGTTCTAACGCTGCTTTCATAAAATGACACACTTGCCCTACCCCCAGGCCCCCATTTTTAGGATGCTTTAGATTTGACCTACCCTGTTGACCTGCCATCTTATTAGTAAATCATGATGAAGTAATATTTTGTTGGGATTGCACTCCCATTAGCTAGTTATATACTTACTTTAACTTAACCCCTTTTGTATGATTTATAACTAATATGACAGTATGGAATGTAACTTATAGTGTATCTTATCGTGTTGAGTGATTGAGTTATTTATTATTGTGATACTTGTGTTACTTGCTTTGGTACTAAATGTATGTCATGGTTGTTATTATTGAGCTTGCAATAACCCCATCCTCATATGGTCTAAACCGTTTGTTTTCTTTATGTTGTCATTGAAACGTAAAGAAGAAACATGCCTCCTAGACGTGGTACCAGGAACACATCGCCCAACCAACCAATGAGTGATGCCGACATTGAGGCTCTAATCACTCAACGAGTTGCTGAAGCTATTGCTTCAAGCGAAACTCAACGGGATCACGACAGACAAAATAACAATCCAGCACATGGTAAGGTTTAACGATCTCAATGTTAGAAAACATCCAGACTACAATTTCTCCGAATTGTATTCAAACGTTTTAACATTGCAGGTCCCCGCGACTATTCATACAAGGACTTTATGAACTGCAAACCCACTAACTTCAAGGGCACGGAAGGTGCCGTGGGTTTGATTCGTTGGTTTGAACGGGCGGAATCCGTTTTTCGCATTAGCAACTGCCTCGCTGGCTTCATGGTTAAGTACTCTACTTGCATTTTTACTGATGGCGCGCTAACTTGATGGAATTCTCACGCTGACGCCATGGGAACAGACCTGGCTTACGCTATGACTTGGGATGAGCTTAAACAACTCCTGTATGACAAATACTGCCCGAGAGAAGAATTGCAGAGATTGGAAGCTGAATTCTGGAGTTTCGCAATGAACGGTTCTGACATCGCTGGTTACAAGAAGCGATTCCGCGAACTCGCGCATCTTTGTTCAACCATGGTCACTCCCCCGTACAAGAAGATCGAGAGATACATTTGGGGTCTCGCACCTCACATTCAAGGGAATGTTCTTTCTTCGAACCCTGCCACTTTTCAGGAAGTTGTGCGTCTTGCTCACAGCTTAGTCTATCAGGCCACACGACAAGGTGTGACATTTGCCAAGAAGAATTCTGAAGTCAAGATTCCCGAGGTCGGTGCAGCCACCTCATCTGGAATGAAGCCGGACAACAAAAGGAAGCGTAGTTTCTGGAAGAATAAGCCAGACATGAACCCTGAGAAGGCCCCTGCCAAAGGACCCGAACCGGCTAAAGTTTTTGCTGCTACCGCACCTGCTCAAGCACCGAAGAAGATAGACTACACCGGTAATGCACCTCTGTGCAACAAGTGCAACCTCCACCACACCCTTGACTGTGGAAACGTTTATTGTGGCCACTGCAAGACCAAGGGTCACATCACTCGCGATTGCCCAAATCGTGCATCTTTTGGTTGTGGTGTCACTGGTCATCTAAAGAAGGACTGCCCTAAGGCGAAGGATCAGAATCAGGCGAAAGGCAGAGTTTTTGTGATTAATGCTGGGGAAGCACGTCGCGATCCAAACACCGTGACGGGTACGTTTCTACTTAACAACCAATTTGCTTCTGTTTTATTCGATACTGGTGCCGATAGAAGCTTTGTGTCTACCGATTTTAGCCAATTACTAGGAATCGCCCCTGTTGCCCTAGACACTAAGTTCACAGTAGAATTAGCAAATGGTGACCTAATAGAAACCGGAGAAATGTACCAAGACTGCTCGCTTGAACTCTCAGATCATGTTTTCCACATCGACCTTATGCCTGTTGATCTAGGAAGCTTTGATATCGTTATTGGAATGGATTGGTTATCAAAGAACCATGCCGAGATAGTTTGTCATGAAAAGATAGTCCGCATACCACTCGCAGATGGCAACACTCTTAGCGTACAAGGCGAAAAGAGTGGAACCCCGCTAAATATCATATCGAGTATGAAGGCTCGTAAGTTTCTTCGAAGAGGATGTCATGCCATTCTAGCTCATGTTACGGAGAAAAAGCCCAAGGAGAAGCGCATCGAAGATGTTCCTACGGTCTGCGAATTTCCAGAAGTTTTCCCTGAAGACTTGCCTGGTTTACCACCAACTCGACAAGTGGAATTTCGTATCGACTTGATGCCTGGAGCCGCCCCCATTTCCAGATCGCCCTACCGCCTGGGACCGTCAGAAATGTAAGAATTATCTAGTCAACTTCAAGAGTTGTTAGATAAAGGCTTTATCCGCCCAAGCCACTCGCCGTGGGGAGCTCCTGTCTTGTTTGTGAAGAAGAAGGATGGAACGTTTCGGATGTGTATCGACTACAGAGAGTTGAACAAGTTAACTGTGAAGAACCGCTACCCGCTACCGAGAATCGACGACTTGTTCGACCAACTCCAAGGATCGAGTTATTACTCCAAGATCGACCTGAGATCCGGTTATCATCAGCTACGAGTTCGAGATGAAGATGTCTCGAAGACAGCGTTTAGAACACGCAATGGTCATTACGATTTTCTTGTTATGCCATTTGGTTTGACTAACGCCCCCGTCGTATTCATGGACCTGATGAACCGCGTATGCAAACCATACTTGGATAAATTTGTTATCGTGTTCATCGATGATATTCTCATATACTCTCGAATCAAAGAAGAACACGAGCAACATTTGAGACTTATCTTGGAACTGTTAAAGAAAGAGAAGCTGTACGCGAAGTTTTCCAAATGCGATTTTTGGATTCGAGAGGTACACTTTTTGGGTCATGTGATCAACGATAAGGGAATCCACGTCGATCCAGCCAAAGTGGATGCTATCAGAGACTGGAGTACTCCTACTACTCCAACCGAGATACGCCAATTCTTGGGTCTCGCAGGTTATTATTGGCGATTTATCGAGAATTTTTCAAAGATAGCTCAACCCCTTACCGCACTAACCCAGAAGGACAAGAAGTACATTTGGGATGCCAAAGCAGATGAAGCTTTTTGAAAGTTGAAGCAGAAGCTTTGCGACGCACCGATCTTATCCCTACCAGAGGGAATCACTGATTTCATAGTTTATTGTGATGCTTCGCATCAAGGATTGGGTTGCGTCTTGATGCAACGAGAGAAAGTCATCGCCTATGCCTCCCGTCAATTGAAGATTCATGAGAAGAACTACACAACCCACGATTTAGAGCTTGGAGCCGTCGTCTTCGCCCTCAAGATTTGGAGACACTATCTCTATGGAACAAAATGCACCATATTCACTGATCATAAAAGTCTCCAGCACATCTTTGATCAGAAGGAATTGAATATGAGGCAACGTCGTTGGGTCGAATTGCTTAATGATTACGAATGCGAGATTCGATATCACCCTGGTAAGGCTAATGTAGTAGCCGATGCCTTAAGTAGGAAGGAACGCGTGAAACCTCTCCGAGTAAGAGCATTAAGTATGACAATACGCTCGAACCTCAGTTCGCAAATCCGCGTCGCACAAATTGAAGCCCTCAAGGAAGAGAACCTTAAGGATGAATGCTTCCGAGGTATGGAGAAGCATTTGTTGGAGAAACCTGATGGAACCCTAAATTTCACGAACAGGTTATGGGTACCTAGCTATGGCGATTTAAGGAAGCTAGTACTAGACAAAGCCCACAAGACTAGATATTCTATCCACCCAGGAGCCGACAAGATGTATCATGACCTGAAGGAACATTTCTAGTGGCCTAACATGAAGGCTGAGATAGCTACTTATGTTAGCAAGTGCCTAACTTGCTCAAAGGTCAAAGCGGAACATCAGAAACCCTCCGGTTTGCTGATTCAACCAGAAATCCCACAATGGAAATGGGATGGAATATCTATGGACTTAATCACGAAGTTGCCAAAAGCCCAATCTGGCTGTGACGCCATTTGGGTGATTGTTGGCCGACTGACTAAATCTGCTCATTTCTTACCGATTAAGGAAACTGATAGTCTGGAGAGAAGGACTAAGCTTTACCTAAAGGAAGCCGTCTCACGACACGGAGTGCCCACTTCTATCATCTCTGATCGCGATAGTCGATTTACCGCCAAGTTTTGGCAATCACTTCAGAAATCTTTGGGGACACGTCTTGACATGAGTACCGCTTACCACCCTCAGACGGATGGCCAAAGCGAGAGGACGATTCAAACGCTTGAGGATATGCTACGAGCTTGTGTGATCGATTTCGGACGTAACTGGGATGAACACCTGCCTCTTGCAGAATTCTCTTACAACAACACTAGCATTCAAACCGCCCCATTCGAAGCACTTTATGGACGTAAGTGCAGATCCCCTCTTTGTTGGACTGACGTTGGAGATAGTCAACTCACTGGTCCCGAAATCCTATTCGAGACTACCGAGAAGATTCATCAAATCAAGGAACGTCTCAAAGCCGCCCGAGACCGTCAGAAGAGTTATGCAGACAATCGACGTAAACCCTTAGAATTCCAAATCGGTGATCGTGTGATGTTGAAGGTAGCACCTTAGAAAGGTGTCATTCGTTTCGGTAAGCGAGGAAAGTTAAACCCTCGATACATTGGTCCCTTTGAGATCCTCGAACGGATAGGACCAGACGCTTACAGATTACTCCTGCCACCCGAACTAAGTAGTGTGCATGATGTTTTCCATATATGTAACCTGAAGAAGTGTTTGTCTGATGAAACACTTGTCGCTCCTCCCGACGAGATCCAAGTCGATGAAACGCTTTATTTCGTCAAGGAACCCGCGGAGATACTTGATCGAGAAGTCAGACGACTTAAAAGAAGCCGCATTCCCATCGTCAAAGTGCGTTGGATCTCAAGACGAGGACCGGAATTCACTTGGGAACGCGAGGACAAAACTTTTAGAAAAATTTGATTTTCTTCGTAAGGTTTATCAAGACTTGACTATCAAAACCTTTTTGTCCGGATACCTTTTCCAAACCTCAAATCCGTTAGTCCCGTTAACTAACCGAAAACCCTTATTAGGCCTCATAAGCCCAACTTTCGCATACGAACCCGGATGGTCATCAAACTTTACAGGAATACTCGTGTTAACATTTCGAACGTTTCGGTACCACCCGTTGACCCGTAACCCGCCCCGTTTACCGGCCCATTAACCGGCCCAATAACCCCAAACCGCCCCCCCCTTGCGACCCGTTAACCCAACCCACAGCCCGGCCCGCCCGACTGGCCAACCCGCCACCCCGACCCGGCTGGCCCGACCCGCGCCCGGCCCGCCTGACCCGGCCCGGTCCCCCTCTCGGCCCAACACCAAAACCGGCCCACATCCCTTTTTCTTTTGGATTTTTGGCCCAAACTCTCAAGCCCAAATTCTTATATTTTTAACCCAAATCTTTTATAGATTTTAGCCCACTAATTTTTATAAAATAAACCCATCACCTTTGTAATTTTATAAAAATCTCAAACTCTTTAACTAGTGATCTGAACTTAACCCTTTTGTAAAAACCCTTGAACTTTTATAAAAATCTTTTATAAAAGTTGTCATCTTTTTTATAAAAACTTGAGAATCACCTACAACTTATTTATCTTGATTATTTTTAATCAAAAATAGGTTGAGTGTGTTAGTTGCCAAAGAGGATTAACCATGGGTTATTACCCTAATCTTTGAGTATAAAAGAGAGGCATGGGTCTCACTTTTCCCTTGCACCTCACCACAACTCACTAGAGAACTATCCCCTCTCCTCCCCCATGCACTAAAACCGGCCACCGCCCCCTCCTTGGAGCCGCCGACCGGCCACCGCCGGACCACCCCATCACCGCCGTCCGAAGCCACCAAAACCGGCGGATCACCCCCTCCTTCTCCACTTCTCTTGGTTTCAAACCACACCCCCATTGTGAGTCTTTTAACCCACTTTTTCTTTATGATCTTCACCCAATATCACCAACAAGCCTTGATATGAAAAACATATCTTTTCTTTTTCCATTTTATGCAAGACACTTGGTCTTCTAGAGTCTAGACCCACCATTCTTCTTCTAATCCTCTAATCACCAACACTTGGGTGGAATAATACAAGTGACTTGATCTAACAAGTCTTGGTGTTCTTGAGAACTTAAACTAGCCATTTCTTGGGACTTTGCATTAGAGAAATCTCATGAAAGTATCATGCAAAGATCTAGATCATTTTAACCAACAAATCTTTACATTATGTTATTTACTTGTTATTTACATTTACTTGCAAATTTATATTCATGTCTTTATATTTATTGCAATTACATTTATGTATTTATGTTATTTTGTCCTAACAACTAAGTTGTTAGTGGATTTATTCAAGATTCTTGAACATAATTGTCCTAGCTTTGCTAGTTGATGATCTATATTTACTTATGTTTATTTTGCTTAACATATGTTAACAAACTAACTAGTAACCTTTAAACTTGGACAAAGGGCTTATGTAGCTAGTTAAAACATAATATCTTGATCTTTAAAAACTTAACTAGTGAGAAACCTTGTAAAAAGACATAGAACTTTTGTAAATAAAAGTCATTTTGTAAAACAAAAAAAAATTCTTCAAAAGTCTTAAGCAAAAGTTTATTTCTTAAACTTATCATTTATAAAATATGTCACATTTTATATAAAGAAAGTCACCAAATACCAAGACTTAATGTGTTGGTGAATTTAATTCACCAAAACACAAAAATAGTTTATTTTATTTTTACTAAAGCTAGTAAAAATACATTTGATAATCTTCCCATTAATAACAATCATTTGGACTTAAATGCTTAGATTTTTTTTACTTTAAATGACTTGTCATAAATGTTCAAACTTCCCTAAAAAGACTAGTTATAAACTAGATGATTTTATAAGTTATAACAAGTTTTAAGACATAAGAATTATGGGAAACAAGTCCACAGATCAGATCTGATCCCGTCGACATTTTTCAAAATATTTTCAAGTTCCTAAATGAACCAAAGTGATCTAAACGTTGAAACGTCGCTTAGGGAGAAAACCGGGATCAAAACGGTTAACTACGCGACGAGAAAACGTAGTTTTGGTAACGTTATTTAAAACCGACCAAGAAAATATTTCTAAACTTATAAACGACTTTAGGGAAATATATTAACAAAATCTTGAACTTATAAAAAGTCCAAATGCATTAAAAACTATTTTACAAACTTAAATCGGTGACTACGATCTCTAAAAATTATATATAAATATTTTGTCTTAAAATATTTATGGAACTTTCCAAGTAATCGTTTTAACTTGAGAAGTTATTATTTACAATTATTAAACGCCATCAAATTGTTTTATTTAAATTCTCATATATTTATTTGGACGTAAATATAAACTTGACTTTACATATTTATTTGAACAATAAATATTAACCGGATGGACTTTTCCTAAATATACAAACGGGACATTATTATCAAGACTTGACCGGTGTCGTTGGGTGACGGAAACGTTACTCAATGATCAAAGACTTTATACATGCAACTTGTTTATCTATACTTATTAGGACGTTACGTGCTTTCGTCCGGACTTTCCATATCACGTGCATTATCATTTCACCTTGCTTGAGGTGAGTCTCACGGCCCCTTTCTTTTAAATTGTTTTAATACTTTGGGGGAGAAAATCATGAACTTAACTGTTTTATACTTGATATCTTGGTCGAACTGTACTCTGCCGTATGATTAAATGATCTTTACTTACCCTACAAATGAGTACATTTCGTTACATAACGAATTGTCACAAATCCCACTATTAATTGAATTTGATTAGTTCTGTTCGAAACGGTAACTAGTGAATAGATCTATTTGGGTTAACAACCTTACTTGATTGGTAGCTCCAATCCCGACGTGTGCATTTGTCGAGTAGTACACGCCAGTTATTATTGTTCCATTGCAGTATCTTTAGGGAAGATGCTATGAGTGGGTAAATCTGTTAGTTTCAAATTCAAAGTTCATTGCTAATCATTACATCACGGTGACCATATTATTATCTTGTATATCTTAAACCATTTACAAACTGTTTGTAGAGTCTTAAACCTGTGAACTCACCAACGTTATGTTGACCCTTTAAAACTCATGATTTTCTCAGGTAACTAGATGTATCTGCACGTGCAAACGGGGCCATCACTCATAAACGGACCTGCTGCTAATGGAGTCATAGTCCCAATTTATCCACCTAATATTTTCAAGCATTTTAGGAACTATCTTAACTTTTAAGAGCTATTTCCATCTTTATTATTAATTATAAGACAATGTCATTTCACCACTATTTCCGCTGCAACCTAAATGACGTATTGTTATCTTTATTATATTTGCAAATTGTTCTAAGTATCCACGACTATGATTTCATGACGTCACACGCCTCCGTTCCCGAAAGTTCAGGGTGTGACATAATGTGTGCCATGCAGGATCTAGGTGAAAAAGCAAGATGGCCCAGGAAGGATACCAAGCAGGCATCCTGGAAAGATAAATCGAAGTGGTGTGCCTATCACGAGGATTTCGGTCATCTGACAGATGAATGCATTGCACTCAGGAAAGAAATCAGCTACCTACTCAGCACAGGGCATCTCAAAAGAGTTGTTGGGTAGAAAGAGAAGCAAAACTCAGGAAGATGAACAAGCCCCTCAAAGAGCAGCCTCTCCACCACAGGATGCTCAAATCATCAACTTCATATCAGGAGGCTCAGATATTTGTGGCACCTCGTATTCCTCAGCAAAGAAGCATGCTAAAGAATCTAAGTCTAAACAGGGATCCAGACCTGTCCGGACTTCCACCCTGATACAGGAAAAGACTATATCCTTTGATGAGGGCGACCACTCTCACGTTCAGGATCCCCACCATGACAGCCTTGTAGTTACTCTATATATCGCTAACCACTTTGTGCGCAGGATCCTGATTGACAACTGGAGCTCTGGCAACATAATTCGTCTAGATGTGCTCAAGAAGATGGGCATCCCAGAATCCGAAATTGTGGCAAGATCCTCAGTCCTGGTGGGTTTCAGCGGAGAAACCAAGAGAACAGTTAGAGATATCAAACTACCAGTATATATAGAGGGAGTAAATTGTATGCAAAAATTATGTGTTATAGATACCCTCTCCTGTTGCAATATTCTTCTTGGCAGGCCTTGGATTCATGAGATGAAGGCAGTTCCCTCTACATACCACCAGTGTATCAAGCTTCCTACACCATGGGGAGTTGTCAGGATTGAAAGCGACCAGCAGGAAGCCAAGAACTGCTACTTAACCTCCATGAAGAACTCAACAAAAGTGACGAAAGGATAGCAATTACAGAAAAGAGCACCCCAAGAGCAGGAAGACAGGGAGCTCGATGTCAAAGAAGTCCAATTAGATCCCAAGAATCCTAAGATCAAGGTGCTCGTTGGATCCAGCATCCCAGAAGATGTTGAAGAGAAGTAGATTGAGCTTCTCAAAGCCAGAAGGCCTACCTTCGCTTGGAAGCATGAAGACATGACAGGTATACCTAAACATGTTATAAATCACAAACTTGGTTTGGATCCTTCTTTCAGGCCCATACAGCAGAAGAGAAGGAAGTTCGCCCCCGAAACGAATGCAATAATTCAAGAAGAAGTCGATAAGCTTCTCAAAACAAAAATGATAAGGGAAGTCAAGTATCCCAAATGGCTAGCCAATGTGGTGGTGGTTCAAAAGAAGAACGGGAAATGGAGAGTCTGTGTTGACTACACAGATTTGAACAAGGCATGTCCGAAAGATCCATTTCCACTTCCCCACATAGACACAATGGTGGATGCCACAGCAGGACATCAAATGCTCACCTTTATGGACGACTCGTCAGGATTCCAACAAATCCAAATGGAACCCTCAGATTAGGAGCATACGGCCTTCATAACCCCAACAGGTATATATTGTTACACTGCTATGCCTTTTGGTTTACGTAATGCAGGTGCCACCTACCAGAGGCTCGTCAACATGATGTTCAAGGAACAACTAGGGGACACGATGGAGGTTTACATTGATGACATGGTTGTGAAATCTAAAAAGGCCAAAGACCATGTCAGGGATCTTAAAACAGCTTTCGACATCCTGGACCACTACAATATGAAGCTCAACCGCTCCAAGTGCCACTTTGGGGTGCGAGCTGGGAAGTTCTTGGGTTACATGGTGACCGAAATGGGAATCGAAGCAAGCCCTGAGCAGATTAAAGCAATCCTCAACCTAAAATCCCCTTCAAACATAAAGGAAGTTCAAAGATTGACAGGAAGGATTGCAACACTCAACAGGTTTATATCGAGATCCTCAGAGAAAAGCAAAGACTTTTATGAAATTCTGAGAAAGAACAATAATTTCGAGTGGGCTGAAAGACATGAAGAAGCCCTGAGAAGCCTAAAAGAGTACCTATCAGAAGCTCCACTCTTGATGAAACCAGAAGATGGGGAACTACTATACTTATATCTCGCTATATCCGGAAGCTCAGTAAGTGTTGTCTTAGTAAAAAACCACCAAAGTCAGCAGCATCCGATCTATTATGTAAGTAAAACTCTGCTAGACGCAGAATCCATGTATTCCTATCTTGAGAAGTTAATTTTATCTCTTATAATGGCTTCCACTAAACTTAGACATTATTTTGAAATGCATACTATAATTGTGATGTCTAACTATCCTATTAAGTCAGTTCTCAGGAAGCCGGAGATGTCAGGTAGGATGGCCAAATGGGCAGTCAAGCTGAGTGCCTATGACATCAAATATGAACCAAGAACTGCAATCAAATCCCAAGCATTAGCTGACTTTATGGCGGATTTCAGCAGCGACATAGAACCGGAAGCTAAAAAAGAAGTCCAAAAGCTTGAGAAGCTCAAAGAAGATTGGATTCTCTTCACTGATGGCTCCTCAAATGTCAGAGGAACTGGACTGGGAATCCTGCTAAAATCGCCACAAGGGGACATAATACCTCTATCTATATCTTGCGAGTTGCAGGCTACCAACAACGGGGCCGAGTACGAAGCCTTGATTGCTGGACTGCAACTGGCTAGGGATATGGGAATCCTGTCCATACAAGTGTTTGTTGATTCTATCTTATTGACTAACCAATTTAATGGCTCTTATGCAGTGAGAGGGGAGAATCTGATCAAGTATCTTGAAATTGTTAAAAAACTATCTCTATTTTTCAAAAATTTTAACATTTCGCAGGTCCCAAGAGAAGATAATGCGGAAGCCGACGCTTGGAGAATTTGGCTTCATCTCTCAGGATCCCTGAGGATGTCAAGATTCTAATAACTCACATCTTGACGCCGGCGATAGATCGACAGGAAGCTCAGGCTGTCGACGACAACACAGGAGCAGACGTTGAGGATCCCGAGAATACTCAGGAATCCTGGACTTATCCAATCAGGAAATATCTCAGAGATGGGGAGATTCCCAAGGGTGAAAACCCCAGAGCTTTTCGCACAAAGGTAGTACCCTATACTATTTGTTTTGATCAAAAACTGCCTAAGCAATTAGTTGATCAAACTTTGTAAGTGAGGTAGCGTGTTTGATGTAAATAAAGATGAAAATGTAAATGTGAAGGTTGACACGAGGATGTAACGAGGGAAAATCCAGGAATCTTTGAGTATCCTCAAGGAGCCTAGCAAAAAACCTCGAGGGCCGGTTCAAAGTACCTGCCTCCTAAAACTTTTATATAATGAACGTTCTTAGTACAAAGGAAATGAGCTCGTAATCTAAGTGTAGAAGAGAATTGTGATCGTAAAAGTTGTGTGTGTGTGTAAACCTAGAGCTCCATTAAATACGAATTACATCATAACAACATCCCCTAAAAATTAGCAACTAACTCCACGTTCTCCAATTAGCCGTTTAAAGTCCACTTGGTCCACGTTTCTGTTAGTTGACCGAGTCTTTAGGACATGTGATCCATACTCGAGTTATCCTGTGAATAATGAACAAAAAGGGAAAAGCAATGGTTAGTTAGGAAATATAATTCAGGATCCTTACAGTGATGTGCTTGCGAGCTGATTCGAGCTGCTCATAATCTCCTGAATTCTAGTACCAACAATTGCCCCCAAATTTTTGGCGGTTGGCGCATGCGAGCCAGCTGTCGAAAATTTGAAATTAAACCTTATCGCTAACTAACTGTGATTTGAGAGGAATTAGTTAGTCCCAACTTCCTAGGCGAAGTTCCCGTTTGATTTCTTCTTTATAATCCTCTCTCCACTTTCATTATCGCTCACAGCTATCTCTTGCGAAAAACCCTAGAGCTTCTCCCATCTTATCCAGGTTAGTTTCCTCTACCTTCCTTCTCGTTTACTTTTCCAATAATGGGAAAAAAGCTGTTGCGATCATCTGCCATGATCTCCGACCAAATGGCCGACAAATTTATTGATCAAGGACTCCTCCCGGCGACGGCGGAGGAGACCTGCAACTTTGACGATCGGAAGATCGCAGTGTTGCAGCGTTCTGCAAGCTTTCCCGCCAGAGCTGAATTCCCTCCCTTCGATCCGTCTTTAAAAGCTGATCACATCTCCGACGATTGGGTCTGTTTCCTTTACTACCCCTTTCTGCTCGGAATGTCATTTCCTTTCCTGGACTTGGTCACCGATTTCTTTTCCATCACCAACCTCGCCTACTCTCAAGTGATGCCCATGGTGTGGCAAATTCTTCTTTCTCTTCATCATTTGAACCAGACTCGTAACCTCAACATTGGGGTTGCTGAGATCTGCAAAGTATACCGATTGGCCACACATGGAAACAGCAGGTTTGTATTGAAGGTTAGAACCGGAGAAGCTCAGATGATCCCTAGGATTTCTCACAATGACCACGATTGGAAGCGTCAGTTCTTCTTTGTAAAAAGGAGTAGCCTTGTTGGTCGTGAGAACCTTCCTACCCAGTGGGTTGTCAAGGGTAGGAAGAGTTTTTGTAACATTTTAATTCCAAACATTCTTCAATTTCATATGACTGATATGTTTGTTTCTTGATTTTACAGCGCCCAAATTTGAAGCTCTGATCAAGCCGACCCGTGAATCCTCCAAGAAGCTCAAAGACCTCTTCAGCATCCCAGTGGCAGAAAGAAGCTGTCAGCCCGAAGACGTTTCAAGTGCCAGAAGCATCACTCAGCAGTCTCTCAGCCCCTCAAGAACCATGTCAACAGGTATTTGTATGAACCCTTTCCCCTTTTGTCTTAAGTTATACCTTACGATATCTGGACACTGATCTCTTTCTATATATGATGAAGCTCCAGGTTCAGCTTCCAAATTTTCCTTCAAGGACCTCAAGCTGCTCATCGCAAAGAAAGAAAAACCCGAAGAGACCAGTAGCAAGGCTCCTACTGACCCTTCAGCCGCCAAGTTTCGAGCTCCCAGTACTCGGTCCAAGACCTCTTCTGCAAAGAAGCGCAAGGCTCCAGACTCCACTATCAACGTGGACAGCTTCGATGATCTCCCTCCTGTTGCAGCTGCTAACAAGCTGCTCTCACTGCAAGCTGTGGTGAACATTGTAAGTAATAGCATAATAATAGAGAAGTATGTTAAATGTATAATTATAATACTTCCCTTGTTGATTCTGATTCGTTATGCTTTGATGCAGGGTATCGACAAGCTGAGCCACGAGGTGATTGATCTCGAAGGCAAGCTGGAGGTTATGGAGCAGAAGCTTGAAGCAGCTGAGCAGAAGCTTGAAGCTTCTGAGCTTAAACTTGACCAGGCCACACTCCGTCTTGAGAAGGTGAGTAAGGCATCAGCCAGCAACACACGCCACTATGAGAAGCAGCTCAAAGAAAAAGATGTTGCAACTGCTGAAGCACTAAAGCTGGCCGAACAGAACGCTCAATCTTCGGCTGCCATCAGTGTGCTGGAGTGCATGATTGAGATGGCGACTGCTGCTCAGGCTGAAGGCTTTACCTCGGAGAGCTGGCCGGTTAAGGACTGGGAGGAGAGCCTCAAGAAGCTGTTGACTGAGAGAGGAGATGCTCCAGAAAAGGCTGAAAAGGAGGTCGAGCCGGAGGTTGAGAAGGAAGCTGAGAAGGAGAAAGGTAAGGGCAAGGAGGTGGAGCAGGTGGAGGCTGCTGGTGATAAGTTGGGCGATGAAGGCATTCTTGACTAGGTCGGAGCCCACTTTTTTAGTTTGTTTGTTTTGATGGTTTGTGGTTTTTGAACAATGGTTGTGGTGAAACAAAAACAATGGTGACTTGACTTTTGGGGGCTTGGATGAAGGGACCTTGAGTTTCAAGGCGAAGTCCAAGCTCCTTAGACAATGTGGTTGACCTCAGGTGGAGGGATCTTGAGTTTCAAGACGAAGCCTGGGGTCAATCTTTCTAATTTCCTGCAAATATATGACTTAGTAGTATCTTGATCATCATGGTGTGTTGTGTATGTTTTAATTATTTGGAAAAATACTTATACGAGGATCCTACAGGATGCTCAATAACATAGATTAGTATAAAAACTTAAAAGTTTATAAAACTCTACCAATGTTAACAGACCATGATGCTCGCCAATACTCAGTTAGTAATAAAAATTTATAGCAATACTGATGTCACCTGTTCAAGTGGATTCCATTCTCCAAAATAGTCAAGATCCTTGCGGATTCTTAAGGATCCTCAAGGCAGGTTCGACGAAACTGAGAGTAAACCTTGAGCACTTAAATATGAGTTAAACAGGGGTCAAGCCCAATCTGCCTTTTGAGGCGCGATGCACCTTACAAATCTTGGGTCTAGGCCAACTGGGGTCAAGCCCAAAAACTTGAGAGACACGAAAGTGCCCATACCTTAGTTAATGTGAAAACATTAAAAACCTTAGTTAAACTGAGGACAAGCTCAAAAACACTTGGGACTAAGCCAACTGGGGTCAAGCCCATAAACTTGAGAGACACGAAAGTGCCTAAACCTTAGTTGACGTGAAAACGTTAACAACCTTAGAATCTCTACGAGATGACACGTCTGCCACCCATTTTGAAGTGCACCCTATGGCCAACAGTGACGAAATTATCAGCCACCCTTAGATGGACTGGTCGCACCACCTTGAACCATAGGCCACCATCATGCGCTCCTGGCGACGGTCTTGCGCTCCTGGCGATTCCCATTAGTGAACGAGAAGGTGAAAACCTCCTAAACCTTTGATAGCATTCTAAATGCCTTATGCTTAGAAGAGGTGATCAGCCTCTAGCTTGTGACAAGAAGTTTAGAACATCTGCAAAACACCTCAAGGCTTGGTGAGGGGTGGGTGTTAGTTTGACTAACACCCCTCCGATGCCTAAGTTAGTAACCATTTCACAAAGATAATGATTAAGAAACTGAAATGAGAATAAAAATCATACCTGATGTCCTTGGAGTATACACAAGGATTTTTGGATATACTTACAGGATCCGGAGAGAACTTACATAAAATACAACTTCAAGTGAATCGCATTCCAAGCTCTTGGGAGCAGCTCACCTTCCATAGTAGCTAGCCTGTATGCTCCCTTTCCAGCTTCTGAATCTATTAGGTAAGGACCTTCCCATTTAGGTGCGAGTTTCCCATGTGCCGGATTGGTAGTGTTTTGAAAAGCTTTCCTGAGTACCAGATCTCCTACTCGAAATCTTCTGACCCTTAGATTCCTGTTGTAAGACTTGGCCATCCTTTGCTGATATGCTGCCATCCTAAACTTTGCGAGATCTCTAATTTCATCGATTGTTTCAAGATCTTCAAGGAGCTCTTGCTTGTTTGCTTCAAAATTCCGGCAGCTTGTTCTTGCAGTCGGCATCACCATTTCAGTGGGTATCACAGCTTCGGATCCAAATACTAAGGAAAATGGTGTTTGACCAGTAGCATTTTTGGAGGTCATTCTGTCAGCCCACAATACAAAAGGTAGCTCTTCAGCCCATTTTCCTTTCTTGTCTCCTAGTTTCTTCTTGAGATTATTGATGATGATTTTATTGCTCGATTCTGCTTGGCCATTAGCTTGTGGATGTATGGGAGTTGAAGTTACCATCTTTATACCCCATGCTTCACAAAAACTTGTCGTCCTTTTTCCAATAAACTGAGACCCGTTGTCGCACACTATTTCCGATGGGATTCCAAATCTTGTCAAAATATTCCTTTTAATGAAGGAAATCACTTCCTTTTCTCTAACTTGAACAAAAGCTTCGGCTTCAATCCACTTAGAAAAATAATCCGTCATAGCCAGCATGAAGACTTTTCCTCCAGGTGCTACAGGCAATTTACCAACTATATCCATGCCCCATTTCATAAACGGCCATGGAGATGATATTGAATGGAGCGGCTCAGCAGGCTGATGGAGGATATTGCCGTGTCGCTGACATGCATCACACTTATGAACAAAGGTCATAGCATCTTTCTTCATAGTAGGCCAGTAGTATCCTGTTCTCAATACTTTGGAAAATAGTGATCTGCCCCCAGTGTGATTGCCACAATCACCTTCATGAATATCCTGGAGTACCGCAAGTGCTTCAAGCTGCTCGAGGCATCTCAAGTATGGTCCTGCAAGAGATTTCTTGTATAAGATACCATTTATTATTGAATATGAGATTACCTTTGTTCGGAAGAGTCTGTAGTTTTCGTTTTTGGGGATTTCTCCTTCTTGGATAAATCTCCTGATAGGGTAAGTCCAGGATTCCTGAGGATCCTGAGAGTCTATCATTTCTTGATCTTTATCTGTTGTGACATCATTAACTTCTTGTTCTTCGATTGCTGGCGTTAGGATGTGAGTTATGGGAATCTTGACACCTTCTGGGATCCTTAAGGATGATGCTAAATTTTCCAAAGCATCAGCTTCTGCGTTTTCTTCTCTAGGTACCTGTGATATGCTGCAATTTTCAAACAATAACGCTAACTGTTTTACAAGGTCTAGATATTTGGTTAGCCTTTCGCCTTTCACTGCATAGGATCCATTAAATTGGTTAGTTAATAACAAGGAGTCAATAAAAACTTGAATGTGTTGGATACCCATATCTTTAGCGAGTTGTAATCCTGCAATTAAAGCTTCGTATTCGGCTTCATTATTAGTAGCCTTGAATTCACAATGGATAGATAGAGGGATAATGTCCCCCTGTGGCGATTTCAGTAGTGCACCCAATCCTGTTCCTCTTACATTAGATGCTCCATCTGTGTATAAGACCCAGCTGCCTGAAGCTTATTGGAGTTGCTTGACC
Organism: Deinandra increscens subsp. villosa; assembly: GCA_039602395.1. Classification (NCBI taxonomy): domain Eukaryota; kingdom Viridiplantae; phylum Streptophyta; class Magnoliopsida; order Asterales; family Asteraceae; genus Deinandra; species Deinandra increscens. The sequence goes on along the minus strand of JBCNJP010000007.1, from coordinate 63,028,493 downwards.
TCTAGTTCAACTTCTGGCAGTATATCGCTGCTGAAATCAGCCACAAAGTCTGCAAGGGCCTGTGACTTGATTGCTGTTCTTGGCTTATATATGATGTCATAAGCACTTAATTTAACTGCCCATTTCGCTATTCTTCTTCTGGACCACCACCACATTAGCTAGCCATCGAGGGTATTTAACTTCTCTAATCATTTTTTACTTGAGCAGCCTGTCAACTTCTTCTTGGATTATGATGTTTCTCTCAAGATCGAACTTCCTTCTCTTCTGATTTATTGGCCTGAAAGAATCATCTATACCAAGTTTATGAGTTATAATATCTTTAGATATACCTGTCATGTCTTCATGTTTCCATGCAAACGTCGTGACTCGGGACTTCAAGAGGCTCACGAGCTGCTCCTCAGTATCCCCAGGAATATTAGCTCCTACCAGCACTTTGATTTCAGGATCTTCAGGATTAAGTTAAACTTCTTTGATTTCCAACTCCTTTGTCATCTGAATTCTTCGTACTGGTTTCTTTAATTGCTATGCTGGTTTGGACTTGATGGTGTTCTTTATTGCAGAAGTGTAGCAGTCTTTGGCTTCTTGTTGATCACTTGGTATTCTTACAACTCCCCAAGGTGTGGGAAGCTTCACACATTGATGATAGGTAGATGGAACCGCTTTCATGTCATGGATCCATGGCCTTCCCAAGATTACATTACAACAAGGAAGAGAGTCAATAACGCAGAATTTCTGCATGGAGTTGACTCCCTCAATGTAAACGGGAAGTCTGATGTCTCCAACCGTATGCTTGGTTTCTCCGTTGAATCCTACTAACACCGAGGATCTTGGTATTATCTCTTCTTCTGGAATGCTCATCTTTTTAAGCACGTCCAATTGAATAATGTTGACCGAACTGCCATTGTCTATCAGAATCCTGCGAACATAATGGTTAGCAATACATAACGTAATTACCAGACTGTCGTGGTGAGGATCCTGGATGTCCAGCTTATCAGTTTCATCAAAAGAGATGACTTTGTCTTCAGTCAATATCGCGTTCTTTTTTGGCCGACTGCCTTGATCCATCTTGGTCTCCTTAGCATGTCTCTTTGCTGATGAGAAAGAAGTTCCGCATATGTCAGATCCTCCCGAGATGAAGTTGATTACTTTTGCATCTGCCGGTGGCGACTGAGCTCTTTTGGGCAGCTCAGTAGCTTCTTGAATTTTACTTCTCTTCCTGCCAAACAATTCTTAAGGTGCCCTTTGCCGAGCAGGTAACTGATTTCTTTCCGAAGTGCTATGCAGTCATCTGTTAAGTGCCCGAAGTCTTCGTGGTAAGCACACCACTTAGACTTATCCTTCCAAGTCCTAGTTTTTCTGATTTTCTTGGCCACCTAGCTTTATCACCCAGATCCTGCAAGGCACATAACAAACCACCCATGTCAGTTGAAAAGCAATAATCAGATACCTTTGGGAAGTTTTCTTCGTCGTCCTCTTCTTCAACTTCGTTGACCCTAGGATTATCGTTTCGATAATAGGGTTTGTTTCGTTGTTGTTTTCCGGGAGAATCCGTCCTTCTGCCTGATGGTTCGTCACCTCTTTTTTGGATCTTCTTATCATCCTCCAGCCTGATGAACCTTAATGCCCTCGTTCTAACTTCATCGAGGTTCCTGCAAGGAGTCATAACCAAATCATCATAAAAGCGGGAATCTCCTCTAATCCCCATTTTGAAAGCCTCTACAGCGGCAGCCATGTCTAGGTTGGGAATATCCAGAGCTTCTCGACCAAATCTGGCCACATAATCCCTCAGGGATTCGTTGGGCTTCTGAACTATCCTGTACAAATCACCAGTGAGCTTCTCAAAGCTCCTGCTGCAAGAAAACTGGTTATTAAACAAGTTAACTAAATGGGGAAAAGAAGTAATGGTATTAGGAGGAATACTGAGCAGCCATTTTAAGGCTGGTCCTGTCAATGTTGAGCCGAATCCCTTGCATAAGCAAGCTTCTTTGATGTTCGCAGGAATGGTATTGATTTCCATTCGTTCCCTGTATTGTGCCACGTGCTCCTCAGGATCTGTGGTCCCATCATAGAGTTTCATGTTGGGGGTCTGAAATCTTTTTGGTATCTCTACGTCACAAATGGGCCATGCAAATTTAGAAACCCTGTGGCTGCCTGCTGGCACTTCAGGAATTGGACGTATAACACCAGGAACACTTGAGATTATGTCCCTTAACCTCTGAAGTTCCCTAGCGATAGTCGGGTTGATACCTGCATCCTGCATAATTCTGTGGTTAGGGTTAGCATAAAAATTATCAAAGTTGTTACCAGCCCTGGAAGTTTGGAGATGGATCTGGGGTCCATATTCAGCATCTCTAAGGACGGTTGGCTCAGTTGTAGTTCCCACTTGCATGGGGATGAAGTCTCCCTCATGCATCTCTTGAGATGAACCTGGGATTGTGCCTGCAGAGACAGTATGATAAGAAAATAAGGATCCTTGAGGATCCTGAGCAGCTCGGAAGCGGCTCCGGTATTGTTGGAATGGCTGAGATGAAGATCCCTGAAGCATTTGAGGAGTAGGTGCTGCTGACTGCTAGCTCCAAGGCTCATGAAGGTTCGTCGCAGTAAACCGCTGTGGTTGAGATACAGGTTGTTGTACTGATACCGTCAGCATTTGATGGCTTAAAAACCCGGCTGGTTGCTGACTCGAGCATTTCGGCAGCTGCTGACTTCCATATCCACTGAAGTAAGATTCTGGGGGCTGCTCGGAGTAGAACCCAGAATATTCCAGATCTATCACCCTGGAAGTCTTCTGATGCTGAGAGCCTGAGAATCCTGCAGTAGTAGCTGTTGCAATACCTGATTTCGAAGCAGCAGAGGGATTCGCTTTCTGTTTTGGCTGCTCCGATATTTCCGGAGAGTCGAACCCGAATGATTTTGGCATCAAAGGGCTAATTTCCTCTACCAGTTTCTTTGATTTCTTCAATTCCATGATCTCCTTCATCATTTTCTCGTTGGTTTTGGCTTGCTCATCCATATGAGACTTCATCTGCCTGATCAAAACATAGAGATCATTATTAGAAATAGCAGAGTCAGTGGACGTACCTTGAGATCCCTGAAAAGTAGGATATTCCACTCTTTTAGCGTCGATGCCGGTCACTTTCTTCAGCATTGGGGGAAGACCAGTATCGATAGCCGGTTTAGTGGATGAAACAGATTTCGAAGTAATTTTTTGTTGGCTCGACATTTTCAAAAATCGGTTATAGGAAGAAGATCAAGGCTCTTAATCGAATTCAAACACCATTTGCCCCACGGTGGGCGCCAAATTGTTTTGGTCAAAAACTGCCTAAGCAATTAGTTGATCAAACTTTATAAGTGAGGTAGCGTGTTTGATGTAAATAAAGATGAAAATGTAAATGTGAAGGTTGACACGAGGATGTAACGAGGGAAAATCCAGGAATCCTTGAGTATCCTCAAGGAGCCTAGCAAAAAACCTCGGGGGCCGGTTCAAAGTACCTGCCTCCTAAAACTTTTATATAATGAACGTTCTTAGTACAAAGGAAATGAGCTCGTAATCTAAGTGTAGCAGAGAATTGTGATCGTAAAAGTTGTGTGTGTGTGTAAACCTAGAGCTCCATTAAATACGAATTACATCATAACAACATCCCCTAAAAATTAGCAACTAACTCCACGTTCTCCAATTAGCCGTTTAAAGTCCACTTGGTCCACGTTTCTGTTAGTTGACCGAGTCTTTAGGACATGTGATCCATACTCGAGCTATCCTGTGAATAATGAACAAAAAGGGAAAAGCAATGGTTAGTCAAGAAATATAATTCAGGATCCTTACAGTGATGTGCTTGCGAGCTGATTCGAGCTGCTCATAATCTCCTGAATTCTAGTACCAACACTATTATTAATGATATCCTATATAGAAGATCTCTTGCAGGTGTCTATTTGAGGTTCCTGGAAAAGTCGGAAGCTCTTGAAGTGCTTGAAGACATCCATAGTGGAGATTGTGGGAACCATACTGGGGGCAGGGCGCTGTTCTCGAAAGTCCTCAGATTCGGATATTATTGGCCAACCATGAAGAAGGATGCCGCAAGCTTCTCACTGAAATGTGACGCTTGTCAAAGGCATGGCAATATCCTCCACCAACCGGCTGAGCATCTGCATCCTATAGTATCCCCATGGCCATTCATGAAGTGGGGCATGAATATTGTGGGTAAGCTACCCAAAGCTCCTGGAGGAAAGGTGTTTATGCTTGCCATGACAGATTACTTCTCCAAATGGATCGAAGCAGAAGCCTACGTACAAGTGAGAGAAAAAGAGGTTATATCATTTATCAAAAGGAATATCCTCACCAGATTCGGGATTCCAACGGAAATCATATGCGACAATGGCTCCCAGTTTATCGGCAAGAGAAATACAATCTTTTGTGAAAGCTGGGGCATTATGATGATCACTTCAACGCCTGTCCACCCTCAAGCTAATGGACAGGCAGAATCCAGTAACAAAATCATAATCAACAATCTAAAGAAGAAGCTGGGTTCCAAGAAAGGAAAGTGGGCTGAGGAGCTGCCATTTGTCCTTTGGGCGGATAGAACCACACCTAAGAATGATACTGGCCAAACGCCATTCTCATTAGTGTTTGGGGCAGAAGCTGTAATCCCTACAGAAATGGTACTTCCAACAGCCAGAGTCAGCTGCCAGGATCCTGAAACCAACAGCCAGAATCTCCTTCAGGATCTCGAAACAGTTGAGGAGCTCAGAGATATGGCCAGAATCCGGATGGCATCTTATCAACAGCGGATAGAAAAATCCTATAACAAGAATACCAGGATAAGAAGATTACAAGTAGGTGACTTGGTCTTAAGGAAAGCTTTTCAAAAATACCACTAATCCTGCTGATGGGAAGTTAGCACCCAAGTGGGAAGGCCCTTACCTTATAGATTCTGAAGAAGGAAAGGGGGCATACCGTTTGGTAAATATGGAAGGAGAACCTCTGCCAAGAGCTTGGAATTCCATCCACCTCAAAGCCTATTTTATGTGAGAATCCCAATGGGAGTCCCAGGCAGAATCTCAAGGATCCTCACTGTTCAAATGATATAAGGTACACATACTAATCCTATTTTAATTTATTTTTATTATTCCTATGACACGTTACTGACTTAAGCATCGGAGTGGTGTTAGCTAAGCTAACACCCACCCCTCACCAAGTGTTAAGTGTTTTGCAGATTTTGAGAATCCTAACTGAAGTATTTTTGGGTATATCCCGAGTTAGAGGCTGATCACCTCTTCTACGCTTAAGGTAATCCCGCATACCTTCTAAGGTTTGAGAGGCTGACTCCTCTCCTACGTTTGGGTAATCGCCAGTAGCGCACGACCCTCGTCAGGAGCGCACATTGTCCACCAGTATGCTCAAGGTGGCCGGACCAGTCCATTCTAATGGGTGGCTGACAATCTTGTCACCGGAGGCTGCTGGGAGGATTCTCAAGGTTTTTAACGCTTACGTGTTAACTAAGGTTTAAAAGGTTTCCACCTTTTCTAAGAATCGCCAGGAGCGCTCGTTATTCGCCAGTGGGCGGATTCTCAAGTAATAGCAGACGTGCTATCCTCACGAATTATCTAAGGTTTTGGCATTTACATGTCACTTACGTATGGGCTTGTCCCCAGTTTATCGGGCTTGTCCCCAGTTTTGGCTTAGTCCCAAGAATCCCGGGTGTAACCCCAGTATGTTAATAACTTAATCCTTGGTTTTATACCAGGATCCTTTTTATTTTGCCTTACAGGTTTAAAGGCAGAATGCTCAAAAGGTTGTACTTGGTCAGGATTCCTGTTAGGATTCTGAAGCTGTATAATGAAAAGATCCTTCTATTTTCTGATCAGGATTCCTGTTAGAATCCTGAGGAAAGGTCTTCCCAAGATCACAAGTTCCAACATGAATAAGATTCTTGTCAGAATCCTGAAACCAACGGTCTAAAACCCTATAAGGTAACCTGTTAGGATCCCTGTGAGGATTCCTGATAGGATTCTCGACTATATAGAGATTACTGTCTAAGGAAGATTCTGAAGGTCAGAATATTATGTTTGTTTGATTTAATTGACCTTAATCCTATGAAAATTTTAAACTTCTCTACAAAATTGATGATTGACTTATATGAATTTTTGTTACTAACTATGTTTCGAATTTCTGGAAATATGCAAAGTAAATACAAAACATATTCGAAGTAATCAAAATACAGTCATATTATCAACATATTTGTGACACCCGAGAATTTCAAGGTTAACTTCCGTTAGACAAACCCGTTAGTTACGTTATAAGTGTTAACTTAGTAGCTAATGCATAACTAGGCCGAATACGTCCACATATTTTGGTTGATCACCGAACCCGTCCATATGTATTATGTGTTCATCATCGATTGTCTTTATGTGCAATGTGATTTAAATACATGACTTATTATTGTGAATAGCATGATTAATTGTAAATACTTGATTATGTGAAAATTGACCTGTTTTAGTAGCCAGCGAAACTAACGGGCGAAACTATAGTGTCGCCCGGTAGCCAGCTAAGACAATCCAATATCACGAGACCAGAGCTAGTTTCGCCTGGCCAGCGAAACTGCCAGCGAAACTGGCTCCTGATATAAATAAACTTAATAAACCCTAGTAGCCTCATTTGCTTAAACCACACAACAAACACACACACACTCTTTTTCTCCTGGAGATTCTGGTCAGTCGAGGTTCACACCGAGTTGTCGAGATCTCAGCCCCAAACCATCATCTACCAAGCTAGGAGATCGAACCGTGAGTCCCAAAAACTTCCATTTTGTGTTTTATATGTGTTTTCTTAAAAAGCATGACCAAACCTTCATGATATCGCTTGATCTTCTGTAAATATGCTTTAGGATGCTAGATCTACCATAAAGTCAGAAACTTTACGTGTAAAAACAAACCATGATGATGATTTATGCAATTTTGGCCATTTTAGGGTTTAGAAGTGTTTTTAGAGATTTGATGATTAAAATGCATGTTAAACGTGTTAAAGCTGCTTGATTTATGTTGGTAAATGCCTATGGATGCTAGATAATGAATTGCATGTATGATCAGAAGCTGTTAGGTTGATTTTTAGGCAAATCCGTATGTTTTTCGCGACCAGCGAAACTGCGTGTTCTCTGGGCGAAACTAAGTAGCGAAATTATATCTCCTTCCAGCGACACTGACCAGCGAAACTATAGTGTCGCCGGGAACCTGACCAGACCAGCTCGAGCGAAACTACCGAGCGAAATACCTGAACGAAAGTTCAAACCAGTTTCTCTGCGAAACTAGGCTAGCGAAACTGCGTCAGCAGTTTCGGGCGAAACTAGCCTAGCGAAACTGTGTCACCGGGCATTGCCTAGCGAAAGTGCTGCCCGTGCACCTAGCGAAACTGCCTAGCGAAACTATGCTAGCGAAACTAAGACTTGACCTAAAAACCAAACTTGTGAAATTTGCTTAAGTGTTATGCCATGACTTACATGATTATGCCATGATGAAACATGTTTAATATCTGATTTATATGAACCCTTGTTTATGATCAACCATTGGTGTCGTGTGTCGGTATGTCGAGTCATAGTTGCAACGTGCTATGTTATGGGCCATAGTGACGTTAAGTAAAGATTAGACACGAAACTAATACTTAAGACCTAAACGTGTTCTAGGTCTTCGTTAAACAACAATATTTGGATCACTTGAAGTGTAGCAGTGCAACCAAAGGTGAGTGTCACTAACCCGCTTACCGTGAGTCCGTTTGGGCCACACCGAATAACTTAACGAAAAACAATGCTGATAAACTCTAGAGTGCTATGCACCTACCAATGAACAAGAGAACTCGGGATGCTCGGCACCCACTTGATGAACTGAAGTGTTTTATGGGAAACACTTGTGGACTACAAACAAACTATTTTCTGAAACAAAACTGAAAACGTTTTAATATGGCTAGTGTAGGTTAAAGTCTGAACCACATGATATCACATGTTTTCTAAGGATGCCTTATAACTTTAAAGTCCTCAACTTAATTGTGCCATTAATTTGTGAAAGCGAGGGGATGTTGGGTAGATCTACTGGAGTTTGACAAACTCCGCCCCGTGGCACGGGAAGTGCACGGAGGAACAATATCAGCCTATTTGACCGTGGTCCCGAGAGGACACGGGGGAGGCAAAAACCGCGATGACGTAGGTCCGCACCGTACGGGATGGCTCGGCCCCCACAAAATAAGTCAGCTTTGGTACAAACTTCCTTAGAGCATGGAACAACGGATTAGCTACCCGCGATATCGGTTGAGTCCTTTAACTTTACGGAACTAGTACATACCCGATGACGTAGGTCACGGACAAACCATTTATAAACTGAGATTTAGTTACGAGCATTGCTTTTCACAAATAAATAACTTGTAAGTATACCTTGACACGTATTATGATTATGAGACCGGGCCAATGCATGACAAGCCCACTGTGAACTCACCAACCGTTAGGTTGACACTTGCGTGGTTTAAACTTTTGCAGATCGCTAAGGAGTATCCGCTGGAGGTTGGCATGGCACAGAGGATGTTTACTTTTATTTAAACTAAATCGGGAATTTAAAACAACATTTATGTAAAGCACGTGGTTAGTGCTAAAGACAATTATTTGTCCGCTGCGTATGTAATTTAAGACTTTGATTTATAACTTGTGCTTGAACTAACCCTGATTCGTTTAGTATTTGTAACTATGGTTGTGGATCCTGGTCTAGTCGCGCCCCTTAACGGTATAAACTCCGTTAGTGGTATTTTGGGGGTGTGACAGATTGGTATCAGAGCCATAAGTTGCAGAGAACTGGAATCATTTTTGAAAACGATTTGGAAACTGCAACTTGAAAACCTTGGTTACAAAACGAACAAACAAATTCCCAAAGACAAAATTTTTACGTGCCAACCTGGGATACTCGCTCTGCTGTGTAAGTAAAGGCTTAATACGTATGTATATATATATATATATAAATATATATGTATAGACCGTGTCTAAGTAGTCTAACGGAAGACCTTAGGAAATTTTCACACACGAATACGAAATGCGACCGCGAATACGCACACTACTCTGGGGAAAGCGACAACGAAACGACGCTACACGCTACGTCCTGATTTCTACTACGACGACTACGCCGACGGTGACTTTATGGGAAGCCGACCTTCGACGATAGCACTTACGACGTTCTCCGACGACGCCTCGATCATGCACAAAATTTTTCTGGACTAATAAGTGGGATAACGGGAACTGGCTAACATACATATTATGGGATATGTATAAAATATAACTGTGACTGAACACTGGCTACTTTAACTGTTCAGCAAGATGTCTGGAAGAGGAAACGGAAGAGGCGGCATAAACATGACGCCTGCACAGCTGCAAGCGATGATTAATGAACATGTGCAAGCCGCGGTGGCAGCCGTCCAAGCTGCATATGCCGCACAGGGTAACTATTATGCCGATTAAGGCACAAAGCAATTATATCATGACCTGTTTAATTTTAAAATCCGAACTATTTATGCATCAGGAAACCAGCACCACTGCACGTTCAAGTCCTTCATGGACTGTAAGCCGATGACATTTTCCGGCGAAGAAGGAGCTGTAGGACTCCTTAGGTGGATTGAGAAGTCCGAAAAGGTTTTCTCCATGTGTAACTGCCCAGCTGAAAGCAAGGTGAAGTTTGCTACTGGTACCTTCGAAGGAGCTGCACTCTCCTGGTGGAACGCTGAAATTCAGATGGTTGGGCTTGACGCGGCTAACAACATGCAATGGGCAGCGTTTAAGGAGCTGATCATGGAAGAATACTGTCCACGTGACCAAGTCAAGAAGCTTGAGGGTGAATTCCTGAATTTGAAGATGTCCGGGTCTGAAGTCGAACAGTACACTGCACGATATCATGAATATGAGGTCCTATGTCCCACAATGGTCGATGCTGAGTTCAAACGCATTGAGCGTTATCTGGAAGGCCTCGCGCCTCAAATCAAAGGATTGGTGACTGCCAGCAACCCCGCGACCGTACAACAAGCCATCCGTTTGGCTCACAAGCTCACTGATCAAGAGGTCGAGAAAGGTACTCTACCTGCGAAAGCCACCGAGAAGACTGCTCTTAGTGGCAAGAGAAAAGCTGATGATGAAGCTCCTGAGAACTCAATGAATGTTCAGAGTGTGGGTAACAGCACTGGGAGGTCTTTCAACTCCCAAGGCCAAAGCAAGAGGTCCGGGAATAATAGTGGTAACTACCGCCAGGGCGGAAATGGTCAGAGCAACTACAAGGGTAACCTGCCCTTGTGCAACAGGTGTGGAAAGCATCATGCTGGTAATTGTAGGAAGAATATGAGCTGCGAAAGGTGTGGCAAGGGAGGCCACGAAGCAAAAGACTGTTGGGCAACTTTGCCTGAACAACAAAACCGCCCCAGGAGGAACAACAACTATGGGAACAATCGGGGCAATGGAAACAACGGTCAGAACCGCAACAACGAAGCTCCCAGGGGAAACGGTAACGGAAATTGTTATGAATGTGGTGCTCCAGGCCACATTAAAAGAGACTGCCCTCAGCTGAGAAGACAAGGGAACGGAAATCAGGGAAATAACGGTGGGAATGGTAATGGCGGAGGTAATGGGAATGGCAATGGAAATGGTGGAAACGGAAATGGTGGAAATGGTAGAGGTCGAGCTTTCGTCATGGGTCAGGGTGAAGCTCGCAATGACGCCAACGTGATCAATGGTAAATTTATTTTGAACGGTTTCTTTGCTACTGTTTTATTTGATTCTGGTGCTGAAAGAAGCTTTATTTCCACTAAATTTGCTAGAATAATTAATGCTAAACCGATCGACTTAGATGCTAAATATGTGGTAGAACTAGCAAATGGTAAACTTCATGATACGACTCAGATAATTAAGGATTGTAAGCTAGAACTAGCTGGCCATACCCTAGGAATTGACCTTATGCCTTTCCCGATTGGTAGTTTCGACGTCATAGTAGGAATGGATTGGTTATCCGAAAACCGAGCTGAAATTTTATGCCAAGAAAAAGTGGTTCGTATCCCACTCGAAGACGGTAAAGTGTTAACGGTCCAAGGAGAAAAAGGTGGAACAGTCACCGGCATTATTTCATTCCTTAAAGCTCAGAAATGCCTCCGTAAGGGTCACTTCGCGATTCTTGCAACCGTCACTGACACGACACATCCCGAGCGCAAAATTGACGATTACCCGATAGTTCGCGACTTCCAAGATGTATTTCCTGAAGATCTGCCTGGCTTGCCTCCATTTCGACAAGTTGAGTTTGGGATTGATTTGGCTCCAGGTGCCGCTCCGATTGCACGCGCTCCGTATCGTTTGGCTGTAAGCGAGCTCAACGAACTCTCCGCGCAACTACAAGAGCTACTCGACAAGGGGTTTATTCGTCCAAGTTCGTCTCCATGGGGAGCTCCGGTACTGTTTGTTAAGAAGAAGGATGGAACGTTTCGCATGTGCATTGACTACCGAGAGCTTAACAAAGTTACGATCAAGAATCGGTATCCACTTCCTCGAATCGACGATCTCTTCGATCAACTGCAGGGTTCAAGCTACTTTTCAAAGATTGATCTACGATCTGGATATCACCAGCTTCGCGTTCGTGATGAGGATGTACCCAAGACAGCTTTCAGAACTCGGTATGGACACTACGAGTTCCTGGTTATGCCGTTTGGGCTAACCAATGCACCTGCCGTATTTATGGATCTGATGAATCGAGTGTGCAAGCCGTACCTCGATAAGTTTGTGATAGTCTTCATCGACGATATTTTGATCTACTCCAAGTCAAAGGAAGAACACGAGGAGCATCTGCGTCTTATTTTGGAATTGCTTCGCAAGGAACAGCTCTACGCCAAGTTTTCAAAATGCGACTTTTGGATCCGCGAAGTCCAGTTTCTTGGACACATTGTTAATGAGGAAGGAATTCATGTCGATCCAGCCAAAGTGGAAGCAATAAAGAACTGGTCTACCCCAAGAGCGCCAACAGAAATCCGACAATTTTTAGGACTTGCCGGATATTATCGAAGGTTTATTAAGGGTTTCTCTCAATTGGCTCAACCCTTAACAGCCTTAACGCACAAAGGAGTGCAAAACAGATGGGGTGAAAAAGAAGAGCGCGCGTTCCAAACGCTTAAAGATATGTTATGTTTGGCTCCAATTCTTGCGTTACCCGATGGAGTTGACGACTTTGTGGTTTATTGCGATGCATCAATCCAAGGACTCGGTTGCGTGCTGATGCAACGAGATAAAGTGATTGCCTACGGATCCAGGCAACTAAAGGATACTGAAAAGAATTATACAACGCATGATTTGGAAATGGGAGCCGTTGTTCATGCACTCAAGATTTGGAGACATTACCTATATGGAACAAAGTGCACGATATTCACTGATCATAAAAGTTTACAGCACATCTTTGATCAGAAAGACCTCAACATGCGGCAAAGAAGGTGGGTTGAATTACTGAACGATTATGATTTGGCCATTAAATATCATCCGGGAAAAGCAAATGTGGTGGCAGATGCCCTAAGCAGAAAAGAGTACGAAAAGCCTCGTCGGGTACGAGCGCTTCAACTTACAATACATTCAGGATTGCCGGATCGGATCCGTGACTGCCAACGAGAAGCTTTGAAAGCAGAAAACTTCGCAGCTGAAGCACTGCGTGGTGTAGATGGCCATTCTGAAGTTAAGTCCGATGGACTCACGTACTATAATGACATAATCTGGGTTCCTTTGTTTGGAAATCTCCGTGAGCTCGTGATGGACGAGGCTCACAAGTCAAGATACTCGGTACATCCCGGATCAGATAAAATGTACCAGGATTTGAAGAGTTTGTATTGGTGGCCGAATATGAAAGCCGACATTGCTCGATATGTGGCTAAATGCTTAACATGCTCAAGGGTCAAAATTGAATACCAAAAGCCTTCTGGTTTACTGCAACAACCAAAGATCCCAGAATGGAAATGGGAGGATATCTCAATGGATTTTGTAACAGGACTACCTCATCGATCAAATCAACCGGATGCGATTTGGGTTGTCATCGATCGATTAACCAAATCTGCACATTTCATTCCGATGAAGGAAAGTGATAATATGGATAAATTGACAAAGCTGTACATCGACAAAATTGTGAAGCTTCACGGTGTGCCTAAGACTATCATTTCTGATCGAGATCCTCGATTTACTTCCCGGTTATGGCAATCAATGCAGGAAGCATTGGGAACCCGACTAGACATGAGTACAGCTTATCACCCGCAGACTGACGGTCAGACGGAACGAACGATTCAAACCTTAGAAGATATGCTCCGAGCTTGCGTCCTTGACTTTGGGAAAGATTGGGAGACTCACCTCCCACTGGTGGAATTCTCTTACAACAATAGTTATCATTCAAGTATAGGTGCTGCACCTTTTGAAGCACTTTATGGCAGAAAATGTAGATCGCCCGTGTGTTGGGCTGAAACGGGTGAGAAAGGGCTCACTGGACCGGAAGTTATCCATGATATGACCGAGCGAATTATTCAAATTAGGCGACGACTAGCTGCAGCACGTGATCGACAAAAGAGTTATGCCGACAAACGCCGAAAACCTCTAAAGTTTGAGGTGGGTGACAAAGTATTGTTGAAGGTATCTCCCTGGAAGGGAGTGATACGCTTCGGAAAGCGTGGAAAGTTAAATCCTCGCTACATCGGCCCGTTTGAAATTATTGGGGAAGTAGGCCCGGTGGCCTATCGATTGCAACTCCCTGCTGAACTCGATGGAGTTCACAACGTGTTTCACGTTTCCAATCTAAAGAAATGTCTGGCTGAAGACATCGAAATAATTCCCTTGGAGGAATTGGAAATCGACGAACATCTGAGATTTATTGAGCAACCAGTAGAAATCATGGGACGCGAGGAGAAGGCCCTCAAACGTAGCAAGATTCCGATCGTCAAGGTGCGATGGAACTCGAGGCGTGGACCTGAATATACTTGGGAGCGCGAGGATCAGATGAAGAAAAAGTATCCTCACTTGTTTGAGCAAACGTCCACAGAAACTCAAGGTATGATTTAATTTTGGGGACCAAAATTCCTTAACAGGAGGAGGATGTGACAACCCTAAAACTTTTTGCTTTCTTTCCCCAGCGACGACAGCAACGACGACAGCTGATGCTGCGAACGCTACGACACAAGAATAATTTTCGGGACGAAAATTCCAATTTCAGGGGAATGATGTGACACCCGAGAATTTCAAGGTTAACTTCCGTTAGACAAACCCGTTAGTTACGTTATAAGTGTTAACTTAGTAGCTAATGCATAACTAGGCCGAATACGTCCACGACTTTTGGTTGATCACCGAACCCGTCCATATGTATTATGTGTTCATCATCGATTGTCTTTATGTGCAATGTGATTTAAATACATGACTTATTATTGTGAATAGCATGATTAATTGTAAATACTTGATTATGTGAAAATTGACCTGTTTTAGTAGCCAGCGAAACTAACGGGCGAAACTATAGTGTCGCCCGGTAGCCAGCTAAGACAATCCAATATCACGAGACCAGAGCTAGTTTCGCCTGGCCAGCGAAACTGCTAGCGAAACTGGCTCCTGATATAAATAAACTTAATAAACCCTAGTAGCCTCATTTGCTTAAACCACACAACAAACACACACACACTCTTTTTCTCCTGGAGATTCTGGTCAGTCGAGGTTCACACCGAGTTGTCGAGATCTCAGCCCCAAACCATCATCTACCAAGCTAGGAGATCGAACCGTGAGTCCCAAAAACTTCCATTTTGTGTTTTATATGTGTTTTCTTAAAAAGCATGACCAAACCTTCATGATATCGCTTGATCTTCTGTAAATATGCTTTAGGATGCTAGATCTACCATAAAGTCAGAAACTTTACGTGTAAAAACAAACCATGATGATGATTTATGCAATTTTGGCCATTTTAGGGTTTAGAAGTGTTTTTAGAGATTTGATGATTAAAATGCATGTTAAACGTGTTAAAGCTGCTTGATTTATGTTGGTAAATGCCTATGGATGCTAGATAATGAATTGCATGTATGATCAGAAGCTGTTAGGTTGATTTTTAGGCAAATCCGTATGTTTTTCGCGACCAGCGAAACTGCGTGTTCTCTGGGCGAAACTAAGTAGCGAAATTATATCTCCTTCCAGCGACACTGACCAGCGAAACTATAGTGTCGCCGGGAACCTGACCAGACCAGCTCGAGCGAAACTACCGAGCGAAATACCTGAACGAAAGTTCAAACCAGTTTCTCTGCGAAACTAGGCTAGCGAAACTGCGTCAGCAGTTTCGGGCGAAACTAGCCTAGCGAAACTGTGTCACCGGGCATTGCCTAGCGAAAGTGCTGCCCGTGCACCTAGCGAAACTGCCTAGCGAAACTATGCTAGCGAAACTAAGACTTGACCTAAAAACCAAACTTGTGAAATTTGCTTAAGTGTTATGCCATGACTTACATGATTATGCCATGATGAAACATGTTTAATATCTGATTTATATGAACCCTTGTTTATGATCAACCATTGGTGTCGTGTGTCGGTATGTCGAGTCATAGTTGCAACGTGCTATGTTATGGGCCATAGTGACGTTAAGTAAAGATTAGACACGAAACTAATACTTAAGACCTAAACGTGTTCTAGGTCTTCGTTAAACAACAATATTTGGATCACTTGAAGTGTAGCAGTGCAACCAAAGGTGAGTGTCACTAACCCGCTTACCGTGAGTCCGTTTGGGCCACACCGAATAACTTAACGAAAAACAATGCTGATAAACTCTAGAGTGCTATGCACCTACCAATGAACAAGAGAACTCGGGATGCTCGGCACCCACTTGATGAACTGAAGTGTTTTATGGGAAACACTTGTGGACTACAAACAAACTATTTTCTGAAACAAAACTGAAAACGTTTTAATATGGCTAGTGTAGGTTAAAGTCTGAACCACATGATATCACATGTTTTCTAAGGATGCCTTATAACTTTAAAGTCCTCAACTTAATTGTGCCATTAATTTGTGAAAGCGAGGGGATGTTGGGTAGATCTACTGGAGTTTGACAAACTCCGCCCCGTGGCACGGGAAGTGCACGGAGGAACAATATCAGCCTATTTGACCGTGGTCCCGAGAGGACACGGGGGAGGCAAAAACCGCGATGACGTAGGTCCGCACCGTACGGGATGGCTCGGCCCCCACAAAATAAGTCAGCTTTGGTACAAACTTCCTTAGAGCATGGAACAACGGATTAGCTACCCGCGATATCGGTTGAGTCCTTTAACTTTACGGAACTAGTACATACCCGATGACGTAGGTCACGGACAAACCATTTATAAACTGAGATTTAGTTACGAGCATTGCTTTTCACAAATAAATAACTTGTAAGTATACCTTGACACGTATTATGATTATGAGACCGGGCCAATGCATGACAAGCCCACTGTGAACTCACCAACCGTTAGGTTGACACTTGCGTGGTTTAAACTTTTGCAGATCGCTAAGGAGTATCCGCTGGAGGTTGGCATGGCACAGAGGATGTTTACTTTTATTTAAACTAAATCGGGAATTTAAAACAACATTTATGTAAAGCACGTGGTTAGTGCTAAAGACAATTATTTGTCCGCTGCGTATGTAATTTAAGACTTTGATTTATAACTTGTGCTTGAACTAACCCTGATTCGTTTAGTATTTGTAACTATGGTTGTGGGTCCTGGTCTAGTCGCGCCCCTTAACGGTATAAACTCCGTTAGTGGTATTTTGGGGGTGTGACAATATTCAAACGGGATTTGAGCTCCCCAAGGTTCGTCCTGTAAACCTCAGGATCCCTCCCCTTGGGAAGCTCAGAGGTCAAAATCTTGTTGGGAACCCTGGCTTCGTCTTGCAAACTGCAAGATCCCTCCACCAGGATCCCCAACCATTGTATTTACTTGTTCTAGTATTGTTTCAGCAAAGACAAGGAAAAGAAATTGTTTTAAGACATCCACACCACCAGAAAAACAAACTACAGACTAAAAAAGAGGGCTCAGACCGTTGCATTATCTTCATCGCCTTCTCGGGAACCTCCAGCTTCCCGCCAGCATCTTCTTCGTCTGCCTTCTCTCCAGACTTCCCCTTTTCACCCACATTGGCACCAGCAGCTTCAATCACAGGCAGCTCATCCTCACTGGTCGGCTTCCCAGCCTTCTCTAGCTTCTCCAAGGATAGCTTCCAGGTATCCACCGTCCATTTTGAGCAAGTGAACCCCTCGGCATGAGCTTCTGCTGCCATCTTCAGCATTGCCTGGAGCACGCTGCCAGCAGCCGACTGCTTCGAGATAGCATCCTCTTTCTGCGCAGCCACCTGGAACATCAGCTCCTGCTCCCTCATCTTGTGCTCATAATGGCGGGTTTTGCCCTCATCTATCTCCCCTTGGATGTGGATGGTGTCCCTTGCCTCATCAAGCTTCTTCTGGACCATCGCCAGCCTGGTCTCAGCCTCAATGCACGCAGCGCTAAGCTGCTCGATGCCCTGTGAAAGAGAGACAGTGAAATCAATTAGGAATCTCATCCGTTTGCCAGATGCCGCTAAGGTATGAGAATCCTATGTTTACACTTACCAGTTTTGTCATTGTGTGCAGGCTCAGAAGCTTGTTGCTAGTCTCCGTGGGGTTCAATCCATCAAAGCTCTCCAAGAACACAGTACCCTGCGAGCCCTTCCTCTTCTTGCTGGAGGAAGTTGTTTTGGCCCTGGTAACGGGAGGCCGGATGCTGGTCAGTGGCTCAAGCTTCTCCTCCTTCACATCCAGGTAGGAAGTCAGGTCGTCCAGGGAGAATCCAGTTGCAGGCTTGGGAGCTGCTGGCATGAAAGAAAGAAAGCAGTCAGAACTAGGAAGCTCAATTCAAAACATATACTTGAGAAGCTCAAATACGTACCAGACATGACGGCTTCTGAGTGGTCGATTGAGAAGCTTTGCTCGTTTTTTGGCACTCTCGATGGCGAAGGTTCTCTCAGCAGGTGGGATTTCCAGGAAAGAGGCAGTCTTCTCTACAGCTTTATTGGTCACTTCGACAAGATCAGAAAATTTGGGAGCTACAAGAAATATGAAAAACTCATTAGAAAGATTCAAAGAAATTCAAATACAGTGTGTGAATCGGTTTCCCACCCTTCAAAACCCACTTCATCGGCAATAAATTACCCCCAACGATGGATTCACGTTTGACGAAGAAGAATTTTCTTTTCCAGTCGTGATCATTGTGAGACGCACGAGGAATCAATTGCGAATAGGAAGAACGGGCTTGAAGGACGAAGCGACTGAACCCGTGGGTTCTCAAGTTGTAGGCAGCACAAACTTCAGGAATCCCCATCTCAAGCTTCCGGGAATTGTTCAAATTGTCAAGGGAGAAAAGAATCCTCCATACCATCGGCATTGTTTTGGAGTAGGAGAGGCCGGTGATTTTGAAGAACTCGTTTATAATGGCCGGAAAAGGGTAGGACATTCCGAGAAGAAAAGGGTAGTAGAGAAAGCAAACCCAGGTTTTGGTCATGCAATCGACTTTCAACCGGGAATCGAACCTCCGGATGACCGCCGATCGCGGAAAAAGGCCGGACTCCTTCAACAGCCGGATATCGCCGTCATAGAAATTGCAGGTTTCTTCCCTCATTGTAAGGAAGAATCGCTTGATCGACGAAGTCCTCGATGTCCGTCGAGGAAAAAGAAGCGGCGGAACGAGTATTTTTCTTCGCCATTGACGGGGTTATGAAAAGCAAAAAGAAGAAGAAGATAGGAAGAGAGAAAACTAACCTGCGACGGTGAAGAAGCTCGAAGGGTTTCGATATTATGAGGAGTGAATGATTCTTATGGAAACTAGCTAATATTTAAAGGAAAAGTAAAGACCTATCTAATCAATGGGAAGCCATGAAAAACGTCCCATCAGCAACCAACTTTACCGTTTATGTCACACCCCAAAATTTTTAGTTTAGCGGAAGTCTTATGTGGCAGTGATCAAAAGTCGGTAACCCATGAGTTTTAGTAACTAGTAACTTTAAAGAAAAGTTACACAAAACATTTCATTAGATGATGGATGGCCTAGCCATCCGTTTTTAGGTCCCTTACATTATAGTTACTAAAACATTACATAATAATAAAAAGAGATCCACACGACAACTTCGTCTCCGATACGCCAGATCCACACCACAAGCCAAGCCATCACGCACCTGAAAATGCATAAAAAGATTTTGTCAACCAAACGGTTGGTGAGTTCACCAATTTTTATATCAAAACCGTATTCTCATTTTTCACATTTCCACTTTTCATCATGTGTGGTTTATTTTGAAACCACCGAATCATCTCATTTCATCTTTCAATATATGTGGTTTATTTTGAAACCACCAATCATCTCATTTCATTTTTCAATATATATGGTTTATTTTGAAACCACGAATCATCTCATTTCAATTTTCAATATATGTGGTTTATTTTGAAACCACCAATCATCTCATTTCATTTTTCAATATATGTGGTTTATTTTGAAACCACCAATCATCTCATTTCCAATATATGTGGTTTATTTTGAAACCACTAATTTACTTCTCATTTTTCATTGAAAGCAGGGATATACATAAGTTTTCCAGGCAACGTATGGTTCATGAACTAGCTAGGGACATGATGTATAATTAGCAACATAAGCTCTAAATCGATACGTAAACCACTATTTGGAAGTATTTCCCACCATGTTTCACGACCGGAGCGACCGATCAGTGGGATAGGGTTGGTCATTCCCGATAGATCTATCAATACTCCTCTTGTCTATTCCATATTTAACGATTTTAGACGGCCGAATTCTATTTCATTCACTTTTCTTTCTATTTATGGCCAGGCTCATCTTTTTATGAGCGTTCGCGCCCTTACTTATGTCTAATCATACCCACACATTGATTGTCAACTTATAAAATCCATACCTTTTTCATTATATGCATTTTCAGCCCCAAAACATTTATAAATCATATAGAAAAAGGGGAAATAGTGAACTCACCTTTGCTTTCTCGTGCAATTTTGTGCTTCTAATTGTATAATTTCAAATGCCTTTGCCCTATTTCCCATTATATCAGATTAGTTAGGCCATTCTTCTTATCCCATGCGACAAATTCTGAATTTTCCTACTATTCGAGCAAAATGACGATTTTGCCCTTATTCGACTATTTCCAATACATAAAGCAAAAGAACTAATCTTGTTGATGCATGAACCTTGTGTGGCCGTTACTGTTCGAATTGTCAAACAGACTGATTTGTCGAAGACATGAACTGAGGTCCGAACCTCAGCCGAACTCTAGGTTCGGAGTTGGCCGAACCTTGATGGCCGAATTCCAAGTTCGGAGGGAGTTCGGACAGAGTTCGGAGGTGCCGAGTTCGGACCTTATGAAGAAGTATAAATAGATTCGTCTTTGTATTTCTTTGTAAGTTTTGGTCTTGTTTCTGTGTGTTGAGAGGGGAGGTTCTGTCCGACCTCCCCCAGAGCTTAATCGTTGTATACTCCTTCGTTATGTAATCATTCAACATGATTCAATGACAAAACTTCCGTCTCATCCATAGAAACGATCCGTATACGGTTTTTCAGTTGGTATCAGAGCTGTTGGCTCTTTCTATGGTGGAAATCTATTGTTTTTCTTCATTTTGAGACGTTAAACCTTCGGTTAGGGGTGATTGGAAGTGTTTCTGTTTGGTTTTTAATCAATCGAGTCTTCCTGAGTCATGTTTTTACCTAACAGAAGCATCTGGATGTTCAAATTCGATCAAATTCTGAATCTAGTGAGTTTTTCCAAAAAAAATTTGGTTTTTTCGCGTTCGGCCGAACTCCACGTTCGGTGTAACCGATCCCAGCCAGGGGCTCTGCCCCTTGGACCCCGCCAGGGGCTGCCGCCCCTTGGACCCCGCTTCTCAGGGGCGCTGCCCCCGAACCCCCGTTAGGTGGGAATTTTACAGAAGCGGATCAGCTATCGTGTTTACCCTTGATTCGGTAGTTGTGGGGTGTTATGTTTGAAGAAAATCCAGATCACGATATTTGTTACGAGTTAGTGATCGAATTTCAAGAAATGAGTTTGTGAGTAGTCATTGTTGTTCTTGATGATGGACAGAGATTCAAGAATACGTGTTTCTGATGATGGACAGAGATTCGGAGACATGGTTATGATTACTTGGGAACGTTTGTCGGAGATTATCTTTTTACACAAACTGAAGATTAATGAGATTAAAGATTCCGTTGCGGGCCACTTGAGTTTATCATTCCACTACAAGAATGCGGGGTTTGGAATCATAAGAAATTGAAGATTTGAATATGTCACTTATTTAGGGGGAAATTGGGGACCCTAAAAACTTTCAAAGTTTCATAATTGAAAAAGTGAATATTCAAAAGTAATCAGTTCAGGGATGATGGTGGTTTTTGATCTTCATGGAAATGTGGTATATTCTGATGTTCGTGCGAACCGATATGTCAAAGTTTTCAATTATGGTTTGGAACTCTCTGTCATATGCCCGATACTTTCTTGAGTTGTCGAAAGACTTGGTCAGATTCCAGTCTGCAACGAGATATACGTTTACCGAAGTAATATATTGGGATGGATTTGATGCTGAGGGGGAATTTCCGTGATTGAAGATGCTGATCGTGTCTGTTTTCATAAAGATCAGAATGTGTTACAATTCGGTGAAGATTGAAGATTATTATCAAGATGCAGTGATGTTCGTGTGTCTTTATTATTTCCGGATACAACTTATAAAGTAAACCATTATCATACATGCCGGTTCCAATTGGATGGTTGTGCTTGAAGCTAGGGGGAATTTTATTGGTTGTGGAGATTGTACAAGATTCGAATCGTTTCCTGCATACCTGATGATTCGGTCAAGGGGAGTTTGCTAAAGATAGAGATGTCTGCAGCAAGCTGACTGAAGGTTGCTAGAAGATCAATGTCTGGATTCGACAGTAACGTCCAAGGGGGAATTTGTTGATGCATGAACCTTGTGTGGTCGTTACTGTTCGAATTGTCAAACAGACTGATTTGTCGAAGACATGAACTGAGGTCCGAACCTCAGCCGAACTCTAGGTTCGGAGTTGGCCGAACCTTGATGGCCGAATTCCAAGTTCGGAGGGAGTTCGGACAGAGTTCGGAGGTGCCGAGTTCGGACCTTATGAAGAAGTATAAATAGATTCGTCTTTGTATTTCTTTGTAAGTTTTGGTCTTGTTTCTGTGTGTTGAGAGGGGAGGTTCTGTCCGACCTCCCCCAGAGCTTAATCGTTGTATACTCCTTCGTTATGTAATCATTCAACATGATTCAATGACAAAACTTCCGTCTCATCCATAGAAACGATCCGTATACGGTTTTTCAAA
>JBCNJP010000007.1:62846948-63005614 GCA_039602395.1 Deinandra increscens subsp. villosa | reverse complement strand
AAGCGGCGGAACGAGTATTTTTCTTCGCCATTGACGGGGTTATGAAAAGCAAAAAGAAGAAGAAGATAGGAAGAGAGAAAACTAACCTGCGACGGTGAAGAAGCTCGAAGGGTTTCGATATTATGAGGAGTGAATGATTCTTATGGAAACTAGCTAATATTTAAAGGAAAAGTAAAGACCTATCTAATCAATGGGAAGCCATGAAAAACGTCCCATCAGCAACCAACTTTACCGTTTATGTCACACCCCAAAATTTTTAGTTTAGCGGAAGTCTTATGTGGCAGTGATCAAAAGTCGGTAACCCATGAGTTTTAGTAACTAGTAACTTTAAAGAAAAGTTACACAAAACATTTCATTAGATGATGGATGGCCTAGCCATCCGTTTTTAGGTCCCTTACATTATAGTTACTAAAACATTACATAATAATAAAAAGAGATCCACACGACAACTTCGTCTCCGATACGCCAGATCCACACCACAAGCCAAGCCATCACGCACCTGAAAATGCATAAAAAGATTTTGTCAACCAAACGGTTGGTGAGTTCACCAATTTTTATATCAAAACCGTATTCTCATTTTTCACATTTCCACTTTTCATCATGTGTGGTTTATTTTGAAACCACCGAATCATCTCATTTCATCTTTCAATATATGTGGTTTATTTTGAAACCACCAATCATCTCATTTCATTTTTCAATATATGTGGTTTATTTTGAAACCACGAATCATCTCATTTCAATTTTCAATATATGTGGTTTATTTTGAAACCACCAATCATCTCATTTCATTTTTCAATATATGTGGTTTATTTTGAAACCACCAATCATCTCATTTCCAATATATGTGGTTTATTTTGAAACCACTAATTTACTTCTCATTTTTCATTGAAAGCAGGGATATACATAAGTTTTCCAGGCAACGTATGGTTCATGAACTAGCTAGGGACATGATGTATAATTAGCAACATAAGCTCTAAATCGATACGTAAACCACTATTTGGAAGTATTTCCCACCATGTTTCACGACCGGAGCGACCGATCAGTGGGATAGGGTTGGTCATTCTCGATAGATCTATCAATACTCCTCTTGTCTATTCCATATTTAACGATTTTAGACGGCCGAATTCTATTTCATTCACTTTTCTTTCTATTTATGGCCAGGCTCATCTTTTTATGAGCGTTCGCGCCCTTACTTATGTCTAATCATACCCACACATTGATTGTCAACTTATAAAATCCATACATTTTTCATTATATGCATTTTCAGCCCCAAAACATTTATAAATCATATAGAAAAAGGGGAAATAGTGAACTCACCTTTGCTTTCTCGTGCAATTTTGTGCTTCTAATTGTATAATTTCAAATGCCTTGGCCCTATTTCCCATTATATCAGATTAGTTAGGCCATTCTTCTTATCCCATGCGACAAATTCTGAATTTTCCTACTATTCGAGCAAAATGACGATTTTGCCCTTATTCGACTATTTCCAATACATAAAGCAAAAGAACTAATCTTGTTGATGCATGAACCTTGTGTGGCCGTTACTGTTCGAATTGTCAAACAGACTGATTTGTCGAAGACATGAACTGAGGTCCGAACCTCAGCCGAACTCTAGGTTCGGAGTTGGCCGAACCTTGATGGCCGAATTCCAAGTTCGGAGGGAGTTCGGACAGAGTTCGGAGGTGCCGAGTTCGGACCTTATGAAGAAGTATAAATAGATTCGTCTTTGTATTTCTTTGTAAGTTTTGGTCTTGTTTCTGTGTGTTGAGAGGGGAGGTTTTGTCCGACCTCCCCCAGAGCTTAATCGTTGTATACTCCTTCGTTATGTAATCATTCAACATGATTCAATGACAAAACTTCCGTCTCATCCATAGAAACGATCCGTATACGGTTTTTCAGTTGGTATCAGAGCTGTTGGCTCTTTCTATGGTGGAAATCTATTGTTTTTCTTCATTTTGAGACGTTAAACCTTCGGTTAGGGGTGATTGGAAGTGTTTCTGTTTGGTTTTTAATCAATCGAGTCTTCCTGAGTCATGTTTTTACCTAACAGAAGCATCTGGATGTTCAAATTCGATCAAATTCTGAATCTAGTGAGTTTTTCCAAAAAAATTTTGGTTTTTTCGCGTTCGGCCGAACTCCACGTTCGGTGTAACCGATCCCAGCCAGGGGCTGCCGCCCCTTGGACTCCGCTTCTCAGGGGCGCTGCCCCCGAACCCCCGTTAGGTGGGAATTTTACAGAAGTGGATCAGCTATCGTGTTTACCCTTGATTCGGTAGTTGTGGGGTGTTATGTTTGAAGAAAATCCAGATCACGATATTTGTTACGAGTTAGTGATCGAATTTCAAGAAATGAGTTTGTGAGTAGTCATTGTTGTTCTTGATGATGGACAGAGATTCAAGAATACGTGTTTCTGATGATGGACAGAGATTCGGAGACATGGTTATGATTACTTGGGAACGTTTGTCGGAGATTATCTTTTTACACAAACTGAAGATTAATGAGATTAAAGATTCCGTTGCGGGCCACTTGAGTTTATCATTCCACTACAAGAATGCGGGGTTTGGAATCATAAGAAATTGAAGATTTGAATATGTCACTTATTTAGGGGGGAAATTGGGGACCCTAAAAACTTTCAAAGTTTCATAATTGAAAAAGTGAATATTCAAAAGTAATCAGTTCAGGGATGATGGTGGTTTTTGATCTTCATGGAAATGTGGTATATTCTGATGTTCGTGCGAACCGATATGTCAAAGTTTTCAATTATGGTTTGGAACTCTCTGTCATATGCCCGATACTTTCTTGAGTTGTCGAAAGACTTGGTCAGATTCCAGTCTGCAACGAGATATACGTTTACCGAAGTAATATATTGGGATGGATTTGATGCTGAGGGGGAATTTCCGTGATTGAAGATGCTGATCGTGTCTGTTTTCATAAAGATCAGAATGTGTTACAATTCGGTGAAGATTGAAGATTATTATCAAGATGCAGTGATGTTCGTGTGTCTTTATTATTTCCGGATACAACTTATAAAGTAAACCATTATCATACATGCCGGTTCCAATTGGATGGTTGTGCTTGAAGCTAGGGGGAATTTTATTGGTTGTGGAGATTGTACAAGATTCGAATCGTTTCCTGCATACCTGATGATTCGGTCAAGGGGAGTTTGCTAAAGATAGAGATGTCTGCAGCAAGCTGACTGAAGGTTGCTAGAAGATCAATGTCTGGATTCGACAGTAACGTCCAAGGGGGAATTTGTTGATGCATGAACCTTGTGTGGCCGTTACTGTTCGAATTGTCAAACAGACTGATTTGTCGAAGACATGAACTGAGGTCCGAACCTCAGCCGAACTCTAGGTTCGGAGTTGGCCGAACCTTGATGGCCGAATTCCAAGTTCGGAGGGAGTTCGGACAGAGTTCGGAGGTGCCGAGTTCGGACCTTATGAAGAAGTATAAATAGATTCGTCTTTGTATTTCTTTGTAAGTTTTGGTCTTGTTTCTGTGTGTTGAGAGGGGAGGTTCTGTCCGACCTCCCCCAGAGCTTAATCGTTGTATACTCCTTCGTTATGTAATCATTCAACATGATTCAATGACAAAACTTCCGTCTCATCCATAGAAACGATCAGGGGGAAATTGGGGACCCTAAAAACTTTCAAAGTTTCATAATTGAAAAAGTGAATATTCAAAAGTAATCAGTTCAGGGATGATGGTGGTTTTTGATCTTCATGGAAATGTGGTATATTCTGATGTTCGTGCGAACCGATATGTCAAAGTTTTCAATTATGGTTTGGAACTCTCTGTCATATGCCCGATACTTTCTTGAGTTGTCGAAAGACTTGGTCAGATTCCAGTCTGCAACGAGATATACGTTTACCGAAGTAATATATTGGGATGGATTTGATGCTGAGGGGGAATTTCCGTGATTGAAGATGCTGATCGTGTCTGTTTTCATAAAGATCAGAATGTGTTACAATTCGGTGAAGATTGAAGATTATTATCAAGATGCAGTGATGTTCGTGTGTCTTTATTATTTCCGGATACAACTTATAAAGTAAACCATTATCATACATGCCGGTTCCAATTGGATGGTTGTGCTTGAAGCTAGGGGGAATTTTATTGGTTGTGGAGATTGTACAAGATTCGAATCGTTTCCTGCATACCTGATGATTCGGTCAAGGGGAGTTTGCTAAAGATAGAGATGTCTGCAGCAAGCTGACTGAAGGTTGCTAGAAGATCAATGTCTGGATTCGACAGTAACGTCCAAGGGGGAATTTGTTGATGCATGAACCTTGTGTGGCCGTTACTGTTCGAATTGTCAAACAGACTGATTTGTCGAAGACATGAACTGAGGTCCGAACCTCAGCCGAACTCTAGGTTCGGAGTTGGCCGAACCTTGATGGCCGAATTCCAAGTTCGGAGGGAGTTCGGACAGAGTTCGGAGGTGCCGAGTTCGGACCTTATGAAGAAGTATAAATAGATTCGTCTTTGTATTTCTTTGTAAGTTTTGGTCTTGTTTCTGTGTGTTGAGAGGGGAGGTTCTGTCCGACCTCCCCCAGAGCTTAATCGTTGTATACTCCTTCGTTATGTAATCATTCAACATGATTCAATGACAAAACTTCCGTCTCATCCATAGAAACGATCCGTATACGGTTTTTCAAATCTTTATACATGAAACTTTATGCTAAAGCTTAATATAAGTTGTTAAACTTAATTAACATTATTCCAAATATTTTAGCATTTATTTTATAATTTTTTCTCTATTTTATGCTAAATTACCCGTTTTTACGGCCCTTTTAGTGACGGTTTTTATCCAACTTTTCTCCAATACTTAAATTTTCACTTTCATTTTATTTTTATATTTTTCCAAACATTATCTTTCTGTTTCAAGTCTTTTAGCTACTGATCTCAATTATTTTCTTATTTTATACCTTATTTTTGCTAATTTATATGTGTAATTTTATTATTTTAAGAGTTCGGGTGCCATTTTCACCTAAGTTTTCAATTATTCTCACTTATATTAGTTTTCTACTGTCAAAAATAGGTCCTTAATTTATTTTATATTATTTCTCCAATTTATTCTATTTTTAAGCATTTTTAGCCATTTTTTAATCACATAATTCCATTTTAATTATTAAATAAATTCCAAAAATTCTAGAAAATTTGTATAACTCTTATCTACTGATTACTATCCTTTCACTACCGATCAAACTTGATTTTTCGGATTTTTGTCATATTTTTACATTTTCTACATATTTAAGGCATTAATTACACTAAAAGTATTAACTCTACATCATTTAATTTATACCCACACATGGGGGTTCCTTTTCTCTAGGTTTTTAATACTAGATTTTGCTACTTTTGAGATAAATATACTGATCTTAATTTGTTTTTATACAATTTGTATTTATTTTATATAATGCTTTTATATTTTAGTTAATAATTTACAATATTACATAAGTAACATGTACCGCTCGTGTTTTCTCATGACTGACCATTATAGGCGGAATTACTATGAGAAATAGTCACGAGGTTTTATCTTGGTGACAATCGTTACCGACCGTGTAGGCGTCATTGACGACCGTGAGGCGGAATTACTACAATTGTAGCACCAAATTATTATTCTATTTAATCCTTTTATTCCAAGTTTAAGCATATATATATATATATATATATATATATATATATATATATATATATATATATTCGGATTTTATTTAAATCCAAGGGTTTCATACCCTAATATTATATGTTTAACATAATACTAACAAATCATAACCATAAACACATATGAATTCACATAAGATCACATAAAATCATGATTTCTATACATGCATGTGTAATCAAAATCACTAGTTATTTTTACTTCAAGAACTTTGTTTTTCATCTTAGATCATCCATTTAATCTTTCTCAAACTCATGTTTTAAGCTTGGATTCAACATGCATGTGGGTTTCTTGATGATCAAACCCTAACCCTAAGCTTAACACACACTAACACACACTCACACACACTTTCACGAATTTTTGTGTGTGTGTGTGTGTGGGTTTTACACATAATCTTTGCGTGTTGAAGCTTTAACCATCCAAATCCACCATAACTTATCAATAATTTGATGTTGGTTCTTGGATTTGAAGGTGGGTTTCCAAGATTTGAAGATGAAGATGAAGTGGGTTTATTACCTTGAAGTTAAAGAGAGATAATAGGTGTTCTTGAAGGTTCTTGATCTTCAAAGTGCATAAAAGGTCTTGATGTAGTGTGTATGTGTTTTTATGTATGAAAGAAAGAAGAAAATGGTGAAGGGGGGGGGGGGGTCTTCGGCCGTGAGAAAGGAGGGGGGAGGGAGAGGGAGAGGTGGAGTGTGGTGGTGTTTGTGTGTGTATGTAGGGTTTTAAAGAAGTGTAATGATGGCTAAGTAGACTAGGTGTCAAATTCCCATAATACATATATGCACACGCCACATATATATGCATGCATACCAATTTTTATAAAATTTTTACTAGTGTAGGTCATTTACAGGTAATAGTCTGGTTTTTACGCAATTCGCGGTATATTTTTCAGACTCATTTTGCTACGAATTTTATATCAAAATTCATAGAATTAAATTATGCTCGGAACCGTATAATTATTTTTCAGTTTCGTCATACTTGGTCCGTGACCAAATATAGTGACGTTTTTATTTACTCGGTTCCGTTTTCATAATCGCGTAATTTTTCTCTATTTCGTCACTAACCGAACGTAACACCTTCTTTAAAGGTTCCAACCTATATCAAATTCCATATTTAAACAAAACAAATATATTTTATCTGTTTCGTTGGTCGGTTCCTAGTGACGAGTCTTTTTATGTAATGTTCAAGTATTTCACAAAGTCACAATTAATCCTAATTTATTATTCTTAGTTCAAAAATTAAAGTGACGGGTGTCACAGTCTCCCCCGGTTTAGAAAATTTCGTCCCGAAATTTATTGTAAAGCGTACCTTTTCGCTTCTGACGGAACAGTTGGGGATATTTCTTTTCCATCTGATCAAGTCGTTCCCAAGTGAATTCAGGACCATACTTTGAATTCCATCATACTTTTACCAATTTGATACGACTTCGTCTTAGCTTCTGAGTCTTCCAATCTAAGACTTCTATAGGGTCCTCACTAAATCGAAGTTTGTCATCAATTTGGACCTCACCTGGGGGTAAGATCAAAGTTTCATCATACAAACACTTCTTTAGATTTGACACGTGGAATACATCGTGTACTCCATCCATTTCGGGTGGAAGTTGTAATTTATAGGCTACTTTGCCTATTCGACTTATTATCTCGAATGGTCCAATATATCGAGGGCTTAATTTACCTCTCTTCCCGAATCTAATTATGCCTTTCCAGGGAGAAACCTTTAGCATAACCCGATCTCCTTCCTTATATTCTAATGGTCTCCTTCTATTGTCGGCATAACTCTTTTGTCTGTCAGCGGCTGCCTTAAGCCTTTCTTTGATAATCGTAATCCTATAAGTTGTTTCTTGAACAACTTCAGGTCCAGTTAGTTGCTTTTCACCAACTTCCGCCCAGCAAAGTGGTGATCGGCATTTTCTTCCATATAGAGCTTCAAATGGTGCAGTTTTAATACTTGAGTGGTAGCTATTATTATAGGAAAACTCAGCTAAAGGCAGATGAGTGTCCCAGCTACCCCCAAAGTCTATCGCACAAGCTCTTAACATATCCTCTAAGGTTTGAATAGTCCGTTCACTTTGCCCATCTGTTTGTGGATGATAAGCCGTGCTCATATTTAATCGAGTACCCACCCTTTCTTGAAGTGATTGCCAAAATCGGGCAGTGAATCTGCCGTCTCTGTCAGAGATTATTGATATTGGCACTCCGTGACGTGCTACAATCTCCTTAAGGTATAATTTGGCTAAAGTTTCTGCATCAGTCTTTTCTTTCATGGGTATAAAATGAGCAGACTTTGTCAGACGATCAACAATCACCCAAATAGTATCATTACCACTGGTCGTGCGGGGTAATTTTGTTATGAAATCCATAGCAATATGTTCCCATTTCCACATGGGGATTTCAGGTTGTTGTAGCAATCCAGGTGGCTTTTTATGTTCTGCTTTTACTTTAGCGCAAGTTAAGCATTTACTGACATACGACGTGATGTCTCCCTTCATATTTGGCCACCAATAATATTCCTGAAGATCCTTGTACATCTTTGTAGCACCAGGATGAATTGAGTATTTTGACTTATGCGCTTCATCCATGACTAAGCTACGTAGATTACCATATTTTGGGATCCATATTCTATTCATAAAATATTTGATACCATCTGTTTTGGACTCCAATTCGCATTCCAACCCTCTAAGTCCTTCATTTCTCAAATTCTGCTTCCTTAGGGCCTCATGTTGAGTATTGCGAATCTTCTCAGATAGACTTGTCTGAATGGTTAGTCCTAATGCACTAACACGCAGAGGCTTAACTCTTTCCTTCCTGCTTAAAGCATCAGCAACTACGTTGGCTTTACCCGGATGATATCTAATCTCACAATCGTAATCATTGAGTAATTCCATCCAGCTTCGTTGCCTCATGTTAAGATCTTTCTGATTAAAGATATGCTGAAGGCTTTTGTGATCGGTGTAGATCACACACTTGGTGCCATATAAATAGTGTCTCCAAATTTCTAGAGCAAATACTACAGCTCCAAGTTCAAGGTCATGAGTTGTGTAATTTTTCTCGTGCACATTAAGTTGTCGTGACGCGTAGGCTATTACTTTGTCTTTTTGCATAAGCACGCAACCAAGACCTAATCTCGAGGCATCACAATAAACTACAAATCCATCCGTTCCTTCTGGTAAGGATAGGATAGGTGCACTACACAACTTTTGTTTCAGCATTTGAAAAGCGTCCTCTTGTTTCTGGGTTAGCATGGTTAACGGTTGAGCTATCCGGGAGAAATTCTCAATAAATCTCCTATAATATCCTGCCAATCCTAAAAATTGTCGTACCTCTGTTGGAGACTTCGGTACTTCCCAATTCTTGATTGCTTCGATCTTTGCGGGGTCTACGTGTACACCTTTTTCATTAATGACGTGACCAAGGAAATGAACTTCTCGTATCCAAAAATCACATTTTGAGAATTTGGCATACAACTTCTCCTTTCGTAGCAGTTCAAGGACTAATCTTAGATGTGTCTCATGATCTTTCTTGGTTCGTGAATAAACGAGAATATCATCTATAAAAACTATCACGAATTTATCCAAGTAGGGTTTGCATACCCTATTCATGAGATCCATGAATATAGCCGGCGCATTCGTTAATCCGAATGGCATTACTAGGAATTCATAATGACCGTAACGTGTCCGAAAGGCGGTTTTCGGAACATCTTCTTCGACTATTCTTAATTGATGATAACCAGATCTTAAGTCGATTTTTGAATAGTAGGTAGATCCTTGCAATTGGTCAAACAGATCATCAATTCTCGGTAATGGGTACCGATTCTTAATGGTCAGTTTGTTTAACTCTCTATAATCGATACACATCCTAAAAGATCCGTCTTTCTTCTTCACGATCAATATTGGAGCTCCCCAGGGTGAATAACTTGGCCTAATAAATCCTTTGTCTAGCAATTCTTGAAGTTGCTTAGACAATTCCTGCATCTCTGACGGTGCTAAACGATAAGGTGATTTTGCAACTGGCGCTGCTCCAGGAATAAGATCTATTTTAAACTCCACTTGCCTTGTTGGAGGCAGTCCTGGCAAATCTTCAGGAAAGACGTCTGGATATTCCCTGACTACAGGTATCTCTTCTAGTTTACTTATCTTAGCCCTAGTATCCATAACGTTGACTAAAAATGCAGGATAATGTTTTCGTAACATCTTCCGCATTTTCATGACGTTCACTATCTTTACTTGAGTACCATTTTTATCGCCACGAATCGTTAGTGTGTCACCATTTGGGAGTGGTAACCGTACCAACTTTTCGGAACATATTATTTCTGCACGATTTTTGGATAGCCAGTCCATTCCAACTACTATGTCAAAGCTACCCAAATCTACAGGCAACAAATCGATACTGAAAGTATACCCTTCTAATGACAAACTACAATTTCGAACTACTTACTCAGTTTCTATTAATTCTCCATTAGCTAATTCTATCGAATACTTTTTGTTTAGCTTACTAGCCTTTATTCCAAGAGAAGGTCTAAATTTCTTAGAAACGAAACTAAAGTCGGCTCCTGTGTCGAAAAGTACGTAAGCAAAGTGGTTGTTGATAGTAAACGTACCAGTAACGACTGTAGGATCCTCACGAGCTGCTCCAGCATTCATCTCAAATGCCCTTCCCCGATTGTTCTGCTCTCGAGTTTTCGGACAGTTCCTGCTAAAGTGGCCTTCTTCTCCACAGTTATAGCAGTTGCGATTTCGTTTCTCCGCTTCTATAGGCTGTTTAGCATAACATTCCTGAGCCCAATGACCGACACGGTTACACTTGGTGCATTTCTTACAGACTCCAGCATGATTCTTACCGCATGACTTGCATGGCGGTCTCATGTTCCCTTTAGCCTCACTGGTGTTAACTGTGAACACCTGGCCTGCTTCCCTGCCTTTCTTATGTCCTCCTCGTCGGTCAGAGTTCCCAAATCTCCGCCGTTTATTGTTCAGGGATTTCTGCTCAGCTCCTGCGTCAGACGACTTCTTGTTCTCGCTTTTTGTCTTTAGGGTACCTTCACGTACAACATCATCTGTTAATGATCTAGCAAGAGATATAGTGTCCTGGATAGTAGCTGGCTTAGCTGACGTGACCATGCCTCGAATTTGTGGTGCTAATCCCCAGATATAGCGTTCTATCCGGGCATACTCCGGGGTAACCATACGTGGTACAAGTCTAGCTAATTCTATGAATCGAGAAGTGTATTCTCTAATTCCAGCACCTTCCATCTTTAAGTTCCAAAATTCAGTTTCTAATTTCTGAACTTCCTGTCATGGACAGTATTCTCTTAGTAGCATCTCCTTCAACTCATCCCACGTGAGTCGATATGCAGCTTCTTCTCCAAGACTTTTAATTTGAGCATTCCACCATGAGAGTGCTTCATCTTGGAACGAACAAGTTGAGTACATAACCTTTTGTGTCGCGCTACATCCACTAATAGCCATGACAGATTCCATTTTCTCTATCCAACGAGTAATGTCGAGAGGGCCTTCCAAACCGGTAAAGGGTCGAGGCTTACATCCTTGGAACGTCTTATAAGTACATCCTTGTGTTTGACTCCCTGAGCCCTGCCTAGTGGTACCTTGTCCCGTTCTAGTATCATGTTGCTCAAGAGCGGCATTTACATGTTGCGAAATTAGGATATCCAATTCCTCACTGGTTGCGGGTAATCCGGCTCCGGGACCACTGGCTTCTTCACGAGCTTCGGTTGCCATTATTTATCTATTATTTATATATATAATAATAAGACAATAGTTCTTAAATATTAACTATCTAAGCATGCAATATAAATATCATCATATCCATTCATTCAAACATTCACTTTTAATTCATCAAAAGTTGTGTGAATCTATGTCACACCCATAAATATTTAGTTCGCCAAAATTAGTGTGAACCTTCGTCACACTCAAAATAAGTTCAAAGTTTCAAAGTTCTCCTACCAACAATAAACCTCACCAATAAAGAAAACAAAAGTAATCAAACTGCTCCTTCACGGCGCGGCTCGACGCCTCAAGATCATGAACGCAATGACGCATTTGATTCATAGAATCGGCGTTCAGGAATGTGAGACTGTCAAGCTGATCCATCTGCCTCATTGCACGATGGGTTTTGGCCGTAAGGTCGGTCAATGCCTCGCGAAGTGTGACGGATGGGTTATCAAGCCACGCGTCTGGTACAACCCGATCTCCATTTGTCCCCATTAAGATTTCATTCACATCAATGGAAGCTTTGCCTTTATCCACCACCTTCTTCCTATTCCGACGCGAGTAGACCTTAAGAGGGGTCTCCTTGCTGCGCCAAGTTGGCAAAGGCACCACTGATGCAGATAAAACCAACTTCCCTTCTTGGTTAGACATTGCCTGAATCGGTTCGGATGGTTCATTACTCGAAAGCCATCCATTGCTTGAATTGAGCCATTGGGAGTTTGCCGTTTCGACAAAAGAGCTCGTATCAAACACAGGCCATGTCTGAGGACCTTGGATAGCTTTGGCCGCTACTGTACCACCGGCCTCACTATCGGAGTCAGATAAGTACACAACTTCTTGGATAGACATCTGTGACACAAATATATATTCAAATTAAGTTAGAAATATTTAACAATTCACACATTTTATATAATCACAACATTACCATAATTCTCTTGGCTCATGGATTGAATGTATCTTGTCGTCGTGCTACCCTTTTTTTTTTTTATCTTTAGGTTATAGTCGAGAATTTTTATAAAAGAAAATCTCTAGTTCACTATAACCATAGGCTCTGATACCAACTTCTGTCACACCCCAAAATTTTTAGTTTAGCGGAAGTCTTATGTGGCGGTGATCAAAAGTCGGTAACCCATGAGTTTTAGTAACTAGTAACTTTAAAGAAAAGTTACACAAATCATTTCATTAGATGATGGATGGCCTAGCCATCCGTTTTTAGGTCCCTTACATTATAGTTACTAAAACATTACATAATAATAAAAAGAGATCCACACGACAACTTCGTCTCCGATACGCCAGATCCACACCACAAACCAAGCCATCACGCACCTGAAAATGCATAAAAAGATTTTGTCAACCAAACGGTTGGTGAGTTCACCAATTTTTATATCAAAACCGTATTCTCATTTTTCACATTTCAACTTTTCATCATGTGTGGTTTATTTTGAAACCACCGAATCATCTCATTTCATCTTTCAATATATGTGGTTTATTTTGAAACCACCAATCATCTCATTTCATTTTTCAATATATGTGGTTTATTTTGAAACCACCAATCATCTCATTTCATTTTTCAATATATGTGGTTAATTTTGAAACCACCAATCATCTCATTTCCAATATATGTGGTTTATTTTGAAACCACCAATTTACTTCTCATTTTTCATTGAAAGCAGGGATATACATAAGTTTTCCAGGCAACGTATGGTTCATGAACTAGCTAGGGACATGATGTATAATTAGCAACATAAGCTCTAAATCGATACGTAAACCACTATTTGGAAGTATTTCCCACCATGTTTCACGACCGGAGCGACTGATCAGTGGGCTAGGGTTGGTCATTCCCGATAGATCTATCAATACTCCTCTTGTCTATTCCATAGTTAACGATTTTAGACGGCCGAATTCTATTTCATTCACTTTTCTTTCTATTTATGGCCAGGCTCCTCTTTTTATGAGCGTTCGCGCCCTTACTTATGTCTAATCATACCCACACATTGATTGTCAACTTATAAAATCCATACCTTTTTCATTATATGCATTTTCAGCCCCAAAACATTTATAAATCATATAGAAAAAGGGGAAATAGTGAACTCACCTTTGCTTTCTCGTGCAATTTTGTGCTTCTAATTGTATAATTTCAAATGCCTTGGCCCTATTTCCCATTATATCAGATTAGTTAGGCCATTCTTCTTATCTCATGCGACAAATTCTGAATTTTCCTACTATTCGAACAAAATGACGATTTTGCCCTTATTCGACTATTTCCAATACATAAAGCAAAAGAACTAATCTTTATACATGAAACTTTATGCTAAAGCTTAATATAAGTTGTTAAACTTAATTAACATTATTCCAAATATTTTAGCATTTATTTTATAATTTTTTCTCTATTTTATGCTAAATTACCCGTTTTTACGGCCCTTTTGGTGACGGTTTTTATCCAACTTTTCTCCAATACTTAAATTTTCACTTTCATTTTATTTTTATATTTTTTCAAACATTATCTTTCTGTTTCAAGTCTTTTAGCTACTGATCTCAATTATTTTCTTATTTTATACCTTATTTTTGCTAATTTATATGTGTAATTTTATTATTTTAAGAGTTCGGGTGCCATTTTCACCTAAGTTTTCAATTATTCTCACCTATATTAGTTTTCTACTGTCAAAAATAGGTCCTTAATTTATTTTATATTATTTCTCCAATTTATTCTATTTTTAAGCATTTTTAGCCATTTTTTAATCACATAATTCCATTTTAATTATTAAATAAATTTCAAAGATTCTAGAAAATTTGTATAACTCTTATCTACTGATTACTATCCTTTCACTACCGATCAAACTTGATTTTTCGGATTTTTGTCATATTTTTACATTTTCTACATATTTAAGGCATTAATTACACTAAAAGTATTAACTCTACATCATTTAATTTATACCCACACATGGGGGTTCCTTTTCTCTAGGTTTTTAATACTAGATTTTGCTACTTTTGAGATAAATATACTGATCTTAATTTGTTTTATACAATTTGTATTTATTTTATATAATGCTTTTATATTTTAGTTAATAATTTACAATATTACATAAGTAACATGTACCGATAAGTAACATGTACCGCTCGTGTTTTCTCATGACCGACCATTATAGGCGGAATTACTATGAGAAATAGTCACGAGGTTTTATCTTGGTGACAATCGTTACCGACCGTGTAGGCGTCATTGACGACCGTGAGGCGGAATTACTACAATTGTAGCACCAAATTATTATTCTAATTAATCCTTTTATTCCAAGTTTAAGCATATATATATATATATATATATATATATATATATATATATATATATTCGGATTTTATTTAAATCCAAGGGTTTCATACCCTAATATTATATGTTTAACATAATACTAACAAATCATAACCATAAACACATATGCATTCACATAAGATCACATAAAATCATGATTTCTATACATGCATGTGTAATCAAAATCACTAGTTATTTTTACTTCAAGAACTTTGTTTTTCATCTTAGATCATCCATTTAATCTTTCTCAAACTCATGTTTTAAGCTTGGATTCAACATGCATGTGGGTTTCTTGATGATCAAACCCTAACCCTAAGCTTAACACACACTAACACACACTCACACACACTTTCACGAATTTTTGTGTGTGTGTGTGGGTTTTACACATAATCTTTGCGTGTTGAAGCTTTAACCATCCAAATCCACCATAACTTATCAATAATTTGATGTTGGTTCTTGGATTTGAAGGTGGGTTTCCAAGATTTGAAGATAAAGATGAAGTGGGTTTATTACCTTGAAGTTAAAGAGAGATAATAGGTGTTCTTGAAGGTTCTTGATCTTCAAAGTGCATAAAAGGTCTTGATGTAGTGTGTATGTGTTTGTATGTATGAAAGAAAGAAGAAAATGGTGAAGGGGGGGGGGGGGTCTTCGGCCGTGAGAAAGGAGGGAGGGAGGGAGAGGGAGAGGTGGAGTGTGGTGGTGTTTGTGTGTGTATGTAGGGTTTTAAAGAAGTGTAATGATGGCTAAGTAGACTAGGTGTCAAATTCCCATAATACATATATGCACAAGCCACATATATATGCATGCATACCAATTTTTATAAAATTTTTACTAGTGTAGGTCATTTACAGGTAATAGTCTGGTTTTTACGCAATTCGCGGTATATTTTTCAGAATCATTTTGCTACGAATTTTATATCAAAATTCATAGAATTAAATTACGCTCGGAACCGTATAATTATTTTTCAGTTTCGTCATACTTGGTCCGTGACCAAATATAGTGACGTTTTTATTTACTCGGTTCCGTTTTCATAATCGCGTAATTTTTCTCTATTTCGTCACTAACCGAACGTAACACCTTCTTTAAAGGTTCCAACCTATATCAAATTCCATATTTAAACAAAACAAATATATTTTATCTGTTTCGTTGGTCGGTTCCTAGTGACGAGTCTTTTTATGTAATGTTCAAGTATTTCACAAAGTCACAATTAATCCTAATTTATTATTCTTAGTTCAAAAATTAAAGTGACAGGTGTCACAGTCTCCCCCGGTTTAGAAAATTTCGTCCCAAAATTTATTGTAAAGCTACAAGTAAAAGTTCTGTCTTGGTCCGAGTGGGTATAGCATTTCTCTCCTGCATGTCCATGGAGTTTTGAAAAATCCAAACATCTCATAAGATCAGGAATCTCGCTACAGTTTGGGAATCCCGTCCAGTCAGGTATCCTGAATATTTATTATCGACTAACCCTTATTTTTGCCATGTGTTTTATTTGTTTTCAGGAACGTTAAAGAGTTTAACTACCTCCTGAAGACTCGGTCTTAACTAGCTTGCACGTGGTAGAGTGGGTCGAACCTCCTTCTACGGTCAAGAGAAATGGGGGGAAGAGATCCCGAGAATCCCGGATAGTTAGTTAGTAGTTAGTTTGTTATATAAACGAGGATTCGATCAGTAGGAACACAACACTTACCATATGTTCGATTACCACTGCAAACACTGTAACACTTAGCTCTAATCGATCAAACCTCCAACCCTTTGTAATCCTTTATTTCGTTTTTAATAATATTGTGAGGCAACAGGCTCTTCAGGCCGGCTCCCGAGGTTTTTTGCCAGGATTCCTAGAGGAAACTCAAAGGATTCTGGATTTTCCCTCGTTATATCGCTGTGTTATCCTCTCTATTTCGATACATTGTTCTTTTGATCTTTAAGCACACTAGCTCACATTCAAAGTTTGGAATACAGGATTCCCAAGTGAATTTTTGACCAAAACAAAAGTGTATTAAAGTTTTTTATAACTTCCAACTTATGGAGGTTAGATGGTTTTAGATTATAACGTCCAACTAATGGATGTTAAAGTTATAAAAGAAAATTTAACGTCCAACAAATGGATGTTAAAGTTTTGTCGTAAACGACAACTCGTTTAACTCTAAGTCCAACTTTGAGTCAAAACGAGTTAAAAAAAATATTTATTTTTAAAACACTAGATCACCTCGAGAAATCTAAGTTCAACTTTGAGACTCGAGGCAATGAAGTTTTTATAAAACGAACGGTGTTTTAAAAATTTGTTTTAAGTTTGTAGGAAATCCGTTCGTAAAATTAAAATAAAATAAATACTTTATTTGAGTACGATTACAACAAAAGAAAATAAATCTAATCTATTACAATACAATGAAATGAAATTCTACTCCTACTACAATTACAGGGAAAATAAATGAAGTTACACGGAAATGAAAGTACAATATAAAGAATTGAATAACGATTACAATGAAATGAAATCTCAATACAAGTGAGACGAAATGATGTTGATTTATATGAAAGAAATTAAAGACAGAAATTAAATAAAAAGGTTTTAAATACTAATTGAAAGTTAAAGAAAAATGATTTGAGAAAAATCTTTTGATATAAGATAAGAAAACGAGAAAGGTTCCAAGGAACCTTGGCGAAGGCTTGGGGTCAAAACCCGGGTCCCTTAAAACAAATTCTGGGTCTACCGAAGATCCGTTTTGTTTCCCAGGGTACAATCGCCTAAACCGTATTGTACGGCCGGGATAACTCTAAGCTTGAAGTTTACCCTCGAGTTCTTGAAGTCTTGACGAACAAGATGAAGATTGAGAGAGTGAGAGAAGAGGAAGAAGAGAGAATAAGAATTCTGTGAATTTTGGTGTGTTTAGCCTCAACTAATGAGGCTGTATATATAGTGATGGGAGACTTGTTGAGCAATCAAAATTAATTCGTAGTCAAACTTTGCATTAAACGTCTTTAATGCAAATTGATTTCTAATTAACACGGAATTACCTTAATTAGCTCAAAAACGCGTTTACAGTTGTCATTCCGGAGGAATCTCTGCGTAACAACTGATTTCCGGAAGAACTGATCTTCCGGTTCAACTTCCGCTTGAACTCCAAGTGGAGCTTCTTTTCCACTTGAACTTCAACCGGAACTACTGTTCAGGTTGAACTCGGTTCCGCCCGGACCACCCAGGTCCGCTTGAACCTATCCGCCTGGTCTTCAACCGGACCAAAAAACATTAAGTGTAAAGTGCGTCATCAAAGCGCCATATTGCGCCTCATATGCCCACGTCGCGCGCGCGCGTGTGCAAGCGCGTGTGCAAGTGCGAGTGCAAGTGCAAGTGCGAGTTAGGGGTGCACCCCTTGTAGGGATATGATCATGTAATAGTAAGCGTATGTCTGGAAATTATTTAAGCCTACGGGGTCACACGTCTCGACACCAAATGTATTAATATTAATTAATGGTTAATTAATATTTATCACGAACATTTAACGAGGTTTCGTTAAAAACTGACAAGTTAATTGTTAACAGGGGTGTTAGTTGTAATTAGAAAGAGTTGTAATTGGATTACAATTGGGATAGGCTTTGTGATAAGCCCTTTAGGCCGAATTCGGTTAGGGGATTATCAGAATCCCTAACTTGGTTATCAAGTCTTTTAAACCTATAAATAGATCCTCAGGGGTTTAAGGTTTAGTTGCTGGATTGATTTGACAAAAGTCCAAACCCTAAAACTCTCTCTCTTCTCTCTCGGTTTACGGCAACAAGAAAAACCCAAGGGGGTTTCGGTTCTTGTGTGGTTCGACCAAGCCTACATCAAGAGGTGTTCGTGATCATTGCTAGCACATAGCATTGGTGTGTCGTGTGTGCGATCGTAGAGGGATTTACTTCAAATCCTCCAAGTGATCAAGTCTTGCCGAGCTAAAAAGGTACACATTCTAATACCGGTTAGTTAGATTAATTCATAGGATTCTTTCCGCTGCGTACTCGTGTTTTGATAAAAGTTATATAACCTAACAGTGGTATCACGAGCCACCTATGATTTTAATTAATTACCGGGAATAAAACTTGGAAGGGGGGTAACCAAAACAAGATTCTAGCTTTTCGATTCATTTAAAAATCGTGTTTTACAATTGGAAAAGGTTTCGCAATTGGTAAAAACGAAAAAAATCGATGGAATAGGACTTTTCGACCCGATCGAAAAGTCCCTGATCGAAAAACCACTTCTCGACCCGATCGGAAACCCTTGTTTTCCGATCGGAAAGCCTTATTCCGGATCGGAAACCCTTGTTTTCCGACCGGAAACCCCACTTCTCGATCCAAATCGTAAAGGGTTTACGAACTGATCGAAAAGTACCCATTCGAAAAGTGCCCGATCGGAAAGGTTCCGATCGGAAAGGCTTTTCGACCCGATCGAAAAGTGTCAGATCGGAAAGGTTCCGATCGGAAAGGCTTTTCGACCCGATCGAAAAGTGTCAGATCGGAAAGGTTCCGATCGGAAAGGCTTTTCGACCCGATCGAAAAGTGTCCGATCGGAAAGGTTCCGATCGGAAAGGCTTTTCCGACCCACTCGAAAACCCTGTTTCGATCGGAAACCCCTGCTTTCCGATCGTAAACTCTAATTATGGATCGAAAACCTCTTGACGAATCGGAAACCCTAATTTTTAGCTCTAAAAATTTGATTTTTGTGATCTAAAATTATAAATCCAAGTTTTATCATTATTAGATAAATTGTTATGAACAACATGTTGTACCTTTAAACTTTAAAGTGTTAAAAAGAAGTAAAAACCATGATGTTTCATGCAAATCGTTCATGGTTATTACTTAAATCAAAGAGGATTTAATTAAAATTATATGTGATAATTAGAAACCCTAAGATTATGTGATTATATGATAATTGTGACATAATAAAAGGTTTATTGCAAATTTGTTTTATGAAAATCGAAATTTGCTAAAAGAACTATTGAAATATGATTTTGTTTATAAAATAAAATTTGTGTCCTAAAAGTCAAAAGAAACACCGGCTCACCCATTTGAACACACTCTAAGAGAGGTATAAGTCGGGTCGCTCTGCTTCCCTAAAGTGGGTAGGTTTTTAATTGCAAAAGTTGCAAACCTCACCCCTACGCTTCTTTGTGTGTTGCAAATGGAGCTACCGAGCTCTTTTGATTTGGAAGACAAACTAAGAATTTTATAAACACATTATGTGGTAAAGGTGTGCATGAGCCTTCACACATAACTTTTTTGATCACGCATCAAAATTGTTTTGACCCAAACCAAACTTAAGTCTTTGCCATCCACCTTGTAAAGGACACTTGTGAGTGTCATCTTA
The DNA here is from genome assembly GCA_039602395.1 of Deinandra increscens subsp. villosa. Lineage (NCBI taxonomy): Eukaryota > Viridiplantae > Streptophyta > Magnoliopsida > Asterales > Asteraceae > Deinandra > Deinandra increscens. Next base: position 62,985,591 of record JBCNJP010000007.1, on the reverse strand, counting down.
CTCATTGGTACACAATGGTAAAATGGCATTTGCATGGCAAATTCCCACTCATTGGTACACAATGGTGGACAATTTGTGCGTTCTTGGCTGGACGACTTAAAGCGAGCTAGGCGGTGAGACCCTTAGCCCGTGGCAAAAGATGGGATGAAACATGACTACAAATCACTTGGTGCAAGTTGTAGGTCCCATAAAATCTAGGAATTGTATTTGGAATACAATTAGTGATCGTCACTTACCATTTGAATGCATCATTTCTAGCAGATCAACTGATGAAATGATGGCATGTCAATTGGATCCTAGCCTTAATAAAGCTTAATTGTTTAAAATGTTTAAACATTGGGTAATTAAATTTATTAAGGAAAAGATTATCGAAAATACTGATTTTTGAACTTAATCTGTTTTGTAGATGGCAACAAACCCACCTCAAAACAATGTTGGTCATGCTTTTCGTCAAATGTTTGAAAGAGAAAAGCTGAATGGATCTAACTTCAATGACTGGTACCGTCAACTGAGGATTGTCCTTAGAGTTGAACGGAGGACCGATGTCCTTGAACATCATTGGCCGACCGAGCCAGCTGCTGATGCTTCTGAGCAAGAGAAAGCGTTCTACAACGCAGAGTACAGCAGATACGATGAGGTTGCTTGTATGATGATCTCGAGTATGACTCCTGATCTTCAGAAGCAATACGAATTTCATACACCTTGTGATATGATCAAAGAGCTGAAAAAGATGTATGAAAAACAAGCTGGTGTCGAATTGTTCGACCTAGTTGTGGAACTCCACGACTTGAAGCTTGAAACAGGTAAATCGGTCAGTAGTCATGTGCTCAAGATGAAGAGCTACTTTGACAAATTGGAATCGCTCAATTATGGGTATAATCGTGATGTTGCAGTTGGCATGATCCTCAAATCGCTTACGAAGGATTTTGAGGGTTTTGTGCGCAACTATAACATGCATAGTATGACTAAGACTATACCTGAGCTTCATGCTATGCTTGTCGAGTATGAAAAAACGATTCCTAAAAAGGCCACTGAAACACCCCAAGTTCTTATGATCAAGGGGGGTAAGATCCAAAAGGCTAAATGACCGAAAAAGGGGAAGGGCAAGATTGATGGCAAGGGTAAAGGCAAGGCTGTTGCCCATATCCCTAAAGCCAAGCAAACCCCTCCGGCCCCTAAAGAGCATCAGGCTAAGGACCAGATCTGTCACCATTGTGGTGAAGTCGGACACTGGAAGAGGAACTGTCCTACCTACCTAGCTGAGTTGATGAAGAAGAGAAAGAATACTAGTGGGACTAGTACTTCAGGTATCTTCACAATTGAATTATTTTCCTTTTCTAAGAGTGATTCATGGGTGTATGACACCGGCTGTGGAACTCACATCTGTAATTCGTTACAGGGTCTTAGAAAGAGGAGGAAACTGAAGCCTGGGGCTTTGCAGCTGTTCGTTGGAAATGGTTTGCCAGCAGCTGTGGAAGCTATAGGAGAATTTCATTTAATTCTGCCTTCTGGGTTATGTATTGTATTAGACAATTGTCATTATGCACCTTCTATCACTAGAGGTGTTATTTCAGTTTCTCTGTTGAAAAACCAAGGATACATTAATGTTTTTAATGACATCAGTATTTCAGTTTCTAAAAATAATGTTCATTATTTTGATGCTATTCCTTGTGATGGCATTTATGAAATTGATATGCGTGGTTGTGTTTCAAATAATTCAATGTTCACTATTAGCAAACGAGCCAAAACTAGTTTGGACTCTACCTATCTATGGCACTGTCGTCTTGCCCATGTTGGCAAAAACCGCATTGAAAGACTTCAACGTGAAGGGATCTTACAATCAAATGATGAATCATTTGATCAATGCGTTTCCTGTATCTCAGGAAAGATGACTAGAAAACCCTTTCCGAACAAGCCGCAAAGGGCAAAAGAGCTACTTGGACTCATCCATACTGATGTATGTGGCCCATTTAGACATGTGTCAAGAAAAGGTGCTAGCTACTTCGTAACTTTCACGGATGATTTCAGCCGTTATGGTTATGTTTACTTGCTTAAACATAAACATGAGGTATTTGAAACATTCAAAGAGTTTAAGAACGAAGTTGAAAATCAACTCGGTAAGACCATCAAGATCCTTCGATCGGATCGTGGTGGAGAATACTTAAGCCAAGAGTTTAAGGATTATCTTAAAGCGTGTGGAATTGTCCAACAGCTTACTCCTCCTTATACTCCTCAGCATAATGGAGTGTCTGAGAGGAGGAATCGAACCTTACTAGAGATGGTGAGGTCGATGATGAACCTTACAACTCTCCCATTATCATTTTGGGATTTTGCTCTAGAAACCGCTGTACGCGTTCTAAATATGGTTCCAACCAAGAAGGTTGAAAAGACACCATATCAATTATGGCATGGAGAAGTCCCTGTGTTGTCTTACTTAAGAGTCTGGGGATGTGAGGCACTTGTGAAGCGTGATACGCCTGACAAATTACAACCCAGGACTACTAAGTGCATCTTCGTGGGATACCCAAAGGAAACAATGGGTTACTACTTCTATAATTCTTCAGAAAACACTGTTCGTGTTGCTCGATATGCTGAATTCTTTGAAAAGAATTTTATAGCTCAAGAGAACAGTGGGAGAATTGTAGAACTACTAGAAGATGTGTCACCTTCTGAAACAACTAGCAATCATCAACTTGGGGGGGAAAGTGTTCAAAGTGATGAACCTCAAGTCGATGATGTTGCGATTCCACTTCGTAGATCCGAAAGGGTCGTACGTAATCCGGATAGATGGATTGGTCTAGTCGAATCCGAGGATAACGTATCAGGAGATCTCAATGAGCCTCCGAACTTCAAAGCTGCATTATCAGATCCGGAATCTGAGAAATGGCTTGAAGCTGCGAATGTGGAAATGAAATCCATGCAAGATAACCACGTTTGGACCCTGGTTGATCTTCCTCCAAATGCAAGAACCGTTGGGAGTAAATGGCTCTTCAAGAAGAAGACCGACATGGATGGAAATGTACACACCTATAAAGCTCGTCTCGTGGCGAAAGGTTATACTCAACGTTTTGGCGTTGACTATGATGAGACCTTTTCACCAGTAGCAGACATTAGAGCTATTAGGATTCTCTTAGCCATAGCAGCGTACTATGACTTTGAGATATGGCAAATGGATGTTAAGACTGCCTTCTTAAATGGTTACTTGGATGAAGAAGTCTATATGGATCAACCTGAAGGGTTCGTTGATCCAGAACATCCCAACCAAGTATGCAAGCTTCAAAGGTCCATTTATGGACTAAAGCAAGCATCGAGGAGTTGGAATAAGCGGTTTGATGAAGAAATCAAAAGTTTGGTTTCGTTCAGAATCCTGATGAGCCATGTGTATATCGCAAAGCTAGTGGGAGTAATGTTACTTTCCTTGTCTTATATGTAGATGACATATTGATAATAGGAAAACACATTCCAATGTTGCAAGATGTAAAATCCCATCTTGGAAAGTGTTTTGCTATGAAAGACTTGGGAGAAGCAGCATTCATTCTTGGAATCAAGATCTATAGAGATAGAACTAAGCGGTTGATTGGACTAAGTCAAAGTGCTTATATTGATAAGATCTTGAAGCGATTCAAGATGGAGAATTCCAAGCGTGGTATAGTACCTATGCAGGAAGGACTTGGTCTGTCGGTCAAACTAGGTGCTTCTACACCTGATGAGGTGAAGCGTATGCAAAGAGTCCCTTATGCTTCGGCTGTAGGCTCTATAATGTATGCGGTGAGATGCACTAGACCCGATATAGCGTTTGCGCAAAATATCGTTAGCCGTTATCAACAGAATCCAGGTGAAAGTCACTGGACTACTGTTAAGACCATTCTCAAGTACCTACGGGCTACTAGAGATTTGTTTTTGGTATATGGGGGAAATCCAGATCAAGAGCTCAAAGTGACCGGATACTGTGATGTTGGATTTCAGACTGATAGAGATGACACGAAGTCTCAGTCTGGGTACGTCTTCGTTATGAATGGAGGCGCTGTGGATTGGAAAAGCAAGAAACAAACCACAGTTGCTATGTCTGCAACAGAGTCTGAGTACATTGCTGCTTCGGAAGCTGCAATGGAGGCTGTCTGGATAAGGAAGTTTATTAGTGGGCTAGACATTGTCCCCACAAGTAACTTGCCTATTGACATGTACTGCAATAACTCGGGTGCATTAGTCATCGCCAAAGAACCTGGAGTTCAGAAGGGCGCCAGACACTATGCCAGGAGATATCACTATGTTCGTGAGCAGATCGAACTAGGTGAAATCAAATTACTCAAAGTTCACACAGATAGTAACTTAGCTGATCCTTTCACGAAAGCTTTGTCGAGGCCGAAGCTTGAAAGGCATGCCGAGGGCATGGGACTTAAATTGGCTGGTTAAATCATGTATGTCTGATGTTCGGTATTTGGATAAGGGATGTTAAACAATTTCTGTTTATATAATGAAATAAAATATTTGATATGCTTGATTTCATTTAATAGTAAATTGTGTCCTATATTTGCATGTTTAATCCTTGAGTACTTGTCAAGTATTCTAAATTGTCCATTGTCGATTAACTATATGGGAGTATAGTTAAACTAAGACAAAATCTGAGTGATTGGTTAGGATGGTCCCACCAAACTCACATGGTATTCATTGGATGCATACTGGACAGACCCACTAACGAATTATCACTTTATGGATCGGCGTCATTGAGTGAAATTCGTAAATGGTTGCTTTATTTATCCTTAGACTTGAGATACAAGCAGGTCATGCATGTATGGATTGCACTTACTTGATATAGGTCTAACTATCCTGAATAAGGTAGTACAAAAGAGCTATTTTCAGTAAGTGTAGTGAAGTATGTGACTTGACACGTGTAGTCAAGAGGATTTGTTCCTTCAGCTTTGTGCTGAAGCAGATACCACTGGGCCCCTCATTGGACTAATTAAGATGTTTGCATGGCCGTGCCCAAATGAAATCTAGAGATGTCTCGATTTGCAATTTGGTAATCTTAAGTTAGTTGTGAGAATGAGAAACAGAATCGTTAAAGTATGAAATGACTTGATCCATATTCATATTTAACACGGTATCGGTAACAAAGGGATAGTAAATGACTGTACCATTTAAATACACTTTGAGAAACTGTACTTAAATATTTCTGGGAGCATTGGCGTGTTGCTAGACGCTAACCAATGTTATTACCTTTACTATTGCAAGCTCAAGTGGGAGCTGTAGGGATATGATCATGTAATAGTAAGCGTATGTCTGGAAATTATTTAAGCCTACGGGGTCACACGTCTCGACACCAAATGTATTAATATTAATTAATGGTTAATTAATATTTATCACGAACATTTAACGAGGTTTCGTTAAAAACTGACAAGTTAATTGTTAACACGGGTGTTAGTTGTAATTAGAAAGAGTTGTAATTGGATTACAATTGGGATAGGCTTTGTGATAAGCCCTTTAGGCCGAATTCGGTTAGGGGATTATCAGAATCCCTAACTTGGTTATCAAGTCTTTTAAACCTATAAATAGATCCTCAGGGGTTTAAGGTTTAGTTGCTGGATTGATTTGACAAAAGTCCAAACCCTAAAACTCTCTCTCTTCTCTCTCGGTTTACGGCAACAAGAAAAACCCAAGGGGGTTTCGGTTCTTGTGTGGTTCGACCAAGCCTACATCAAGAGGTGTTCGTGATCATTGCTAGCACATAGCATTGGTGTGTCGTGTGTGCGATCGTAGAGGGATTTACTTCAAATCCTCCAAGTGATCAAGTCTTGCCGAGCTAAAAAGGTACACATTCTAATACCGGTTAGTTAGATTAATTCATAGGATTCTTTCCGCTGCGTACTCGTGTTTTGATAAAAGTTATATAACCTAACACCCCTCAGGGTCCACGGGATGTGTCCTACTAAAGGAAACAATAGTTGGTAAGGTTCCCACCTTATAAACCACTTTTGGTTTCAATCCCCAACCAATGTGGGATGAGTTAACATGCTATACTTAGCATTTTTCTCTCTAATTTTCACAGCTTCACTAGTTGCGAGACCTCAACTTTGAGCATCGATATCTCATTCATACGAGCTCGGATTTGGACGTGGTTTGATGCGTTAAAAAGCCCTCACAACATACTACGCAAACTTATAAAACACAGAGGCAACAACCTATGTTATTTGTATTTTATTTTATTTCAAAGTTGGTGAAAAACTCATTTTCACACTTAGTGAAAAAACACATTTTTCACTAGTTTTTCTCCCAAAATTCCAACAGATGTATCTTGTAACCGGCTCGGAGCATGCAATCCTTGCTATAAATAGAAGTCATACATGATAACAATAAGTGTCTTTACAGAAATGAAAATCAAGAAGAAGAAATGGATAGATGTTGTACACTCTGCTATTAAAAATACATCAAGTGGTTTATATCACCGGTTCCTATTTACTCGATTACTATTCATAATGTTTAGGATTGTTTTATAGGGTAATAGTAAGAAGACGTATAAAAATTTATGAGAAAGACACTTTTAATTTAAATATAATAGATGGAATCGATTCCTAGTCAGCTCACCTACTCCATCCACCTCACGTGTTTGGTCGTCCAGGGGGCAGGTGAGGTGAGATATAATAAGTAACGTGTTGGATTGGAGCTTTTTTCTTTCTTTTCTTCACTCACTCACTCTAGCATACTTGTCTCGAAATGGATCCCGCCGATCAGTCCAGCAGGTACAGCGTAGTTTCATTTTCTTTCGTATATTAATTTCATTATATTATATTCCGATCTAGCTAGCTGCTTCTTTCAGAGTCTCTAATTGAATTATTGAAGTTACTTACAAAAGAATGATTGCTTGCTTGCTTGCTTGTTGTCAATGCATATATATAATTATATATATATGATTGGATTGAAAAAAGGCAGGAAGGGTTTGGGGGTGGGTTCGGAAGTGACATTTAATTGATTGCTGATGTGCGGTCTGTCTGTTTCAGCAAATCTAAGACCATGGTAATAATAGAGCAGCTGCTTAAGGGGATTCATTTTGTTGCTTCTGTGGAGGCCATTTCTCTTGGCGTTGAAGCTGGAATTCATCCTTGGATATTATATGATATTATATCAAATGCTGCCGGGAACTCATGGTACCTCCCCTCCTCCTACTACATTTGGTGTTATTTTGACCGACTTAATCATCCAATCCAATATAATGATCATCATCAACTAAATGATACAAATCGTTATATTTAGTTATTTTCCAAGTTCAAATCTTTCTTTCACTTCTTCTATATATGATTTTCTAATCATTAGCCACAAGTATGGTATTAGTTGATGGGGGGTTCGCTATTGAAGAATTAGGGTTTATCTTTCATATTACTGTAGAGTTATTTGTGGTTGCATTTTGCTTTTAGTGCTTTCTTGCACGTAATTAAATGGCACATGACCTTGCTTCTCTCATTAGCTAACTTTCTTTTGTGTATGCAGGATTTTCAGAAATTATATCCCCCATCTATTACAGGGGAATCAAATCAAGGATAATTTCTTAAATGCTTTTGCTCAAGATTTGGTAACTTCCCTGAGTTATGTGTTTCTAGATTTCATGGTTTTGTCTGTTAGGGGGGCTGAATAAGGAAAGGCTAAAGAAATTTTGTAAGCACTATATAGGGGCATACCCCACCATTGTTGAGATAGGGCTCTCAAATCGCATATCTTACATATAGAAACACTACATGAAAGACTTATGCAACAAGGAAAAAGATCTCAGTTTTGAACAAGATATGCTCTTTTTCTTTTCTTTGACCTCACAACTTGTGACACACTTTTGTTTTATATGAAAATTAAATGTTTTTAGAGCAATATAAGACGTTGTTTGGGGAGTCGAATGCAGATTAAATGGTACGAATTTATTTAAAATTTTGACATGAAATATATAGAATAACTTGGTTCAAAAGTTATCAACCTTGACAGATGGCTTACCTTAACACCCTTTACGGTTTTACTTAGTCCGTCTCTCTTCCTCTCCACATGACCTCGTTTCTCCCCATTTTATGATTATAAGATAGGTCGCAGTTTCGACCGATTTACTTAAATTTGGGAAGAAGTCAAATGGACCGAAAGGTCAAAGAAGTTGCTGAAAGTGTATTTTAAATCCGTACAACTTTTTAAATAGCTTTATCTGATGAAGATTATTACTATTGCAATAATATTGTTTTTGTAATCGTTTTTAATGCGTTAATTATTTATAAGTAATCTTCTTAAATGGACCACGGGTTGTTTATTGTCAACCGAAGCTGACCTGTTTCATTTCATACTAAAACACACATGTTACCTAACTCACCCGTCTTGCCTCTGCTACTTTTTCTCCATCATCTATTGGATATTGATATCTTGTTAAGTTTTCAAATCATGACAGATACCTTTATCTTTTCGGGGTGGGGGTGGGACTGTCTTGACTCTTGTCTTTTATCTAGCTTTTGTATTAGTTTCCAAATTAGTTTTATTCAACTTCAGGGGACAGTTTTGGACATTGCCAAGTCACATGTATTTCCTCTTCCACTCTTGGCTGCTGCTCATCAACAAATCCTAGCAGGTAAGACTTACATTGTATGAATGCTCCAGACCAAATGAATAACCAGTGATTGTTGTTGTGTGCATCAGGCTGTAGACACGCAGGTGCAGATGGTCTTGATGGTTTCAAGGTTAATAATTTACTATCATCTGTATGTTATTAGCCTTCGACATATATAGTTCATTCTACAGGTATCAAATTCAACCCATTTATTTGTAAACGGGTCAATTTGGGCTCTTTGTTATCTCTAATAATGAGAGAATATCACGTAATAATTCTGTATTGAATTGAAGAATAGAGTACAAGAATAAATAGATAAAATAAATACACATTGCACCCCTCAACAATACTAAATTATATAACCCTAGTAATTAAGCTTGGTCTAATATCCCCCCGCAAGCTAAGGCCGGGCAGCGACCTTAAGCTTGGACCGTAAAGTAGTAAATCGTTGGGACGTTAATGGCTTGGTGAACACATCAGCAATTTGATCATCTGTGCTAATGAAGTGAACTCGGAGATTGCCTCGAGCAACTTGTTCTCTGACAAAGTGATAATCTACTTCAACGTGTTTTGTACGGGCATGAAAAACAGGATTAACTGTCAGATACGTAGCCCCCAGGTTGTCACACCACAAAGCCGGGGCAGTAGACATCTTAACTCGCAGTTCATGCAGGAGAGATCGAAGCCATGTGATTTCAGCAACTGTATCAGCAAGCGCCTTGTATTCTGCCTCAGTAGATGACCGAGATACAGTTTTCTGTTTTCTAGCAGACCAAGACACAAGATTAGACCCAAGGTAAATGGCATATCCCCCCGTGGAGCGACGATCATCTGGATCACCGGCCCAGTCAGCATCCGAGAAGGCTGACACATTAGTATTGGCAGAATCCGCATAAGCATGAAGAACAGAGGCAGAATTGTGTTGTATACGAAGACCAAGGTCGGTCGTCCCCCGGAGATATCGAAGTATGCGTTTTACCGTAGACCAGTGATTCTCTGTTGGTGAGTGCATGAACTGACATACCTTATTGACGGCATATGCAATATCGGGTCTAGAGAGAGTAACATACTGAAGTGCCCCAACAACCTGACGATATTTCACCGGATTATCAAACAGTGAGCTGTCTTCCCTGGATAGATTTGCTGATGGTGTGATAGGTGTGGTTACAGGTTTAGCATCCGCAAGGCCAGCCCGTTCAAGAATCTCATTGATGTACTTTTGCTGAGACAGAATAATATCGGATCCATGATGTACCACCTCAACACCCAAGAAATAGGATAAACGGCCCATGTCCTGAACCGGAAAGTGTAGACTGAGCTTCTGCACCACCTGATCAATTGCCTTTGGGTTGTTGCCCGTCAAAATTATATCATCAACATAAACTAACATGTATAATACGGTGCCCCTGGAGTTATAAATAAACAGTGAGGGGTCCGTTTTGGAACCCTGAAAGCCAAGGCGAGTGAGAGCCGAAGATAGTTGATGAAACCACGCCCGAGGCGCCTGTTTGAGTCCATATAAAGACTTGTGCAAAAGACAGACATGATCAGGTCTTTTTGGATCAACAAAGCCCGGTGGCTGCTGTAAATATACCGTTTCTTTAAGATCACCATGAAGGAAAGCATTCTGAATATCAAGTTGCCGAAGGTTCCATTTCTGAGTGACGGCAATGGATAAGACAAGGCGGATAGTAGTAGCCTTGACGACCGGGCTGAAGGTTTCCTGATAGTCAATACCGGGTTGTTGCCGGTATCCTTTGGCCACCAGATGGGCCTTGTAACGACTGATGGCACCCGTAGCATCCCGCTTCAGTTTATATAGCCACCTGCAGTCAACAACATTAGCACCCTGCACACGTGGAACAAGCGACCAAGTCCCATTCCTTAGGAGGGCCGAATACTCTTCCTCCATGGCCTGGCGCCATTTCGGATCATAGTTGGCAATGGTAAAGGAGGAAGGTTCAGTGGCATTGTCGGTTGTAGATGTGTGAAAGGAAGATGCGTTGTAAGGAACATGTTTCTTCGGGTTTTGGCGAAGGTTTGGAGGTCGCTGGCGTGAGGGGCCAGCCGGAGCTGTTGGTTGATTGGAGTTGGGATCAGTTCGGTGGCGTCCAAAGGTGTGGCGTTGAAAGGTTCTAAGAGGTGTTTGTGGGGGGGTGGGGGGGGGGGAGGTGGGGTGGGGTCGGGTGATGGCGGGTCAAAGACAGGTGGGATCGGGTTGGGATAGGAAGATGTGTAAGGGTCAGATGGAGGAGGGGCAGTGGGGGGTGGTGAGGATTGGTTAAACGGGAAGCATTGTTCGTTGAAGCGAACATGCCGAGAGATGTAGAGGCGATCGGTGAGGGGGTCAAGACACCGATACCCATGATGTGTGGGACTGTAGCCTAGAAACACACACGGTGTGGAGCGAAAGTCAATTTTGTGTTGGTTGTAAGGGCGAAGGTGAGGGAAGCACTGAGACCCAAAAACACGAAGGAACGTGTAGTCAGGAGGATGGTTGAAGATGTGCTGGAAAGGAGAGATGGACCCGTTGGAACGCATGGGCATGCGGTTAATGAGATAGACCGCCGTGTCGAAGGCGAAGTGCCAGAAACGTCTAGGAACGTGAGATTGGGCCAGGAGCGTGAGGCCCGTCTCAACAACGTGTCGATGGCGTCGTTCGACGATGCCATTTTGTTCGCTCGTGTGTGGGCACGAGAGACGATGGCGAATACCCATGTCGCGAAAGAAAGAGGATAAGTTGCGAAATTCACCCCCCCGGAGTCTGTTTGGACAGATTTTAATTTTGTTTGAAATTGGCGTTCAGTCAATTTTATAAATTGTTGAAACGTTGGAAAAACATCAGCTTTGGCTTTTAAGGGGAAAAACCACATATATTTGGAAAAGTGGTCCACGCATAGCATAAAGTATTTGTGACCATCAACCGAAGGCTCGGACGATGGTCCCCACACATCACAAAACACTAAATCAAGAATATGAGAGCTTTTATAATTGGAAGAAGACAAATGCAATTTAGATGATTTTCCAACAGAACATGAAACACAAAAACTGTCTGAATTATTGTTTTTCAAAGGTAAATCAAAAGTTTTCAACATAGAGCTTCAAAACACGAAGGAACGTGTAGTCAGGAGGATGGTTGAAGATGTGCTGGAAAGGAGAGATGGACCCGTTGGAACGCATGGGCATGCGGTTAATGAGATAGACCGCCGTGTCGAAGGCGAAGTGCCAGAAACGTCTAGGAACGTGAGATTGGGCCAGGAGCGTGAGGCCCGTCTCAACAACGTGTCGATGGCGTCGTTCGACGATGCCATTTTGTTCGCTCGTGTGTGGGCACGAGAGACGATGGCGAATACCCATGTCGCGAAAGAAAGAGGATAAGTTGCGAAATTCACCCCCCCGGAGTCTGTTTGGACAGATTTTAATTTTGTTTGAAATTGGCGTTCAGTCAATTTTATAAATTGTTGAAACGTTGGAAAAACATCAGCTTTGGCTTTTAAGGGGAAAAACCACATATATTTGGAAAAGTGGTCCACGCATAGCATAAAGTATTTGTGACCATCAACCGAAGGCTCGGACGATGGTCCCCACACATCACAAAACACTAAATCAAGAATATGAGAGCTTTTATAATTGGAAGAAGACAAATGCAATTTAGATGATTTTCCAACAGAACATGAAACACAAAAACTGTCTGAATTATTGTTTTTCAAAGGTAAATCAAAAGTTTTCAACATAGTCTTCAAAACTTGAGAGTTAGGGTGTCCCAATCTTTGATGCCATGTTGTAGCGGAAGCACGAGTTGTGGAGAAGGACACTTTAGGAAGCGGGTGGAACTCGAGTGACTTGAAGGAATATAAGCCATCATTTGCCGGACCAGTGAGGAGGGTAGTGTGCGTAGACGTGTCCTTCACAGAAAAATAAGAGGCATGAAATTCAAAGTAGACATTATTATCATGACAGAATTTTTGAACCGAAAGCAAGTTTTGTTTAATTTGAGGGACATGAAGTATGTTAAGAAGGTTAAAAGTTTTCGTGGGAGATCGAATATGAGATGAACCAATATGAAGGATAGGAAGTCCCATACCATCGCCAACATGGAGGTTGTCACCACCATAATAAGATTCGGCCGAGTCCAGGTTTGAGAGGTTTGATGCTACATGATGGCTTGACCCGGTGTCCGGGAGTCAGGTGTTGGATGCTTGAGACCTGTATTCACTGAAGTTGGAGGACGGAGGAGGTCGGTTGCGGATAGTGGCGGGGTCTCTGTCCGGGCATTGTGAGGGAATGTGACTAATCCCGCACCTGGTGCAAGTACCTGCAACATTATTTTGATGAGTAGCCCAAGGAAAACGGCTACCTCCCTGATTACCTCCTGTATTCCCGCGATTAGAGTTTCCACGACCCCCACCCCGGCGTGGCGGAGGCTGCCGATTACGAGCAGCAGGCTGCCGGCCTGCATACATGGCCTGCGGCTGAGGGGAAACCTGTAGTTGGAGGCCCAACTGAGCCGCAAGTTGCTGGACAGCAAGGAGAGCTTCATTGTTCGGCTGAGACGGAGAGGCGACAACGCTGCTTTGTGGGACAGCCGCATGGAAGGCCTGAGCCGGGGGGCAGGGTCGGTGTATTTTTCTTCAACATATACTCATGATCTGCAAGAAGAGCATGTAATTCATTAAAAACAAGTTGTCTTGACAGGGCTGTAGATTTCAAACCGTTGTATTCTTCGCGTAAGCCCGAGATAACAAGCATGACAAGATCTTTCTCCTTCATGGGTTCACCAATGTTTGCAAGTGCCGTCGCATACTCTTGAGCACGTGTGAGATATGCTGCAGAGGATTCATCTGGTTTCATCTCGATGCGTAGGAGTTGGGTCTTGAGAGTGTATTCCCGGGAGGCCGTGTGAGGGGCGTAGGCACGCTCCAGGGACAACCACAGATCTCGAGATGTTATCCCCTGCACGTGCTGAAACGCAGATTCAGAGATGGTGGAAAGGATAAGCATTCGAATATGGGCATCATTGGCAACCCAAATCGAATGCTGCTGATTGGGGGTAACCACCGGTTCTGGGTTGGGTCTGCCTTCGGTTGGGGCTGGTGTAGTGGATATGGTTTTCGGCGGGCAGGGGATGGAGCCGTCTACATACGCAAACAAGCCATTGGTGACGAGAAAGGGGCTGATCATGGCCTTCCAATATCCATAATTGTTGGAGGTTAGAGTAAACCCAAACTTGTGGGAGTTATGGGTCGTCTTCTCTTTTTGATCAAAGGCAACAAGAGCGTCCATTGAGATGATAGAAAACAGAAAAAAAAGACGAGAGATGGAAGGGAAGGGATAGCCGGCAGTTTTGTGATTGCCGAGAAGAGGGGTGGCGGCGGCTGTAGCGCCGGACGGCAACTGTAGTGCCGGAAAAAAAATAGCCGGCGGCTAGGGTTTATTGAGGACCAGACTGTGATACCATAATGAGAGAATATCACGTAATAATTCTGTATTGAATTGAAGAATAGAGTACAAGAATAAATAGATAAAATAAATACACATTGCACCCCTCAACAATACTAAATTATATAACCCTAGTAATTAAGGTTGGTCTAATATCTAACAGGTGAAACAGAAAAAAAAATGTTAGCCGAAAAGGAAACTCACCTACAATGTACTTTTCATGCATAAAACCTCGTGAATCATTTTATTAATCAATGTTATAGTCAAATATAAATATTGTACGTCCCCACCCACACACACCACATTGGCATTTAATTTATGTGTCTGTATTCATCAATTCTATGGTGTAGGTTTGGGAAAAAGTGCTTGGAGTACAAATTATGGATGCAGCAAATGCAGAAACCTACAATCCTGAACTATTGGCAAATCAACTTTGTGCAAAGTCAAAACGACCAAACAAAATAGGTTTTATTGGACTTGGAGCAATGGGATTCGGCATGGCAACTAATCTTTTGAAATCCAATTTCTGTGTCCAAGGATATGATGTAACTTCTTTCCTGTGCAGGTCTACGATTAACAAGGAAAAATAATGTAATGCTGATCAATGATTTCTCTTTAACAGGTGTATAAGCCAACATTATGTAGGTTTGAAAACGCTGGTGGCCTGATTGGAAATTCTCCTGCCGAAGTATCAATAGGTAACAGAAGAAAATTTTAAGGTGTTCTTCATTAGTTTTCCATTATGTTGAACTGTAAGACCCCCATACTTAAATGTTATTTTTGTTTTTGCTTTCAGATGTAGATGTTCTCGTTGTGATGGTCACAAATGAAGTTCAAGCTGAAAGTATTCTATATGGTGTTGATGGGGCCGTGTCAGGTATGTGTAAATACAATCTATGGTTTTGTGAACTGACCTAACCTGTTTCTCCCTTTTCTGTAGTTCTTCCACCTGGATCATCTATTATCCTTTCATCTACAGTGTCTCCTGCTTTTGTCAAGCGCCTTGAGCTGCGCTTACTAAGTAGGTTCTTACATTTGGTGTTCGGTTATGTTTCATTAAACAATTGAATAGCTAGTTTGTATAGTATATTATTATACATTTTAGCATTGCTGTTTGCATTCTTGGATATTTTGTTAATTTTAAAAGCACGACATGCTTTCAAGGCTCTTTTTTGAACATATCTTGATCTTTTTGCTACCAACTGTAGATGAGAACAGGGGTTTGAAACTAATTGATGCCCCTGTATCTGGTGGCGTCAAAAGGGCTTCTGAAGGAACACTAACGGTGCGTAAGTTGGTTCTAAAATCAAATTTATCTCTCTTTAAAAAGTATATATAATCAGAATTAAATGGTTTGTAACATCTATGCCTTCTGGGTAAAACTCGCTGAGTTGTACATATATTTTTTTCAGATTATGGCTTCAGGTGCAGATGAAGCTCTTGAGCATGCTGGTTCAGTTCTTTCAGGCAACACACACTTTTGTTTAACCATCATTTCTAACTCTTATGACAATAACTTTTATGAGTAATATTTATAATTCGCGTGCGTTCTCCTTTCAATAGGGTTAAGTGAGAAGCTATATGTGATAAAAGGGGGTTGTGGAGCCGGAAGGTATAGTACGCCTTAGTTAACTACTCACTTTCCCTGCATGCCACTGTCTTTAATCTTGTTATGTTATCAAATACTGAAATACATACTTATATGTATATCTCAATCACCGTGAAAGGGAATGGTTTTAACTTATTTTTTCTGCTGTGTAGTGGTGTAAAGATGGTGAATCAACTCCTAGCTGGAGTTCATATTGCATCAGCAGCTGAAGCAATGGCCTTTGGAGCTCGATTGGGATTAGATACAAGAATGTTGTTTGATGACATAAAAGATAGTGAAGGAACATCTTGGTATGACCATTTATCCTGCATTATGATAAGTTATATGTTAAGTAACTCACCGAACTTAAAGCTTAAGCTAGGAGATGGTGGCCGCTTCAATCACTATCCATGTTGCTACATCACTCCCTCGTTATAGAGGCGGATGCCAAGCACCGACCTAGCACTAAGTAAATTACACTAATAACATTAGGATTGATATTAATGGTCCAACACTAGCTTAATAAGATTGATTGTCTCATTCTTTCTGTGCAATTTGTAAAACTTCTGTCTCTTTATGGTTATAGGATGTTTGAGAATCGTGGTCCGCACATGGTTGACAATGATTATACCCCCTTATCTGCACTTGATATCTTCGTTAAGGATCTGGTCTGACAATAGCCATCTATTCAGTTATTTTTTTTTACTTAAAACCTACCATATAATAATAATGACTGTATTTACTCACCATTTATTTACCTCCTCGTTCTGTAGGGTATTGTGGCTCGTGAATGTGCATCTCGTAGAGTTCCACTACACATTTCTACTGTTGCACTCCATTTGTTCTTGTCAGGTGATTGAATGAGCAAATATCGTTTAGAATATAGAATAATTAAGAAACAAACTAAAAGAATCAATTGTGAAAAGTTTCTAAGCCTTTTCCAGGTCCTATATTAGGTAATCCTATATACATATTACATTACTATAGTTTGTTTTGAAACATGTATAGTGATGTAAAACTGGTTGATTTACAATGAGGTTAAACCCTCAATATATATACAAGGATGGAACATTCTAGATATTGGGCCTAGATATTAGACCCTATTGAGCCCACGAGCCTTACACCTAATCACATGGTCCTTACTAATATATACATCATTTAATACTCCTCCTCAAGTTGGAGCATAGATGTTAATCATGCCCAAATTGTTACAAATAAAATCAATCTGGGTCTTCCGAAGAGGCTTGGTAAGAATATCTGCAAGTGCTGAAACTCTCTCTTAACATATATTGGTTGAATTGATGGAGGATCAACTTTAGTCCCTACTACACGATCTCTGATTAAATGACAATCAACCTCAATATGTTTCGTCCTTTCATGAAATACTTGATTCTTGGCTATATGTATTGCTGATTAACTATTATAATATAGCCACATCAAATCATCAGAAACAACTGCGAGTTCTCTAAGAAGACGACAAACACATATCATCTCCGATGTGACATTTGCCATGGCTCTATACCCAGACTCGACATTTGATCTAGATATCGTGTGTTGCTTTTTACTCTTCCAAGACACAAGGTTTCCACCGGAAAACACACAATAGCCATTCGTAGATTGTCGTGAGATAGGACATCCTGCCCAATTTGCATCAGAGAATCCTGATATCCGTCCATCTCCCTCCTCTGTAAAGGCACCCACATGACAGGGACCTTGATCAGAATACATACGGGATCCCAAGACCAGGTATAGTCTTGAGATACCTCAATACACGAAGGTCAGCGTCCCAATGTCACGTATATGGTGTGGCCATGAATTGACTCAAGACACTACTGTGAATGAGATATCTGAATGGGTGACAGTCAAATAATTAAGTTTCCCAATCAATCGTTTGTATCGTTGGGGCTCCCGTCCTCTAGAAGAAGCTTACCTGTAAGAAGCATCGGGCTATCAAGTGGCTTACAACCCAGTAAACGATACTCAGATAACATATCAAGGACATACTTCCGCTAAGAAAGGAGTATTCCTTGTGGAGAATATGATACTTCAATGCCAAGGAAGTACCGTAGTTAACCTAAGTCGCTGATATGGAACCGCGACTGAAGGAACTGTTTGAGCTCAGTAATACCGATCTCATCATCCCCTGTGATTATGATATCATCCACATACACAACCAAAATTTTCCTTTGGTCTTGACGGTGTCTAAAGAATATAGAATGATCATATGCACTACAGACCATCCCAAGTTCTTCCGTAACACTATAGAACCGACCAAACCATGCTTTAGGAGACTGCTTAAGGCCATATAATGATCGACGTAACCTGCATACATGCGAGGCATCCTCCTCGATAACAAATCCCGGTGGCTGCTCCATATAAATCTCCTCCTCAAGAACACCATGAAGAAAGGCGTTCTTGACATCAAGCTGATGGAGTGGCCAATGATTAATAGTAGCCATATTGATACAAATGCGAACAAATGGCATTTTGGCAACTTAAGAGAGTTTCGTCATAATCAAGCCATAAGTCTGAGAATAAGCCTTAGCAACCAACCATGCCTTCAAGCTATGTAGGGAGCCATTGGGATTTAGTTTAACAGTGAATAGCCAACAATAACCAATAATATGCTTCCCTTGAGGAAGCGGCTCAAGATCCCATGTATGATTGGCTCGAAGCGCCCCTATCTCGTCTTCCATAGCCTTTCGCCCTCTTGGATGATTAAGAGTTGTCATTATATCCTTGGGAACTGGGTAGGAGGGAATAGCAGTGGTGTAGGCACGCAATTCGGTGGAGAGATGGGCATAAGAGGCATAATTTTGGATAGGGTAACGACTGGAGTGTCGAGGTTCATTGCGAAAAGCTATGGGTATATTAGGATACAATGCACCGGTTGATCATAAATATGTATATCAGGTGGGAGTAGATCAAGGGTACTAGGGGTAGTGTGTGGCAAAGGTACATTAGGTTCAGTCACATTTGAGGACACTAAGGATGGACTAGCATCATGGTCCGGTTGTGTATCAAGAGGTTGTGCCGTCGTATCCTTATTCCGTCGAGCATATTTGAAAACCACCGAAAAGGTCTCGTTCGGGAGGCCAGTTGTAGCACCATCAGTATTTGAGGAATTTGAGACCAGAGATGAGGATGTAGATGGAACCGAAGGTAGAGGAACAGTGGGAATAATGTGAGATTCAAGTTTTGGTTCAGAGTCAGGAAACATATTAGAGGCTAGGAAACATATTAGAGGCTAGGATAGGACAATCATAAAAGTAGAGACATGTCGTTTTGTGTGCGGGCAACATCCAACAAATGGTGATTCTTGTGTTCAGCAATGCCGTTTTGTTGAGGTGTATGCACACAAGAAGACTCATGAACAATGCCATGTAGTTTCAAATATGTAGAAAACTTGGTGGATAATTACTCTTTTGCATTATCAGTGCGAAGAGTTTTGATAGATGTACTAAATTGATTTTCTCACATATGAATGAAACTCACAAAAACTAGAACTAATCTCACTACGAGATTTCATCAAATAAAACTAAGTGGCACGCTCACTACGAGATTTCATCAAATAAAACTAAGTGGCACGAGAATCATCATCAATAAACGTAATAAAATATTGAAAACCCAAAGTAGATTTGGTAGGACAAGGACCCATACATTAGAATGCAAAAGTTCAAACAGGACTCGGACTCGACTAGGCACTTTCTGGGGATAAGGGCGCTTGGTATGTTTACCAAGTTGACATGACTCACAATGAAAATCAGAAGAAATAGAAAAATCTGGTATGATGACTCACAATGAAAATCAGAAGAAATAGAAAAATCTGGTATGATTTGCCTCAAAATTGCTACAGAGGGATAACCTAGCCGGTAATGAGTCTCCCTGATGCTGGAATCACGTATGTTTGCTACAGCCGGTTCATCCCTAGCTCTCGAAAAATACTGTAAGAGGGATAAAATGTTACAGAACAATTGTTTTGTTTGGTGATTTGGCTTACGGAACAAAGATTATTAGGGAAATTAGGAACTAATAAAACAGAGGAGAGATTTAGGTTTGTTGAATTACGGATGAATCCAATGCAACGAACTGGACATAAAGATCCATCCGCAATACGAACGGGTGGGTGAGATATCTTATGGAGACTAGAGATGATACCTTCGTTCCCAGTCATGTGATGAGTGGCTCCGGAATTAATAACCCAAAATGAATCAAGGCTAGGGAAAGTACGTGAATGAGCAGAGTTGGTATGTAGACTAGGACTGTCTGGGAGGATAGTAGCTGCTGGAACCGAGTATACTCCTCCTGGTTGAGTGCGTAAGCATGGGCAGACTGATCAATAGGCTCATCAGTAGTAGCCATTCTGGCTCGAGGACAGGGAGGTGGCTGAGATCTAGGGGGCGGTTTGGGCAATTGTACTTCGTGTGCCCATCCCGTTTACAATAGTGACAAGTGATACCATTTCCCCGTCCAATACCCTTCCGTTGAGCAGTGTTAGATCCGCGGCCAATGCCTTTAGTAGTGGTCTGCATGGCCGGTATGTCGGTGGATTCAGGAATTGCCGTGTTTGAATCGTACATCTCTCGAAGTTGATGATATGTGGATGCTACAGAGGTGATAGCTGTAGAGTTGCTTAACAATAGATGTCGAGCGTTAGAGTACTTGGGGGATAAACCGGCAATAAACATCATCACATCCATCTTAGCGTTACGCTCCTCCTGAACTTTCAAATTAGTAGTAGACCGAAACAAGGTATGAAGTTCATCCTTAAGTTTTGAGAACCGAGTAAAGTAATCCGTAAATGACGAATCACCTTGCTCGATTCTCGTGTATGCCTAGTAAGCATGAGACGATGATTCCTTCGCGGAGAAGGATGAAGAGAGATGGTTCCGCATCAGCTTTATAGTGGAAACGTTTCGCGCGATAAGAAGTGTTTGTGCCTCCATTGCATTCCACAATGCCAAGTGAATACCACTATTATCAACACACCATTCATGGGTAATGGGATCAGAAGGGCCTTTGCTCAGATGTTCATCTTTGTCCAAACTTGTGGGGCCCTTTCAGATAAACAAACTCTTAAGAGTTCCAATTATTAGAATTAGCTTTACGGGTATACTGAGAACCGATGTATAGTTGATTATACCCGAAGCAACAATGTTTCTCTCAACTTCAACTTCCTTATGTTTTTCATCACCCATTTCAAATAAATGACTGGATAGCAAGCAGGTTGGACAGACAAAATAACCTGAGCTAACCCTGAGATGGAAACGATAAGTTGTCACGAACAGAAATTAAAATTACAGAAGGGGTCAAGAGCTGGGCACTTAGAACACACTCAAACAGGATATCTTGTCGATCTCAGTGCGGTCTAAGGTAGAACAAATAAAGACAAGTCAAAAGTGGACTAATATAACTGAACACAGAACCCAAAACACGAACATATGTGGGCCATAAAACTTCGAAATCTAACACGATAGAACTAATCGGAGTGAAATTCATAATGAAGCCGGAAGAAATCTGGTCGGCAGAGGCTGCACCACGCCGCATACGCTGTCATGCGGCGGCGCGTGCGCGTGGGTGACAGCGGCGATTTTTTGAGGGGAGCCTAATCCGGGGGGGGGGGGGGTAGCGAACACGTTGGTGGCGGCGGTGAGATGAGATGGTGTGCCGAAAAAAGATTTCTAGAGGGGCAAGAACGAGATCTGAGTTCGAGCTGACGGAATAGGCCATGAAACAGGTATAGTGATGTAAAACTAGTTGATTTACAATAAGGTTAAAGTGTTAAACCCTCCGTATATATACAAGGATGGAACATTCTAGATATTGGGCCAAAACCCTAAACCTGGGATCTTGTTGCCTCCTGGACAAAAAATCACATCTCCCACCCTTCTTCCCTAGATCAAGCCTACACCCAAGCTTCTATTTTAGGTCCAGCTACCCATCTTTGCAAAACGTTAAAATTAATTGTCGTGGCAACGGTTTGGGAACTTTGAAAGGCTAGAAACGGAAAAGAATTCAAGAGTCACAACACACATCTGGGAAGAATATTCCAAGAAATAAAATCGGAGACTTTTCACTGGCTAACTCAGATTTGAGACTCCTGGAAACATGTTCCTTTGTATTGGGTGTAACTTTTGTTGTATTTTTGGCTTTCAATTACTTTTATGGTTTTCCACTAGTATCTTGCTAATGGTTTTTTAATATATCTCTTTGATGTTAAAAAAAAAAAAAGATATTGGACCCTATTGGGCTCATGGGCCTTACAAACATATACATCATTTAACAGTTTCTTCTCTATATATTCATCTATTTCAATATTAGTTCTAAGTTCTATAGTTTATTTGACACAATGATTGAAGATGCTAATAATCGTTTCACTACTAAATCGAGTCTTCCTATTTATAGGTTCTGCTTCTGGGTGGGGACGCTTGGATGATTCAGCTGTTGTTAAGGTAAGTTACTTGAGGCATATGCGTTGAGTTTCATCAGCACAATGGAAATCATAGGATCCATCCCCTTATGTTTGACTACCAGTTCTCACACATCTCCATGCTGTCCCGGTATTTGATTTTTAGCTAATTTTGTTCTTCAATAATATATGATTGTTTCTATTCTTTGAACAGGTTTATGAGACATTAACAGGTGTCAAGGTTGAAGGAAAACTTGCTGTGATCAATAAAGCATCTGCCTTGGAATCTCTTCCATCTGAGTGGGCACTGGATCCACTGGATGACATACGCAGACTGGATAACAACTTAAAGACTTTAGTTGTTTTGGATGATGATCCAACTGGAACTCAAACTGTCCATGATGTTGATGTATTGACTGAATGGTATGCCACTTTAATTTTTAAGTATTAACTTACATTCTGTTATAAATACATAATATTTGTTTACTTTCCATATATAACCTGGCATCTGATTGTATCACTTCTTGTTAAGGAATGTTGAGTCACTTGTTGAACAGTTGAGAAGTAGACCTAAATGCTTTTTTATTTTGACGAACTCCCGGGCTTTGAGCTCCGATAAGGTAATGAACATCCATCAAACATTAAACATATTTTTTTTTTTTGCTTTGAATATTCAGTTATGCATTTCCTGTACACTCTTCTTCTTTCAGGCAAGTGCACTAATAACAGATATATGCCAAAACCTATGTACGGCAGCAAAGGCAGTGGGAAACAATGACTACACTGTAGTATTACGTGGTGATTCCACATTAAGAGGACATTTTCCTGAAGTATAAATAAACGCTTATGTTAACTTTGGTTTTTTACAAAGCTAAGGAACTTGTTAAAATGTATTGATATTTGGGCATTTCCATTTGGATCTTATAGGAACCGGATGCAGCTGTTTCAGTACTTGGGGAAATGGATGCTTGGATTATTTGCCCCTTTTTCTTGCAAGGAGGTCGCTTCACCATTGATGATGTGCATTATGTTGCTGATTCTGATCGGTACTAAACTTTGAAATATTGTTTTTAATCACACGATTGAAGTAAACAAGATTACTGATAAAGATACTGTACATTTTTTCCTTATATAGGCTTATTCCCGCAGGAGATACTGAGTTTGCTAAAGATGCTTCGTTTGGTTATAAGTCTTCAAACCTGCGTGAGGTCTATCTGCTTGGCCCTTTTCCAACTGCCAACCTGAACAGTTACAACTGCTAATATGACCGCCATTATTTACATGCCTGTAATTGTATTTGTTGGATCCCAGTGGGTTGAGGAGAAAACTAGGGGACGCATACCGGCTAGCAGTGTTTCATCAGTTTCTATACAATTGTTACGTAATGGAGGACCGATGGCTGTCTGTGAACATCTTTGCAGTTTACAGAAGGTATAAGGCACATACATTTATATTACAATGCATTTCTTACGAGTCAATAAGCGATCTTACAACTCTGATTTCAGAAAAAAAGTGTTTTGTCATGGATAAAAAAAGTTATATAGTTACATTTCTGAGCCAAATAATCTTTAAACATTGACGCAAATTTTGAATTAGGAAAATTCTAGTTTCACTTTCTTGAAATAAAAGTAGAGTCAAATCATCAGACAAGTATTATTTCCTATGTCCCTTTATGTCTTTAGCAGGCGTATCCGCATATATACTGTACTCACGTATGTGGCGGGCTGTATTCTGTTTTGAGAAGATTATGTTGGGTTTTCTATTAATTTGGACATGCTACATACAGTTTGTTATGTGTGGATGAAGAGTACCGAGTTGTCTGGTTGGGGGACTGTTTGAATGTGTATATTTCAGTGGTAAAATGCAGAGTTACTTGCTTGAGTAGTTTTATGGAATCATAAATAAAGTTGTGTGGCCATGTGTGGTAAAGATATTTTCTTTTCATATTTCTTTATCTTTTTTCTGGTAAACACAGGGTTCCACATGTATAATAAATGCAGCTAGCGACAGAGACATGGCTGTTTTTGCAGCTGGTATGATTCAGGTGCATGAAATTTCACTATGTGATCAGTTTAAATTCATATAATAGTCTTTCTTAAAAAATTGTGAAATGCTAAGATGTCTTTTATCGGCTGTGATTCACTGACAGGCAGAATTGAAAGGGAAACATTTCCTGTGTCGTACTGCTGCTAGTTTTGTTTCTGCTCGAATTGGAATTTTTTCAAAAGATCCGGTCTTGCCTAAAGATCTTGGAATCGGTAAAGGAAAAAGTGGCGGACTTATTGTTGTGGGTTCGTATGTCCCAAAGACCACAAAGCAGGTTTAGTCTTCATAGGAATTGATGCTTTTCCATTCTACACAATATTATCTGTTCATAGTGTCTTCGAAATCTACAGGTTGAACAGCTAAAGTTACTATGTGATATTAATCTGAGAACCATTGAGGTGATTGATCAAAACATGTAAATTTTGCGACATACTTTCAGTAAAGAACATATATCATGCATCTTTGTACAGGTTTCTGTTGAAAAACTTGCAATGGAGTCAGCAGAAGAGAGGGAGGAGGAAATCAGTTGTGCAGCAGAGCTGGCAGATATTTACCTCGGGAGTTGTAAGGACACGTTAGTGATGTCCAGTCGGGAACTTATCATTGGCAAGAGTGAGTGTCTTAAGTTTCCATTCATAGATTATTCCTGACATGAAGCATGTTTAGAACCATCACAAAGCAGAACAAGTTTTAACTTTCACTGTTTACCATTCTTGAAAATTCAGCTCCTGACGAGAGTCTGGATATCAATTTCAAGGTGAGCTCTGGGCTGGTGGAAATAGTTAGGAGGATAACAACAAGTCCACGCTACATCCTTGCAAAGGTATATGAAGTTAAGTAGTTCAGTTATATTCATTCTTACATGAATTCCATCCCAATTGGTAGCTAAGATTCTGTAGATATTAACTGATAGATAATGGGTCAAAGGGGGTATGAATGCAAATTTATAAGGGAATCAGGAAACTAAATCTCATACTAGCTCTAGGGGATATACACTTTACATGATAAGTACAAATTATACAAAAAAATATTCTAATTGATATTCGAAATATGCTCCGCTAATAGAATGGACATATGGATGGTCATTAAGAACTAATTTATTCACAGTTCTGAATAATATGGAGCCCTATTGCTTCTTCTGTAATATTTATTATCTATATATAGCGTCCCATTGAACCCATCTTACACACAATCAGTATACAAAAACCCTTATATATCATCCAGGAAGTAGTGATAGATTATGGAAGTCTAATCCATTGTGGCTGATATTATATTACTAACCATCTTCTGTTTCCATAGGGTGGAATTACCTCATCGGATATTGCTACAAAAGCTTTAGAAGCAAAACGTGCCAAAATAGTGGGACAGGCATTGGCCGGTGTACCTTTGTGGCAGTTGGGTCCGGAAAGCAGGCATCCAGGAGTTCCCTACATTGTTTTTCCAGGTATGCTAAATTCTAAAGATCCTTCTTTTCATTATTCTGTTGGATGTCACACATTTCAAACATATGCTACTTAGGAAACGTTGGTGACAGCAAGGCACTTGCTGAAGTGGTCAAATGTTGGGCACGTCCAGTTAGACTTTCAACCAAAGAGCTTCTTGCAGTAGGATTATTTACACAGACCACATATTATTTTTTGTTTTATTAATTTAATGAGTTTTGTTCTGAATTTCAGTATTTTTTTTCAAATATAATAATGTGTAGGATGCAGAAAGGGGAGGATATGCTGTTGGAGCATTCAATGTTTATAATCTTGAAGGGGTTGAAGCAGTTATTGCTGCAGCGGAAGAGCAAAAAAGTCCTGCTATTTTGCAGGTTTTGTATAGTCTTTATGCAAATTTTACATTAATTTTAAATTTCACTTTCAGCATCTCCTATTTCATACATCTTTCTCTACCTTTTGTCATCACTGTATTCATCTACGCCATACATATTTTTTTTTCCGATCCAATTACTTATGAATGGATAGATTCTTGCTGCGTTTTATCTCTTCTGGGGCAAAGGAGTAAATTCATAAAAATTAGCTTAAAAGGAAATAGTACATATGGTCCCAAATTTTATATTTAATTCTTAAAACCTTCTCAATATTCATATTTAAAGGAATACGACATAAACTAATTTAATTTGTTAAAAGTATAAATATTTGAAAAAAAAAGTATTTCTGGTAAAAACAATTGTCCATTTTGACCACCCGGTGATTCTGCCATTTGTTATTGTAAAGTATATATCTTCAATACGACACATATAGCATTTATAAACCAAATAAATGCATGTTAACTGAAAATTATATAATTTATCGTATATTTTCCTATTGTCTTTATTTTGAGTCAGAAATCTGTAGCATTGTTTTCCTTACAGATCCATCCTGGTGCTTTAAAGCAAGGAGGGACGGCATTGGTGGCATGCTGTATCTCTGCTGCTGAGCAAGCAACTGTAAGTGTTCAATAGAAGATGTGTGTGTATATATATATATATAGGGAGAGGATCATTTGAGAACTAATTGGTTTTGAGAACTTTTGAGAACCATTTTAAGCACTAGTTTATATATATGAAAAACCCCATGAATTATAGTATTATAGTGGTCCCCACCTGAAATTAGTGGATGAGATTTGGTTCTCAAACTAAAAAGTTCTCATTTGAACAATTGAACCTATATATATATAGGGTTAGGTTCAAATGAGAACTTTTTAGTTTGAGAACTTTTGAGAACTAAATCACAACCACTAATTTTAGGTGGGGACCACTATAATTCATGGGGGGGGGGGGGGGGGGGGTTTCTATATATATTAACTAGTGGCTGAGATTAGTTATTTTTAGTTCTCAAACCCAATTGGTTCTCAAATGATCGTCTCCCTATATATATATATATATAGTCAAAAGTTCATTGTAGACCCCTTAAAAAGTGTAGACCCCGTAGACCCCCTTTATTGTTCTATAAAACTCATTATTGTTGAATTTGGTCTTTATTTTTATTTTTTTATTTTGTCATATTTCTATCTTTATATTTTAATTTAGGGTTTATTTCTTATGTCTTTTAGTTTTTTTCTTTATTTTTTATTTTCTTAATTTGAAATTATAATTTTTAGTGAGTTTTATAGAACGTCGATTTTTAAGTTGCAGTGAGTTTTAAAAAGAATGAGTTTTAAAAACAACAGTGAGTTTTAATCTAAAGAGTGAGTTTTATAATTTATAATGAGTTTTATTATTTTCAATGAGTTTTAAAGAACATCGATTTTTAAAGTTGTAGTGAGTTTTAAAACTCAGCAATGAGTTTTATAATTTCTAGTGAGTTTTATAGAATAATTTCCTTTTTTAACAACAATTATATTTCATTGTCTCCAACAATTTTCTAGGTTTTCTTTTTGTTTTTTAAAAACTTATCGCATAAAAAAAACCAAACCAACAGCAATGATTTTATAACTTTTAGTGAGTTTTATAGAACAATATAGGGGGCCTACGGGGTCTACACTTTTTAAGGGGTTAGGTTCATTTGAAAACCATGTTGTTTTAAGAAAATTTTAGGTGCCTCCTATATTGTTCTATAAAACCAACAGCAACAGCAATGATTTCCTTATATATATATATATATATTTTTTTTTTTGAACGGCGATTTCCTTATATATAAAAACTTATCGCATAAAAAAAACCAAACCAATAGCAATGATTTTATAACTTTTAGTGAGTTTTATAGAACAATATAGGGGGTCTACGGGGTCTACACTTTTTAAGGGGTTAGGTTCATTTGAAAACCATGTTGTTTTGAGAACCAATTGGTTTTGAGAACTTTTTGAGAACCATTCTAAGGCCACTAGTTATATATAAGGAATTCTCCCCCATGAATTTGAGTGGTTCCCCCTTGAAAATGAGTGGCTCAGAATGGTTCTCAAAAGTTCTTAGAACAAAAAGTTCTCAAATGAACCTAACCCTATATATATATTAGGTTCATTTGAGAACCAGTTGGTTTTGATAGCTTTTGAGAAACCATTTTGAGCCATATATTATTTGAACAGAAAAGAAAAATAATGACGACTTCCCAACTTTTGAAGTGTCGGCTCTTGACAGTTCCCTAACCCTCAAAATGCATATAAAGTTCCTTTTATTAATAGTAAAATTTTGTTGCAGGTGCCTGTTAGTGTGCATTTTGATCATGGTAGTTCGAAGCAAGAACTAATGGAAGTTCTTGAGTTGGTATGCCACCTTCTTAAGATTTATTTTCTGGAATGGGCAAATTCTTATTTATTAAATTTTGAAGTCCATACACAGGGAGTTGACTCGGTCATGGTAGATGGCTCACACCTATCCTTCAAAGACAATATCTCGTACTCAAAATACATTTCATCCTTAGCACATGCAAAGGGTATGTCAGTGGAAGCTGAATTAGGTAGATTATCTGGAACCGAGGATGATTTGACTGTACAAGACTATGAAGCAAAACTGACTGATGTAAACCAGGTATTTTTAAACTTAACTTATATTTTAAATACTTGTCGGGTTCGGTTTAATTGTTTAATATGAATTGTAGGCTCAAGAATTCATCGATGAAACTGGTATTGATTCTCTGGCGGTGTGTATTGGTAATGTTCATGGAAAGTATCCTGCAAGTGGGCCAAAACTTCGGCTTGATTTGCTTAAGGTGGGTGGAGTGGAGTATTTATTAGGCACCAAGTTTATTTTTGTAACTTGTGTTTTTTTTTGGTTTTGACCAGAAGCTGTATGATTTGGCTTCAAAGAATGGAGTCTTCCTTGTTCTCCATGGGGCCTCAGGATTGCCTAAAGAACTTGTCCTGGTACATGTTGTTGTTGTTATTAGGCTATGTGTAGTGGGCGTCATCACCACCACATAACTCCCCATGGCGCCCGGAACACTGCCCCCGGAGCGCTATGGGTTAAAAAATGCTCACAAGTGCCTGCATCTCCAACCTGATTGGTCCATTTAGTTTAGATAACTAAAAAAAATAATAACTGGGAAATAATGAGAGGTGGGTTATGACTACACACTTTTTAGTCATAACCCCTCCCCCCCCCCCCCCCCCCCCCCCCCCTTAATGTTGTGGCTGCCACGTGGCAGATAACACCCCTCACAGAACTCCCTTTTTAGGTCAGGAAGGGTGACCAATTGGAATGATAATAATAGTAGCTTAGTAAAAATGAATGATTTACAGGATTGCATAAAGCTAGGAGTTAGGAAGTTCAATGTGAACACAGAAGTACGGAAGGCTTACATGGACATCCTTAAAAGCCCACACACAGATCTTGTCCACTTTATGGCTGCTGCCAAGGAAGCCATGAAAGCCGTTGTCTCAGACAAGATGCAGTTATTTGGGTCAGCAGGAAAAGCAAGCTAAGCTAAGCTAAGCATCACACCTCACCTTATTCAAGCAGTGTTCAGAAAACTGAAAGATTTGGTACTTTTGTTTGGGTTAGTTGGAAGATTCTATGATTTGATTTGTTGGTGATAACTGAAGAATTGCTTACCCGTTTTTAGATCATAAACATCATCTAGAAAAACTCCTCTTATCGGCTCGCTCAATAGAAAACCCATAACTCGGGGGTTTAACGCTTTAATTCTATTATTCTAATTGCTAATCGTGTAACATCTAAGACTAGTTTTATACCCGTCCGGTGGTGTAGTTGAGTGTAATAATAACAAAACTATCTTTCCTTGCATTATAAGCAACAATATTTGTTTAAGATTAAAGTACAAAATCAATCACCTTAAGAGTAAAAGATAATCAAAAGAACCACAAAACTGTTTTGTTAAGATCAAAGTACTACTGAAACGTGTAATAATTAAAAATGAAAATGTCAATTAGCACTTATGTTGCTTCCTCTTTAGAAACAATTTATTCGGATCAGCAAACTAACTGGGTTGCAGTTGGAGCCCATATCACAATAGATTAGGTTGCTTCTTCTTCATAAAAATGGTTAAAAAGAGTATTGGTCAAATTCGGTCTGGAATAGGTTGTGCAGTTATTATACAAAATTGTTCAGCAAGTATAACTAAACAAATTTATGAGTACACTTTACAACTGCTTGGTCTAGCCACTTGAGATGTTTCTCTTTAACCTACTCTGAATTTTATTTTAATGTTTAGAAATAAAGCATCACCTAATTTCACATGTACCATCATTTCCCATCATTGTTCAAGGACCCTCATGCACCTAACTAATATACATGAACTAATATAATATTATTAAATGTTAATCAGTTTGTTGACCATTTCAAAATAGAGTCAACACGATATTGCTAGGCGTTCGTATTCATCAAGAACACAAATATCAATTAGCTCATACAAAAACAATAGCAATGCTGAATGTTCTTACTTATATCGAAGTCTATGACAGATTTCATAATAAAAGCTCTGCACAATAAAGACCTGAATGTTAAAACTAATAACAAAACTACTCCTCAATGATCAAGTCAGTTCATCCCAAACGTCTCCTGATTAACAAATTCTTACTAAACCAAGAGGCACTAAATATTAATCAATGTTGAGATCATAATCACGGATACGTTTCAACTGCCATGTGAAAGACTATGCACTCAAACCATCTTCATTAACAAGATGAAAAATATTTATCCTTGTTCCTGATATATTTCACTCAAACTAATAGAACTATCATTAACTGTAACCAAAAATAAAAAAAGTTAAATTATACACTCAAAACAGCTACCAAGCTAATCAAACTCACCGGTGAAAAATGGTAAAGGATCAAAGTTGAAACACAAAGAAAGAGAAAAATAGAAGCAACCATTGTATATGCCAATAGTGGAAAGCTTTGCTAACTCAAGTGAGCACAAACTGAATGCACTCATACCTTACCCAGTTTGATTTAAGCATCAAATTAAGAATCGAATCAGAATTCAAGGACATGGGGGGCCTAATTTTTCCTTGGGCTCCGACTGCAATCATATCTTTCACTTCCATAATCTTCTAGTTCTAACGACACTGCAAGACTCCCACATAATACATCAAATTCAATATATATATATATATATATATATATATATATATATATATATAGAGTTAGGTTCAAATGAGAACTCTTTGTTTTGAGAACTTTTGAGAACTAAATCTCAGGGGAGACCACTACAATTCATGGGAGGGGGGATACATGTAAATAAACTTGTGGCTCAAATTAGTTCTTTTTAGTTCTCAAACTCAATTGGTTCTCAAATGATCATCTCCCTATATATATATATATATATATATATATATATATATATATATATATATATATATATATATATGGGTTAAGTTCAAATGAGAACTTTTTATTTTGAGAACTTTTAAGAACTAAATCTCAACCACAAATTTCAGGGGGACCACTACAATTCATGGGAGGGGGGATACATGTAATAAACATGTGGCTCAAATTAATTCTTTTTAGTTCTCAAATCAAATTGGTTCTCAAATGATCCTCTCCATATATATATATATATATATATATATATATATATATATATATATATATATATATATATAGGGAGATGATCATTTGAGAACCAATTGGGTTTGAGAACTAAAAAGAACTAATTTGAGCCACAAGTTTATTTACATGTATCCCCCCTCCCATGAATTGTAGTGGTTCCCCCTGAAATGTGTGGTTGAGATTTAGTTCTCAAAAGTTCTCAAAATAAAAAGTTCTCATTTGAACCTAACCCTATATATATATATATATATATATATATATATATATATATATATATATAGGGATGAGAACTATTAATAACCCACTCTTAAAGAGATAACCAAATAACCACATCCTAGTGGCTTGATAAAATAAAGGTGCTATGGATGAGTGACACGTGGCACTCCTTTTTTTTCTTTTTCTTTTTAACAGAAAGGGTATAAGGGTATTTTACCCAAAAGAAAAAATACCCCCTCATTTTTAAAACGCCTATAACTTTTTTATCCGAAGTCGGTTTTTTTATAAAAATTATACTATTGGACTCATCGCTTTTTTATCTTTTAATTCAGATGTGGTCCCGACTTTTTTCGAAGGTTTTTTTTCAAACGTCCGTATTAACATCAATGCTACAGAAAAAAGGCACCGGTGCTACCCAGAAAAGGCATCAGTGCTACTTTTTGTAACATTACATGTCAGTACGAACGTTTGGAAAAAAATGTCAAAAAAAGTCGGGACCACAACTGAATTAAAGGCAAAAATGCGATGAGTTTAATAATATAATTTTAATATAAAACCAACAAAAGATGAAAAAGTTATAGACTTTTTAAAAATGGGGGGTGTTTTTTTTGTTGGGTAAAATGACATCTATACCCTTCCAGGTAAAAGTACTCATTGGACAAGTGTCATGCATCTTGTGGCTGAAATTGGTTATTTGGTTATCTCTCTAAGAGTGAGTTAATAATGGTTCCTTCCCCTATATATATATATATATATATATATATATATATATATATATATATATATATATATATATATATATGTATATATATATATAGGGTAAGGATCCTGCAAAAACTCTTTTTTTTTTAGAAAACCTAAAAACTAACACTAAAACCTTCATAAATTTTACATACGTTAATATTTTTCTATGAAACTTGCACCAAAAATCTTAAAATTCTATTTTCTTTGATTCTGGAAAAGAAATTGATATTTCGAAAAAAAAAATATAGTGCACATGTGTATTATTAGTGCACATGTGCACCATTTTCATTAGTACTACACAAATGACAATTATCATGCGAAAACATATTGTTTAGGTTAAAAACATTTAAAAAAACTAAAATATTCATAGAACTAATGATAATTCTACATATGCACTATAACTATTAGTTATAGTGCACATGTGTAGCATAAAATTTTAAAAAATTTAAAACGTTAAATATATTTTCAGAGTTAAAGATAACACAATTATAAGATTTATGGTGCAATTTTTCTTTTAAAATATTAATGTATACGACACGTATAAAGTGCTTTATTATTAGTGCACATGTGCACTAATAAAAAACCACGAAAAACTAACAAAATTATAACGTACTTGATGCGATTTTTCTAAAAAAACATTAACGCATACTATATGTATGAGTTTTATTATTAGTGCACATGTGCACTAATAAAATAACGACGAGACGTTAATGTTTTTTTTAAATTTTTTCCAGAATTAAAGAACTCATAATTCTAAGGTTTTTGGTGCAAATTTTTTTTTAAAATATGATCGTATGAAAAAGTTATGAAGGTTTAGTATTAGTTTTTAGGTTTTCGCAAAAAGATTTGATTTTTACATGATCCTTACCCATATATATATATATATATATATATATATATATATATATATATATATATGGTAAGGTTCATGTGAAAACAACTTTTAATGCGAAAACAAGAAAACAACTTGTTTTTTTAAAAGAGGGACTGAAAATGTAATTTACATGTTTAGAATCTTAAAACACGCGGAGGGGTATATTTGGCATATGTAAATAATTGATATACAACTAAAAAGACAGCCCCAAATTACAAAACCCTAACTTACGATCGATCACATTGAACGCGAGAAGTCGGAGCAATCTGTAGAAAGAAATCGGAGTAAATCAAAGGCGATAGATCTGGAAATCGACTTAAATCGCGTCAAGAACAAGCAGGTTAGCTTCCAACTGTTGTTAATCCCCAATTATTTCCAAGTAACCTAATCTATTACTTGTTCCATGTTCGTTTTATATGTGGATTTTGGCCATTAAAGTGGTTTGTTCATGGTAAAATATGGATTTTGGCTATTGATTCCTTTTTAAATTTGAAGAAAACTAGGATGAATGTTTGTTTCTATGTAAATGATGAATCTGCTAAAAGTTTTCATGTTCCTTCATGTTTCTTGTTTTTTTATGTTAAAACATATGTGTAGTATACTGCACATGTACAATATATTTGAAAGTTTAGACATAAACTACTTGGTGATTTTAAATGCACATGTGCAGTATACATGAGATTCGTTTTCAGTACACTACACATGTGCAACATACTTGCAATATTATTATAATCCATAACATGTTAATATTGCACGACATAATACCATTATTTGAGATTATTGCACATGTGCAATATTATTATAATCCATGACATGATTATATTGCACGAGATAATACCATTATTTAAGATTATTGTACATGTGCAATATTATATTAATCCATGACATGATTATTATGCACGACATAATACCATTATTTGAGATTATTGCATATGTGCAATATTATTATAATCAGTGATATGATTATACTGCACGACATAATACCATTATTTTAAATTATTGCACATGTGCAATATTATTATAACCCATGAAATGATTCATAATACAATTATTTGAGATTATTGCACACGTGTAATATTATTATAACCCATGAAATGATTATACAACATGACATAATACATTTATATGAGATTATTGCATACGTCCGGTGTTATTATAACCCATGTAATGATTATATTGCACGACATAATATCATTATTTAAGATTATTGCACATTTGCGGTATTATTTATAACGGGTGCATTTCAACTCAACTGACAAACTCATTATATTAACATGAATAGTCTGTTTTTTATTTGTGCTTGTTTCAGGATCAAATGGATGAACTAAAGGGTTTATTTACGGGTTTATTGACGACAACACAAAGAAATCCACACATATGAAGAAACTAAGGATGCAGAACTGTAACCATTGTGTCTAAACCCTAATCCGAGCTGGAAACTTTAAATGAAAAAGATT
Organism: Deinandra increscens subsp. villosa; assembly: GCA_039602395.1. Lineage (NCBI taxonomy): Eukaryota > Viridiplantae > Streptophyta > Magnoliopsida > Asterales > Asteraceae > Deinandra > Deinandra increscens. Next base: position 62,950,818 of record JBCNJP010000007.1, on the reverse strand, counting down.
CACAAGTTTCAAGAGTACAATTTGAGGCGGTACGCCTAGGATAAGAAAATCCCAGGCGGTACGCTACCCATTTGATAAACGGGTCGGGTTGCGGCACCCATCGGATCTCCGCATACCCGAATCTCAAAATCCGGGCGGTACGCCCCAAATGAGATATTTTGGGGCGGTACGCTTCGATTCCACTTCGTTAAAAACTAGGATTTTGGCCTTTATAGCCATGTGCACTTGAGAGATCAACTCACTTCCGGCCAGAACCTCTTCATTGTTGTCCCAGAGCTCTGTTGTCACCACTTTCCAGCCTTAGGAGCCTAGTGGAGGGATTAATCATCAAGGGTAAGCTTTCTAATCACCATTTTCATGTCAAGGCTATGTGTAATTGATGTAACCCTCACACATTGCTTGAACTCTCATCAAATCAGTGATATTAGCTCATCTTGATGGTGGCTAAAGAGGGTAAAAGCTGAATTCAAGGATAATCAAGGTAAAGATATCTTGATTTTTGTTTAGGAAAGTTATTTATGGTTATTTGGGATCATACTCTAACAAAATGATTATGGATCATGCATGCAACCATAAATCTGCTTTTGAAAGTTGGATTGGAGATCTAAGGGAGCAAGGAATTCAGAGAGATCAATTGTACAATATTTCCTTCACAAGGTACAATCCTTTTATGCATGCATGTTGATATTTCTATAATTAGAAGCTTTACAAGAAAAGATAACATGAGACCAGATTTGGTCAGTATCTCTAACAAGGAAATGAGCCATCTGATCATAAGAAATCTGTCCCTAATAACATTTGTATGAAACGGGGTTCGAATTGATGAAACTTACTATAAATGGGAAGCTCGGGAATTGGGGTTAGGCTTTGATTAAGAAAATGGACCACAAATAAACCCCTAAATCAACCCCAACATGGTATACTATTGATCTAGCAAACATTCTGGTCTCAAAACATCAATATGTAAAAATGGCGCTAAAAGACAAAATAGTCGGGCCAGATTGGGGCGTAACGCCCAAGTTGGGTACATGCAGAGCGGTACGCCCTGAAAACTAAAGACAGTAATCAGAATATCAGATTACAGCGTACCGCCCAGAAGTATATTGATCAGCGCGGTACGCCCGAATCTGAAATCAGGAACTCAGCTTTTCATTTGACGAGTACCGCCCAGAAATGATTAGTTCCAGGCGGTACGCCTCTGAAGAAAAATGACGGAATAATTATTCTGATTTTAAGTTGACCAAAAGCTTAGCTTGACTGATCTGGAGACTGTATTTCATGATACTTTGAACCTGAGATTGTTAATGGACTCGTTAGCATTATATATAACGAATATATACATGATAATTATGATAGGTTGCTAGAAACCGAAGATAGGATATCCTAGTTGAATCTCGGATTTCCGTCTAGCACACTATTTCTGACTTCATTGCAGTGAGTCCTCTGACTTCCTTTATTAGTTAACTGTTTAAGATCACATTTCTGTTCTGATGTATCTGTTATATCTGTTATGCTTATCTTGTCGAACACTGTGAGTCAGAATGCCCTGTGTGGGTCATTAGAGACTTTCTGGTCATTAAGGTTGAGACCACTAGGCATATAAGGGATTATAGTGGCTGACATAGTTGAACGATCCATATTCACCCGGATCCTCTAGTATTAAGTCACTAGGGGGAATATGTACTTATATGTTGAACTTAAAAACTACTCGTAGAGGGCGTACGGCTACGCGCAACGTGCCCGTAGAGTATCTGAGTGTTGACCTTGGGTGCGGCATGATAAAGTCATAATCCGTATGTGTTGAAAACTGTTAATGTGATGATGGTAGTTGTTAGGGCTGATAATCCGGGATCCTGGCCGGAAGCTCAAATGGTTCAATATCCTTACGCAAGTTCAGGATCCTGGCAGGTTCGAGCATCCTGAATTACAGTTATCAACTAACCCGTTTGTTTTTCCCATGTGTCTTATTAATTACAGGGTCAAAGAAACGTGTAGACAAGCCTAAAGACTCGGACAAATGATATAGAACGTGGACTAAGTGGTCCACAACGTTCATATTGGCTTAGTTGGGAGAATCCCTAAAATATAGGACAGTTGGTTATATTATTTCAGGATGCTCGCCAGAAGCTCAAAGGATCCTGGACTACAGTTATCGATTAACCGTTACAATTGTCCACGTGTCTTAATTGATTGCAGGTATTAAGGGACGTGTAAATGATGGCTAAAGACTCGGTCAAGGCTTTATGGGACGTGTTGTAACTGACTCCAACGTTCACAAAGACTTGAAGACTCAATCCCTAGTTTTTAGCCTAGTTAGTTAATGCATTTTTGACTATTTAAACGAGCTCTAGGTCATTCATTCAAGGACACACACACACACACGATACTCGCTATCAAAACTCTCTGTAACACGTAGAATACGAGCTCATTTCACTTGTATCGAAAACTTCTATCATATAAAAGTTTTAGGAGGCAGGTACTTTGAACCGGCCCCCGAGGTTTTTTGCTAGGCTCCTTGAGGATACTCAAGGATTCCTGGATTTTCCCTCGTTACATCCTCGTGTCAATCTTCATAGTTACATTTTCATCTTTATTTTACATCAAACACGCTACCTCACTTACAAAGTTTGATCAACTAATTGCTTAGGCAATTTTTGACCAACACAATTTGGCGCCCACCGTGGGGCAAACGGTGTTTGAATTCGATCAAGAGCCTTGATCTTCTTCCCGTAACCGGTTCTTGAAAATGTCGACTCAACCAAAATTTACCTCAAAATCCATTTCATCCTCTAAGCCTGCTGTGAGCACTGGTCTCCCCCCAATGACGAAGAAAGTGGCTGATACTGATGCTAAAAAAGCGGAATACCCCACTTTTACTGGCCCTCAAGGTACGTCCACTAACTCTGCTATTTTTAACAGCGATCTCTATGTTTTGATCAGGAAGATGAAGGCCCATGCGGATGAACAAACCAAAACCAACGAGAAAATGATGAAGGAGATCATGGAATTGAAGAAATCAAAGAAACCGGTAGAGGAAATTAGCCCTTTGATGCCAAAATCATTCGGGTTCGACTCTCCGGAAATATCGGAGCAGCCGAAACAGAAAGCAAATCCCTCTACTGCTCCAAAGTCAGGTATTGCAACAACTACTACTTCAGGCTTCTCAGGCTCTCAGCATCAGAAGGCTTCCAGGGTGATAGATCTGGAATACTCTGGGTTCTACTCCGAGCAGCCCCCAGAATCTTACTACAGTAGATATGGAAGTCAGCAGCTGCCGAGATGCTCGAGTCAGCAACCAGCCGGGTTTTTAAGCCATCAAATGCCGACGGTATCAATGCAACAACCTGTATCTCAACCACAGCGGTTTGCTGCGACGAACCTTCATGAGCCTTGGAACCAGCAGTCAGCAGCACCTACTCCTCAAATGCTTCAGGGATCTTCATCTCAGCCATTCCAACAATATCGGAGCCGCTTCCGAGCTGCTCAGGATCCTCAAGGATCCTTATTTTCTTATCCTACTGTCTCTGCAGGCACAATCCCAGGTTCATCTCAAGAGATGCATGAGGGAGACTTCATCCCCATGCAAGTGGGAACTACAACTGAGCCAACCGTCCTTAGAGATGCTGAATATGGACCTCAGATCCATCTCCAAACTTCCAGGGCTGGTAACAACTTTGATAATTTTTATGCTAACCCTAACCAAGGAATTGTGCAGTATGCAGGTATCAACCCGACCATCGCTAGGGAACTTCAGAGGTTAAAAGACATGATCTCAAGTGTTCCCGGTGTTATACGTCCAATTCCTGAAGTGCCAGCAGGCAGCCACAGGGTTTCTAGATTTGCATGGCCCATTTGTGACGTAGAGATACCAAAAAGATTTCAGACCCCCAACATGAAACTCTATGATGGGACCACAGATCCTGAGGAGCACGTGGCACAATACAGGGAACGAATGGAAATCAACCCCATTCCTGCAAACATCAAAGAAGCTTGCTTATGCAAGGGATTTGGCTCAACATTGACAGGACCAGCCTTGAAATGGCTGCTCAGCATTCCTCCTAATACCATTACTTCTTTTCCCCATTTAGTTAACTTGTTTAATAACCAGTTTTCTTGCAGCAGGAGCTTTGAGAAGCTCACAGGTAACTTATACAGGATAGTTCAGAAGCCCAACGAGCCCTTAAGGGATTATGTAGCCAGATTCGGCCGAGAAGCTCTGGATATCCCCAACCTAGACATGGCCGCTGCTGTAGAAGCTTTCAAAATGGGAATTAGAGGAGACTCTCGCTTTTATGATGATTTGGTTATGACTCCTTGCAGGAACCTTGATGAAGTCAGAACAAGGGCACTAAGGTTCATCAGGTTGGAAGACGATAAGAAGATCCAGAAAAGAGGTGAAGAAACGTCGGGCAGAAGGACAAGCTCTCCCGGAAAACAACAAAGAAACAAACCCTATTATCGTAATGATAATCCAAGAGTCAACGAAGTTGAAGAGGAAGACGACGAAGAAAACTTCCCAAAGGTATCTGATTATTGCTTTTCGGTTGACATGAGTGGTTTGTTATGTGCCTTGCAGGATCTAGGTGATAAAGCCAGATGGCCAAGAAAATCAGAGAAACAAGGATCATGGAAAGATAAGTCTAAATGGTGTGCCTACCATAAAGACTTTGGGCACTTAACAGATGATTGCATAGCCCTTCGAAAAGAGATCAGTTACCTGCTCAACAAGGGGCATCTCAAAGAACTATTCAGCAGAAAGAAAAGTAAAACTCAAGAAGCTCCCGAGCAGCCCAATAGAGCTCAGTCGCCACCAGCAGATGCTAAAGTAATCAACTTCATCTCGGGAGGATCCGACATATGCGGAACTTCTTTCTCATCGGCAAAGAGGCATGCTAAGGAGGCCAAGATGGATCAAGGCAGTCGTCCAAAGAAGAACGCAATATTGACTGAAGACAGAGTCATCTCTTTCGACGAAACTGATAAGCTGGACATCCAGGATCCTCACCACGACAGTCTGGTAATTACATTATGTATTGCTAACCATTATGTTCGCAGGATTCTGATAGACAATGGCAGTTCGGTCAATATTATACAATTGGACGTGCTTAAAAAGATGAGCATTCCAGAAGAAGAGATAATCCCAAGATCCTCGGTGTTAGTAGGATTCAGTGGAGAAACCAAGCATACGGTTGGAGACATCAGACTTCCCGTCTACATTGAAGGAGTCAACTCCATGCAGAAATTCTGCGTTATTGACTCCCTTCCCTGTTGCAATGTAATCTTGGGAAGGCCATGGATCCATGACATGAAAGCGGTTCCATCTACCTATCATCAATGTGTGAAGCTTCCCACACCTTGGGGAGTTGTAAGAATACTAAGTGATCAACAAGAAGCCAAAGACTGCTATACTTCTGCGATGAAGAACACCATCAAGTCCAAGCCAGCATAGCAATTAAAGAAACCAGCACGAAGAATTCAGATGACAAAGGAGTTGGAAATCAAAGAAGTTCAACTTAATCCTGAAGATCCTGAAATCAAAGTGCTGGTAGGAACCAATATTCCTGAGGATACTGAGGAGCAGCTCGTGAGCCTCTTGAAGTCCCGAGTCACGACGTTTGCATGGAAACATGAAGACATGACAGGTATATCTAAAGATATTATTACTCATAAACTTGGTATAGATGATTCTTTCAGGCCAATACATCAGAAAAGAAGGAAGTTCGCTCCTGAGAGAAACATCATAATCCAAGAAGAAGTTGACAGGCTGCTCAAGTCAAAAATGATTAGAGAAGTTAAATATCCTCGATGGCTGGCTAATGTGGTGGTAGTCCAGAAGAAAAACGGTAAGTGGAGGGTATGTGTAGATTACACAGACCTAAACAAGGCTTGTCCAAAAGACCCATTCCCTCTACCACACATTGATTCTATGGTGGACGCGACTGCTGGGCATGAGATGCTGACTTTTATGGATGCATCTTCGGGCTTTCAACAAATTCAAATGGAACCATCATATCAGGAAGACACGACCTTCATGACACCCACAGGTATTTATTGTTATATTGCAATGCCTTTTGGTTTACGAAATGCAGGTGCCACATACCAAAGGCTAGTCAACATGATGTTTAAAGACAAACTGGGGGACACCATGGAAGTATACATAGATGATATGGTGGTGAAATCGAAAAAAGCAAAGGATCATCCTAGAGATCTTGAAGCTGCTTTTGATATATTGGACCAGTTCAATATGAAATTAAATCCTTCCAAGTGCCATTTTGGAGTAAGGGCCGGCAAGTTCCTGGGCTTCATGGTTACTGAAAGAGGAATAGAGGCCAGCCCTGAGCAGATCCAAGCAATCATAAATTTGAAATCTCCAACGAATGTCAAGGAAGTTCAAAGATTAACTGGAAGAGTGGCAGCACTTAACAGATTCATATCAAGATCATCAGAGAAGAGCAAAGAATTTTATGACATATTGAAGAAGAACAAAAAGTTCGAATGGGGTGAAAAGCATGAAGCAGCTCTGAGCTCTTTGAAAGAATATTTGTCATCTGCTCCGCTTCTAATGCAACCGGTCAAGGACGAACCATTATCTCTCTACATAGCAGTTTCAGGCAGCTCAGTAAGCGCTGTACTCGTGAAAGATCATGAGGGACAACAGCATCCGGTATACTATGTAAGCAAAACATTACTAGACGCCGAAACCAGGTATTCTTATTTAGAAAAATTGATTTTAGCTCTCGTAATGGCTTCTCAAAAATTAAGACATTACTTTGAAACCCATGTTATTTATGTAAAAACTAACTATCCTATTAAGTGTGTCTTAAGAAAGCCAGAAATGTCCGGAAGAATGGCGAAATGGGCGGTTAAATTAAGTGCCTATGAAATCATATATGAACCAAGAACAACAATCAAGTCACAAGCACTTGCAGATTTTGTGGCTGATTTCAGCAGCGACATACTGCCAGAGGTTGAACTTGAGGTCAAGCAGCTCGAAGAAGCTTCAGGCAGTTGGATCTTGTACACGGACGGAGCATCTAACGTTAGAGGAACAGGATTGGGTGCACTACTGAAATCGCCACAGGGGGACATTATTCCTCTATCTATCCATTGTGAATTTAAGGCTACTAATAATGAAGCCGAATATGAAGCTTTAATTGCAGGATTACAACTCGCTAAAGATATGGGTATCCAACACATTCAAGTTTTTATTGATTCTTTGTTATTAACTAACCAGTTTAATGGATCCTATGCAGTGAAAGGCGAAAGGTTAACCAAATATCTAGACCTCGTAAAACAATTAGCATTATCTTTTGAAAATTGCAGCATATCACAGGTGCCTAGAGAAGAAAACGCAGAAGCTGATGCTTTGGCAAATTTAGCATCATCACTAAGGATCCCAGAAGGTGTTAAGATTCCCATAACTCACATCCTGACACCAGCAATCGAAGAACAGGAAGTTAATGACATCACAGCAGATAAAGATCCGGATATGGTAGATTCTCAGGATCCTCAGAAATCCTGGACAGACCCTATCAGAAGATTTATCCAAAAAGGAGAAGTCCCCAAAAACGAGAATCCCAGGCTCTTTCGAACAAAGGTAATCCCATATTCTATAATAAATGGTATCTTATACAAGAAATCTCTTGCAGGACCATACTTGAGATGCCTCGAGCAGCCCGAGGCACTTGCAGTACTCCAGGATATTCACGAAGGTGATTGTGGCAACCACACTGGGGGCAGATCACTATTTTCTAAAGTATTGAGAACAGGATACTACTGGCCTACTATGAAGAAGGATGCAATGGCCTTCGTTCAGAAGTGTGATGCATGCCAGCGGCACAACAACATCCTTCATCAGCCTGCCGAGCCGCTCCATTCGATATCATCTCCATGGCCGTTCATGAAGTGGGGCATGGATATAGTTGGTAAGCTGCCTGTAGCACCTGGAGGAAAAGTCTTCATGTTGGCCATGACGGACTACTTTTCTAAATGGATTGAAGCCGAAGCCTTTGTTCAAGTTAGAGAAAAAGAAGTGATTTCCTTCATTAAAAGGAATATTCTGACAAGATTTGGAATCCCATCAGAAATAGTGTGCGACAACGGGTCTCAATTTATTGGAAAAAGAACGACCAGTTTTTTGTGAGGCATGGGGCATCAAAATGGTAACTTCAACTCCCATACATCCACAAGCTAATGGTCAAGCGGAATCGAGCAATAAAATCATCATCAATAATCTCAAGAAGAAGCTAGGAGACAAGAAAGGAAAATGGGCTGAAGAGCTACCTTTTGTATTGTGGGCTGACAGAACGACCTCCAAAAATGCTACTGGTCAAACACTATTTTCCTTAGTATTTGGATCCGAAGCTGTGATACCCACTGAAATGGTGATGCCAACTGCAAGAACAAGCTGCCGGAATTTTGAAGCAAACAAGCAAGAGCTCCTTGAAGATCTTGAAACAATCGATGAAATTAGAGATCTCGCAAAATTTAGGATGGCAGCATACCAGCAAAGGATAGCCAAGTCTTACAACAGGAATCTAAGGGTCAGAAGATTTCGAGTAGGAGATCTGGTACTCAGGAAAGCTTTTCAAAACACTACCAATCCGGCACATGGGAAACTCGCACCTAAATGGGAAGGTCCTTACCTAATAGATTCAGAAGCTGGAAAGGGAGCATACAGGCTGGCTACTATGGAAGGCGAGCTGCTCCCAAGAGCTTGGAATGCGATTCACTTAAAGCTTTATTTTATGTAAGTACTCTCCGGATCCTCTAAGTATATCCGAAAATCCTTGTGTATACTCCAAGGACATCAGGTATGATTTTTATTCTCATTTCAATTTCTTAATCATTATCTTTGTGAAATGGTTACTAACTTAGGCATCGGAGGGGTGTTAGTCAAACTAACACCCACCCCTCACTAAGCCTTGAAGTATTTTGCAGATGTTCTAAGCTTCTTGTCACAAGCTAGAGGCTGATCACCTCTTCTAAGTATAAGGCATTCAGAATGCTATCAAAGGTTTAGGAGGTTTTCACCTTCTCGTTCACTAATGGGAATCGCCAGGAGCGCAAGACCCTCGCCAGGAGCGCACGGTGGTGGCCTATGGTTCAAGGTGGTGCGACCAGTCCATCTGAGGGTGGCTGATAATTTCATCACTGTTGGCCATAGAGTGCACTTCAAAATGGGTGGCAGACGTGTCATCTTGAAAAGATTCTAAGGTTTTTGGCATTTTCATGTCAACCAAGGTTTAGGCACTTTCGTGTCTCTCAAGTTTTTGGGCTTGACCCCAGTTGGCTTAGACCCAAGACTTGTAAAACATTTCGTACCTCAGAAGACAAGGTTGGGCTTGACCCCTGTTTGACTTGTTCCTAAATACTCAAGACTTATTATCAGATTCATCGGAATTTCATCAAGTATATCTTAAGGATTCCTAAGGATCCTCATGGATCCTGGTTATCTCGACAGTTGAATTACTTTTGAACATGTGACATTGGTACTGCGTATATTGCATATTTTTATTACTAACCAAGTATTGGCTAGCATCATGGTTTGTTAACATTGACAAAGTTTTATGGGCTTTGGAATTTCTAAACTAAGCATCCTGTAGGATCCTCATTCAAACATTTTTCAAAATAACCAAAAATATACATAACACACCATGATGATCAAAATACTACTAAGTCATATATATGCAGGAAATACAAAAAGAGCAATCGACAGGGTTCCGACTGATGTATGAGGAAGACAGCAACTTGGAGTTATTTATGGGGAAATCACATGAGAAGTTGCGTTGCTATCAAATCAGGAGCTAATGAGTCACCTTCGTAATTATTTCAAGAGATGGCGTTGAGTTTGAATTTTTACAGCCGTCTTCTTGGTCGACAACTGTTAAAATTCAGGGGCAATTGTTAGGGCTGATAATCCGGGATCCTGGCCGGAAGCTCAAATGGTTCAATATCCTTACGCAAGTTCAGGATCCTGGCAGGTTCGAGCATCCTGAATTACAGTTATCAACTAACCTGTTTGTTTTTCCCATGTGTCTTATTAATTGCAGGGTCAAAGAAACGTGTAGACAAGCCTAAAGACTCGGACAAATGACATAGAACGTGGACTAAGTGGTCCACAACGTTCATATTGGCTTAGTTGGGAGAATCCCTAAAATATAGGACAGTTGGTTATATTATTTCAGGATGCTCGCCAGAAGCTCAAAGGATCCTGGACTACAGTTATCGATTAACCGTTACAATTGTCCACGTGTCTTAATTGATTGCAGGTATTAAGGGACGTGTAAATGATGGCTAAAGACTCGGTCAAGGCTTTATGGGACGTGTTGTAACTGACTCCAACGTTCACAAAGACTTGAAGACTCAATCCCTAGTTTTTAGCCTAGTTAGTTAATGCATTTTTGACTATTTAAACGAGCTCTAGGTCATTCATTCAAGGACACACACACACACACGATACTCGCTATCAAAACTCTCTGTAACACGTAGAATACGAGCTCATTTCACTTGTACCGAAAACTTCTATCATATAAAAGTTTTAGGAGGCAGGTACTTTGAACCGGCCCCCGAGGTTTTTTGCTAGGCTCCTTGAGGATACTCAAGGATTCCTGGATTTTCCCTCGTTACATCCTCGTGTCAATCTTCACAGTTACATTTTCATCTTTATTTTACATCAAACACGCTACCTCACTTACAAAGTTTGATCAACTAATTGCTTAGGCAATTTTTGACCAAAACAGTAGTTACGAATCACCAACAACGTATGTTGTTGACTTTGTGATTGACTTATGTTGCAGGTAAGCAAGTGTAGTGTGGACCTAATCTGAACTTGGAATATTCTGATGGTTGTTGTCACTATGGATAGGGCTCTGTATAATAAACGAATGATGTTTGTTTCTGAAGACCTGTTATGACTATGTTTCCCTTGTAATAATGTATCTCTTGTTTGTTCAGTCCTGGGTCAAATCCGGTGGCTATCGATTCTATTAGGTCGGCTAAGAGGTGCTCCGTGCATCCTCAGTCACAGTCGGCCTAGGGTTTCACTGTGAGGACTGGATGTCCGTTTTGTATGCTTGTTTGTTTGTTATTTAGTTGGTGCCTCGGGAACTGATACGGACAACCGGTCCCACACCCTCCCCCGCACCTGGAAGGGGGCGGCGGAAGGGGGTGTGACAGGTTGGTATCAGAGCCAAAGGTTCCAGCAAATTAGGAGTTCTTAGAGCCCCTAAGCTTGAACCTAGTTGGACCTCTAAGTTATTGCATGAACCAAATTTGTGATCTATGCTGAAAATTTGTATGTTAGAAAGTAATCGAGGTTTAGTGTAAGGTCGGTAGAAGTTACAGCCTTGCAAACTGCCATTCCTACCCACAGGTACACTAAGACTCGGTGAACCCTAACAGACACATTGATGCTGATGGTCTTTCGTGTTAAGTGTTAACCTAAGTTGAAACTGGTATATTAGATTACTCATAGCATGATGTAAGGTCGGTAACAATTGCAGAAAGTGCACGCTGTCATTGTTACCCACAGGTACCTCATGATATGATGAGTCTAATAGACACGTGGATACCGATGGTTATTTTATGTGTACACTAGTGCGTTCAAGGATGAATATTAGTAGAAATTAAGTGAAGAAAATCTAGGAGTGCACGGAAAATGTGTATATATATATATATATATATATATATATATATATATATATATATTACTGTATATTTAAACTTTATTCGCAGGTACCTCCGTGAAAGATGTGAAACTTTGCAAAATCTTCAAAATTTGGCAGCAAGAACAGTGAAAGCAGCAAAAGCAGCAAGAACAAGAAAGAGGAAGGTGGACCAAGTCAACCCATACCGCCGATGAGCCTGACCTTTCAGGATACTTTACCGCATCAACCCAAAAGAAGACTCCATCACCGGCGGCATCGACTACTGACGTACCGAAGCCTCCTAAGAAAAGAAGTACCAAACCAAGGATGTCATTGCGTCCGAGCCATACCATTCATATTGCTCCATCGGAATGGAATGCTCGCGATGCAGAGACGGACCAAGAAGACCCAGAGGAGGAGCCTGAAGAAGTTGCTGACGAGACCGTTCCACAGGTAGTAATTGCAGTGTCAGCAGGGCACACAGTAAGCTATCACTTAGAGCATCATTCCCAACACGTGTATGCCTCCCCAGCATATGCAGCATATATTGAAGAAGGGCCCGAGGAATCGGTTCCTATGCAACAAGATCCTATGGCAGCTTTTCATCAAATGGGTAATTTAGTGGATGTTCCAATACAGGATCCTATCGCAGCTCCGCCAAATGATGTTAGGGACCCGTATGTAGCCGCAATGATGCAGGGCCAGAGCAGTCAACCAGTGTTTGAACATTACAGCTTTCCCCAGCTGCTAGGTCTAACAGCCAACCCCCGTCTGCTTACCAACAGCCACCTGCGTATCACCAGAGTTCATCTTTTCAGCAGCCACCTGGGTTCCAACAGCCTATCATGTATCCAACTCCTGTTCAGGAACCTTATGCCACGGGTATGCCGTATTATCCACCACAACCATCGTTTTATCCGCCACAACCATATCAGTACTCGACTTCTCCACCTATGTAGCAGTCATACATGCCTTTTCCACCCTCTGCCTACCCATAGGCTCAGTATGGATCATATCAGGATCTACCAAGGTCATCTTTTTCAGGACCAGGCCCAGTTTTTGCCCCAACCCCGTATGCGGATCATTCAGGACCTAACTCCCCGGTAATCAACGCTCTCAGAGAAGAAAATAAGGCTTTAGCCAAAAGACTAGAGAAACAGTTGAAAAAGGAAAAGAAAATGGCAGAAGAAGCTAAGAAGGTGTCGTCCCACATTAAGCATCTGACATCATTTGGGAGACGCAAGGATTAGAAACAAGGAGATTAGCATGAACTGTGATGGCAGAAGTCTCGTGTGTCATGTCCAATAAATAAGTATGTTATGTATTGTATGTCCTTTTGTGAAACTTTGTTTGAGTATGGTTTGAATGTGTGTGTGCTTTGTGTTGTAAAGCGGTTGAACCGCTAAGTCGATTGTGTTATCATTATGGAATAAATGTTTGTTTGTTGTTATCAATAACATTTGAGTATTATTGGAATGTTAAGTCAGGATACATAGTGATTTTTTGGAGGTTTGGTTCATTAGACCACCACTAAGGACTTGTGTGTATGTGATTTCACTCTGATCATAGTCATAACATGGTAAAATATGTCGGTAACCACAAAAATGGTGATCCGGAAAGCCCAAAATAGTGCAACAACTCTGTTATGAACACGTTCCTTATGACACTAGAATGTGCAAAGGAATATAAACTCTGATTACAAATACCTGTCAACTAAGTCAAATGTATGTTAATTTATCAATCTGGTATTGCTTTCAGCAAAATGTCGAAAGCAGGAACGAGCAAAACTCGTCAAGATGATTATGATGAGGAAGATGATCGTGATGATCACTCCGTTCACAGTAAAATAGGAGAACCTATCACGTCTAAACAACTGAGACAAAAGGAGCAGGAAGAAAGACTCCAGGAGCTTATAGCTCAGGGAATTTCAAAGGCGCTGCCTTCGTTGGTAGCTAAGGAGAAAATGCAAGGAAAACGCATGTTGGTTCAGAAAGATCCAGTGAATCACCAAGAAATAAAACTGCCATTTCTAGATCCAAGGAGTCTGCGAGATCTCGATCACAAACAGCTGAGTCTAGGACTAACTCGTTAGCTCACAATAGGAGCAGAACCCGTCGGAATCGCAGTCCTGATTATGAAAGTCGTCCGAAAGACTCCAGAAAAAGATCTAGGAGTAAAGAACATAAGTCAGAGAATGAGGTGAAGAGAGGATGTTCCTACAAGACATACATGGCTTGTAAACCCAATGTATTCAGAGGAGATAAGGGGGCCACTGATGCCCTGAACTGGTTGGAAGAAACTGAAGCAGCCTTGGATATTAGTGATTGTGCTACCAAGGATATGGTGAAGTTTGCATCCCAATCCTTCAAGGGAGCGGCGTTGAACTGGTGGAAGGTAGAGTTAAACCGAATTGGGAAGAAGAATGCTTATCGCATGAGTTGGAGAGGTTTTCGCGCACTGGTCATGGAAAAATTTATTTCAGAAAATGAAGCAGAGAGACTAGAGAATGAGTTCATTAATCTGAGAATGAATGGAACAGATTACATGACTTACATCAATAAATTTAATGAGTTGTTGAATCTGGTACCCCACATGACAGGATCAGAAACATCTAAGATCAGGAGGTTTGTATGGGGATTAAGCCCCGAAATAAGGGCAGACGTGAGATCTGCACATCCTAATACCTTGGCATCTGCTATAAGCTTGACGGGTACTTTGGCCGATGAGTGGATCAGAAAAGTGGGAATTAAAGTGGATACCTCTGGGAATACGAGGAAGTTCAGTGATAAATGTACGAACTGTTTAGCGACTTTAACACATTTAGGCACAATACATCATTAAATGTACAAACTGGTTAGTGACTTTAACACATCTAGGCATAATACATTAAAAAAACATATTAAAAGTTTTAAACATTGTGATAGTACACATGTGGAATAAAATCAAAAGTACAAATTAATTTATGTAATCTTCATTAAATAGCACATCGAGATAACTATAAAGCATCCGGAACACAATCTTCAGGTATAGTATACATATCACTCAACCAAGCTTGCGCGGTCAAACCATAATTATCCATAACCGCTTCCCATTGTTTTCTTCATAAATTGGCGTGTCAGTTACTAAATTCCAAAAAACAGCATGTGTATTGACTTATGAAGGTGTTTATTTTTCAAATTTGTCACCTGCAATACGATGATAAACATGAAAACTGTTAATAATGCACACGTGCATCAGTAAAATACTTACGGTAACGTGTAACGATAGATGGTTACATGGCAGTTAAAAATATAATAAACTATGCAATAGTTATAATGTTTGTAAACACACACACACGCACACACACACACACACACTATTATTGCACATGTGCAATATTATTATCATACATGACATGATACCAATATTTGAGATTATTGCACATGTGCAATATTATTATAATCCATGACATGATTACACTGCATGACATAATGCCATTATTTGAGATTATTACACATGTGTAATATTATTATAATCCATGACATAATTATACCGCATGACATAATATCATTATTTGAGATTATTGCACATGTGCAATATTATTATAATCCATGACATGATTATACTGCACGTGTGTAATATTGTTATAATCCATGACATGATACCATTATCTGAGATTATTGCACATGTGCAATATTATTGCACATGTGTAGTACATATGAAATTCAATGTATTAACGAATTTAAGCACATGTAGACATATTACACATATAAAACACTTATATAAAATAGTTTAAAAGTTGAAAAACACACGTACGGACATTATTGCACATGTGTAGCAAACCTAGAGACATTATTGCACATGTGCTGCATCACCTTTGTTATAAGTAGACTGTAGTTTGGACATATATTTTGTTAGTTAAACACTTAATACAACAAAAAAATCATCAAAATTGGTACAAAAATAAAAAAAAAGTACTTAATTTTCCCATAGGAATTTCATCAAACACCTTGCGTGCATTACTGTGAGTCTTTGAAAACACTAGATTATAGTCAAAATGAGCAACTATGTGTCTTCAGAAACACTCGAATTGTTGTTTACAATGTCGGATGGTGAAGATGAAACTAGAAAAAAATTGGATTTATTGAATACAAAATGTGACTGTGAATGTATAAAAGTGGATCTTTACTAGAAGTTCATGGAGTAGAGAGAAAGGATAACATATCGTACCTTTTTGAAGGTTTGTCTGAATCGGTCTGACATGGATGGAGATCGGAGATTGTAAGCGGTCACCGGAGATGAAGTTCGCCGGAGAGGAAGAGATGTCACGTGGTCGCAAGGGAGGTAAGGTCGTGAGGGGAGGAACACCATAAAAATATATATTATTGAGGTTATGCTTTAAAAAAAATTGTGTGTGTTCTAACATTTATACCCCTCATTTAAGTTGTTTTTATGTTTTCACAATAACAAGCTGTTTTTATATGATCTTTACCCTATATATATATATATATATATATATATGTATATATATATATATATATAGTTCAAATGAGAACCTTTGGGACTATTAAATCAATTCATTCACATATAAACTAGTGGTGATGTTCATTTTAGTCTCAGATTAGTTCATGTCCCCCGTAAGTGTAGATAGGTAGACACCCTATTTCACATGTGAAATTACTCTATTTCGCATGTGAAATTCAATAAAAAACTTTTTTTAGATTTTATGTAAATAAATAAATAAAATCTAAGATAAACAACGAGAATTATGAAAAATATTATTCATGAATGATTACGTAATGAAATCTATGATGCACATGGCTTGATTTTGAAAAAAAGAGTAAAACGAAAGGATCAGAATGAGTGTGCGTAATCTGCATCATTCATGAATTAATTTTTTCACAATTTTTATTGTTTATCTTAGATTTTATTTATTTATTTACATAAAATCTATTTTTTTGATTGAATTTCACATGCGAAATAAAGTAATTTCACATGTGAAATATGGTGTCTACTTGTCTACACTTATGGGAGTGTCTACAATGAACTTCTCTCTCTCTCTCTCTCTCTATATATATATATATATGTAGGGGAAGGATCGTGTGAAAACACCCATTTTTTGTGAAAACCTAAAAACAATGTTTAATGAAGGGTATTTATGGTAATCCATAAAAAAATATATACAAACCAATCTAATATCCCATCTTCAGCCGTATGCTTATCATTGTATTCCCTCATTCTCTAGTGTTCAAATCGAGAAGTTCAATCCCCCCTCATTCGTCTTCACCTCGCAATCGTATTCAAATTTAATCCAAGTAATTCGTTCATCAATCCGTTTACACTCATTGAAATCTGTTAATTTTATGGCGATTCTGACCTAATTCGTTGTTTTTTAGGATTTTTTCGATCGCTGATGGATTTGTCTACTGATACTCACAGTTTAGTTGAGGAATCGTCACACGTACCTGATATATTCGTCGATGCCAGAGGTGAATTCGACATTGAGCATATCGATTCACACAACCTGTTTATTGACAACGCTGGATCAAGCTCTTCCTCCACTTTTGCATCATCATCCTCATCGTCTTCTACTGAATATCTTCCGCATATGACGTTCATAGGTGTTGAAGAGCACAGTATTTAATTCTACATTTTAACCATCAAAAGTGCACATGTCCGTTAATACTTTTGTTTTTTTTATATTTTTATTTATTCTTTATGTATTATGTTTTTTACACACTTTGAACTCACGATTCTGTGTTTCCAGTGATGTTCTCTGCTTGATCAATTATTTGATATCATATTATACACCTATTTCGTTAATGGTGCATGTGTGCATCAAAGTTGTATTATCAAAGGTATCTTGTGTGTAAGATAACATCATTGTAATCATAATCAACATAACCACACTTATTTTTCACATACATTTGACTTTAGCGATACTACTGCCCCCTTTAGTACATCATAAGCATCCTATAATCTGATTACACTCAAATGACCAATTCCGCTTCAAAATTGTGAGTATTTGATTTCTTGAACACTGCTAAACAATGAATCATACATACACTTGTACTTTTTTAACAAACAAATATTTTCCTAATAGTGCACATGTGAATTAAAGTTGTCTTTGTGTGTATTTTATACTCATCCATCTGTTTTATGTATTTTGATGAACATACTGCCTCTACACATACATTGTGTGTGATTGTGCTGTATTATATTTAATTCTCATGTGTTGTTTTTTCCTTTTTTTTAAGATGGTGCACGGAGCAGCGTTTTTGCAACTTCTGATGGAACCAAATATTGGAAGCCTGATGTTGACCCTTCCTACATTTCTGTTTTGGGCTCAATTTTTGATGGCTGGGAGCATATCACGATATGTATGATACCTATGCTGCGAAGTCTGGTTTCTCCACTCGGTTAGGCACACACCGAAAGGTCAATGATGTTACTAGACACATATACGTTCTCTGTAACAGGGCTGGAAAACCAAAACTGCAAAATTTCGATTCTATGAACCTTGGATCAGTTTCTGCTTCGAAGACCATTCGCTCATCTTTGACTGACTATGGTGCATGTATACGGACTAAGTTCGACCCAGAAACACAAAAGTACACTCTTTATACGTTTGTTGAAGCACACAACCACGAACTCATTGGCCCTGAATTTATGGATTTCAGTTCCAAGCGTCGTATACTTGATTTTTCGATCCAGCAATTCATCCACCAACTTAGCCTGAACAAAATTGGCCCTACTGTTGCGCATAAGGTTCAGTGCTCTTTGAAGGGTGGTCATCACAACGTCCGTGGCTCAAAAAACTGAATTCAAAAACTTTGCTTAAGCCATTCGTATTTTCATCGGCGACAGGGATGCGAAGCTTGTGATGGACACGCTAGAAGAACGTACTAAAAATCTACATAATTTCTTCTACGAGTCTTTAGTTGTTGGTAACGAGCTGAAATCGTTTTTCTGGGCTGATAACGTTTCATGGTACAGCTATGAAACTTTTGGTGAAGTTCTTGTATTTGATGCAACTTACAAGACTAACCAGTAAGAGCCTTTAAACTATATGTATAAAATATGTCTTATTATGTAACTCTTGTACCTTTATGCAATGTTGCTAATGTACTATTTTGACTCAAAGAGTAATATTAAAAAAAAAGTTAGATAACTACAAAATATTTCCATCTGTATTAATGTTAAATATTGTATAATATGCCTGAACTTTTCCTGCTTATTTGTCGCAGATATTGGATGATTTTTGTGCCGTTTACCAGTGTTGACCACCATAAAAAGTGTGTAACTTTCGGTGCCAGTATGATATCTGACGAGTCGATAGAGTCGTATACATGGTTGCTACAATGCTTTCTGAAAGCACATGTTACTCAGCCCAGGTTGGTCCTTACCGACCAAGATGGCTCGATGAAATTCGTAGTCGAGATCATTTTTTATCACTCTTCCCATAGGTTGTGCATGTGGCACATTATGAGGAAGCTGCCTTCCAAAGTATGTTCACATAATCTTTTACCTTTTTTCATCAATAAGTGGTCGTGACTATAATAATGTTAGGTTTTATATTCAGTTTATATAACTGCCATTTTACTTACCAGCTCTTGTATTTCTGATGCGCGTGTGCCATAATAATACGTTCCCTACTTTATTTCAGATCGAAGATGATGCAGTAGACAATGCAGCCCTTCGTAGATCTATCCACAAACTTGTATGGAACCTAATAATTGAACTGCATGTTTTTGAAGAAAAATGGCAGGCGCTCATGGTTGATTATGGATTGGCTGATCATGAATGGTTAAACACATGTATAGTATCCGTGAAGACTGGATTCCTGCGTACTTCAGAGACCTTCCCATGTGTTGTCTGATGAAGACAGCATCTAGATGCAAGAGTTCTAATGCACTGTTTAAGGTAAACTCTAGCGGTGGTAACACGTTGCTGCAGTTTCTTATGTGTTTTGACACCGCCATTGACGCACAACGTAACGTAATAACCAACGCAAGCTTGAGTTTGATACCAACACAACAGTTCCCGAGATCCACACGTGCCTTCCAATCGAAAAACATGCAGCTGGTTTGTACACGGTCACAATCTTTAAGGAAGTGCAAAAAGAAATCGAGCAAAACCTCTATTAGTGTTCTAGCGGCTTGACGTGCACCGTGGGTACTACCAAAATATATACAATCGCTCATGCAAACAGGGAATTCATCACCGTCAATAATTTTGAGGTAAAATATATACCTTCGTCCATGTTAATGCACATGTGAACTTTAACAAACCGTCATCATATTTGACTGATATAATCGCTGCTTATTATTATTATTATATATTTTTTTACTTGATGCTTCCTGAAATTCATGTGTGCAATGTCTTTATTACTAGTTTAATTTCCAGGTTGTGTTCTAACTTTATATTAGAATTTACACTCACTAATTTTATGATGCACATGTGCAATGTTTACCATACCTTCAATTTGCTCTGACTATTGTTATATATTTATGTGTACATATACACGAATGTGGTTGTACATATGTGTGTGTCAGGTGTGTTTGTTTCCAATACATTATTAGTTATGTCCAGCACATGCTGTAGTTTTAGTGCATATGTGTGTTCATAATTTGTCTTTTACTACACTTGTATACTATCCTTGTGTTCACTGCTTAATCTGACTTGTACATTAATCTGTAACAAGTTTCCCTTGATCTTGCTGCTCAGAGTGTTTCATGCACGTGTTTTTGCTTTACACACATTGGTTTTTTGTGCCGGCATATTTTCTATGTTTTCATATGCAATCAAATAAACCAGATTCCTAAGCGGTACATGTCTTCGCGTTGGGCATGCAATGCTCTTCCATCGAGAGTGTATGACATTGCAAATCGATACTCTATTGATACCAGTGAATTGGGTGTCCTCAGAAATTAAATTATGGATATTGTGTCCCATTGTACAAATCGTATGAGGCATTAACCAGATCAGCTCGCTGCATTTTCAAGTCAACTTAAAGAATTAAAGAATCGTATATTTTCAGAAGTGCCTTATGACCCCGGGCAAAATTGTACAAGTGCGGTTATAAGTGACATACTTCGTCAGCCCGAGTTTGGTACTTCTTCTGTTATTCCACCACAAGGAATTAGAAACAAAGGATGTGGAACGGATAAGCGGTTGACTGGTCCTGGCGAAAAGGTTGTTAAAGTATTCAAGAAGGGTCCGAGATTGTGTAAAAAGTGTAATAATACGTATACAACCACGATTCAAGGAACTGTGACAAAGTCCGACTTGCTGCTGAGGCTACTTCTGCTGCTGCGAGCGCTGCTGTGGCTGCTGACCCATTTGATGCACATGTGTTTCCATCGACCGATTCTGTTAACCAATCTGCTGTCAACGCTGATGCACCTGTTGACCCCCAACTGCCCCGCGAGTACGACGACAGCCTTTTCGTGCTGCTAGACGTGTGTCTAATAGACTGCTGGATCACCTGCTACTTGATCTGTCTTTTTTTTTTCCATTCCTACATAAGATGATATAATACGCATTTTGTTTAGATGCTGGATTTGACCTTATATTGCTTGTTATCTTTTTTTGACTGCTTTATTTCCATATTGGTTGTTATGACTAATATTGCACGTTAGTAGCTGTTTTTTTTCCTTCCATTTCATGAAGCTTGTTTCCATTCATTTACAATAACTTTTAAGCGTTTGTGATTGTTGAATAAATCAATTGTACACGTGTGCGTTGTACATTGTTATATAATAAACATTAGTTTTAACCACGATTTATGAACTTATACGACAAACCAACTGTCGTTTGTTGGTTTTCAACTGTTTGTCAATATATATATATGTGTTCTAATACGACACGCCATTCTTTTGTGATATAAACATTTTGTTTCATCCTACCACGTGCTTATCAATATATATGTATTTGCTAAAATGCAATGTTATTCTTTTCTAATGATTCCTTTTTGTTAGTTCCTACGTTTTTTTACCTCGTTGGTTGTTATACTTTCCCAACTCACGATTCACGTGTGCATCATTACTTGTTATATTATAATTGTAACTGTCATATGTATTTATCATCATAAAACCACAAGCTACATAATTTTCATTACAGCATTCACCTGTTGCCATTCATCATACCATTACTAAAACTGATTCACATGTGCATCAAACATTCATACGCAATATAGCTATCTGCGATTACATATTACTAAAGTTGGGCGACAACAAAAAAAACATTCTGAGACAGACTTGGTTACTAAAGTATTTTACTGCTAACTTGCAATTAATCCTATATTTTTTTAACTACACAAAATAAGATGTTATTGATTAACAACCAAACTGGTCAGCCTTCTACTCTTATATCTAAACTTTTGTTTCAGTCCCTTCTGCCCCTTCATGCAAACATCACGCGCTTACCCGTAACATCTCTCTTTAACCTCAGCATCCTCTTCTCTTATGTTGCAGCTTCCTTCTTCGGTTCTTCCCTTTTGATCTCTTCAAGACCTTTAACAATTCTTTCAAACTCTCCATTCAGCCTCTTCAGGAACTTGTGTACTTGCTTTGCGGCTGCCTTGTTGCTGTCGTTGTTTGCTACTCGTCGTAAGTTCCTGTTCACTGATTCTGAGTTCCTCTTCATTTTTTTCCAGAGTACATTTGCTGCGTCAACATAATTTTGCACGCATATCTCATTCTTAGGTTTTGAATCTGTGTCTCTTGATGTTTCTCCTCGATTCTGAACCCGGTCTCGAACCCGCTTGTTCTTCCTTTGTACGATTCCATAACTCTCATTGCATACACAACAGAATCTGTGTATTCTGTCTTTGTTGTCCATTCTGTCTTCGTCAACCTTAGTTTTGCTGCTGATATGCACATAGCTTTAGGATGACCGACTTTTTTTTCTAGATAGCTCCATATGACGTGTTTCTGCAAAAAAAAAAAAAAAAAAAAAAACAAAAAACAAAAAAAATCATTATATATCAATTGTCATTTTTAATATATGTAACGTGTGAATATAACTTACTACTTTGTGTGGAGTCCTCTTCGATGCATATGTTTTGCCTTCTGACATGTCCTCTATGCTTATCCCCTCATGCACACTCTCAATCACCGTTACAGCAGACACGTCTAAGTCGAAACACATGACGTATAAATGATCACCATCCTTTATTGGCACCACGATCGTATTGTATGATTTCATATCTATTAGCTCTTTTCCCCCCTCAACCACATCAAGCAACCTGTTCTCAAACTTTTCCACCCTTCTGGGTTGGTGTTCTTTGCCGATATTACTGATCCGCTCTAAAAATGTAATGTTTTTAACACATTAGACATGCTGACATGTGCATCAATATTACCTTAAAAAACACATCAGTTATATTTTTGATCTTACCACTATGTCAGGGTATAAAAACAGTCTTTGCTACCTTTTTTCTATTGCCATCTCCTCAAAAATTAAGCACCGCTGCCCAACAACTAACGACAGTCGTGTCTACCTTCTTTCCCGGTATCAGGCTCCCTATCAAGTACGCCTTTGCTACCATACCATAGAATGTAATGAACACATCTTTCCTGAGTATCAGAAATCTGTAGTCTTACTGTAACTTTAATTGTTATTGCACATGTGTATCATTGCACTAACTTTATGTTACATGTGTTTATTATGCATTTTTTAACTAATCGTGTACAACCATAATAATATTACTTACATGAACCCACGTTTTTGTAAGTTGACTTGTACACTTCTACATATCTCTTCACTTCTTCAATATATGGAAACTTTGTGTATGTTTCTGCTAATGCCATCTCAGCTTCACTTTTTGTTTCTTCAAATGATATAAACACTTCCTTCAGCCTATCCAAGTGTCCTGAAAAATACATTTTAAAGTTAGAATTTATATCGATTTTTTATATATATGCACATGTGCGTTATACTACCCTGACCATAATACCATTCAAAATTTTGTACTGTTTGAACCGGAACCTAAATTTACAATACACGTGTGCACTGACCTCCAATGTGCTCTGATATGTTATTTGTTTCCTCTTTTCGCATTGTTTGCTCTTCTTCCATCTCATACTTCCCGTTCACTATCATCCACTTCGTTATCAATGTATGTTTCCCTTTGCGTTCCTAGCCCAAACCCCCCATTTTTTATCTCATATTCTTCCCTCTTCAACATTTCTTTTGTCCAAAACTTTATTGGGCTTGTTGTGCGGTCATCGGTCATCCCCGGACATGATATGTTGTCCACATATATGACCTGCACGTGTTTTACGAAATAAAACATGTCTGTTAGATTTTTTGTTTCATCATTTCAATACACAACTTATTACCAATCTTTTGTTAGTAACTTACTGTCAGGTGTAAGGACCAAGATTTGTGGCTTGTGTATTAAATGATTATTTGGCGGACTATTTTGAAGGCCTATGTGTCAGAATAGGTGAAAAATAGTTAGGTTATCATTATATTAAGTCACTGGGCTTGTTTAGATACGTTTGGGCTTAGTTTAATTGAGTTTAGATGGGTTTTTATGGGCCTTAATGGTCAAATACGGGAATTATGAGGAGATTAGGGTTTCTAGGTTAGCTTGTTCTCCAAGCTCAACCTTACCTATAAATAGAACCCTCTCCTTTCATGTTAGGGTTGTTGGAAACAAAGGAAAAGGTGTGTAATTCGTAATTCTCCTTTAGAGTTACGAATCTTGGTGCTTTTCAAGGATTAATCAAGTGTTCTTCATTAATTCGGTTTGTGTTTATTAAATTCATTTTTCTTGTTTTATCTTTTATAATCTCGAATCACTTATTGATTACGGATTCCGCACGCAATCAATAGGCTTAGTATCACGTGAGGGTTAGATTTGATCCTTACAATTGGTATCAGAGCTAAGAAACACGGGTTTCGCGGCTCTCGTGATACTGGATTCGAGTTTTCCTTGTCTAACGAATTGTTTTTTCTGTGTCTTCCGTGTTTTTCGAAAGAGATTTTTAGTGTTTTGCAGGTTTTCAGGTGATCTGCGGACTGGTCTGTGATCGTGCACTCAAACAGAATTCGTTCGAAGTCCTTTTCAGCAACATAAAGTGTTCGACGGCAGCCTTCTGGTTCACAGAAGGTTTTCGGGCAGTTTCAGGAGGTTTTCGTGCAACATTGGAGGTTTTCTAGGGTTTTCTGACCCTTTTCGGTCCAACATTAAGGTTTTTCTGTCGAGGAAAAAGGGTGCTCGTTGACTGATTCTTCAGTCAACGTTTAAGGTACCTGGTTTTCGATCAATCCAGTGGTTTTCGGGTGGGTTTTCGATTCATTCTTCGGGTTTTCGAGCCCGGGTTTCGGATCATTACCTTTTCGACCCACTGTTTAATCGAAAACACTCGTTTTCGAGTCAGCAGCAGCTTTTCGGTTGGGTATTCTGCCTGATCGAAAACTGTATTCTGTTGATTCCTGAGGTTTTCGAGCTGGTTTTCGATCAATCTATCGAAAACCCGCTCCTGGTCATTTTCGGTCTAGACCGAAAACCTCTAGTCTGATCGAATACCTGATTTCTGCAGGTTTTCGACCCAGTTCTCGGCTTCCATTTCGATCCACCTGATCGAAAACCTTGTTCTCCTGATCGAAAACCTAGCCTCCCTGATCGAAATCCTGCTATGGCTTTCGATATGGCTTCTCTTCCATCTAGTAGTTGTTCAAACTCTCACTGTGTTGATATTTATAACTGCATGAAAGACTTTGAATCTAAACTTCAGAGTGAAACACTTTATCATTCACGAACTTATCTAGAATTGAATAATGTTAAAGATAAAGCAAAAACCTGGAAAGAAAAATATGAGGCTGCCAAAATTGATGTTTCTAACCTAGAAAGAAAACTTAGTGATTCTCAGACCTATCTAAGAGTAGCTAATGAAAAGGTTGAGGAACAAACCAAAGAACTTGAGAGCCTTAGAACCCAACTTGCTTCCACTAACCAAACATTAGATAAAACTAATTTGACCAATAAGAAAATGCTGGATGCAAGCCTCAAATTTTATAACACCGACACTAGAATAAAGCACATAAAAAACAATGGGGGTCTGGGTTATGGGGTAACTTATGATGATGAACCTGAACCTAAAGATGCTTCATCTCTTCACACGGTTCCCACGCCTCCTATGCACAAGATGATCTCTGATCCAGAGATGAAAGAAGGAATTAGAGATGGGTTGAAAGAAATTGATAGGAGATTAGCTGAGTGCCCAATTAAGATCTCATACCCCTCTACTAACTCAGATACTAACTCTTCTACTCCTTGTGCAGATATAGGTAGCATTAATAGAAGTGAAAAGGCTGAAACTTCAAGTCTAAAGAGTCAAGAGTCTTTTGAAAACTTTGATTGGAATAAATGTGGTTTTTCTATTAATGATTGTAAACTTGGTTTTGCTGAATCTGACAGTTTTGATAAGCTTTCGTTGAACAGTAATTTTAGTTTTGGTAGTGGTGATAAGACTGAGTCTAAACCCTTGAGAAAGGTTAGGATTTTGAGAAGGGGTAAAGGACCACAGGTTGCTGGTCCCGAACCCACTTTGTCTATTGTGACTGATGATTCATCTAATGCTTCTGTGTGTTCTGATGTGCATGATAATGTGAATGTTTTTGATAATGCTAGTAATGTGCAGAATGTGCAAAATGGGCAGAATGTGCAGGAGGCTGGACCACGAGCTGATTTTATCCCATATCCTGAGGTAAATTCAGTTTATGACCAGTTTGTGCCAGTATAGCGGGAGTATGTGCTGACAACTAGGCCAAATGGCAAAGTTGTGTGGGTACATAAAAACAATAAACCATCTTGGATATCCACAGGGAAGAGATATTCCCAGGCTCCCGCGTACCCAAAGAAGCAGTCTTGCCATGTGTGTGGGAATCCTGGACACGTAGCAAGAAATTGCTTATACAGGCCATATGAACCCTACTACCCTAAAACTCATTTGAAAAACAATCAAGGGCAATCATATGGTGGCACAAATAGCAAACCTGTCCCCAGAAAGGTAAGTTCTAAGCCAAAGGTACCTACATACCCAAAGGTACCTAAAGTGACCAAAGAGTCTGCACCTTCACACCCTAAGGTGCAGAGACATGTACCTTCACAACCAAAGGTACACAAGGTGACCAAAAAGCCTGCACCTTCAATCCCTAAGGTGCAGAAGTCTGTACCCCTGCAACCAAAGGTACAGAAAGTTGACCAAAAGCCTAAGTCACCTCAACAACCAACCAAAACTGATTTCAAAAATCCTAAATTGAATAATTCTGTTAACAAATCAGTTTCTGTTTTAAAACCCACTTGGGTTCCCAAACATGGTGGTCTCTTAGAAAATAATCAAGAGAAGTGGAATGTGCAGAAGGTGGTAAACGAGTGTTTTCAGCCTAAAGGGGTGTATAAAAAACATTCCAAACAGTTTGATGAAGTTAAAAGTAAAAATGCTAATGTTTATCAAATTCCACCTAAAAGGCTTCAAGCTAAAGGGAAAGAGAACCACCAACCCACAAAGCCCACACCAATGCCCAACAAAAGCAAGAAACCCAAAACAAAGGTTCCCACACCCTCAATCCCTGATTTTACAAAGGGAATGTGCCTCAAAGAAGTGACCTTTATTGATTCATCAGGTCTACCCAGAACCACAATGGCCTGGGTTCCAATGGCAAACTAATCTCTCATTGTGTGTAGGAACAGTCAAGGAGGATATTCATTAACATTTATGTTTGTGATAGTGATTGTTCCAGGCACATAAAGGAGGCATCTCTCCATTACATGGCATGCAAAATCTTAATAGTAAGGATGTTCTCCTTGTGAGAGGTAAAAATGTTTTATATCAGCAAGGTACTGTCTGGATTGATTGTTTCTTGACTAGATGTTTGTGAGATACGGTTCTGCATAAAACAAAACCCTGTTCTGAAAATTTTTCAAAAGGAAAACTTTGAAAGTTAGCTTGGCCAATTTTTGTCTTATAGTGTGTTTATTAAAGTAAAAAATAAAAATAAAAATAAAAAAAATAATAAAAAAAATGTGTGTGTTATTATTAAAAATCAAAAAGCAAGGGGAAGAATAGAAAAGATGAAAATGTTGACCCCTCAAAAATATTGTGCTTTTCAATTTTTAATCATTGTTTGTGAAGGTGGGAAATGAAATAAATTTCCAGGCGTTTGGTGGCTGACACGTGTAAGGTGGATGCGAAAAGCAACGTCTCTTGGTTGATGTGCTCGGTAGGCTCAACTGCAATTGATAAAAAGGTATGTCTAGTCACTACAGTTGAAGATAACGTATGATGCCTGATAGGAAGCACACACTTAGGTTAGTACTGTTTTCATTTGACTGTTTGTTAGGAGTCCTGAGACACACGCCCGAGTACTGGGTACTGATGCTATGCTCAAAAATCCCATCCCCTCTACTTTGCGTGAGCAATGACCTGGGGATGTTGTACGTGAGTCAGGCCTCCTTTGTTCGGCGATGGCTGAGACCTGGAGCCTCCCTGATCCACGTACCATTTAGATCACATTGTATAATATATTAAAACCAAAAAGATGCCAAAGCGCACAAATCAAAAGAGACCAAAACCCTGAAAGCCCTGTCACTGATGAGAGCGTTAATGAAAATGTCTCAAAAACTCAGTTGACGCTGTATATTATCCCCAAAAATCCCCGTGATCTATTCTTTCTTTTCTCAATCCAGTCTGGAGCATGGTGTTAGGCTTAGGAAAGGTGTCGTAAAAAAATGTCATGGGAAACCTGATAAACTTGATGAAACATACAAAATATACCTAGGACGTATGTGTGTGGATTTAATGGTACTCATAAATAATTGAACCCAAAAGATAAATAAAGTGACAGTCTGCTCGAGTAAGAGAAAGCGGCATGAGTTTAAAGTGGACATCTATACCGGCAATCACCAGAGCGTGTGGAGTAGCTGAAACTGAAAAGGGTTCCTCAGTCCCAAAGTCATGGTATCATCCCTAATTTACCTTCTCATGTGTGAATTATTAGATAGTTGTTTTATCTTAATTTGTCTGGAGTGAGTGTTTTAATTTTCTTTATTGAGTTTATGATTTGGCCAGGTTGATTTGACAAGTTTTAAATAAGTTTTTATGGGTTTGTGCAAGAACTTATGCCCCCTCTCAAAAGTGACCCCTTTTTTAGGGGGAGAAGGAGAGTAATTGTGAGATATGCAGTATCTCAGGGGGAGATATGTAATGTCTCAGGGGGAGTGAGAAGTGTCCTAGGGTTCAGGGGAAGTATTTAAAGGAAACCCGTAATCAATGTTAGGGTTTATGTTAAATAATGATATGTCTCCTGCTAATCCGATAACCAGTTATCATGTATCTGGTTAGTGTTTGTTCCTTGTTGTGCTTAACAGGTTAAGTGAAAAAGAAACAACTCATGGAAAAGAAAAGTCAAGGACACAGGTCAAGCAAGAATTTTGCTGCTGCTGAGCAAGTTGAATAACCAGCCGGAAAAGGACTTACCCTGTGCTTAGGGGAAGTTTGTTGGTTGTTCAAATGAAGCTTCCAAAGATTCAAAAGACACCGGTTAAGTGTTTAGGGGAAGCTACATTAAGAATGTCAAGAATGCCAAGATAGGGGTTTTTAAATTTTTTTACCCCTGATGACAAGCAATTCAAGTCAGTTACCGATGATCCAGCGAGAACCTAAGTTTCTTTCAAAGAAGAAGCAAGTTTATGAGAATCCTCCTCTCATTACTTGTTCAATTCAAGAAGTTCAAGCTGTTGCTGATAAAGAGAAAAGCCATTGACAATTCCCGTTGCTGCCCAATGAAGATTATTCAAAGAATCTTCATCAACCCAAGCTCAAGCCAAGGAGAAGACTGAAAATGGAAGACATTTAATATCACAAGCCAAGGGGAAGATTGTAAGGACCAAGATTTGTGGCTTGTGTATTAAATGATTATTTGGCGGACTATTTTGAAGGCCTATGTGTCAGAATAGGTGAAAAATAGTTAGGTTATCATTATATTAAGTCACTGGGCTTGTTTAGATACGTTTGGGCTTAGTTTAATTGAGTTTAGATGGGTTTTTATGGGCCTTAATGGTCAAATACGGGAATTATGAGGAGATTAGGGTTTCTAGGTTAGCTTGTTCTCCAAGCTCAACCTTACCTATAAATAGAACCCTCTCCTTTCATGTTAGGGTTGTTGGAAACAAAGGAAAAGGTGTGTAATTCGTAATTCTCCTTTAGAGTTACGAATCTTGGTGCTTTTCAAGGATTAATCAAGTGTTCTTCATTAATTCGGTTTGTGTTTATTAAATTCATTTTTCTTGTTTTATCTTTTATAATCTTGAATCACTTATTGATTACGGATTCCGCACGCAATCAATAGGCTTAGTATCACGTGAGGGTTAGATTTGATCCTTACATCAGGAACGCCATTGGTCCCGTGAACCTGGATTCCGGGTCGAGCCTGTCCCATCCGACCTTACACCTCTTGAGTGCGTCTATCACGAATCTGTTCCAGTTTATCTTGTCCAGGTCCATGTCATCTTTTATATATGACATCAGTTCGAGCTTAATCTTCTCGTTGTTTCCATACTCCACCATCACACTTCTAAATAGCGCTATGAAATCCATCTTGAACATTGTGATACGGGTCAAGGAATGTATGCATAACTGGGCTTTTCACGTATGGATATGAATGCATGCATATAATGGGCCAAAGCAATGTTCTGTGATTTCTTTTTATTTCATTTCAATTACTTTAATTTAGGAATATGTTATTTTATTTAGTTCGCAGTTGCTAATAATGGGGGAGATGGGATGCCATTCCTCCCATGTTCTTGTAGTGGTAGTTTTTTTCATTGTGTTGCTTGTAACCCATTTAAGGGTATTTCTTTTTCAACGAGGATATGTAGAAAATTATTCCAACTTCCTTCTCAAATTCTCTCTAGTTCCTTCCTACTTTTTTTCTGAACCGATCAGAGCCACATCAGTGGTATCCGAGCGGTGTTGATCCCATGGCAGACGATGGAAAGAAGAAAACAAACACATAATTCCAGCAAGACACCCTAGCCACCTTCAAGCGGTTGTTCACAGAGTTACATGGGATCCAAATGACCCTCCAGACTCTGACCGCTCGACCCGAACCCCGCGACCTCACCCACAAACCCTACCTAAAACTCCATTTTCCAAGATTTGACGGCACCCACCCCCTCGGATGGTTGTATCAAGCGGAGCAGTATTTCGAATTCCAAAAGGTGGAAGATGTCGATCGGGTACAATTAGCTTCCTTCCACCTCGATGGAATTGCTTTACAGTGGCAGCGCTGGCTTACAAAGTTTCAAGGTCCGATGACTTGGCTGGAATTCACTCAGGCCGTCAAGGCTCTCTTCGGGCCAACTGATTATGAAGATCCGTCGGAATCCCTCATCCGTTTGAAACAGGTCACTACCGTTGACACCTATCAAGAACAATTTGAGAAGCTCTCTCACCCAGTTGATGGGTGTAGTGAATAGATATTTCACCACTAACAAACACAAGGTATTGAATCTGAAACTGAAATTGATATTAATGGAATCCAAAAATTAAGAACAATTGATAAAGAAGGAGATGGGGAACCAGATCGCAGAATTAGAGATGAGAACAGACAATCAGATTAGGAGGTGGGAAGAAGAACCATTGCACTCTTGAATATTCTTTCTTAACCCTACAATCTTCCAAGTGCTAGCTTATATCACCCCTTCCTATCTTGATGGGCCTCTTGGACTGGGCTAGTATATTAGGTCCATGACTTAGGACTATTAGTTTCATAACATTACTCCCCCCTTTAAAATTCACCTTGTCCTCAAGGTGCAAGTTAAGACAATGATAAAGTAAGGCGAGGATGTAAGTCCAAGTCAGCATATTACCAGAAGAGTGATGCAAGTAACAAGCGATATTGGGCGGCTTATGTCCATAAAGGGCCTCAAATGAGATTAGGACCGGGTCCAGACAATAAACTTTTCCTAACCTCCAACCCATTACCATTGCTAACATAACCACTCCATAGAGATTATCAATCTTTGAGGATAGAGGAAAACGAATGACACATGTAGGAGCCTTGTAACCCTTTGTTGCTCTTGCACTAGTAAATCCTAAATCACAATCCCCATATATACCCAATAACTTACTGATCTCACAATCTGCCACCTTATGACCTTTCCACATTTTCAAACGTGAGAACCATTTCATGCAATAAAGGTTGCCATCCATTAAAAACTCCTTGGCATTATTTAACCCACTAAAAATAACAAGTATCTGCAAGCCCAATATGAATTGTATGTCAACGACCTGGAGGTTAATTGTTGTAATAGTATCCTTCATGTTAGATAAGATTGGTATAGCCACGACTTGTCCAATAACTTGTTGAATTAAATAACCTCCCCTGTTATCTTTGTCAACCCTTGGAGTCAAATAGGATATCAAATGACCCACGTGCCAAAAAAATTTAATTGATACTTCACTGATTTGGACTTGTTCCTTAACATTTGCTAGCACGGGGCGAAAACTAAATAGTAGAAGAAGCTCTTTTGACTTAAATGGGAATCCCTTGGTCATTAACAATTGCATATAGGCAGCGAATTTAGTAAGCCCCTGATCTAGATAGTCTTCAGCGACCAAAATGTTAACTAGGTCCTCAAGGATCGAAACGACATCGTAGTACGGACTGAAGTTACAATATATGGCTATGGTAACGTGTATACACAGAACAACTTTTAAACTCAGGTTCCCCTTAGCTGATTTTTCAAACAATATCGCTTGCTCGAAGAGAGAAATTAAGTGCTTTACTGGGTTATCAACCAAAGAAATGAAATCCCAGGCTTGTATAAGCAAATATGGACTGAGATGCGGGTGTTCTGCATATGGTGTCAACTCCACGAGGGTCAGAACTCCCACTTCCATGTTGAAAAGCATATGAGCTAATTCGTCTAACGCATCCAATAGAAGCAACAAACTAGTTGCAAAAAGCTTATATACATGGTGTGATTGGGGAATGGCAAGTAATAAAACACACTTAATATGGAACCGTCTTTTGACTCGTAGTTTATGTAGCACTGATGAGTAGTGTGACACCCTTAGGAATTCATGAGGAACTTCCTGGTAATGTCCAACATAGCTCATATATTTCCCCAGAATTGCAGCAAAAAATATAAATGTTCCGAAAGTACCCATTCGTTGAACATTAATAAGACACGGAATCGCTGTTGGTGAAAGAAGTGCAGATGAAACTGAACTCGTAGGAGTATGAAAGCGAGCAATTGCTTCCCAATTTGGAACCCCAATACCCTTAAAACCCTTCTTTTCATAAAGAATAACTGATATGAGATATCCAGGAGACTGCAATGGTGGAGAGGCATGCAGAATAGAAAGAGCTAATCCAAGAAGGGTAGAATCCGCTGTCATTTGGGTTGTTCCACGTTTCCAACGAACGCGTTTACCCCCAACTTGAAACACAAGCATCATAATATGAGTGTTAGGATTAGGAGCCTCTGCAACAGCTCGTACACATGTGTACTGTTCCATATATCCACTATTGCATGCAAAACCGTGAACGGAGACACGCTTCAATCCAGTGGCAAATACATCAACAAGGGTCATGACAGAAGGTTGAATCCCACTGAATGAGAACTTTGTAAAAACATAAACGAAATTTATTTCAGGCAATTCATCAAATAGTTTATGAGCACGATCAATCTGTCCAGGAAATAAGATCTCTGCATCCTTAACATTACCAGTATAGACAGTGACAGTTGAATGAGTAGGAACGCTAATCGGACCAGGATCAAAACCAAAGGTTTTCCTTGACCAATCCAAAAAATTCGAACCAGTTGAAATATCATAAGCAACAGCTATATCTAAACCAGTCATAGTAATTGAAGGTCGAACAATAGGTACAACTAAATCAGTACCCAAAAGCATAACAGAATAACGCATATTAGAAGCAATTGTGTTAAGAATTTTAAGAGCCTCAACATATCTAATTGAACCATCAAATATGTATCCAGTAGATTTTGAACATTCAATTGTTGGACCAGAAGATGATACTGCAATGACATAACTTGATGTGAACTGTTAACTAGTGGCACAGGAATTGTCGGGGCTAAAAAGACATCCACTATAGGAATCAAAGAAATCGAGCTACCAAATCCCTGGTTTAATTGGCATTGGCCATTCCATTTAAGCAAATTGAAGGTCTTGACAGAATTTATAGGAGCAATAAGCAGGTAAACATCGGAAGGATGTCGTGTAGGGATAGAGATTACCTCCATAGATGCAACTGAACCATCTATAGCTTCAAGGTCATCGCGAGAATCACCCAATGTTTTCCATTATGTTTCAGGTACATCCAAGGTTCAGGCGGTGGATGATTATTTACTTGACAGGGATGCTCTTCTCTAAGTCCTTAAGGCTAACTTAATTGCTGCCCAAAATCGTACGAATCTTAAGGCGGACCGACACCGTCGTGAGCTCGTTTTTGATGTTGATGATTTGGTTTACATTAAGCTTCAACCTTACCATCAGTCCACAGTTGCCAATCACGCATCAACAAAGATTAGTCCACGTTTTTTTTTTGGTCTTT
Source organism: Deinandra increscens subsp. villosa (assembly GCA_039602395.1). Classification (NCBI taxonomy): domain Eukaryota; kingdom Viridiplantae; phylum Streptophyta; class Magnoliopsida; order Asterales; family Asteraceae; genus Deinandra; species Deinandra increscens. The sequence goes on along the minus strand of JBCNJP010000007.1, from coordinate 62,916,595 downwards.
TCGAGTCCTTGCTCGTGTGGGGTTGGTGGCTTATCGGGTCGAACTTTCGGTCAGGTCTCGTATTCATAACGTCTTTCACGTTATTCTCCTCTAGAAATACATGCCCCCCCTGGTACCACAACCTCCTGCTCTTTCAGATGCACTCGTTTTTGTCGAATTCTACTCCCAAGCCGGATCGTGTGTTAGCTCAACGGGTCATTTACAAGGGGAAATACCACAACCTCCTGCTCTTCCCATATAGGGTGGGACAACTGAATGAAGAAGCTACTTGGGAAACGAAATGGCGGTTCCAACGTATGTACCCGACCTTTCACCTTGAGGACAAGATGCTTTCAAGGGGAGTGGATTGATACGGGTCAAGGAATGTATGCATAACTGGCTTTTCACGTATGGATATGAATGCATGCATAGAATGGGTCAAAGCAATGTTCTGTGATTTCTTTTTATATAATTTCAATTGCTTTAATTTAGGAACATGTTATTTTATTTAATTGGCAGTTGCTAATAATGGGGGAGACGGGATGCCATTCCTCCCATGTTCTTGTAGTGGTAGTTTTTTCATTATGTTGCTTGTAACCCATTTAAGGGTATTTCTTTTTCAACGAGGATATGCAGAAAATTATTCCAACTTCCTTCTCAAATTCTCTCTAGTTCCTTCCTACTTTTTTTCTGAACCGATCAGAGCCACATCACATTGTTCCAGACTCGTTTCTGTCTTCAGCCATATTCTTCGCGACTTGAACTCGTGACACATGTGTTATGGCGTATCACACTCTCCACGCCTTAGCTGTTTCGACTGGACTGTCTGATTGTCCATCCAGTATGTGCCCTTTGTTTTGTAGCTTGAGTAGCTTTGTTATCTTTTCGTGATCTACCATCACCTTTACAGCCCCAAGGTCAATCTCCATCGTTAGTGGATTAAACCTGTCAGCTACAAAATGTCCGAGCCTTGCAGGTGTTCCGTCCATGCGGAACTTCAAAATGCGTCCCATCCCCATCTCCCTTATGGCTTTCCGCTGGATACTCGAAAGCTTTTCGATTGCTTTGCACAACTGCACGGGTGCTGTCTGTATCCTTATTATTTGCCATTTGCTGGCTTTCTCTACGGGTTTTATCCCCTTCCCGCATTTATGTGCTTGTGCCCGTTTTCTTCTTGGTTTGCTGCCTTCTTCTATTATGTAATCTGTATAACGATCAACATTTGATGTTAATTCACATGTGTACCAATTTTATAGTGAGTTAATGCACGTGTGCATTATCATAAAATTATGATGCATATGCGTTCACACCAGGAATAAAACATACATATAAGTAAATTAATACATAAACAAATGTAATATATATTTATATACCTTCATTGCTGCTATCAATGGGTCTGCTGCCATGATCATGGCACTCGATCTCTTTCATTCTTGGCCTCAAAACTCTCTTAGGTGTTCCTTCTATCCAAAATTGCCCATCAAAAAATAAATTAATTCATATATAAACAGAAAAAAATAATAGATAACTACATAAATACAATTAAAATATAATAAAGTAAAAAAAAATGGGCAAACAAACAAACTGTTTAATGTTTGCGTTTACCTGGTTCTTCCTTTGTTTTAGATTCATTAAAAGCCCCTTTCACTGCTAGCTGTCTGTTTTTTACACCTTGCGTCCTGGTTTCAATCATGTATGCTGTAACAACTAAAATTACACGGTTATTTATGTTCGCTCTGATATTCTGATTTTTTGACTGATTTGTAGCCAATGTTTCAAATAAATAAATAAATAAAACATAAAAATAAATCACCTTCAGCGTTGTCTTCGGAGTGCTCATCATAACTGTTTGTGTTCGTGGTAGCAACCAACGACTTTGTGTTTTTATGCAGTCCATCGTCACCACTTCCATCTTTGTCGTTGTAATCGCTTTCAGCCTCCACGTCTTCTGTGTAAGTCCCGAAAACGGTCCTCATGCGATATCTAATCCAATCAAGACCGTGCGGAATCCGGTTTGATTGGTGATTCAAGAATAATCGATTAATAAAGTAAATAAGCAATGAAAAACAATAATAAACACAAACCGATTGAGAATCACTTGAATAGACAACCTTGGATTGCAACACCTTAAACGAAATTCTCAAGGAGAATTTCGTGAAACACCAAGTACAAGAACACCCAAAATCAGCAACCCTAAACCCCTAGATTAGCTATCCTTATATAGGGGGAGATTAGCTTGGAAAACAAGCTAATCTATCTTTGGTAACCCTAATTACCTCCTAATTCCCGTTTTTGACTTTCCAGGCTCACTAAAACCCATCTAAACTCTTTCTAAATCAGCCCAAACATGTCTAAAATGGCCCAATGACCCAATATACCCATAACCCAACTAATTTTCACCTATTCTATCACATAGGCCTTCAAAATAGTCCGCCAACTGATGATTTAATACACAAGCCACAAATTATTCCCTTACAATCTTCCCCTTGGCTTGTGATATTAAATGTCTTCTTCTTTCAATCTTCAGACTTGCAGTCTTCTCCTTGGCTTGAGCATGGGTTGATGAAGATACTTTTCTTTAACAATCTTCAATGGGCAGCAACGTCGCGTTCTGGGAGTTTTCTCTCAATCAGCATCAGCTTGGACTTCAAATGATAAACAAGTAATGAAAGGAGGATTCTCAAATACTTGCTTATTCTTGATAACTATTGAGTCATTGCTGAATCAGTAGTAACTGTCTTGACTTGCTTGTGACTTCAGAGGACAAATTTTGAAAACATCTGTCTTGGCATTTTTGAATTTCTTGTTGTGACTGCTCTGCATCTTTTCTTCAATTAGCTTCCCCTAAACTTGAGAACGGTGTCTTTAGAAGCTTTACTTGAACAACCAACAAGCTTCCCTTGAGCATAGGGTAAGTCCTTTTCCGGCTGGTTCTTCAACACGAACAGTAACAGCATTAGTGCATCGGTCAACTGAGTCCTTGACCATCTTGTCCATGAGTTTTCTTTTTCTGACTTATCCTGTCAAGCACAACATGAAACAGACACTAACCAGACATGATGACTGGTTATCGGGTTAGAATTATTTTACCAAATACTTCCCCTGAACCCGAGGACTCTTCACATTATCTCCCCCTGAGATTCTGGAGGGGTGATACTTTCTTGCATAAAACCCCTAAAACTTATTAAAACCTTTAAATTAACCTGGCCATGGTTGAAAATAAACAATAAAAACTTAAGATAACTCAAAAGAAGAATAAAAATAAAACAAACATACCAAATTACTAAATGAGAAGGTTTCTATGGGATCAAACCATATGAATCTGACCGAGGAACCCTTTTCAGCTTGTGTTACTCGACCACGTCCAGGTGATTGCCAATATACTGATCCACTTTAAACTCAAACCCTTTTCTTATTCAGGCTGTTTGTCACTTTATTATCTTTTATTGTGTATTAATTATGAACAGCAAGTGGGTTTCAACAAATCCTAGGTACATGTTATTGCACACTATCAAGCACATAAATTCCCTACCACATATTTTCACAACCTGAACCAGAAGTTTGACACTGAGCTCGAGACTTGGTTGAGAAGAGAAAGAATAGATCACATAGATTTTTGGGTATAATATACAAAGTCAACTGAATTTTTGAAACATTTTTAATAATGCTCTCATCAGTGACAAAGGCTGAGGGATTTGGACTCTTGAGGGTCTCTTTTCTTGTGCTCTTTGGCATCTTTTGAGGTGTATACATGCATTTTTTTTATTTTTTTTATTTTTAATTGCATATATTATTTATGATGATCTGTAAGCACGTATGTATGGACAACTCCAGGTCATTGCTCACGCAAAGCAGAGGAGAGCCTTACATACACTCGAAGCATCCCCAGGTCATTGCTCACGCAAAGCAGAGGGGACACCGACTTTTTGAGCTCAATTTCACACTCTTGGAGACAAGCGTGTGTATCGGGAACTTGAACATGCAGTCAAATAGAAATGCAATTAAACTAAGTGCTGTTACCCAACAAACTGCCATACGTTATCTTTAAGTGTGTAACGCATACCTTTTCAGATTTTAGAGCCGAGCCTACCAGCATATCACCATGGATCATGTCTTTCACATCTGCCTTACGCGTGTCAGCCATCTCCAAAACGGAAGCTTATTTCACTTCCCACCTTCTCAAACACAAACATAAGATTAAAAATTAAAAAACACAATTTTTGAGGGGTCAACTATTTCACCTCGGGTCAACTATTTCACCTTTTTTTATTCTTCCCCTTGCTTTTTGATTTTTAATATCAACACACATTTTTTTCTTTACTTTATTTTTTATTTTTTTATTTTTTTTTTTGTTGTTGTTTTTTTTTAAGCACCCACTAACACAATACTAAATATGTACTAAAACTGGCCAAGCTAACCTTCAAAGTTTATCTTTTGAAAATTTTCAGAAATGGGTTTTGTTTCATGCACTACCAGACTTCACATCAAATTAGCCAAGAAACAAAGAATGTAGACAATACCTTGCTGATTTTCTTTCAGATTTACCTCTCACAAGGAAACATACCCCCCCCTATAAAGATCTGCATGTCATGAAGTGAAGAGATGCCTCCTTTCCTGTGCCTGGAACAATCACTATCATAAACAAGCAAACAAGGTTAATGAAAGTCCTCCTTGACTGTTCCTGCACACTGTGAGAGATTAGTTAGCCATTAAAACCCAGGCCATTGTGGTTCTGGGTAAACCCGATGAATCAATGAAAGTTACTTCTTTTGAACACATGCCCTTTGAAAAATCAGGAATTTGAGGTGCAGCTGCCTTTGATTTTGGTTTCCAAATACCAGGTGATTTGAAAGTTGTTTTAGTCACCTTTGAAGTAGTGACTTTAGGTATTTCAACCTTCTTCATTTCAGGTTTCTTTTTCAAAACAGTTTTAGTTACCTTTGGAGGAGTAACTTTAGGTTTGTCAACTTTGTGTTGTTTTGAAATCGGTTTCTTCACCTTTTTATGAAAATTTTCAAAATTTGGAAAAACATATTTTTGATTTGAAAATTTTCTTTGCTCTTTGGCAGCGCCCCAATGTTGATCAGAGGGTTTTATCGAAGGAGAAACAGTCTTCATCGCCTTAGGTGGTTGCACCTTCATTGGCTTAGACTTTATTGAATCCTGAGACGAAACACTCCGACTTTGCGGATAATATGGCTCATAGGGGCGATAGAGACAATTTCGGGCAATGTGACCAGGATTGCCACAATTAAAGCAAGTTTGCTTCTTCAGGTAGAAGTCAGAAGTGTGACCGTTTGAGCTGCATGGCTTTGATGGAGAGGCATTGAGATTCGGTTGCATGTTCAGAAAGACTCCAGATCTCCAGTTGTTCGATCTTTCTGACCTTGATCCATTTCCATTGAATCTTTTCTGGTTAGTTGAAAACTGAGCAGAACCAGACATTTGAACTTTTGGTCCCACTGGTTTCTTTGAGAAAGTTGTTTTGCCACTGCATGATCCCACTGATGAGTTTGGAGACTTGTTTGTCACCTTGGGCCTTTCAATCTTGATTGGAACGGAATTTGGAGGCTTGATGGTGATCTTGGGCCTTATGCTCTTAATGTTAGATGATAAACCACCATCATGACCCAAGCCTTTGAACTTAGTGGAGAAGGATGGTAGTTCATAGCCAGCATCTGGTTTTTGGTCAAACATAGACCCAGATGTCATGAATATCTTACCATTGGGTCTTGTAGTCATCACCACTCGTTCCCGCTTTACCTCATCTACAACTTTGGAATAAGGAGTCTCGATCTTTGGATAAGGAACTAACTTCTCTTCATCAGCTTTCTTCACTTCACTGGAGCTTGACCCTGCACACTCAGTAGTGACATGAGTATTATCCACCCCATTTGACTGAGTTGCTTCTGTGGCTGTCTTTTCATCTTTGTGCATAGGTTTAGGCCCATACACCATGGTTGCTTCATTAAGCGACTCTTTCAACAATTCATCGGCAGTTTGGGGCACTCTGATGTATTCATGTTGTAATGGGGGAGGAAAATTTCCATCCCCGAGGCCAGATGTTTCTTTTACATGCTCGAGTCGCTCCTCTGATTTGAATAAAGTACGATGAGAGTCCATCATTTTCTTTTGAATAACTTGATGTTTCTCAAGGGCAGATTGAGAATTATCAAGTTTGGTTCTTAGTTCCTCTACCTCCTTAGTTAGCTCTTCTACCTTAGCATTAGCAAGCCTAAGATAGGTGCTTTTATTACTAACATCACGTTGAAGATTCTTAACATCAACCTGAATGGCCTCAAGTTTCTCTCTAAAAATTTTGGTCTTACCTTTGGACTCCCTAAGGTCTCTAGTAGTGATTGCATGATTTTGACATTCATTTGTAAACTTGCTCTCCCATTCTTTAATCAAAGCACAGCACGTGGGGTTTGAGCATTCCTCGCAGTTACATATCCAAGTTCCATCAGCACGATTGATCTTCCGCTTTTCCTCCTCTTTTTCACGGAATGTCCGGAAAAGATACTTCTCCTGACTGAGTTCGTTACCTAAAGACTCTATCCTCTTTTTGTAGGGTTCGACTTGTTTTAGATGATTCTTTAGTTTGTACTCTGCATTGAGACTGTCTCTTTCTTCAGTTCGAAACAGTTGCTTATATTGTTCAATTGATTCGGAGCATGCCGATGTAACACCCCAAAATTTTATGACTTAAGTTATATACGTGTGCTATAGTTGTTAAATAGCTGAAATACATATGATATAATATATATATATATATGTATACGTATAATAGAGAAACGTCACGATTCACGTACGAATATTCGACACGACGTTCAAAGAAACGTCAGGAGACGAAATTATAGAATATGGTAGATAACGAAAAATAAAGATCGTGGGCGCAGACGGATCTGAAATCCGAGTTATAACGAAGCGGGAAAACGCGAAATAGTGATTGGGGCCCGGTTTGTAATAACCGTAATTAAGGCACGAACGTCACTAAATTAACACCGAGACGAAAATAGAATATCAGGTATTGCAAAATATTTGATCTATAATTGTTATAAAATATAGTTATGATGTTCGGCATGAAAAACGGTGAAATCGGTAACCGTTGCTGTTACGAGATAATAACCGAAATCAATTCGGTTAGCCGTTCGAAACGATTATAACACCTCGGCAAGGTATAAATAATTATATTATATAAAGTATTTCAGTCGAGGACGGCGTATTCGGTCTGCGAAACGGCCGAGATCGCGACACCGATTAAACGCGCTTTTACCACATAGTTAAATAAATATTTACCAGTTAACGTTTTAACGGAAGAATATATATAGCAATTAATATTTATCGGACCCCCATAATATATTAGATGTTCGGGAATTTATCTAAACCGGTTATAAAATATTATATTATTTAACGGATTTAAAATATCGGGTATAATACCTATGATTATATACTTATACCGTATTAAAAGAGAATATTCAACTTTAACTTAAGGTTACGTATGTATCTTACGAAGGAGCCTAAACAATTGACAGATAGGTTGTAAACTCGTCAAAAAATTATCCTACTCATAGACATACGTGTGATCTCCATTCAAATATATTTACGTTTTAGTACAGGCATAGATACGTGTGATGGAAGATAAGTATTCTACACAAATCAAATTCATTGCTGTAATATATATACATACAAACACATGCACATTTCAAAACACAAATCTCAAAACAGTGTACTACATACGTATAAAAGAAAAGAAAAGAAAGAAGAAATGAGAGAGAGAGAGAGTACAACAGCCGTCACCCTCTCCCGTCGCCTCCCGACTTTCCGATAAGCACGGCTACACCGGCGCACCGGCTCTCTCTCCGCTTCGATCTCCGGCGAAGCTTACCCGGTCACGATCCTCCTCGTCCCCGCTACCTCTTCTCCGACCTTCTGCACCAGTGAACGCCGAGCCAAGCACCAACCAGTCAGCCTTCTCCGTTCGAACAAACCGGCAACCTGCTGTGTTCTCCGGAAACCATGAAGCCAGCCCCCAGTCCCGTCAACCCTCGACGCCAGCGACTGCCGTGTAGCTGCCCATCCTCCGGCGAGCACTCTCCCTCTGTTCGGCAACAGTAGCAACCCCAGCCCCTCCGTCTTGTTCGTTTTGCCAGTAAACTGCACGGCAGCAGCTCCGAGTAACAAAACCGACGACCGACCTCGTCGGTTTCGCAGCCTGACAGACACCAGCGGTGACCTTGGCCTGCTCCTGCTCCTGTGATCGGGCAACAGTGAGCAGGAACGGTGGACGGAAAGATGGTGGTGGTGGTTGCAAACGGGTTTAAAACCCGGTAAAACCCGACACCACCGTCCCCTACTTTCGATTGATATTTCGGTAACGTAGCGATTGACGACGGGGCGTGGCGGTAACGCCGATGGACTGCCGGGATGGTGGTGAATGGTGGCGGTGATCGGCGGTTGTGCAACGGCAGTCGTACGGTGGTCAGCGATTCGGAGCGTAGAAATAGGAGGCGTCGAAGTAAACCCGTCTTCACTTTCGGTTACGATGTTTCGGTGGCGTAACGCGGTCCAAACGACGAACCGACAACGGGGAAATGCTCGTGGCGAGAAACTAGTCGGGAAGGACTATTCGTTTGTCAAAAACGGACAACTTTATCATTCGATTATTTTGGACTCGTTTCACGACCCGTCAAGAAGGTAATCACGTTAAATATTTGTTATTATTACAAATATTATATTTTAAGTTAAAGTTTATATCAAATCATAATAAGACGGGATAAATGATATAAATATATATTTGAGACAAATAAATATATATAATTATTAATCAATTTTATTTAAATAAAATTGGTTAAAAGAAAAGATTTATATATTAAATATATATTTAACATATATATATTTAATATAAAGGTTAACGATAATTATAAAGTAATTATCAGGTTAAATAATGTTTAATATATGCTTGAAACATATTCAAAATATGTTAATAAGTACATTTAAGTGTTGAAATGAGAAATTAGGGTTTTCTAGACACTGTTCTGTCAAACCCGAGCAAACGATAATGAACCAAGCTTTGAAATTTTAAAGCATGATATAAAATGTTATAACGGATAATACCCTAAGTCAGTTTTGAATAAAAATGGATTTTGATAAAGAAATGAGAAAAACGGGAAATTAGGGTTTCGGAATATGATTGTTTAATATAAAATAATCCGAAGGGTATGGATACTTGATTTTTGACATGGAACTATGTTTATATATATAATAAGTATATATAAAGTTAAAATGGATAAATGATAAAGTATTTAAGATACCGAGTTAATCGGATATTTAGAAGTTCGCGCGGACCGGAAGGGTAGACGCCTGTACACTGGGATTTCTGGCAAAAGCGGGGGTGTCGCCATCCCATCTGGGCAATGGCATCCCAACACTGGGCGATCCCGGAGTGAGTGTCTACTTATAGGAATGCGCGTCTTCATAATTATCAATAAAAGATAAGGACAATGGCCTAAAGGGCATTTTGGTCATTTTGACCTTTAAAAGGAATAAACTTAATAACTAGGTATTATTAAGTTAATAAAGAGTTAAAATAAACATAGGAAGTGTTTATTATATTAAACCTTGCGTTAACGCCATATAATACGCGATTAGGTTTATTGGAAGGCATAGCGGAGATTTCCTCTGAATTAACTGCTTAAGAGAATAAGGTGAGTTCTATGAGCCCACTTTTAAATGTTTTACATGTTTTAATGTTTTCGGGCCTGATATACATGCAACGAATATATATTCAACTGTTTACTTGAAAAGTATTTGAGATGCCTTTACTTGTTTTGTGTTTATACACATACATGAAAATGTTATAATGCCTATAACTGTTTTAAGTTGTTATTACCTGTTATAAACTATTTTCGGGAAGGTTATAATAAACGGGTAATAAAGAAGTTAAACTTTTAAAGAAGAGTTTGAAAAGAGGAAAATGAGTTTTTAAGGATAAAGGAAATGACCCTTGGGGTTATTTTAAAGAAGTTTTAATCTAAGCAGAGATTGTCTGGTAAGAGGGGAATTGCAATTCGAGCAGTGGAAGTTAATCCACTGGAGTAACGACGGTTACTCAAGAGGCGGGGGGCGACGACCACCCGAAGGGACTAAGCGTAGTCCCAGAGGATAGACAATGCTTAGTAAAAAGAGGTTTTGCTTATAATGTTTCGTATGACTTTATTATACGTAATGATTATTTGCACAGAGGATGGGTCCCGGAGACCCAAGGTATTTTAGAGTATTAAATGATTTTTAATACTGATGAGTTAAATGTTTTGGTATAATCCTGTTATGCTTTATACCTGTTAAATGTTTATAAAGAAGGGGCCGTTAGGCCCAAATGTTTGAGGTATGTTTTAGAGTATTAAATGATTTTTAATACTGAATGTTTAAATGTTTTGGTATAATTCTGTCATGTTTTATACCTGATTAAATGTTTATAAAGAAAGGGGCCGTTAGGCCCAAATGTTTGAAGTAGACCTTTCAAGGTAAAGGTAAAAGTTTTAAATACTTAGAACTCACCAGCGTAAGCTGACCTTTAAAAGCATATATGTCAGGTATCTGTGATGTTTAAAGTAGCAAGGGAAGGGCTCTAGCAAGGGCAGATTAGATGGGCAAGCTATCAGGAAAGACTCGGTAGTAGACTGGCATAGCTATAGATAAGATCTAGTTATAGATTATGTTATTATCTTCCTTACTATTGTAACTCGTTATATATATAAATGAAAAGTTTTTAATTTCCGCTGCTTAGTTATCTCTGTTGTACCATGTGTTCATGAGTAAATCCGACACGTGACCCCTCCTGGAACCAAGACTGGGAGTGGGCGTCACAAGTTGGTATCAGAGCCTTGGTTTAAGAGATTTAGATACTAGCACGGTATCTAGACTTAAACTAGGACTCTTGGTAAACAAAGTAAGGTAAGATAGGGAATGTAAATGCCAGTCAGGATAGTCATGCCCATAGGAGAAAAAAATGTTGCACGAGGAACATAGGAGCTAGGACTTAGGGTATGCAAGTGCGGAGACTACCCGATTGCAATTAGCTACTGCAAATTTGGTATTTTACCCAAATGAACATATCATAGGTTCTAACTGTTATGTGGCCTAGTGCGGGGTAGGATAATTGACAGTGAGATACGTAGTCAATAATTTGTAAAGAACGCCTAGAGAAAGGTAGTTTTAAAGGACCGGTTTTTAAAATTACCGGTAAAAGAATGAAAGGAATAGGATACGGACAACAGGGATAACTGTGATGAGAATAACTGGGTTTTGAAGGCATCATAATTATATAAGTGCACGTATATGATTATCATGAATTCAAAATTTGGTGACTTCACGTCACATAAGTTCTGAAGTGTCAGAGTATTTTGATCATAGGATCAGAAGATTAGAAATCATAGTCATGATAGGAATGCGAATAGGACATCCGATACGAAATCTGATGTCAGTAAAGACGAGTACCTTCAGCAAAGAAGTGAAAGTCGTTATGTTAGAAATAGTGGCAGAAGCATTGAAGGATTACGTTGCTATCGATTGTTAATCAATTTCCGGAAGCTTTGACGAGGAGAATGTCCAATAAAGCGACCGCTAGTGGAGCTAGTCCCGAGGAAGCTTCTGGTAGAAATAGACTCCCGACGAAAGGTAAATGAAAACGGTATGAGGATGAAGACAGATCTTGAAGACAATGACGATAATTCCACAAGAAGGCTAAGGGAGCTTCTGAACAAAGAAGGCCGATATGCCAGATGTGCAAGAAACGTCATCATAGAAATTACATTGAAGAACTCAGGAACCGTTGAAGATGAAAAGAGGTGTAGACAAGCCTAGAGTGTCACCTTAAAGCAAGGAAACTGAAGACGTGATAGACGCTGTCACGGTAAAGTAGAAATGAGAATTGCTACGGCAAGAATAGTGGAAACAACGTTCCAAGCTACGTTGCTACCTTCAAAGAAGACCATCACTGTAAGTGATAGGCCGGAAGGCTCGAAAGCAGAAGCTAGCAGTTTGAAGTTAAGGATGGCTCAAGGAAAGATGACGAAGGTTACCACACAGCTGGATCGAGAATCCACGAGCTTAGGAGTATGGAAGTTCCAGAGTAGGCCAAGGAAGAACTTACGTCCTAAGGGATGTTGTTTCTTCAACAAATGGCAGCGCATGAAAGCACATGACGATTAGACGAAACGAACTCCAGAAGAAGATAGGAGAAGCATTGTCAAGGAATCCCGTAGTCAAGCTACCTTAGACAGCTTAGGATTACGTCTTCCTTAGGACAAATGCAAAGACGTCAAGATAGATAGACCTCAAGACAAAGGTTGATACACGGACGAGCCTGACGATTCGAAATTAGCAGCAATGGCAAACTTAGAAGTCTGAATTCGATATTAAGAATTGTCACACAGTGTATTACACCGATGCGAGTAAATGATCAGTATTTGACAAATGTTCTTCTTAAGATCAATGTCAAGCTAGAGATTAACGATAGATAAATTTAGACGTTAAATGAATTGACTCGCGGGATGCTACGCGTAAACTGTCTGTAACCAGAGGAAGACTCGACTTCATATACAAGGATCGTGATGGCTTGGCAGTAAATGATTACAAAACGTGAAAGTACATGGGTCAAGAGGTAAGTCATACTCGATGTATGCCATTGACTCAGAGGCAAAACCAAGAAGCCGAAGAACGTACCAGTGAATCCAATGAGCAACTCATCAGATCAAGAAATGGGGTTCCATAATCAACTCGACGCTGAAAGCAACGCCAGAAGCAGTAACACCAAAAGCAACGTCAAGAGCAATGCTAGAAGCAACAACGCCAGCAACAACAACATTAGAAGCAACAACGCCAGAAGTAGAAACACCGTACCAGTTATCTCCAACAGAAGCCAGAAGATTTCTTTAGACCAAATATATCGCCTTAGGATACTCCAGCAATTTCAAGACAGAAAGACGGAAGCCAAGGATATGCATAGACTGCAAGAAGAAGCTATCAGTGAGAAGCAGATATCCTTTGTTAAGGATCAACAAACTATTCAAACTAACTACAAGGAGCAAGACGATTCCCCAAAGATGATCTGAGATCAGATTAGCACCAGCTAAAGGAGTAAGAATGAAACTGTAAGAGAACGGCTTTTCGGAAGCAAAATAATCATTACAAGTGATTAGTAGTGTTGATTGGAATTGACGAACGCTCCTTCAATCCCAGAAATCTCGTGACTGAGCATGCTGATAGAATGACGTTCTAAAAGTTCTCAAGAATGAGTGAAGAATGCATGAAGCATTGGAAGGAAGTACTGAGGATCAGGAAAAGAAAGAGGCTATGTTAATACATCTGAAGCCGCTAAGACTTCCCAAGGATGTAACACCATTAGGTTGACTAAGAAGATGATCAAGTCCTTTTGGAATCCTAATCAGTAGCAGGCATGAAATGAAGTAATGAACAAATTAACTTGGGCATCGGTACGATCATTACCGATTAGGCCTAATGGAAAAAGGGAAATGGCAGCAGTAGTGTTTACACTCAAGAGATTCAAACAGCAAACGAGGTTGTACGCAGGATGTCCAGACTAGTTACTTAAGTAAGTAATAAATAGTCATGAATTATACTGATTTTGTTATGGTTAGAATAGTAATATCGTCCTACACCAGACTAGTAATAGTACACCTCTAGTTGAATCAAGGGTGTGGTGGATACGCCGCTGGTACATCCTATATATATACACCTAAGGTACAATCAGAAGTGACACTAGAATTAGTTTCGTGCAGGTAGATATTACGGGCCACTGTGGAAAACGAATCAGTAGCATTCATGAATACGTATCACTTACTAATGAGTAACTGAGGGACTATTGATATCCAGAAGTAAAGTTCAAATCTTGTGGCATGCAGATAAATGTTTAACGTACGTAGAAGGTTAAAGCAGAATGGCAGAAACTTCGCGACAAATTTCAACTTTAGGAATTTCGAAGCATATTCCGGTGGGAATCATAATCAGGCTACTATATGTATAGCTAAAGAGTTATGACACTACCTAGATAGTATGTGATTGATAAAAGGAAGAGTTCCTTTAGTTTCAGAAACGTATTCTCTCAAATCGTTAGCTAGACTGTTCGTTAGGAATACGTTCCTAAGAGTATTAGCAACAGTTATAGAAATGCGGTTCACATTCTAATTGTGAACATGATTTTATGAATAGAATAGTTAAAGTATTACCTTATAGGTAATAGAGATAAATGATAGATTGTCATAGAAAGTTTGTTACGATGTTAAAATCGTAGCCCAGGAACCAGATGGTTCGTATGATATAGATGCATTAGATACATAGAAAAGTTTCCGGATTAATCCGGGAAAGGAAAGAAATGTGAAAAGGTAAAGAACTCATTGTGAGTTAAATCACAGTTTGAGCAAGTTTCGAGGACGAAACCTTTTTAAGGGGGGTAGAGTTGTAACACCCCAAAATTTTATGACTTAAATTATATACGTGTGCTATAGTTGTTAAGTAGCTGAAATACATATGATATGATATATATATATATGTATACGTATAATAGAGAAACGTCACGATTCACGTACGAATATTCGGCACGACATTCGAGGAAACGTCAAGAGACGAAATTATAGAATATGGTAGATAACGAAAAATAAAGATCGTGGGCGCAGACGGATCTAAAATCCGAGTTATAACGAAGCGGGAAAACGCAAAATAGTGATTTAGGCCCGGTTTGTAATAACCGTAATTAAGGCACGAACGTCACTAAAGTAACACCGAGACGAAAATAGAATATCAGGTATTGTTAAATACTTGATTTATAATCGTTATAAAATATAGTTGTGATGTTCGGCACGAAAAACGGTGAAATCGGTAACCGTTGTCTGTTACGAGATAATAACCGAAATCAAGTTCGGTTAGCCGTTCGAAACGATTATAACACCTCGGCAAGGTATAAATAATTAGTATTATATCGATGAAGTATTTCAGTCGAGGACGGCGTATTCGGTCTGTCGAAACGGCCGAGATCGCGACGCCGATTAGACGCGCTTTTACCGCATAGTTAAATAAACATTTACCGGTTAACGTTATAACCGAAGAATAAATATAACAATTAATATTTATCTGGACCCCCGTAATATTTTAGAGTGTTCGGGAATTTATCTAAACCGGTTATAAAATATTATATTATTTAACGGAGTTTAGAATACCGGGTATAATACCTTGATTATATACTTATACCGTATTAAAAGAGAATATTCATTACTTGTTCGCTTACGGTTCACATACGTATATATACGACGTGAGTCTAAACAATTTATAGAGAGGCTATGAATTCATCAAAAATTTACGTTAGTCAGGCAACGTACGTGTTGACTCCTCAAGTGTACTCCCATTCAATTCACTATGGATACATATGAGGGATAGTCACATCACAAATCACACTCGCCACATATATACAATACATGCACAGTACAATTCAATTCACAAACATGTCAGTGCACTACGTATAAACAGAAATCAGAAAGTAAAGAAGAAATGAGAGAGAGAAAGAGTACAACAGCCGTCACCCTCTCCCGTCCCTTCTCGACTTTCTGATCAACTACACCGGCTACACCGGCGACTCCTCTCTCGTTCGCTTCCTCCGGCGAAGCTTACCCGGTCACGATCCTCCTTCCCCGTCCCTCTTCTCCGACCTTCTGCAGCCAGTGAACGCCGAGCCAAGCACCAACCAGTCAGCCTTCTCCGTTCGAACAAACCGGCAACCTGCTGTGTTCTCCGGAAACCATGAAGCCAGCCCCCAGTACCGTCAACCCTCGACGCCAGCGACTGCCGTGTAGCTCCCATCCTCCGGCGAGCACTCTCCCTCTGTTCGGCAACAGTAGCAACCCCAGCCCCTCCGTTTGTTCGTTTTCCAGTAAACGCAACGGCAGCAGCTCCGAGTAACAAAACCGACGACCGACCTCGTCGGTTTCGCAGCCTCGCAGACACCAGCGGTGACCTGGTCCGCTCCTGCTCCTGTGATCGGCAACAGTGAGCAGGAACGGTGGACGGAAAGATGGTGGTGGTGGTTGCAAACGGGTTTAAAACCCGGTAAAACCCGACACCACCGTCCCCTACTTTCGATCTGAATTTCGGTAACGTAGCGATTGACGACGGGGCGTGGCGGTAACGCCGATGGACTGCCGGGATGGTGGTGAATGGTGGCGTTGATTGGCGGTTGTCAACGGCAGTCGTAGGTGGTCGACGATTCGAGCTAGAAAAGGAGGTGTCGAAGTAAACCCGTCTTCACTTTCGGTTACGATGTTTCGGTGGCGTAACTCGGTCCAAACGATGAACCGACAACGGGGAAATGCTCGTGGCGAGAAACTAGTCGGGAAGGACTATTCGTTTGTAAAAAACGGACAACTTTATCATTCGATTATTTTGGACTCGTTTCACGACCCGTCAAGAAGGTAATCACGTTAAATATTTGTTATTATTACAAATATTATATTTTAAGTTAAAGTTTATATCAAATCATAATAAGACGGGATAAATGATATAAATATATATTTGAGACAAATAAATATATATAATTATTAATCAATTTTATTTAAATAAAATTGGTTAAAAGAAAAGATTTATATATTAAATATATATTTAACATATATATATTTAATATAAAGGTTAACGATAATTATAAAGTAATTATCAGGTTAAATAATGTTTAATATATGCTTGAAACATATTCAAAATATGTTAATAAGTACATTTAAGTGTTGAAATGAGAAATTAGGGTTTTCTAGACACTGTTCTGTCAAACCCGAGCAAACGATAATGAACCAAGCTTTGAAATTTTAAAGCATGATATAAAATGTTATAACGGATAATACCCTAAGTCAGTTTTGAATAAAAATGGATTTTGATAAAGAAATGAGAAAAACGGGAAATTAGGGTTTCGGAATATGATTGTTTAATATAAAATAATCCGAAGGGTATGGATACTTGATTTTTGACATGGAACTATGTTTATATATATAATAAGTATATATAAAGTTAAAATGGATAAATGATAAAGTATTTAAGATACCGAGTTAATCGGATATTTAGAAGTTCGCGCGGACCGGAAGGGTAGACGCCTGTACACTGGGATTTCTGGCAAAAGCGGGGGTGTCGCCATCCCATCTGGGCAATGGCATCCCAACACTGGGCGATCCCGGAGTGAGTGTCTACTTATAGGAATGCGCGTCTTCATAATTATCAATAAAAGATAAGGACAATGGCCTAAAGGGCATTTTGGTCATTTTGACCTTTAAAAGGAATAAACTTAATAACTAGGTATTATTAAGTTAATAAAGAGTTAAAATAAACATAGGAAGTGTTTATTATATTAAACCTTGCGTTAACGCCATATAATACGCGATTAGGTTTATTGGAAGGCATAGCGGAGATTTCCTCTGAATTAACTGCTTAAGAGAATAAGGTGAGTTCTATGAGCCCACTTTTAAATGTTTTACATGTTTTAATGTTTTCGGGCCTGATATACATGCAACGATATATATATTCAACTGTTTACTTGAAAAGTATTTGAGATGCCTTTACTTGTTTTGTGTTTATACACATACATGAAAATGTTATAATGCCTATAACTGTTTTAAAGTTGTTATTACCTGTTATAAACTATTTTCGGGAAGGTTATAATAAACGGGTAATAAAGAAGTTAAACTTTTAAAGAAGAGTTTGAAAAGAGGAAAATGAGTTTTTAAGGATAAAGGAAATGACCCTTGGGGTTATTTTAAAGAAGTTTTAATCTAAGCAGAGATTGTCTGGTAAGAGGGGAATTGCAATTCGAGCAGTGGAAGTTAATCCACTGGAGTAACGACGGTTACTCAAGAGGCGGGGGGCGACGACCACCCGAAGGGACTAAGCGTAGTCCCAGAGGATAGACAATGCTTAGTAAAAAGAGGTTTTGCTTATAATGTTTCGTATGACTTTATTATACGTAATGATTATTTGCACAGAGGATGGGTCCCGGAGACCCAAGGTATTTTAGAGTATTAAATGATTTTTAATACTGATGAGTTAAATGTTTTGGTATAATCCTGTTATGCTTTATACCTGTTAAATGTTTATAAAGAAGGGGCCGTTAGGCCCAAATGTTTGAGGTATGTTTTAGAGTATTAAATGATTTTTAATACTGAATGTTTAAATGTTTTGGTATAATTCTGTCATGTTTTATACCTATTAAATGTTTATAAAGAAAGGGGCCGTTAGGCCCAAATGTTTGAAGTAGCCTTTCAAGGTAAAGGTAAAAGTTTTAAATACTTAGAACTCACCAGCGTAAGCTGACCTTTAAAAGCATATATGTCAGGTATCTGTGATGTTTAAAGTAGCAAGGGAAGGGCTCTAGCAAGGGCAGATTAGATGGGCAAGCTATCAGGAAAGACTCGGTAGTAGACTGGCATAGCTATAGATAAGATCTAGTTATAGATTATGTTATTATCTTCCTTACTATTGTAACTCGTTATATATATAAATGAAAAGTTTTTAATTTCCGCTGCTTAGTTATCTCTGTTGTACCATGTGTTCATGAGTAAATCCGACACGTGACCCCTCCTGGAACCAAGACTGGGAGTGGGCGTCACAGCCGAGTTCAAACATATCAGAGTTTGATCACTCACAAGAGGAGAAGCAGCTTGAGAACTTGTCATTTTCTTCCTTGGATGAACTTATGGATCAAATACGAACTGAAAGACTTGAACAGATTGAAACGGGACGGATTGAAAAGTGGGTTTTCAATCGGAAAGAGGGTTTTCGGTCGGAAAAGGGTTGGATCGAAAAGTACTTTTCGATCGGAATAGATGAGGATCGAAAAGTGTGATGCGATCGAAAAGTGTAGGCTGGATCGAAAAGTCTCGAAGGGGACTTTTCGATCAAGGAGGACAATGGATCGAAAAGTCACAGGGGACTTTTCGATCAAAGGAGGCTGATCGAGAAGTCTCAAGGGGACTTCTCGATTGAAAGGGTTGGATCGAAAAGTCTCAGAGGGACTTTTCGATTGGTGTAACTGATCGAGAAGTCACAAAAGGGGACTTCTCGATTGGACAGACTGGTCGAAAAGTCACTTAGGGGACTTTTTGAGTGAGACGAACGGATCGAAAAGGGACTTTTCGATCAGACAAACCGATCGAAAATAAGAAAACAGGTCGAAAAGTGTTAGAAAACACAATCACAGCTTCCGAAACTTCTGACTTGAGTTACAACCTGCACAAAAACACCTCCGAACGTGCTAACAGCTGAAAATCACCAGAAAACCCAGATCGTTAGTACTCAAAAACTTGAATCTGATATCGCGAGAGCCTCGAAACTTGCGTTTCTTGGCTCTGATACCAATTGTAAGTCCCGAAAACGGTCCTCACGCGATATCTAATCCAATCAAGACCGTGCGGAATCCGGTTTGATTGGTGATTCAAGAACAATCGATTAATAAAGTAAATAAGCAATGAAAAACAATAATAAACACAAACCGATTGAGAATCACTTGAATAGACAACCTTGGATTGCAACACCTTAAACGAAATTCTCAAGGAGAATTTCGTGAAACACCAAGTACAAGAACACCCAAAATCAGCAACCCTAAACCCCTAGATTAGCTATCCTTATATAGGGGGAGATTAGCTTGGAAAACAAGCTAATCTATCTTTGGTAACCCTAATTACCTCCTAATTCCCGTTTTTGACTTTCCAGGCCCACTAAAACCCATCTAAACTCTTTCTAAATCAGCCCAAACATGTCTAAAATGGCCCAATGACCCAATATACCCATAACCCAACTAATTTTCACCTATTCTATCACATAGGCCTTCAAAATAGTCCGCCAAGTGATGATTTAATACACAAGCCACAAATTATTCCCTTACATTCTGATTCATACTTACTAGTTTCTTTTTCTGTTATTGCCTCGTCCGAAACCGAGTCTTCGACTGTTTTTTCCCCCTTTCCTTTTTTCTGTTGCTGCTTACTCTTGCCTTCATCTGTTTTTTTGTGCACATTTATTCAAGGTTAAGTGGTGATGCACGTGTGTAATGTAGTTTGTTTTGCTTTACAGTGCATACCATATATTATTTACATGTGTGTGTTATAATGCACGTGTGTGATATAATGCACGTGTGTGTTATATCGCACGTGCATGTTACAATGGACGCGTGTAAACAATTTCAATTTTTTACACTCCATTTAATGTATTGCTCGTGTGTGTGTGCATAAAAATGCACTTTGCGTTTTATAATGCATTGGTGTTCTCATTTCTAAATATTATCAGATATGCTAATCCTATACCTTTTTGTGATCTTTCTCCATGCCTATCATCTCCTCTGATTTCGTTGAGTTGCGATTAACATCTTTTTCTTTGTTGTATACAACCTTTAGACTTTTTCCTGCCATTGTTGGTTGTTGACATGTTAACAACTATACATTTTTTATGTGTTTTAGAGTACATGTGTTTCAATTCAACAAGTGTGTACTATCTTACAATGTTTTAATGGACGTTCTTCATCGCTCTCATATATTGTATCCGGATTTTCTGGTGTGTTCTTGTATTTTAAAACGAAATGGCCGGCTATCTTTGAGCTTTTTCGACCTGGTTTGATAATATAAGAAAACATAAAATCATATAAACACACAATCACAATATATAAATGTAGAATAATGATAGTATATGGAAAGGAATAAATATCTTTTTATGTATTTATGTATATGTCTAAAAATTTTACGCGGTATGCCTTCCATATGCTTGATGTGGTCCTGAAAGCGAACAAAAAAATAAAAAATTGTAATATTAATAAACAGTATTAGCACGTGTCGTTCAACCTAACCATAATTGTGAATGAAACTTGGTCTGTAACACACATTTTAACTGTGGTACACATGTGCGTCGTTATATATTGTGTGGTTATTTGTTTTGTTTTTTAATAAATTTTCACATTATGGTTTCAAACATGTAAATACGTAACACACTGACAATATATGGTTTAACGATACACACATGTACCATGTATACCCATTATGTTATTACAACATTTATATTTGTGTTACACATGTGCATCATTGTATATTGTTTTGTGTTATCTATTTTATTTTTCAATAAATTTGCACGCAGATGTTTCGAATGCATAAATATGTAACACACTGTCAATACTAGTTTTAACAATACACACGTGTACCATGTCTAACTATTGTGTGATTACAACATATATACTATGGTACACATGTGCATCATTGTATATTGTTTGTGTTATTTGATTTTTTTTAATAAATCTGCACGTGATCGTTTCAAACACGTGAATATGTAACACACTGTCAGTTTCGTGTTTAACAATACCCATGTGTACCATATCTAACTATTATATGAATACAACATTTATACCGTGGTCCACATGTGTACCACAGTATAAATGTTTCCTACTGTTCTGTACGTTTATTGCGTCCATATTTGCCTCTATACCTAAAATTCTGTCTAATTTGTTCACGGCTTCAAAAATACACATGTGCATTATTAATTGGTCATATATTGTATATGCACTAGATATACAGGTTTTTTCAGTTGCATGATACCTTTTATAACTTCTGTCTCAATTTGAGATTTAAGTCGTTTATATTGCTTTAAATTACTGTAATGTGGTTGTGATAAACTTTAGCATACGCTAATGGACTAATTTTGGTTGTTTACATGTCAATCGTTGCTCGTGTGCCTGAATCGCCGCCGCCTTTCCAGAAATGTTCGGTCCGAATGATGTATGGTGTTCCGCTCGTCTATGATCGACTCCTTTCTGCTCGTTTTCCATCGTAACTGCTCGATTTCCTTCGTAACTGCTCGATTTCCTTCGTGTTTTTTAGATTAGGGTTTTTTTTTGGGTGTTTGATACGAACGGAGACAATGATCGGACCCGAATTCTAATTCAAGTATCGAATATATCTATTTTCGGATATGCCCCTCTGTGCGTTTTTAGGTCGTTTAATTCTCAATTTACAGTCTAGGTCCCTCCTAAACTAAATTTGTCTTGTTCTCGGGTTTTCACAAAAAAATGGTGTTTTCGTAGGATCTCAACCCTATATATATATATATATATATATATATATATATATATATATATATATATATATATATATATATAGGGGTAAGGTTCATGTGAAAACAACTTTTATTGCGAAAACACGAAAACAAATATTAAAACCTCTATAACTTTTTCATACGTTAATATTTTTTTTAAAAAATTGCACCAAAATCCTTAAAATTATGTTATCTTTAGTTATGGAAAAAATTAAAAAAAAAATCAAGTTTTTTTTTAAATTATTATTACACGGGTGCAATAATTTTATTATTATTATTATTGCACATATGCACTAATATTAAAACCTTTATAATATGTTAAAATTTTTTATAAAATATTGCATCATAAATCTTATAATTCTGTTATCTTTAATTATGGAGAAAATTAAAAAAAATAAACGTTTATTATTATATTTTTAATTATTGCACATGTGCAATAAAAAATTATTATTGCACATGTGCAATAATATTAAAACCTATATAACTTTTTGGAAAATTGGATTTTAATAATACGAATTATCACTCATTGGTCGATAATAATACGAATTATCACATTGGCACACAATAATACCAATTAACCATTCCGGTCTCTAGAATGATACACCGTTAGTTTTTCACTAACATCGTTAGTCTCTTGCTGACGTGGAACCCTCCAAATCAAGCCACGTCAACAAACTACTAGGCCACGTCAGGTTCCACGTCAGCAAGAGATTAACACCGTTAGTGAAAAATTAACGGTGTATCATTCTAGAGACCAGAATGGTTAATTGGTATTATTGTGTGCCAAGGTGATAATTCGTATTATTATCGGCCAATGAGTGATAATTCGTATTATTAAAATCCAATTTTCCTAACTTTTTCATACGTTAATATTTTTGATAAAAAACTACACCATAAATCTTATAATTCTGTTATCTTTAATCCTGAAAAAAATTGAAAAAAAATAACGCTTTTTTGTTAATATTGCATATGTGTAATATAATTAATACGTATTATTGCACATGTGCAATAATAAAAAATCGCGAAATTTTAAATGTTTAATTTTTTTCCTAGAATTAAAGGTGACATAATTTTAAGACTTTTGGTGCAAATTTTTAAAAAAAAATATTAACGTATGAGGAAGTTTTAAAGGTTTTAATATTTGTTTTCGTGTTTTCGCAATAACATCTTGTTTTTATTTGATCATTCCCCTATATATATATATATATATATATATATATATATCTATTACTATATATAATACATATTGCCCTAAAGGACAGTTTTGTCATGAAAAATGCTTAATCCTTAAGACTCGTACAAGTAGTTGTGCAACATGTACAAGCCTCTAAAGCATAAAAAGTAATTACAAGTAAATGGTCGTTAACTACACATGTTGAAGCATCAAGGTTGAAAAGGTAAATAACCAAGTCACTTTTGGCAGGTCTTTAATTCTCCGCACGCTACCACCTCATCGATGGCGAAGAACGGAGCTGTCAAGCACTCCTCCTCGATGGAGAAGATCAACGCAGACTTTGTTAATCCCGCTCTCCACTCTCTCTCCCTTCGATTGGGCATCAAAGCATGAATCTCCTTCCTCACGCTTTCATCGAATAACCACATAAGTTGGGCACCGCCTTTGTGAACCACTCATCGCCGCCCTCCTTCACCACGCTTCCTTTTTCCTATGATATTTCAAATTTCAGATCTCACTCTCTCGATTTGTCTTTCATACCATCTCTGTTCTCTTCCGTTTCTCAAACCCTAATCTCTACCTCTATCAATCCGTACCTCTGATTCAAACGAAAGGTGAGGCTGCATCGCTTCAACTTGATGCAACTATGTTATCCGATATAAGGTACGAAACCCTAATTTCGACAAGGTGAATCATTTTTTGAACTCAACGTTTACTAAGTAACATTTTTTGTAGGTTTAGTCTTCTACTTGTTGCTGAAGATACAATCTCGTGCGGGCACAGGCACAGTTCATAATCCCTTCATCAATCAATAAAAAAGATCCAAATTTATGTTTGGTAAGGGAAATTTTAGCCTATATACGCCTCAGTAGAGTTTTTATAAGATTCATTAAATTTTGATTGAAAGGGTTCAAGCACAATTTCGGCCGAATTGAAGAAGAAACCAGGCGTTTGGATACAATTCGTGAGGTTTGATTCTTACTTCTTACCTTGTTGTCTTCTTAATTTTGAAAGATTCATTTGATTTCTACCATTTCTCGCTTTCGGACAATTTAGGATTTCTACCATAGTAATAGATATCTATATTATACTTTATAACAAATTCTTAGTGTTTGTTTATGTTGTAGTTTATTTTACCTGTCTTTCTTATTTTCAAATTCTGTTAATAGATGTTTGACTTCAAAATTCAAGATTTTAATGTATTTTGTCTATTTTTTTCTTCTCAGGGATCCATTTGCATAGATTATGCTTGATAATTGATGCTGAAGATGCAGAAACTATGGTACTCCCTCTTGATGAAGGCAAGCATTGTTTAGATATATAATTAAGAGTGGACCATTTTGTATATATAAATGTTCCTGAACTTTTTGTTCTTGCAGAAAGAAGCAAGCTAGCTGACCCTTTCTATCCGCTTGACCACCAAGAACATGATTTAAAGAAGAAAAAAAGAAGCAGAACCATTGTTTGACACTGCTTTTTATTGAAATCTGTTTGTTTTTTTGCTTCTTATTGAAATCTTAGTTTCTTGCTTTCTTAACGAGGCTATTTTATCTTATTTGTGACAGTTTTGCAGTGGTTTTTGCACGTTATTTCCTTTGTTTCTTCCTTTTTTGTAAGTTCCATTTTCTTATCTCTGGTGTTTAGTTATTAGAACACATCTTTAGTTCGAGTACATGGGGGAACTAACTCTATATGATATTCGTGATATGCTAAAATCCACACTTGATTTCTATTTGATTTTAGTTGTAGCTCTTACTGAGTTTTTGGTCATGTAAATTACAAATCCAAGAATAGAAAACCCCCATTTAGATTTCTCTGATCATTGATCAGTTTCAATGTAAAAGTTTAGCTTTGTAGGTGGAGTGATTACCACTTAATCCATTGTTACTAGCTCTGGCCTTTGTTTCTAGGCAAGAAATGGTTTGGGCAAACTCCAAAAGACAATAAAGCAAGTTTGGTCATTGGTGGTTTCGTTGTGAAGGTAACATTTGTTTTAATAAAAAATTTACAGGTCAGACTTTAATAATTAACATGGAAGTTTCTTACTTGCTACTTTGTTTAGACATTGGATAGGCACTTCGTCATTTGGTACAACAGGCCTTAGGAACAAAATACCAACCATTGCAGGTAAAAGTTCACCCACTTCTGTAATCTATGATTAGCAGATCAGAATCATGTTTGATCACCAAACCATCATTTTGATGAATCACACCTAATCAATCTTATTAAATGATTTTGTAAATTACAATTTATTTTCTGTTGTAGCTTGGAACATATGATCTTGATGGCATTTTGAGTTATTTTTGAGATACTAATAGGAATATGAAGTCTTGATTTCATTTTTTAATTAAAAACATATGATTTGGTTAGAGTTATTACATACTACTCTAAAGTCAGTTTTATAGATACATGCTCAATGGTATATGGTTTTAATTGAACAGTTACAAGCAATGCTACTTGGCCAGAATATGAAATCATTAATGAGGATGGATCTAAGTTTGAATCTGAAGTGTCAAACATCAATGCATATGGGAGGGAATTGCATAGCGACAATGAGGTATAAACGGTTTCATCTATTATGTGCATATGATTAACCCTTACAAATTTTCATTTTTTTTTTTGTAAAGGGTGAATGTGATACAAGGAGTTGGGCATATCTTACTCAAAGAATAGTCTGGGCCCCAGAACAAGTTAAGTTATTATGAGATTCCAGGGGGTGTGTATCAATTTATGCATTCTTTCTTTCTGTTTCGTAGATAAGTCATTTTCTGTTTAGTTTTTGCAGCTCTAACTACAGAATATTACACACCTGTTTTGCCTAATAGTTTTGTTCCAAAAAGTTAGCTTTTTCTCATAAGTGCAGAAACGTTTTTGCCTATGACGATCAGGAGGGTGATCTTGGTCTGAAAAATGATAAAAATGTTTCACCGCTCACATATATATTGAGTATGGTCTATGGTTATGTTGATAATAACTTACCTGACAGGTGCATTCTTTAATATATGTTTTCTGTTTTTCTTTTGATTTATTTGAAAGTTTCTTCATGAATAGGGTTTGAATTAAATAGTTCTGATTTTGTTCTTGGACTAGAGCCATATATAAAAGTTTCTTCATGAGTGGTGCATTATATACGCCAATTTTCTTTATGCAGGTTTGCGATACAACGTTCTATTTGTTTGGCTTCGTTGATTTCAGATTATAGGTTTGTTTGTTCTTGCAATTGTGTTTTATCTGATGTATGCACTCACAAAATTGATCCTGTTCTTCAGCCTCTGACCTCTTATATGTTGTTATGGCACAGATTGGGGATTTTGTCGTTTCTTGGTTGCGACATCTTGATTTGAATTGGTAAGTTATCACCCATGAATTTTGTGTCTAAATTATCACCTACTATGGATCTGGTTCTGATATCTTCATTTTAGTATCATTAGAAAGTAGATTTTATATGTTGTTGACGAAATGATATTGCTTATGTAATTGTTGTGTGACAGTTTTGCTGAACTTATTTGGGTCCTGACTCTTATTAGTATTTAGTGGTTTTCAGTGTTTGGTTTTGACTCTTTTTATGTCAAACCAAAGCGAAACTTTTAGCAAGGGTTTTTTTTTTAATCTGTATAAACCAAACAAAGCTATTGAAAAATTGAAACCAAATGGAACTAAGCAAGGTAAATTTTGGCATGTTTGTGGTTAACATCTATGAATCTATTTGTAATGGGATTGGCATGGCTGGTATTCTAAGGGCTGTATTTTGTAAAATTAAAAGAAGTATTGGTAAATCTTATTCTAAGGGATATGGGATTGAATATGGGTTCATAAAAATCAACAGGAGAAGCTTTTGATGATCTTGCAGGTCAACTTGAAGAAAATTTCTTTGTTTACTTATGCTAATATATATCATAATATTAAACTGATTTGGGATAAGAGATTGGTATGGCTGGTATTTTAAGGGCTGCATTTTGTAAAATTAAGAAAAGTATTGGTAAATATTATTCTAAGGGATATGGGATTGGATTGGCACAGTAAAATTAATAAAAATTCATTGCATTTTGTGGTCTTTTTAGCATTATTGGTAATATAGGTTACTGCTTTGAAGATATAGTCACATGGCCTTTTACTTGAATTTTGAAGTCAACATTTTCTTTATGGCATGTCCCAGGAAGAAAGGTGTACTTGAATTTTGAAGTCAACATTTGCTTTGACGTGGTAATTTTTTTTTCTTCTTTTTGCAGCCATAGCCAGGCCTGCTGTTCCTTTGCTACTACTCTTTATAACTGGTCTGACTTCAATACCATACTTCTGAGCTCAATACCTTATTGTAACTTTGGTGTGCATTTGCATCTATCCTTTAAGTGGTATGCTTACTCTTGGCGCTCTCTTCGAATTGCAGGTTTGATTTCCTTAATCTCATACTATTGTTCATACTAAGCAGATGGTAGATGCTAACAGGATACACGTTCTACAATGTTGCTGAACAATCACAAATTTTTTGGGTAGTAGGAAAATTTTGGGTAAAATATTATCATTTACACCCTTCCTAGGTTTGTTAGTTTGTTTAAATTCTAACTAGAATTTTAAAGTTTTACTTAACCTTTAGTTTAGACAGGACACCCTCTAGCTTTCGTGGTCTAGGTAAAGTATGAGATTTTCAACATGAGCTTATGCTTTCTTTTTTATAATAATTTTGTGTATTAATGAAGAAATTTAGGTTGGGGAAGGTTACACTGTGGCCAACTTACTGTGAAAGTAAGCAAGAAGGTGCGTAAATAACTAACTATGCATCTCTTTCTTTATACGCTAGCAAAATGCTCCATTGACCAACCTTTTTGTGACGGTTTTTAAATTTAAGTTAATTCCATGAGTTTCATAGAACGTTTACTTCTTGGTTAGTTCTTACTTACCATTTACTTTATATATCAAATTTTCGGTCTTCCGTGGCTTATTGATTTCAGGATTTATTAATGCTTGTAATTGGTAGTCCCATAAATGCCCTTATATCATAACGTGGATTAGGATGAGGCTGGAACAAAAAAAGTGTGAGTTTTTGAGCTTGATGTAGGTTTTGGCAGGCACTCAATGTAATATGTAACTAACACTACCTATGTAAACGGTTTGTTTCCTTTTCCTCTGTATGTACAGTAATTATTAGCCGTTTGGAATGGACTGAGGAACAAGAAATACTCAGAGAGCTATGCTGAGGAGGTTGTAATTACATACTACTATACGTTATCCTTGAAAAAGTAGCAAAGCAAGTGTTTATCAATATTTTGATATTTCAATTCTGATCACATACTATAATTTGTTTAACTTTATTAATAATTTACTCTTGTAACTTTTAACATGCTATTTGGATGAAAAGAGATTTTTTTTTTCATAAAAATGTTAGTCAAACTTGAAATGGCCTTCAATACTATTGTTTTCCTACTCATTTATTTACAAGTTCACACATGTTAGCATAGCTATGATATTTCACCTTATGTGATGTTATAATTGTCACAAAATTTAACCACAATTCCAGTCTTTGGAATTTTATATTGTAGCCTTTATTTTTTTTCCTTTCAAAGTTAACGTTACTAAGTTGACACTTTATCATCCTTATGAATAAATTGATGGCATGTGGGTGTATAATATATCTTTGTCATCTTATTCAAAGAGTATTTTAGATATTTGCCAATTAACAAAAGTATAAACCACTCTCCTTGCATCTATTTTATCAAGTGTTTGTCTTTATATTATGTTTTGTTAAATATTCCTCTTGGTTCATATTTCAGCGATAATATGAGAAAGGTTATGTAGATGATTGAACAAATGAGTCATGCCTACTTTTCGGGAAATTTCTTTTGGTCAATTTTGATTATTATTTTCTTTTGGTCGACTTCGATTAGACCCAACGGCTGGTGTAAAGAGAAATATATTAGTCAAATACAATAAAAGTTAAGAAATTTAAAGGATAACTAAAATAAATTGAATAAGGATAGTCTCTTATTAGAAAAAGAAAAGTTAAAAAGTGGCAAAATAAGTGGGCCGGACGGGACGTATAAGCTAACAAAAAACAAGTACCGTGTTGATTGATTGTTGCCGTTGTCGCATCGCGTGGTCACCTCTAACAAAAAAAAAACATGCTTCTTTTTTAGTATGCAGACCGAATTAAATAGACGTTCAAACATTTTTCACTAACAAACTATAAATAACTACAACCTTAACTATAATTATAACAAGTTTATAAAACCAACACATCAAGAGGACAATAGGAAGATGAATGTTCAATATGAGTACACATACTATATTACTAGCATATACTACGTTTCAAAACTATCTTTTGCATTTAGACATTTTTAAAATTGTTATTGACGAAGCAAGAAACTTATTCCGTGTATAAGTGTCGTTCCAAAACACTTTCGTTTGTTTCCATTAGTTTCACCCATCAAAACTCTTACGCATGACAAGTACCGCATTGGTTGCTTGTTATTACCGCGTCTTGATATCATCATATCGCACATGTTGCACCATATGTCATGAGTCTTGTAAATTGTCGCCGCCGGTGAACGCGCATTTACCGCATCATAAATTGTCTTCGTGCCAGGTTGGGCTAACAGAAATGAATATCGAGTTGTAAATTGCCTTTGCCGCCAAACGTGGGAACAGAAGACAAATAACACGCAATAAACTGTCGCCCGCCGCAACGCGCGGGTCCCTCACTAGTATATATATATATATATATATATATATATATATATATATATATATTTATATAGGTGAAAGTTCAAATACAAAGGAACATTTACATGCGAAGTGTAGGAAGTAATTTGAGCCATTGATTTTGGAAGATGAATGGTCCAGATCTAATATATCTAATCCAGATAAGAAGAAGAAGGAAATAAGCGGAGAAGTACCTGGAGGGGTAGAATTGATAGAGCCTACAATTGTTGACTTTTTTCAAGTTCCCTCAGTTTTCTTAAGCGTCCATAACTTTTATATACGACATTATTTTTTTTTAAAAAAATTCATCATAAAATCGAGCATTTTTTAAAGAAATTTTTTTTTCAAGTTCATTTATATGCTCCTGTATAACTTACGTGATTATGAAATATAACTTGCGTGATTATGAAATATAACTTGCGTGATTATGAAATATAGCTTGCGTGATTATTGAATATAGCTTGCGTGATTATCGAATATAGCTTACGTAATTATCAATATAACTTGCGTGATTATCATCAAACGTGCGCGGGCAAATATACCCCCATTCGCACGAAAATTGCTCTTTGTACAACAACTTTACCCTATATATATATAGGGTAAGGATATTGTGAAAACAAGTTTTCTTGCGAAAACACGAAAACAACTTGTTTTTTAAGGGGGGGGGGGGGGGGGCTGAAAGTGTAAATTCAAGATTTTAGAAACTAAAATACATGGAGGGGCACTTTTGGAACATTAAAAGTCCATCTATTCTATCTAAGGATAAGAAAAGAAAGACCCTAGATTCCACCACATCCCCACAGAACGACGATCGGGAGATCACCACACACGATCGAAATTGGGAGCCAACGAGGACATTCAGGTGACGATTCTAGTGTTCCGAACCCCCTCACATGAATGCAAACCATCGATTTCACCGAAGATTACGATATGCGTCTATTGAAGGTAAACAATAGTTGTATCTATTTACATAAATGAACAGAATAGGAACTTAAAAGAAGTCTGTTGTGTTTAATACAAGCTTAACATTGCAGTTTAAAGCATTATAAACACATATATGTCAAAATTCGTCGTTACGTAGTTATTCGAGATTATTTCACATGTGCAATATTATTATAATTCATGACATACTACAATTATTTGAGATTATTTCATATGTGCAATATTATTATAACCCGTTAAATGATTCATAATACAATTATTTGATATTACTGCACATGTGCAATATTATTATAATCTATGACATGATTATACTGCATGACATAATACTATTATTATATATATATACAATGGAAATTAGGATGAATAGTAACCATTACATTTTTCATATTGACCCCAAAAGTTTTAGTGTTTGACGTTTTTTTACTTTAAGTATTAACACTTTAACACTCAGTTTTTTTCTTTAATGAAGTTTGGCATATTGACATTTTCTACCCTAAACATTAACACTTTGTTTTTTTTTCTTTAACGAAATAGTAAACTTTAGGTTTTCATAGTTTAGCCACATATGTTTTCATACTTTTAAAGTTTTTTTTTTGTTTTAAGTTTTGTGGTCTTCTACTTTAGCCGCTAAACTTTTTAATTTTCTACTTTCGTTTTTTAGTATACTTTTATAGTTATATACTTTCACCACGAGACTATTAGACTTTTACGTTTTATACCCCTTAACTTTTTAACTCTTATTTTTTAAACGTTTTTTACTTGAACTTCTGTTGTCTTCTACTTTGGTTACGAAACTTTTAACTTTTCTACTTTCGTTTTTAGTATACTTTTATAATTTTATACTTTCACCACGAGACTTTTAGACTTTTACGCTTCATACTCCTTAACTTTTAACTTTCGTTCAGCATACAAATTCAACCCCGCAGCAACGCGCGGGGTGGTAAACATCTCGTTTGATATTATTGCACATGTGCAATATTATTATAACCCATAAAATGATTATACTACACGACATAATACATTTTTTTAGATTATTGCACATATGCAATATTATTATAATCCATGATATGATTATACTGTACGACACAATACCATTATTTAAGATTGTTGCACACGTGCAATATTATTTATAACAAGTGCATTTCAACTCAACTGACAACCTCATCATATTGCACATAAATAATCTGTTTTTTTTATTCGTGCTTGTTTCAAGATCAAATGGACGAACTAAAGGGTTGGTTGCGGGTTCACTGACGACAACACAAAGCAAACAACACATATGAAGAAACTAAGGATGAGGAACGCCGCAAAGATCATGCTATCGAAATCGGTCATATACTTGTCAAATGAGTTGATTGAGATAAAACCCACAAACATGATGATAAAACAAGTAATTGGGAAGAAGCAAAAATGACACAACGAACGGAAGTGTTATCTGTATTTTTTTTTGTTTTGTTTTATTATGATTATGATAAAATTGTGATAGGGTTCATATTGATTTATGTTGGTTTACGGTTCTATATTTATTAATGATTACAACTTGTTTATCCAGAATGGTTGTTACAAATTTTCAGGACCGTACGAATTATGTGGAAGCTATAAGTTTAATGCACATGCGTATTAAAATTGTAATGCACAATATACATATAATGAGCATATATATGAACACCACATTAGTGCACATTTATTAATGTATACAACTTGTTTATCCATAATGATTGTTACAAATTTTCAGGACCGTACGAATTATGTGGCAGCTATAAGTTTAACGCACATGTGTATTAAAGTTGTAATGCACAACATACATATGAATAAGCATATATATGAACATCACATTAATGCACATGTAAATTATAGCTGGCATTCAGATAATACATACGAATTTCCGCTTAAATGTGAATTTCATATTAGTGCACATGTGCACTACATATGAAAAACTGAAATGCAAGAAGCTTCAATGAACTCCTTATGGATTTGAATTGAATTGCAACTTGTTGGATAAGGAAAAAGGCAATGGATATACCACGCGAGTTGTTGGAACAAATTATGAAAGATTAATACACATGTGCAATAAAATCAAATGTACGAATTGTTTAGCGACTTTAATACACTTAGGCATAATACATCATTAAATGTACAAATTGTTTAGTGACTTTAACACATCTAGGCATAATACATTCAATAAACAACTTAAAAGTTTCAAAACATCGTAATAGT
This sequence comes from Deinandra increscens subsp. villosa, assembly GCA_039602395.1. Lineage (NCBI taxonomy): Eukaryota > Viridiplantae > Streptophyta > Magnoliopsida > Asterales > Asteraceae > Deinandra > Deinandra increscens. The sequence continues at coordinate 62,883,471 of JBCNJP010000007.1, read as the reverse complement.
ACACATGTGCAATAAAATCAAAAGTACAAATTGTTTTAAGTAATATTCATCAAACAGCACATCGAGATAACTCTAAGGCATCCAGAACACAATCTTCACATATAGCATACATATCACTCAACCAAAGCTTGCTCGGTCAAACCATACTCATCCATAACCGCTTCTCATTTTTTCTTCATAAATCGGCATGTCAATTACTAAATTCCAAAAATAACATGTGTATAGACTTATGATAGTGTGTATTTTATAATATGTCACCTGCAATACAATGATAAACATGGAAACTGTTAATAATGCACATGTTCATCAGTAAATTACTTACGGGTAACGTGTAATGATAGATGACTACATGGTGGTTAAAAATAGAATAAATTATGCAAAAGTTACAATATTTGTAAAAAAGACACACACACACTCACACACACAATATAACATTAATGTACATGTGCAATATTATTATAATCCACGACATGATACCATTAATTGAAACTATTGCACATGTGCAATATTATTATAATAAATGACAGGATTACACTGCATGACATAATACCATTATTTGAGATTATTACACATATGCAATATTATTATAATCCATGACATGATTATATTGCACGACATAATACCATTTTTAAGATTATTGCACATGTGCAATATTATTATAACCCATGAAATGATTATACTACACATGTGCAATATTATTATAATCCATGACATTATACCATTATTTGAGATTATTGCACATGTGTAGTACATATGAAATACAACGTGTTAACGAAGTTAAACACATGTAGTCATGTTAAACATATAAAACACTTATATAAAATAGTTTAAAAGTTTGAAAAACACACATGCGAACATTATTGCACATGTCTAGCAAACCTACAGACAATAGTGCACATGTGCAGCATCGTCGTTGTTATGAGTATAACCGTTGTTTGATACGTCTTTTTTTAGTTAGACACCTAATACAACAAAAAAAAGTCATCAAAATTGGTATAAAAATAGAAACAAAATACTTAATTTTCTCATAAGCATTTCAACAAACACCTTGTGTGCATTACTGACTTACATAAATAAATTAACTAAATATAAAAAACTCATACCCAAAATCTCAATAAATAAATAATAATCAACTTGTAGTGAATTGCGTACACATATATCAGTGACAAGACATAAAAAATAATACTAGTGCATGTGTGCCACATTACAGGATTTTAACTACACATCATAAAATTTGCAGGCTCAACCAAATAATAACTAGAATTAGAACAAAATTGTGGTCAATGACTCAAACAGGTGTAGCTATTGAGTCGATTTAGGAAATACATACCCGAAATCAAATCACAGGCGCTCGACGAGAAGGAAACCCCACTAAAGAAAATCGCAACTGCAACAAAGGAGGAATCCCGCCGGAGTTGGTTTGGTGGTGCCTCTTCTTCGACTGCGGCGGCGGCCGTGATGGCGGTGGTGAATTGTGAGGAGGAAGACGTGAGTGGTGAGGTGATGGTGGTGGTGAATCTAAAGAGGGAGACTAATGGGACATGATGATTATGAATGGATTAAAAGAAATATGCGAACTTCCAATTATACCCTTCATTTAAGTTTGTTTTCGTATTTTCGCAATAACATCTTATTTTTATATGATCCTTCCCCTGTTAGATTATACAAAATAATATTTTGGGCACAAATATGTAAATGAGCGTATTTTGGGTTCCCCACATTGATATAAGTATATACTTGACTAGGTGTATATAATTACATATACACACATAAGTTATTATTTGACTCCATGAACGGATATTATTATTTAATATGTATATATATATATATATATTATATTATCGACGCTCGTAATTGGCATGATTTTGGGCCATGTGTCATCTTTGACTCATTTCCGATTTAGTAATTTCCGTCATGTCATGTTATGACATTATCTGATTTCACCATTGCTCTAGACTGTGTCGTTTTTTGATTGAACACACACTTACGTGAGTATGTGCTCGTTATGTGTTTGGTAGATTACACAAGGCCCGTTAATTGCTACTTACGATGTTACTTATTTGGAATTTGTTGTGCACCCTAAGGTGAGTTACACAACTTTTTACGTTATGTCCGGGTTTGGACGATAAGACACGCAAACACGTTACATCCGGTTTAGGGTGATAACACGAAACTTTTGATGTATGATTAAAGTAGAAATCCAGTATATATCACATGTTCACGTAAAATGCTTTATCTTTTAAGTCCTTACTTATCGAACCGTTAATAGCAAATAGCGAGGGGATATTGGGTAGTACTACTGGGGTCTGACAAGCCCCACTCAGCAGGCAAGAGATGCACCACCCGACTGGCGGTCGGACTGAGGACAATGTCAGCCTAACTTACCGTGACTGAGTAGACACGGGGAAGACAAACCACGTAAGGAATTATTCCTACAACTAATTGGTCAACTTCGGTTGCGAATGTTTTAGTGACATGAACTTAGGCTCGCTACCTACGATATGGATTGTACTTGTAATATACATACTTATATACGAATAAAGACTGTTGTAGTCGTACTGCATATTTATACTAGTTATACGTATGGGCTTATGTGAACTCACCAACCCCTTTGGTTGACACTTCCTCTTTAAACATGTTATCTCTCAGGTCGCAGATGTTCGAGCATCACGAGTATGCATGCATGAGCCCTTAAAACCCTGTTATGGTTTTCTTTGCAAGTTACGTTATTTCAAATAACAATGTTTCATGTAAATACTAAATCATTTTTATTTATGCTTCCGTATTTTGTAAAACTCTGAATTTATATTACATTTTAACATAATGAAAATCTTTTGATATTTAACGGTTTTTTGGTGTAACTAATGGACTAGGATCCTGGTTTGCTCACACCTCACACGGTAAAACTCCGTTAGTAGAAATTGAGGGTGTGACACCAACGGTATTTACTTGAGTTCAATTCATAGAGTTGGTTCATAACAGTCCTCGCGGCTTTGTAATCAAATAGATTATAGAGTTGATGAAAGAACAATTAAAAGACTTTTGGTCATATAACTTTTATTTGTATATTCCTATTTAGTCATCTGTATTAGAACGAGTTGTAGAACATAGTTATATTCTAGTATGCACCACCCTGTTTAAATGAAGTATTTTAATATTAGTTAACCTCCCATGTTGTTGACCCATTAGTCTTACCCGCAGATTCCCTGCCGAATTCATTGATGTTTATTAGCACATACTACTCCAATTATGGTTCTGATCCTCCATTGTATCTATATTAGAATTTGTTGGCCCAGAAACCTCTTTAGTTGTGTCTTGTTACCGAAATCAGCACTCACATTGCCATGACCTGAATGCAACCAGTAGTAATTGCCCCCCACCACCCCACACACACAGAAAATTAGAATCACCCCAAGTTATTGAACCCCAAAACAGCCCCCTACCTAGTTAGTAATCATTGACTCAATTTAATTAGGAACATGTATTAATCAGAGACCAAAAGCATCATAAGCATCACAAGAACATAACTTGGCCCTAAAATGCATATAATCGGTGAGTTTTATACAAATAAGTGAGTTTTACTTGTAATCTTTATACCTAGTATCATCAGATTGCAATCGAACACCAACAAACTAACATTAATGATGGATTCTTAATAATATTAGTGCATTAATTAATTAAAAAAAGGTGATGCAAATGTCTGCCTTGCCCAAACTGTTTCTGACCCACATTGAAAAATTACTTGTTCCAACCTAAAAACCCATTCAGATCCCATCCCAGCTTACATCTATTGAAGAACAATTCTTGTAAGGTTTGAGCCTATATCTCACAGGATGTGTGAGCATTGAGATGAACTTTTCTTCCACTCAGATTTCCATTCATGTTGACTATGACTGAGAGATGTTTCTTGTTGGAAATCTCATTTCTTTCATCAGAATAGTCCTTCACTCTGATAGTTCTATTTTTTTTGTTCAGTTCAGGTTTTGAGATGATGTTTTTTAGAACTCACTAGAGATTAATTATAAAACTCACTATTTGAGTATTAAAACTCACTACAAACTTATATCTAAATTTGAGTTATAAATGAAAAAGCATATACGGATCATTCTATGCACTACTACAAAAACTGGCATTCTTGACGTGCATTGCGCGTCAAGAAGGTGCCTTCTTGACACGCAAATGCGCGTCAAGGATGCGGGGGTCAAGAAGCTTCTTGACGCGCAAAATGCGTGTCAAGAAGCTCTTGACGCGCGAACGATGACGCGCATTTTATGACGCGCATTGCGTGTCAAGAAGTTCTTGACGCTCGAACGATGACGCGCATTTTATGACGCGCATTGCATTTTATGACGCGCATTGCGCGTCAAGAATGTTTTTAAAAAATTAAAAAAATTTATTTGTTTGTAAATCACTAATTTCCACATTAAATGGCAATTAACCTCATAATAAAAAATAAAACACAATTATAACCAAAAAATTCATTTCATATATATATATATATATAACATTACAAAGTTAACACTAGTTTACACTGCACTACTACAAGTAATGTTAGCTTTTTCCATCTCAATACTTCAATTATCAAGCTCGTCTAACATTGAGGAGTCCTTGCTTCAAACAGTGAATCATCACGTTGCAAGTCTATGATAACCAAAACATCACCTACACAAATAACAAAAAGTGTTACACAAAAAGATATTAATATTTATATAAATACAATATAGTAAAGCTGCAGCAGTTTCCCCACCACTGGGGCGTTTAAATCCCCTCACAATCTAAATATCCAGAACAAATGTTTATATCAGTAGTTTAAAACTTTAAATAGATGAGTTCCATTTTCAAAGTAATATGTTTTTAATATATGAATCCAATAACTTACTTTGATATCACTGAGCTTTAAGCAGTGAGAAGCAATTGTAATTTCTCCTGTTTTTTCAAAAGATAAAATGTCTTCCTGTAACATTGCCTTCACTGCTTCTGCAACTACTCTCATTGATTTTCCAAGTCTTTTACCCAGCACACTGATATATTAAATGTCAATGGTAGATCAGAGTTATTTCATGATTAATACACAAAATAGGTAAGATACAAAGGAGATTAAAGAAAAAAATAGAAGAGCTTAAAAGTACCTAAAGTCAGGTTCTGCGCGTAAAGAAGAATACTTCAACGGATCATTGCATGGCACAACAGATTTAACATTAAGCTCCTCCAACAAGAACTGTAATGCAAATTCAACCAAATGATTACAATATAATCTTTACAAAACCAAAAGTATTTATTCAAACAAACAGTTTTGCATATGTAACATTAAGCTCCTCCAGCTGCAGCAGCATTAACTATATCACGGTAACGTGCAAGACTTTCTTCAATACCATACCATTACTCAGGAATGTTGTTTAGAACACAAAACAAATAGAATTCTGATTCATCAACTCTATGTCAGTTTTTGAAAATTCTTTCTGTGCATACTGATTATAGCATACAAATTGCATCAATCGAGTCTCGTGAAGGATTAAATAAGTCGTTAAATACTAACAGCCACCAGCTTACACAAATCCTTATAGATTAAACTAAAACTAGTGGACTTAATTACTAGAAAATGATATTTGCAATACGAAAAGAACAAATCAACACGAATACAGTCACTATTACACCACAACTCGCAACACCATTTCGAGTTAAATCTGGATTCATCAACTCCATGTCAATTTCTGTAGATTCTTTCTGTGAGTATTGACAATGGCATACAAATTGAATCAATCGGGTTAAAATTATGTTTACTTATACAAGTTCATTCATAGTACATCGTCTAAATCGAATCAATATTGATCGAGTAATGTCACGCTTGTAATTGACGAAAGCTGGAATGCTTTATTAACAGTTAAAAACCAAGTAATACAGTTGAAAAAAATACTTCTGCCCAATTTTTGTCATATCAAATAGTAATTTTTGTCATATGGGTTATAGTTATTTGTAGGCCCACTTCCATGTAAATGATTATAAACAACATCCAACACAACCTGAAGGCCTATACGATTAAGTGCCTGCACTTGGTTATATGATTAACAACAATTATCAGCCAATAAAGAAATTATAGCTTATTAGTTAGAGAAAATAGTTGCAACGGGGAGACATAGAAAACAACCTGCACCATTTTCCGGAACTCCATTATACGACATGGACCATTAGGGTTAGTTGCATAACTTCCTTTAGGGACTCCCCAAAGAACAGGATTATAACTTTTCAATGAAAAAATTGCAAAAAGTATTAGTCTTCCATCCATGTGTGACATGTGAGAAGAAATAACTGTAAGGAATTAGAGAGCTTTTATTTACCCCCAGTTGTATCCATACTCATTTTGGATGGAAGTGATGTATTCCTGTTGCTTAGTAGAATCTGGTGGCAGAGATTTGAGCATCTCCATGTCTGATCTTTTTCATGGCAACCACAAAAAGATTCAAAGTTTTTAAAACATTCAGCTCTTTTCATGAAGAGATACAATTTATAAGTAAAAGATTAAGTAAATTTGAATAATCAGAATGAAGGAAACGAAGAACCTCTATTACCTACGGACTTCCAGTTTTCCTTCTGATCATCAACATCAGCAAATTGGAAGGTTGGCAGCAGATGGATATGTGTGACGCCAGCAGCTCATAATTTCTTCAAATGAAGTACACCAGCAGAGTCCTTCAACAAAATAATAGTCAAACTTTATAGCATTTTGAATATATAATGGAGGAAAAAAAATAAGAAGTGTGTTTGTTATTTGAATTGTTAAATGCCATTTGGCTTTCTCCATCTTCCACTCTAACTGAGAGTGAATGTAACAAAACCCATAAACCACAACTGTGATGAGACACCATTAGTTGCATGAACTTTATAAGTGTAGATCTAGTATCTGGATTAATCATCTGTTAACACATATGAATATAGCTTTCAAGCCAATGCAGTCAACTGCAATAATAACGACCTTCATTTTGGATGCTTACTACTACACTAACCAATGGGTTCAAGTAAATGCAGCCTGGACAAATGACCTTCAAGCGGTTAAAGGCAGAAACTAGTGAAAACCAGTTTCAAACCCGAGGCCTCTGCTAGAGAGAATCAAATGCTTACCACTCGAACAACCCTTGAAGGTTACGAGTAAAAATTTGAAGGTATTTGGACCATTAGACAAATCACGAACCTACATTTGTGATCCATACATGAACAAAGTCTTGAATTTTACCAGCAAACAACTGATTAAAAAAGGAGTATCAACTAGCCGGCACAAGATTCTCAAATTGGGGACCAATTCGGCTGAAATTCACTTGAATTGAACATAAACAGTAACCGAATTGAAAGATTAGACACAGATCTCATATCTACACACCCTAAAAACCAAATTCAGCACAAAAACAATCACGATTCGTGTAACCGAATTGAAATTCAGTCGAAGTTGTTCAAGAAAGAAAGCTTACAATCTGAGTTTCCTCCTCTTCCTTCCCACCATTGGTCGCGATTAAGCTGCTCTTCTTATTACCTCTAACTGTGTGTGTGAATCGGGAGAGAGAGGGGGAAGGGGAAGGGAAGATATGTAGAGGAGGAGATAGATAGATGGTCCACCAACAAGAACAACGAACCTCCTTCAATGCTCCGATACGTTCTCTTCAATCTGATGTGAGACGGAAATTAGGGCACGATGATTTTGTGGGAGGGTTTTCTGGAACGAGAGGGTTTTTTTGAGCGCCTATATCAGTTTTGGGGAAGGGGGGGAAAGTTTAGGGCAAAATCTTGGGGGGAAATTTGGCGTCAAAAATTTAAAAAACGACACTTCATTCTTGACGCGTGGATTTTATATGTCCTCCGTGTTTTTTTTTTAATATGACAGAAATTCTTGACACGCAAAAATGCGCGTCAAGAATTCTTAGGAATTACCTATAATTGACATTTTATTTTGACACTTCAATTTTTGCACGTCAAGAATTATCGAGTGTCATCGTTCGCGTGTCAAGGAAGGCAGTTTTTGTAGTAGTGATGGTAGATAATATCGAGACGGAAGTTTTGTCATATATTGTGTTGAATGATTACATAAACCGAAGGAGTATACAACAATAAAGGTCCGGGAGAGGTTGGACAGAACCTCCCATCTCAACACTTGATCTGGACAGACTCTGGACAAAAACTTACAATGAAAATACAATGATGAACTATTTATACATGTTAATTCTGTCCGAACATGGACACTTCCGAACCCTGTCCGAACTCCATCTGAACTTGGAGTTCGTCTCAGGTTCGGATGACCCCGAACTTGGAGTTCGGATCCCAGTTCATGTCCTAGTCAACTCAGTCTGTTTTGACAATTCGAACAGTAACGACCACACAAGGTTCATGTATCAACAATAAAACTCACTATTAAATTATAAAACTAGGAATCTGGTGAGCTTTACTTAGGACTAAGTAACATGTGTGATCAAACTAAATAACAATTTGGCAGTTCAAAACAAACCATATGAGAACTCAAAAAGCAACTTTTTGGTTTCTAAGTAACAAACTTATTTTAAAAACATCTGAAAATGGGTTTGAAGCTAATGCATATAATGATGAGACTCTGCAGCCTAACCCTAAATAAGAAAACACATTCCTTGTAATTGCACGCTTAGGTTCTTTTATTAATAACGTTGTTGAATCTTTTTTCAAAAGTGAGATACGAAGGAGGCTATTTGTTACCACTGATTAGAATTAAACTTAATACGTTGATGATACTAGGTATAATACTCCATCAGAATCACAATATTCACATCACAAATGTGACATCCGAGAATTCCAAGGTTAACTTCCGTTAGACAATCTCCGTTAGTTACAAGTGTTAACTTAGTAACTAATGCTTAACTAGGCCGAATACGTCCACGACCTTTGGTTGATCACCGTACCCATCCATATGTGTTATGTGTTTATTTAATTATTGCCACTATGTGGAAATTATGTGCAACGTGATTTAAACCCACGATTTATTATTATTAGCATGACAAATTGCTTAATTGTGTATTTATGTGATTAATCAAGTAATTAGGGTGTATGCATACATGTTAATCATGGGCTAATGATGGACTAATCATTGGGGCCCAAATCCCAATGAAAGCCCACCAAGGCTTTAGTATTTAAACCAAAATAAAACCCTAAACCCTCAAATGTTTGCATACATCACATAAAACACACACACACACTCCCATTCTCTCTCTCTCTCGTTGGATCATTTCTGGTCAACCGTGAACCACCAAGGATCACCGTGATCTCAGCCTTGAACCATCATCCATCAAGCTTGGAAACCAAACCGTGAGTCCCATGAACTTTTTATGCATTTCTTATGTGTTTTACTTTAAAGCATGACCAAACCTTCATGGAATCGTTTGATCTTCTGATATGATGCTTAGGAATGTTAGATCTAGCCTAAAGTCTGCAACTTTACGTGTAAAATCATGCCATAATGAAGATCCATGCTAGTTAGGTCATTTTATGCTTAAAAGTGTTCTTGGAGATTTGATGGTGAAAATCCATGTTTAAGGTGTTAAATTTGCTTGTGTAATGTTGGTAAATGTTTATGCATGCTAGATACTGAATTATATGAAGTATGGAAGTTGTTAGATTGATTTTTGGACTGATTTACGAGTTTTCTGCGATTAGCGAAACTGTGCATTCGTTAGGCGAAACTGTAGTTTCGCAAACTGTTTGAATATTCTTCCAGCGACACTATACAGCGAAACTATAGTGTCGCCTGTGAAACTAAGTGTGTTGCTCGAACGAAACTACCGAGCGAAACAACCATAGACTCCTGAACGAAAGTTCAAATCAGTTTCGATGCGAAACTAGATAGCGAAACTGTGTCATCAGTTTCGAGCGAAACTATATAGCGAAACTGTGCCTTCTATGAACGAAAGTTCAAACCAGTTTCGAGCGAATCTATGCTAGCGAAACTGTGTCATCAGTTTCGAGCGAAACTAGCTAGCGAAACTGTGTAGCGAAATTGTGCCAGACCAAAACCCAAACGTGTGCAACTTATTTGAATGTTATGCCATGACTTACATGATTATGCAATAATGAAACATGCTTTGATCTCTGAGTGATGTGAACCCTCGTTTATGATCAACCATCGGTGTCGTGTGTCGGTATGTCGAGTCGTAGTTCCAACGTGCTATGTTATGGGCCATAGTGACTTAGTTAAAGTTTAGACACAACCTAACACCTAAGACCTTAATGTGATTATTAGGTTTTCGTTAGCAATCATAATTGGATTATTTGAAGTGTGAGCTGAGCAACCTAAGGTGAGTTTCACTAACCCTTTAATTGTGAGCCCGTTTGGGTCACAACGAATTTACTTAACGGAAAACAACGCTGACATTTTGAGGTATTGCCAAATGGGATATCTGTTATGGAAGTTGGAGCGTTTTATGGGAAGCACTTGCAACTGTCCATCCTTGGGGTTTCAAATGAAATCCGCAACCAACTATTTAATACTTAAACTCATTTGGGATTTCAAATGAAATCCGGAACAACCATTTTAACACTTAAACTCTTTTCAAGATTTCAAATGAAATCCAGAATAAACGGTTTTAATATGACTAGTGTAGGTTAAAGTCTAAACCAAATGATATCACATGATTTCTAAGGATGCCTTAAAACTTCAAAGTCCTCAACAATTTAGTACCATTAATTTGCGAAGCGAGGGGATGTTGGGTAGATCTACTGAGAGTTTGACAAACCCTGCTCCGCGGTACACAAATGTGTAGCCAACCGGTTGGAGGCCGAACGAAGTTCAATATCAGCCTATTTTAGTTGTGGGTCCCATGAGGAACACAACTCGAGGCACAAACCATCGGCAAATGCCGAACTCTGTTACGTCAGCTTTGGTACGAACTTCCTTAGTGCATGGAAACCGGATTAGCTACCCGCGATATCGGTTGACCGCTTTAATCTTTACTTAACTAGTGCATATTCGATAATTCAACACTTGGCAATTGTTTTGCAAAACTATTACTTATTTATATGTAGATACATACGCTTATGAGACCGGGCCGCTGCATGACATGCCCACTGTGAACTCACCAACCGTTAGGCTGACACTTGTGTGGTTTTCACTTTTGCAGATCGCTGAGGAGTATCCACCGGAGGTTGGCATGGCACCCGAAGTTACTTATTTCATTTTGAACTTAAATTTGGGAATTGAACAACAAATTATGTTTTGTAATTTAAGCACGTGGTTAGTGCTAAGATACTCATGTTTCTTTTCCGCTGCAAACTTTTAAACTGTTTTATGATGAATGTTTGGACTTTACTGTGATTCGTTTAGTATTTGTAACTAATGGCTGTGGTCCTGGTTTGCTCGCACCCCTTAACGGTATAAACTCCGTTAGTGGTTAATTGGGGGTGTGACAGATTGGTATCAGAGCCATAAGTTGCAGAGAACTGGAATCATTCTTTTGAAAAACGATTTGGAAACTGCAACTTGAAACCTTAGTTACAAACGAACAAACAAATTCCCAAAACAAAATTTTTACATGCCAACCTGGGATACTCACTCTGCTGTGTAAGTAAATACTTCATATGTATATATATATATATATATATATATATATATATATATATATATATAGACCGTGTCTAAGTATTCTAACGGGAAACCTTAGGAAAATTGCACACACGAATACGAAATGCGAACGCTAATACGCACACTAATACGGGGGAAAGCGACAACGAAACGATGCTACACGCTACGTCCTGATTTCTACTACGATAGCCGACGGTGACTTTTATGGGAGAGCCGACTTTCGACGATAGTACTTAAGACTTACGACGTTCTCCGACGACGCCTCAATTTTGCACGAAAATTTTTCTGGACTAATAGTGGGATAACGGGAAATCGTTAATATACATATTATGGGATATGTATAGAGTATAACTGTGACTGAACACTGGCTACTTTAACTGTCCAGAAAATGCCTGGAAGAGGACACGGAAGGAACAACATTAACCTGACACCTGCACAACTGCAAGCTATGATAAACGAACACGTGCAAGCCGCAGTGGCAGCCGCCCAAGCTGCATTCGCCGCGCAGGGTAATTATTATGCCGGTTAAGGCACAAAGCGATTATATTTTGACTTGTTTAAACTTTAAACCCGAACTATTCATGCATCAGGAAACCTCCATCACTGCACGTTTAAGTCCTTCATGGACTGCAAGCCGATGACGTTTTCCGGCGAGGAAGGAGCGGTAGGACTCCTCAGGTGGATCGAGAAGTCTGAGAAGGTCTTCTCTATGTGCAACTGCCCTGCTGAGAACAAAGTGAAATATGCAACTGGTACCTTCGAGGGAGCTGCTCTCTCCTGGTGGAATGCCGAAATCCAGATGATTGGGTTAGATGCGGCTAATGACATGGAATGGGAAGCGTTTAAAGAACTGATTATGGAGGAGTATTGCCCTCGAGATCAAGTCAAGAAACTGGAAGGAGAATTTTTGAACTCCAAGATGTCAGGGTCGGAAATTGAGGAATACACTGCGCGTTACCACGAGTACGCGGTACTATGCCCAACAATGGTTGATGCTGAATTTAAACGCATTGAGCGTTATCTGGAGGGTCTCGCACCCCAAATCAAGAGCTTGGTGACAGCTAGCAACCCAACAACCGTGCAGCAAGCCATCCGTTTGGCTCATAAGTTAACCGATCAGGAAATAGAGAGGGGTACTCTACCCGCAAAGACCACTGTGAAGACTGCCTTAAGTGGCAAGCGTAAGGCTGAAGAAGAAGCTCCAGCAACATCTATGAACAATCAAACTGTTGGGAATCAATCTGGGAGATCCTCTAACTCCCAATATCAGAACAAGCGACCTGACAACACAAGGTCCAATTTCAACAATGGCAGCAACAGTGGAAGTAGCAACCGCTAACGCGGGAATGGAAACTACAAGGGTAAAGCCCCATTTTGTAACAAGTGCGGGAAACACCACGATGGTATGTGTAGCAAGGGTCTGGAATGTGGAAGATGTGGGAAACCGGGGCATGAGGCCAACAACTGCTGGACCAACTTACAAAGGTTAAACAACAACGGTCAGAACCAAGGAGGAAATAACAATAACAGGGGAAACGGAAACAACCGCAACGGGCAAGGAAACAATCAGAACAACAATGGTGGAGCCCGTGGCTGTTATGAATGTGGTGCACAAGGCCACATGAGGAAAGATTGCCCGCAATTGCGCAGACAAGGGAATGGTAACAATGGCAACGGTGGAAACCCGGGCAACGGAAATGGTAACGGTGGGAATGGTAATGGTGGAAACGGTAATGGTGGGAATGGTAGAGGTCATGCCTTTGTTATGAGTCAAGGAGAAGCTCGCAACGACGCCAACGTGATTAACGGTAAATTCATGCTTAATGGTTTCTTTGCTACTGTATTGTTTGATTCTGGTGCTGAAAGAAGTTTTATTTCCACTAAGTTTGCTAGGCTAATTAATGCTAAACCGATTGACTTAGATGCTAAGTATGTGGTAGAGTTAGCGAATGGTAAACTTCATGATACGACTCAGATAGTTAAGGACTGTAAGTTAGAACTAGCTGGCCATACGTTAGGAATCGATCTTATGCCTTTCCCGATTGGTAGTTTTGATGTCATAGTAGGAATGGATTGGTTATCTGAAAACCGAGCTGAAATTTTATGTCAAGAAAAAGTGGTTCGTATCCCACTCGAAGAAGGTGAAGTGTTAACAATCCAAGGTGAAAAAGGTGGAACAGTCACCGGTATTATTTCGCTTCTTAAAGCTCAAAAGTGCCTTCGTAAAGGACACTTCGCGATCCTTGCAACCGTCACCGACACGACACTTCCCGAGCGTAGAATCAACGACTACACGATAGTCCGCGATTTCCAAGATGTATTTCCTGATGATTTGCCTGGTTTGCCTCCATTTCGACAAGTCGAGTTTGGAATCGACTTAGCTCCCGGAGCGGCTCCGATTGCACGCGCACCGTACCGTTTGGCGGTAAGCGAACTCAACGAACTCTCCGCACAACTTCAAGAGTTACTCGACAAAGGATTTATTCGTCCAAGTTCGTCTCCATGGGGAGCACCGGTATTGTTTGTTAAGAAGAAAGATGGAACGTTCCGAATGTGTATCGACTACCGAGAGCTTAACAAGGTTACGATCAAGAATCGGTATCCACTTCCTCGAATCGACGATCTTTTCGACCAACTACAAGGTTCGAGCTACTATTCAAAGATTGATCTACGGTCTGGATATCACCAACTTCGTGTTCGTGATGAGGATATCCCCAAGACTGCTTTCAGAACTCGGTATGGTCATTACGAGTTTTTAGTTATGCCGTTTGGGCTAACTAATGCGCCTGCTGTGTTTATGGATCTGATGAATCGGGTGTGCAAGCCGTACCTCGATCAGTTTGTGATAGTTTTCATTGACGATATTTTAATCTACTCCAAGACAAAGGAAGAACACGAGAGTCACCTACGACTTATCTTGGAATTACTCCGCAAGGAACAGCTTTACGCCAAGTTTTCAAAGTGTGACTTTTGGATTCGCGAAGTCTAGTTTCTTGGACACATTATTAATCAGGATGGAATTCATGTTGACCCAGCTAAAGTGGAAGCTATCAAGATTTGGTCTACTCCGAGAGCGCCGACTGAAATCCAACAGTTTTTGGGACTTGCCGGATATTACCGAAGATTCATCAAGGGTTTCTCGCAATTGGCTCAACCCTTAACAGCTTTAACGCACAAAGGAGTGCAATATAGATGGGGTGAAAAAGAAGAACACGCGTTTCAAACTCTTAAGGACATGTTATGTTCAGCTCCGATTCTCTCGTTACCCGAAGGGGTAGACGACTTCGTGGTTTACTGCGATGCATCCATTCAAGGACTCGGTTGCGTGTTGATGCAACGAGAAAAAGTGATTGCCTACGGGTCCAGGCAACTGAAGGTTCATGAGAAGAATTACACAACACATGATTTGGAATTAGGAGCCGTTATATTTGCACTCAAGATTTGGAGACATTACCTCTACGGAACAAAGTGCACGATATTTACCGACCACAAAAGCTTACAACACATCTTTGAACAAAAAGACCTCAACATGCGACAACGAAGGTGGGTCGAGCTACTAAATGATTATGACTTAGAGATTAAGTATCACCCGGGAAAAGCCAATGTTGTGGCTGATGCCTTAAGTCGAAAGGAGTACGAAAAGCCTCGACGAGTACGAGCGCTGTAACTTACCATTCACACGGGACTGCCGGATCGAATCCGCGATGCCCAACAAGAAGCTTTAAAAGAAGAAAACTTCGCAGCTGAAGCACTGCGAGGGGTGGATGGTAACTCTGAAATTAAGTCCGACGGACTCAGATATTACGATGACAGAATTTGGATTCCTTTACTCGGGAATCTCCGTGAGCTCATGATGGACGAGGCTCACAAATCAAGGTATTCGGTGCACCCTGGATAGGACAAAATGTACCAAGATTTGAAGAACTTGTATTGGTGGCCGAATATGAAAGCCGACATTGCGCGATATGTGGCTAAGTGTTTAACATGCTCAAGAGTTAAGATCGAGTACCAAAAGCCTTCTGGATTATTGCAGCAACCAAAGATCCCGGAATGGAAATGGGAGGATATCTCCATGGATTTCGTAACGGGACTACCTCATCGATCGAATCGACCGGATGCGATTTGGGTTATCATTGATCGACTAACCAAATCTGCACACTTTATTCCAATGAGGGAAAATGACAATATGGATAAGTTAACGAAGCTGTATCTTGACCGAATTCTGGCACTTCATGGGGTGCCTAAGACCATTATCTCCGACCGAGATCCTCGATTTACTTCCCGACTGTGGCAATATTTGCAAGACGCACTGGGAACCAGACTGGATATGAGTACAGCTTATCACCCGCAGACCGATGGTCAGACGGAACGAACTATTCAGACTTTGGAAGACATGCTCCGAGCTTGCGTTCTCGACTTCGGTAAAGACTGGGAGGCTCACCTTCCGTTGGTGGAGTTCTCCTACAACAACAGTTATCATACGAGCATCGGTGCAGCACCTTTTGAAGCTCTTTATGGCAGAAAATGTAGATCGCCCGTGTGTTGGGCCGAAACGGGTGAGAAAGGACTCACCGGACCGGAAATCATTCATGATACAACTGAACGAATTATTCAAATCAGAAATCGGATAGCCGCAGCACGTGACAGGCAAAAGAGCTATGCCGACAAACGCCGTAAACCTTTGAAGTTCGAGGTAGGCGACAAGGTACTATTGAAGGTATCTCCCTGGAAGGGAGTGGTACGCTTCGGAAAGCGTGGAAAGCCGAATCCTCGCTATATCGGTCCATTTGAAATCATTGGGGAAGTAGGCCCGGTGGCCTACCGATTACAACTCCCTACAAAACTCGATGGAGTTCACAACGTGTTTCACGTCTCGAATCTGAAGAAATGTCTGGCTGAAGAGACTGAAATAATTCCCTTGGAGGAATTGGAAATTGACGAACATCTGAGATTTATTGAGCAACCAGTAGAAATCATGGGACGCGAGGAGAAAGCCCTCAAACGTAGCAAGATTCTGATCGTCAAGGTTCGATGGAACTCAAAGCGTGGACCTGAATATACTTGGGAACGAGAGGATCAAATGAAGAAAAAGTATCCTCACTTGTTCGGGCAAACGTCCACGGAAACTCAAGGTATGATTTAATTTTGGGGACCAAAGTTCCTTTAACAGGAGGAGGATGTGGCGACCCTAAAACTTTTGCTTTCTTTCCCCAGCAACGACAGCAACAACGACAGCCGAGGCTGCGAACGCTACAACGCAAGAATAATTTTCGGGACGAAAATTCCATTTACAAGGGGATGATGTGAGATCCGAGAATTCCAAGGTTAACTTCCGTTAGACAATCTCCGTAAGTTACAAGTGTTAACTTAGTAACTAATGCTTAACTAGGCCGAATACGTCCACGACCTTTGGTTGATCACCGAACCCGTCCATATGTGTTATGTGTTTATTTAATTATTATCACTATGTGGAAATTATGTGCAACGTGATTTAAACCCACGTTTTATTATTATTAGCATGACAAATTGCTTAATTGTGTATTTATGTGATTAATCAAGTAATTAGGGTGTATGCATACATGTTAGTCATGGGCTAATGATGGACTAATCATTGGGGCCTAAATCCCAATGAAAGCCCACCAAGGCTTTAGTATTTAAACCAAAATAAAACCCTAAACCCTCATTTTTTGCATACATCACATAAAACACACACACACACACTCCCATTCTCTCTCTCTCTCGTTGGATCATTTCTGGTCAGCCGTGAACCACCAAGGATCACCGTGATCTCAGCCTTGAACCATCATCCATCAAGCTTGGAAACCAAACCGTGAGTCCCATGAACTTTTTATGCATTTCTTATGTGTTTTACTTTAAAGCATGACCAAACCTTCATGGAATCGTTTGATCTTCTGATATGATGCTTAGGAATGTTAGATCTAGCCTAAAGTCTACAACTTTACGTGTAAAATCATGCCATAATGAAGATCCATGCTAGTTAGGTCATTTTATGCTTAAAAGTGTTCTTGGAGATTTGATGGTGAAAATCCATGTTTAAGGTGTTAAATTTGCTTGTGTAATGTTGGTAAATGTTTATGCATGCTAGATACTGAATTATATGAAGTATGGAAGCTGTTAGATTGATTTTTGGACTGATTTACGAGTTTTCTACGACTAGCGAAACTGTGCATTCGTTAGGCGAAACTGTAGTTTCGCAAACTGTTTGAATATTCTTCCAGCGACACTATACAGCGAAACTATAGTGTCGCCTGTGAAACTAAGTGTGTTGCTCGAACGAAACTACCGAGCGAAACAACCATAGACTCCTGAACGAAAGTTCAAATCAGTTTCGATGCGAAACTAGATAGCGAAACTGTGTCATCAGTTTCGAGCGAAACTATCTAGCGAAACTGTGCCTTCTATGAACGAAAGTTCAAACCAGTTTCGAGCGAATCTATGCTAGCGAAACTGTGCCATCAGGTATGAGCGAAACTAGCTAGCGAAACTGTGTAGCGAAATTGTGCCAGACCAAAACCCAAACTTGTGCAACTTATTTGAATGTTATGCCATGACTTACATGATTATGTAATAATGAAACATGCTTTGATCTCTGAGTGATGTGAACCCTCGTTTATGATCAACCATCGGTGTCGTGTGTCGGTATGTCGAGTCGTAGTTCCAACGTGCTATGTTATGGGCCATAGTGACGTAGTTAAAGTTTAGACACAACCTAACACCTAAGACCTTAATGTGATTATTAGGTTTTCGTTAGCAATCATAATTGGATTATTTGAAGTGTAAGCTGAGCAACCTAAGGTGAGTTTCACTAACCCTTTAATTGTGAGCCCGTTTGGGTCACAACGAATTTACTTAACGGAAAACAACGCTGACATTTTGAGGTATTGCCAAATGGGATATCTATTATGGAAGTTGGAGCGTTTTATGGGAAGCACTTGCAACTGTCCATCCTTGGGGTTTCAAATGAAATCCGCAACCAACTATTTAATACTTAAACTCATTTGGGATTTCAAATGAAATCCGGAACAACCATTTTAACACTTAAACTCTTTTCAGGATTTCAAATGAAATCCAAAATAAACGGTTTTAATATGACTAGTGTAGGTTAAAGTCTAAACCAAATGATATCACATGATTTCTAAGGATGCCTTAAAACTTCAAAGTCCTCAACAATTTAGTACCATTAATTTGCGAAGCGAGGGGATGTTGGGTAGATCTACTGAGAGTTTGACAAACCCTGCTCCGTGGTACACAAATGTGTAGCCAACCGGTTGGAGGCCGAACGGAGTTCAATATCAGCCTATTTTAGTTGTGGGTCCCATGAGGAACACAACCGGAGGCACAAACCATCGGCAAATGCCGAACTCTGTTACGTCAGCTTTGGTACGAACTTCCTTAGTGCATGGAAACCGGATTAGCTACCCGCGATATCGGTTGACCGCTTTAATCTTTACTTAACTAGTGCATATTCGATAATTCAACACTTGGCAATTGTTTTGCAAAACTATTACTTATTTATATGTTGATACACACGCTTATGAGACCGGGCCGCTGCATGACATGCCCACTGTGAACTCACCAACCGTTAGGCTGACACTTGTGTGGTTTTTACTTTTGCAGATCGCTGAGGAGTATCCACCGGAGGTTGGCATGGCACCCGAAGTTACTTATTTCATTTTGAACTTAAATTTGGGAATTGAACAACAAATTATGTTTTGTAATTTAAGCACGTGGTTAGTGCTAAGATACTCATGTTTCTTTTCCGCTGCAAACTTTTAAACTGTTTTATGATGAATGTTTGGACTTTACTCTGATTCGTTTAGTATTTGTAACTAATGGTTGTGGTCCTAGTTTGCTTGCACCCCTTAACGGTATAAACTGCGTTAGTGGTTAATTGGGGGTGTGACAACAAATATTCTATCAGAATTAATTTAGTAAGTTTGGTTCTAATTAGTAAGTTACATCGTTTGTTTTCTGTAGAGGCTAGATTCTGAGACTTGTAATATTAAATATGTTGGGCTGTGCTTAGAGGGTTTCATTAGTTTAGTAGACTAGTTTGGTTATTGTATGTAGGCTAGTTTATGGTTGGGCTTGAGTTTACTATTGGGTTTATGACTCAAAAGGCCCAATAGTAAACCCATTGGGGTGCCTATATAAACCCCACTAGACCTCCTCATTTGGAGCTTGCTGGTTTACGATTCTAGGTGGCTGTTTACGATTGAGAGAGGAGCAGCCCGAGGTGTTTACGATCACAAGTGATTACGATCGTAAACCCGAGTGAAGTGAGTTTACGATTTCTGTTTTGTACCCGACAAGTTCATCTTGTGTGCAAGTTCAGGTTTTTCTTTATTTTATCCATCGTATTCTTAGATTTTTTCTCATCTCTTTCTTGAATCACTAATCTAAACGGATTCCGCATGTTTAGACTAGATAATATCGTGAACGGTTGTTGATTCTGGACCAACAATTGGTATCAGAGCCAAGAAACGAGTGTTTCGTGGTTCTCACGATATTGATTCAAGAAGATCTAATAGTTTTTGTGAGTTTTTCTTGAGTTTTTCAGGTTTACGATCGAGTTTGCTGCTGTTTCTGGGCTGTACGTCGTGTTTACGATCGCTGTTCTTGCTGTTCTTGGTGTTTACGTTCAGTTTCTGGGTGGATTTCGGTGTTTACGATTGGTGTTCTTGAAGATCATCATCGGAAACAAGTTTACGACTTAAAGCTTCGATTTTTATCAGTTTACGATCCGGAAGTTTGAGTTTACGATTGAACTTTGTCGGAATCTCGAGTTTACGACAAATTCTTATCGGAATCGGAGTTTACGACCTAACTTCATCGGAATCAGCGTTTACGATCTGGTGATTATGATCGTAAATAGGGATTACAATCGGAAACAGGGTTGGTTTACGGCAAAAAGTCACTATTTGACACTTTCACGGAAACGGTTATAACTTTTGACTCGTTTGGAGTTAGAGGCTCAAATTTGAACACGATGTTCGTGACACCGAGCCCCAGAATTACCCCCAACTAACGTCCAGGAGAGCTAGTTTGGACCCCCAAATTCCACTCCGAAGGCCTCCGTTTTTCAGTTTTAAGTTTTTGACACTATTCTTTGAATAGTACTTTTGCCGTTTTTGCCGATTCTTCAAAATATTCAAAGGCTGCATATCTAAAGAAAGAAAATGAGTTCAGTGGTTGAAGAAAATAATATAGTTGAGGACAAAGATGCTTTCGCAGATGAAGTTG
Organism: Deinandra increscens subsp. villosa; assembly: GCA_039602395.1. NCBI lineage: Eukaryota > Viridiplantae > Streptophyta > Magnoliopsida > Asterales > Asteraceae > Deinandra > Deinandra increscens. The sequence continues at coordinate 62,862,623 of JBCNJP010000007.1, read as the reverse complement.
ACAAAACTGAGATATGCCCCAATCTTACTTGTGCTCGTTTAATTCCTGGACTTAGGCAAATTTGTAAAAATTATCAGATAGAACTGTTTGAGATAAAATGCAAAAGGAGTTCATTCAGGGGTAGATGGCAAAAGAATGAGGAGAAGGTAAAAGCTCAAAAACTAGACATTGAGAAATATCGAAAGCTAGCAACAGAGAAGAATATTTTATATGATCGGGCTAGGATTGAGATATCTGAGCTGACAAAGAAATTAACTGAACTGCAGCAAAAATATGATGAGCTACAGGTCAAGTATGATTGCAATCTGGAAAGAAATTAGCGAATGCTCGATGCTGGAAAGGAATTGTCACATGCTGTTGTAACTGGTCAAGTTGGGAAAGATAAAACTAGGTTTGGGTCAGAAATGTCTGATAAGTCTTTGTCTGCAAACAACATTATTCCTCCACCAGTTCCCAGAGACATTATAGGAATACTTCTTAGTGAGGAACAAGTTGAACGAACCAAGTCTGATTATAAAGAAGCTGCTCCTCCTATTGATAGTGTCTTGGTTGGAACTACACCATTAACTCAAGAAGAAATTGCTAATAAAGCAAACATGACTTATGGTGAAGGGAGAGTAGAGGATATATCAGACAATGATGCTGAGTGCCAGAAATATGACAGGTGTCACAACTCTAAGTCTGATGATGCTGGGATAGAGTTGAAACCATACCCTAAAATTGAAACCCCATGCTTCAAAGTAATTGACGAAGTCAAAAGGGAAAAGGTGATCTTGACGACACGGCCTGAGGGGAAGATCATTATGACATCAGGATCAATGTTTGACCAAGAACCAGATGTAGGATATGAATTACCATCCTTCAATTCTCCTCCAAGTTCAAGGGAATAACCGATGGAGTGATAAGTGAACCTAAAGATGAGAGGCCAAAGATCACCATCAAGCATCCAAGTATGAAACCAACAGCTGGAGTGAAGAATGAAAAACTCAAGGGAGTAGCTGTGTCTCCCATTTCTTCAGTTGGATCATGCAGTTGCTGTTGTAATTACAAGAATGGTGCTTCAACGTCAAAGAATCAAGGAAGCACAAAGACAGTAAAGACAGGTTCGACACATGCTTCGACAAACCAGCAGAAAGTCAAATCTGAAGCTGCAGTCAAACCAAAGAAGCATACACAAGGAAAACCAGCTCCATATCAGCCACCGAAGAAAAATGGGTACACGTATGACTTCTATCTAAAGAAGCAGACTTGTTTTAATTGTGGCATCGCTGGTCATATTGCTAGAAACTGTCTTTATCGCCCTTATGAACCCTATTATCTGAAAACTCAAAGGGTTTCATCTCAGGAGTCTGTGAAGTCTAAGCCGATGATGGTGCAGAAACCTAAGGCAATGAAGACTGTTACTCCTAAGGTTAAACCCTCTGATCAACATTGGGGCGCTGCCAAAGCTGAAAGAAAATCTATAAATCAAAACAACAGCTTTCCAAGTTACAAAAATTTCCAAAAACAGGTGAAGAAACCATTTTCAAAACAACCAAAGTCTGAAAAACCCAAGGTTACCCCTCCCAAGGTAACTAAAACTGTTTTGAAAAATGATTCTAAAATGAAGAAGGTTGAAATACCTAAAGTCACAACTCCAAAGGTTTCTGAAACAAAAACTGTTTTGAAAAATGAATCTAAAACGAAGAAGGTTGAAATACCTAAAGTCACAACTCCAAAAGTGACTAAAACAAATGTTAAATCACCTGGAACTTGGAAACCAAAAATCAAGGCAGCTCCATCACAACTTCCTGATTTCTCAAAGGGGATGTTCTTACAAGAAGTATCCTTTATTGATTCCTCAGGTGTACCCAGAAAAACAATGGCCTGGGTACCAATGGCTAACTAATCTCTCACTATGTGCAGGAACAGTCAAGGAGGATTATCACTAACATTTTTATTATTAATTTGTTTGTTGATAAGTGATTGTTCCAGGCACAGTTTAGGAGACGTATCTTCATGTCATGTCAAGTAATCTATACAATGGAAGGTATGTCTCTTTGAGAGGTAAAATGTCAAAATCATCATGAAATGTACTGTTCTTAATTTTGTTGTTTGAATGATGAGACAGCAAAGGGTCTTTTGAGTCAAACCTATTTCATTAAAGTTTCAATTAAGTTGTTGATTGATTATGTGTTTGACTTCAAATGCAATGAAGTGTGCATGTCATGAAACCCAATTTTCAAAATTTTCAAATCAATACTTTGAAAGTTAGCTTGGCCAAATATATTCAAAATTTTGTGTTTTGTTCTTTTAAGTGTGTTCACAAGATTGTGACATTAAAAATCAAAAAGCAAGGAGAAGAAATGTAAAGATGAAGAAAAAGTTGACCCCTAAAAAATAGTGTGCTTTTAAATTTTTAATTGTTTGTGTCTTGTTTTTGAGAAGTTTAGGGAAAGTAAAATGAATGTCCGGGTTAGAGATGGCTGACACGCGTAAGGCGTAAGTGAAAGGCAAGCTCCACGGTGATATGCTCGAAGGGAACTCGAGGATGATACTTATTATCTAATGAAAAGACTTCCATAATACATAGTATCTGAAGGGAATTCGAAGATAATATGTATTATCTCAGGGGAAGTCCTTAGCTGAGGGGAAGTTTTCAGCTAAGGGGAAGTCTTTAGAGGTCTTGGGTTCAGGGGAAGTTTTATAGAAAACCCGTAATCTATATTAGGGTTTTTGGTTAAAATTATGTTAATTTGAATCAACTGAATAGATGATAATTACCTTCTAACCCAAAGACCAGTCATCAAATGTTTGGTGGAGTATATTTTTTTTAAATGTGTGTCAGACAGGTTGATGATAGAAAGATGCTGCTGATGCTGCTGCTGCTCAAAGTTAAAGAACCAGCCGGACAAGACTTCCATCTGGAAAAGCAACTGTTCAGGGGAAGTTGTTGGTGTCTTTACAAGTTTTCAAAAGTTTCAAAAGAGCTTCAAAGAAGATGTTCACATGTTTAGGGGAAGCTAAAGATTTCAAGTCGATCTTTGATGAAGAAAATGATGCAGAGAGCAGATTCAAGACAGTTACTGAAGATTTAGCAAAAACTAGGTCTTTCAAGAGAAGCAAGTCAATGAGAGTCCTCCATTTCATTGATTGTTCATTTAAAGAAGTTCGAGCTGATGCTGATGAAGAGAAAGTCCAAAGTGCCCATCATGAAACCCATTGAAGATTTCTGCGGAAAGAATCTTCATCAACATCTTTGCCAGCCAGTCAAGAAGAAGAATTTCAGAGATTGAAGACATTTAATATCACAATCCTAGGGGAAGATTGTAGAGGCTAGATTATGAGGCTTGTAATATTAAATATGTTGGGCTGGGCTTAGAGGGTTTCATTAGTTTAGTGGACTACTTTGGTTATTGTATGTAGGCTAGTTTATGGTTGGGCTTGAGTTTACTATTGGGTTTATGACTCAAGAGGCCCAATAGTAAACCCATTGGGGTGCCTATATAAACCCCACTAGACCTCCTCATTTGGAGCTTGCTGGTTTACGATTCTAGGTGGCTGTTTACGATTGAGAGAGGAGCATCCGAGGTGTTTACGATCACAAGTGATTACGATCGTAAACCCGAGTGAAGTGAGTTTACGATTTCTGTTTTGTACCCGATAAGTTCATCTTGTGTGCAAGTTCAGGTTTTTCTTTGTTTTATTCATCGTATTCTTAGATTTCTTCTCATCTCTTTCTTGAATCACTAATCTAAACGGATTCCGCACGTTTAGACTAGATAATATCGTGAACGATTGTTGATTCTGGACCAACATTTTCAGAATTGGAAACCTAAAAATCTGGAATCATAAAACTGAAAAAACGGATCGTTCCATCGACATAATCAAACTGAAAACCCCTAATAATCGAGAAAGCTATTAACTAATTACAAGATGAGAAGATTGATCAAAAACCCTAAGAATTGGCAGAACCGTGGAATCAAGATTGATGATGATCGATCCGGTTGCGACATGATGAATTAAGATTGTAGGATCGATATAAGTCAGAGTTAAACTTAAACAATTTCCTTTACTTGCAAATATAACCTTGCGGAATTAAGTTATATTTTACTTTTCTTAAGCAATGTTAAACTCTTGTATAATGTAAAGGATTGATTTGCAGAATAGTAGAGACAACGAAATATCGAATATTCGGCACTATTTGCATTAACTCAAAGCTACACTATTACAAGTGATAACCACACTGCTTTGTAAACTGAGAGAAAACAAGCTATATATAGTGCAGATGAGATCAATCACAGCCATTGATCTCATGTGATCTAATCTAGACCGTACATTACAAAGTCAAATCTAAACTACCAAAAGAATAAACTTCGACATTTGAAACGACTTGCGTGTTGACAGCAACAATCTACTTTTGGAGAGCGGCTTGGGCAGATGTAGAAGCATACGAGAAGCTTTTGCAGGATGGGACTGCTGAAAAGACTTCTCAGGAAAGGTCAGGTTGAACTCATTATCTGATGGATAATCGAGTTCACCCGGAATTTTCACTAAGTGACAAAACTGCTTCTTTCCGCTTGAACTTGTTGTTCCGCTTGAAGTTGTAGTTCCGCTTCAACTTCAGCGGGAACTGTCAAAACTGGAGTTCAGCCGGAAAACTTCAAAATTGAAGTTCCTTACACAAGCCATTTACCTACAAATGTAGCAAATTAAACCCATATAGGCATCCCAAGCTGAGTTGACCTGTTTTGATCCAGCCATTTACTTTTCTAGTTGAAGTAACAACCACATAGATAGTCAATTAAAATTGTACATGCAATAGTTGTTTCAGGAAAACACAGTCTACTTATTTCTTAATTTACATGAAGTAAAGAGTGAACATGTGACGCCCACTCCCAGTCTTGGCTCCAAGAGGGGTCACGTGTCGGATTTACTCATGAACACATGGTACAACAGAGATAACTAAACAGCGGAAATTTAAAAACTTTTCATTTATATATATAAGAAGTTACAACAGTAAGGAAGATAACAACATAATCTAATAACTAGATCTTATCTATAGCTATGCCAGTCTACTACCGAGTCATTCCTGATAGCTTGCCCATCTAATCTGCCCTTGCTAGAGCCATTCCCTTGATACTTTAAACATCACCGATACCTGACATACATGCTTTTAAGGTCAGCTTACGCTGGTGAGTTCTAAGTATTTAAAACTTTTACCTTTCCTTGAAAGGTTTACCTCAAACATTTGGGCCTAACGACCCCTTCTTTAAAAACATTTATCAGGTATAAAACATAACAGAGTTATACCAAAACATTTAATAATTTATCCTTTATCATGTATAAGACATAATAGAATTATACCAAAACATTTAATCATTTATCCTTTATCAGGTATAAGACATAACAAAATTATACCAAAACATTTAACCATTCATTCTACTAAGCATTGTCTATTGGAACCACGTTAGCTCCTCGGGCAACCGTCGCCACCCAAAACCTTTCATAGAGTAACCGTCGTTACCCCTTTGAACCGTCATTCCCCGCTTCTTGTTGCACAACTACCTTTTCCCTTTTCACTAGACAATATCTGCTTAGATTAAAACTTTTTCAACCTTTTAAACCTTTTCATCCTTTTCAAAAGTCCATTTAAATAACTCTTGTATTTGGACTCATAACCATTTTAACACCAGTCCATTACCCGTATATGGAAATAAGCGTTTCATAAATATAATGTTATGGGTCTTGCATAACAAGGCTAATAAGATCATATTTCCCCGACATTTAGTCCTATACATAGGCTTAGACCAAACATTCACATTTTTCATTTCTCAAAGCTTTATATAAAAGTTTCATCCTTTATATTACCCGTTTATTATAACCTTCCCGAAAAAGTAATAACATGTAATAATAAATTTAAAACACTTATAAGTATTATAACTTTTCCACGTATGTGTATCAACACAAAACAAGTAAAGGCATCTCAAATACTTTTCAAGTAAACAATTGAATATAAATCATTGCATGTATATCAGCCCGAAAACATTAAAACATTTAAAACATTTAAAAGTGGGCTCATAGAACTCACCTTATTCTCTTAAGCAGTTAATTCAGAGAAAACCTCCGCTATGCCTTCCAATTAAACCTAATCGCGTATTGTACGGTGTTAACGCAAGGTTTAATATAATAAACACTTCCTATGTTTATTTTAATACTTCATTATCTTAATAATATTAAATTATTAAGTTCATTCTTTTAAAAGATCAAAATGACCAAAATGCCATTTAGGCAGTTATCCTTTTCTTTTAACGATAATTATGAAGACACGCATTCCTATAAGTAAACGCTCACTCTAGGATCGCCCAGTGAGGGATGCCATTTCCCAGTTGGGATTTATGCGACACCCTCGCTTTTGCCAGAAATCCCAGTGTACAGGCGTTTACCCTTCCGGTCCGCGCGAACTTCTAAATATCTTATGAACTCGGTATTTAAAATACTTTGTCATTTGTCCATCTTAACTTCATATATATTTATTATATATATAAACATAGTTATATATTAAAAATCAAGTCTCCATACCCTCCAGATTATTTTATATTAAATAATCATGTTTGGAAACCCTAATTTCCCGTTATTCTCATTTCTTTATCAAAACCTATTTCATTCAAAATTGACTTAGGGTATTATCCGTTATAAAATTTTATAACATGCTTTAAAATTTCAAAGTTTGGTTCATTACCGTTTACTCGAGTTTGACAGAACAGTGTCTAGAAAACCCTAATTTCTATATTATTCCTTTAATATACATTTTAACATATTTTAAATATGTTTCAAATATATATTAGATATTTAATCCGATAATTTCTTTATCATTATCGTTAAACTTTATATTAAATATATACGTTTATATAGATTTAATATTTAAATATATTCCTTAAATCAATTTTATTAATTAAAATTGATTAATAATCATATATATATCTATATATATATATATATATATATATATATATTTATTCATCTTAAATATATATTTATATCATTTATCCCGTTCTATTATGATTTCATATAAACTTTAACTTAACAATAATATTTGTAATAATAACAAATATATAACGTGATTACCTTCTTGACGGGTTGCGAAACGAGTCCGAATAACCAAGATAATAAAGCGGTCCGTTTTAGATAAACGAATAGTCTTTCCAGATTAGTTTCTTTCCACGAGTATTTCCCCGTTGTCGGTTCGTCGTTTGGACCACGTTACGCCACCGAAACGTCGCCCGAAAGTGTAAACGGGTTTTATTATTGTCACTACTTTACATCCCGTTTGCCATCATCGTGGACCACCTTCAACGATCGTCGACCACCGCAACCATTCATGTGACAACTGAAAAATTTACTTTTCTTTGTGTCTAGCGAACGAGCAACAATCATAATTTTCGGGACAAAAATTCCTTCAACAAGGGGATGATGTGACACCCGGCAAATTCAGGTGAAATTTTCTGGACAAACACGAACATGAACAACTATTTTAATTAAACATGCATGCATTCATACATCTAATAGGAGTGTTAGATGCGCTATTGAGTCCAAGAATAACCACACACGAGTCGAGTCGATCCTGATCGTTGGTGGCAAATTATAAAAACGTTATAAAATAACAAACGACACTCGTACAATATCTATGTATTATAGTATTATGTGACATTACTTGTTAGCTGACTTATGTGTTTGTTATTCTCATTTATGCTATGTGTTATTAGAAGCTAATGACTTGCTAACATTACTCAAGGACTCCTTCTATATACGTATGTAAACTTCATAGGTTAAAAAAAAAAATTTTAATTAATTAATAAATAATTATGTGGATTTATCGGTCATTTGAAAACTGTTTTAAGAAGTTCAAATTGTGTAGATTAAGCTCCCTTATCAACTTGATATCCTAAACAAACCCATTCTTTTAAATCCTCATAAATCGTAGAACCTCCACCACCTTCCCAAAACTCTCGGCCCACTATTCTCCCTCCCTCTTCTCTACGATATCTCTCCTTCCTCCACGATTTTTGCAGCCACCATACATATCAATCGGTGACTAGAAAGACACCATAACAGTCTCGAGGAACAATAGCGATCAAGGCGGAATCAACCGTGGAGATCACCGGCACCAAAAACTCAATCTAACACCATCCAATTTCCGATCGCGAGGTATGTTCGCTTCTCGAAATCTTCTTTGAAACCAACCGATTTGTAAATCTGATTTTGTTTCTCCGTGTGTTCGGGCGTATGATCGATTCTCTTTTATGTGTTAGATGATTAAGTGTTGATGTGCAAACGAATTTGATGAACTGTGCGTTATATGTGTTATGATAATCACTGTAAATTCATGCTCTAATTGAGGGTTACGATCCATGTAAAGTTATTTATTTTGGAAGGTGATATCTCATTTAAATTTTCCATACTTGCTATATGGGTGTACGACATTTAAGAAATTTGGGTACAGGGATGATTGTACAAGATGATGGGTATTTATTAATTAGTTACTGAAGCACAAGGTATTAATATGCTGCGACTGGTTATTAATACCAAATTAGAATCTAGCCTAATGGTTAAGGTACTGTGGTGCGAGTGGGTTGTCCCAAGTTCGAATCCAGCAGACTATAACTTTTATTCTTTTTTTAGTCAGTTTCATTAAAAAGGGTTATGACACCAGAATATAAAGGGATAAATTAATTAGGGACTAAGTTAAAACAACAAATCAAAATCTGCCTTGGTGGATTGAATACTTGTGTGGGACTGGAGGGTCGTGGGTTCAAACCCAGCGCCCAGGAGTTTGTTTTCTTTTTATTTCTAGTTTACTAAAACTCTTGCACCTCCTCCCATGAATTAGCTAAATACATGTGTTATGTGTTAGTAGTTTTAGTGGTAACCAAGTTAAATAACTCCACGAAAAGTGTTCCCTTGGATGCAAAACATGACACACAAATTATATAACTACACTTTTAGATATATAAATTGCGCGTTTATTTTACCTAGTGATTTAATAGTACCACAACGTGTCCTGCATGCTAAAAGATCATGTGATTGTGTGATCGTAGGAACTTTATTGGTCGAGCTATATCATGAATGATTGCGTATGTGGTTAACATGTTTAAACGATAAATCCTTGCACGAGATATCAGTTGGTATGATTAAATTTGATTAATATGTGTACTGGGTTAACATAATTATTTAAACATGAAAACATTATGTGCTACTTGTTACCGCTTTGAGATGACCATGATGCATGCTAGAATCGTTGACTTGTGCTTATCTGTTATAATTGGAAAAGATTAACCAAACAAACAAACCCAATTATTAACGAGTCACCAACGTGTCGTCAGGGTCGATTGAGTCAGTCTCGTTATTCAATCACTGTAGTCTTACACGTTCACAAACATATAGGTGATTCGTAGGAATTCATCAACAGTTTTATTTGAACTCTCTTGCCGAGCTCCCAAAGGTGAGTTCTCGAACATTTTCTCTAAGTATTTCAGTTAGAGAAAGGAGCATGCTACAGACATTCTGGTAATATAATTGTATTGGCTGATCACGTATGTGCACACATAACACGAATTACAAGTCCTTACATTTCGAACCGTTAGTTTATTGGAAAGCGAGGAAATCTTTGGTAGTACTACTGGGTTTGACAAACCCCGCCCGCGTTAGTAGCTCTAACTCGACTGGATGTCGAACGGGTGTAAAATTTTCCTAGACAGTATCATCATCGTCCGTGTTAGGCGATGGTGGAAGGCATTACAAACACAAACAGTCACGCTTCGGTTGCGAACCACATAGTGATAGCATTATTGGCCTTGCTAGCTACGATTATTATTATGATTACCATGGCACGAACATTTTACAAACATCTTGACAAACATTTATTTTCTTGCATTGACATTTATGAACTCACCAGCCTTGCGCTGACCCACATAGCATGTCTTTCGCAGGTCTTTGAGGTACGAGCACACTAGGACGCACATTGCATGAAAGTTTGAACATTTGATTTGCATTTCAGCTTTTACAGTTGGATTTCTTTTCTTTTGTGTTTGGTTTTGAGGGCGCGTGTTTTGCGCAACACTTTTTACTTACATGTTACGCTTCCGCATTTCTTAAATTGTTTTGGTGTGTTTGCATGGTTTGGTATGACTAATGACTCGGATCCTGGTTTGTCACACGCCTCGCGGTATAAACCCCGCAGGTGGATTTTGAGGGTGTGACAATTCACCACCATCCCGACAACTCATCGGCAATACTGTCATGCCCCGTCGTCAACCGCTCTTCACCAAATGTTAACTGAAAGAGGGGACGATGGGGTCGTGTTTTACCGGGTTTAGATCGTCACCCCGTTTCTTCCCGTTTAAACCACCACCTTTATCCCAACTACTACCACCATCCGTGACCACCATCGACCTGCTGCGGCCACTACCACTGTCTTTGGTGGTCCGCCATCGTCACCGGAGCTGTGGAGGGTTGCAGGTTGTCATAGGTTCGCCGTGGATTCTGGGTTTCGAACGCTGCTGTCGTCGCTTGGCTTGTGCTCGCTGGAAAAACGAACGAGAAAAAGGGGGAGGTTTAGGTCTCCGGGTGCTCGAACGGAGGATGCTGCACTTGGGTTCGTCGGAGCTACAGAGTAGCACCGGTAGAAGGTCGCCGGACGGGAGCCGGCTTCGAGCGACGAAGGGAACAAGGCTGTTGGGTCGCTGGTTCGACTGGTGGAGACCGCCGCCGGCGTTGCCGGCGTGAATTCGGACGGAGAGGAGCTGCTGCTGCTCGATTTGGGTCTCGCCGGTGACAACTTCGGAGGAGGTGGGTGGAGCCGGAAAATCGGGAGCAGAGGGGGAGAGGGCTGCCATACGGTTTCTCTTCTCTCTCTTTTGTTTTGTTTCTATATGTGTGTGTATATTTGAATTGAAGTGTGCATGCATAGTTATAGTATAGATGAACCAATGAAATTTCATCCACATATGTTCGATGACAATTACTTTCATTTGATGAATCAGTGAAATATTCGACACATAATACGGTGACTAACCATTTAAAGAGTAAGGAGCAAGTCAAATTAATTTAGGATATTTTGTGTAGTGCATTATTAATAAGTAGGTATAATACCACATATTCTGAACCCACTATATAGTTTGATATTTAGTAAACGGAATATAAAAATTTCTGAACCTCTAAAATATTACGGGAATTCAATAAATATAACTTTTATATTTATCCTTTGGTTATAACGTAAACCGGTGAACGTTTATTTGACTACACGACACAAACGTGTGTCCAATCGGTGTAGCGATCACGGCTGTTTCATAGATGGAATATGGTTCCTCGACTGTATTACTTAACTATTATTATAATAATTATTTATACTTTGCCGAGGCGTTATAATCATCTCGAACGGCTAACCGAATTGATTTCGGTTATTATCGCGTAACAACAATGGTTACCGATTCCACCGTTTTTCGTGCCGAACATCGCAAATGTACTTTATAAAGATTATAAATCAAGTATTTAGCAATACATGATATTCTACTTTCGCATTTGTGTTATTTTTGTGACGTTATTGCCTAAATACGGTTTGTTACAAACCGGGCCCAAATCACTATTTTGCGTTTTTCCGCTTCGTTATAACTTGGATCTAAGATCCGTCTGCGCCCACGGTCTTTATTTTTCGTTATCTACCATATTCTATAGATTTCTCTCTTGTCGTTTCCTCGAATGTCGCGCCGAATATTCATACGCGAATCGTGACGTTTCTCTATTATACGTATATATATATATATATATATATATATATATATATATATATATATCACATATATTTCAGCTACTTAACAAATATAGCACACGTATATAATTTAAGTTATAAATTTTTGGGGTGTTACAACTCTACCCCTCTTAAAAATGTTTCGTCCTCGAAACCTACTCAAACTGTTATTTAACTCACAATGAGATCATTACCTTTTCACTTTTCTTTCCTTTCCCGGATTAATCCGGAAACTTTTCTATGCATCTAATGCATCCATATCATATGTACCACTGGTTCCTGGGCTACGAAATTAACATTGTAACAAACTTTCTATGACAATCTATCATTTAACTCTATTACCTATAAGGTAATATCTCAGTTATTCAATTCACGAAATCTTGTTCACAATTTGAATGTGAACCGCATTTTTATAACCGATGCTAGTACTCTTAGGAACGTATCCCTAACGAACAGTCTAGCTAACAATATGGGAGAATACGTTTCTCAAAATAAAGGAACTCTTCCTTTTTATCAATCACATACTATCTATGTGGTGTTATAACTCTTTAGCTATATAGGGTAGCCTGATTATGAATTCCACCGGAATATGCTTCGAAATTCCTAAAGTTGAAATTTATCGCGAAGCTTCTGTCATTCTGTTTTAACCTTCTGCGTACGTTAAACATCTACCCGTATGCTATATGATTATTTTTGAAGGTTTATTCTGAGCATCAATAGTCCCTCAGTCACTTGTTAGTAAGTGATATATATTCATGAATGCTACTTATTTGTTTTCCACAGTGGCCTGTAATATCTATCTGCACGAAACTAATTCTAGTGCCACTTCTGGTTGTACCTTAGGTGTATATATATAGGATGTACTAGCGGCGTATCCACCACACCCTGGATACAACTAGAGGCGTACTATTACTAGTCTGGTGTAGGGCGATATTACTATTCTGACCACAACAAAATCAGTATAATTCATGACTATCTATTACTTACTTAAATAACTAATTTGGACATTCTACGTACAACCTCATTTGTTGTTTGCATCTCTTGAGTGTAAACACTACTGCTGCAATTCCCCTCTTCACTAGGCCTAATCGGTAATGAGTTTACCAATGCCTAAGTTAAATCCGTTTGCTACTTCCTTCCAATGCTTCATGCATTCTTCACCATCCTTTAGAACTTTAGAACGTCATTTGTCAGCATGCTCAGATACGAGATTTCTGGGATTGAAGGAGCGTTCATCATTCCAATAGACACTACTAATCACTTGTAATGATTATTTTTCTTTCGAAAAGCCGTTCTCTTACAGTTTCATTCTTACTCCTTTAGCTGGTGCTAATCTAATCTCAGATCATCTTTGGGGAATCGTCTTGCTCCTCATAGCTGGTTGAATAGTCTGTTGATCCTTGGAAAAGGATGTCTGCTTCTTACTGATAGTTTCTTCTTGCAGTCTATGCATATCCTTGGCTTTCGTCTCTCTTCTTGAAATTGCTGGAGTATCCTAAGGCGATATATTTGGTCTAAAGAAATCTTCTGGCTTCAGTTGGAGATAACCGGTACAGTGCTTTTACTTCTGGCGTTGTTGCTTCTGGCGTTGCTTCGAGCTGCTCATTGGATTCTCTTGGATAATTTGTCCGGATCTGATACGTCACTCGTACGTTCTTCAACTTCTTAGTTTTGCCTCCGAGTAAATGGCATATGGTGAGTATGACTTACCTCTTGACCTATGTACTTCCACGTTGTGTAATCTTTACTGCCAAGCCATCACGCTCTTTGCATATGAAGTTGAGTCTTCCTCCGGTTACAGATGATTTACGTGTAGCATCTCGCGAGTCAATTCATTCAACGTCTAAATTTACTTTATCATTACCCTTAGCTGGGAATTGATCTTAAGAAGAACATTTGTCAAATACTGATCATTTACTCACATCGTTGTAATACATTGTGTGACAATTCCTAATATCGAATTCAAACCTCTAAGTTTACCATTGCTGCTAATTTCGAATCGTCAGGCTCGTCTGCGCATCAACATTTGTCTTGAGGTCATTTATCTTGACGTCTTTGCATTTGTCCTAAGGAAGACGTAATCATAAGCTGTTTAAGGTAGCTTGATTACGGGATTCCTTGACAATGTTTTTTCCTCTCCTTATGTCAGAATTCTTCTTCGTGTAGCTCATGTGCTTTCATCCTGCCATTTGTTGAAGAAACAACATCTCTTAGGACGTAATTTTTTTCTTAGCCTACTCTGGACCTCCATACTCCTAAGCTCGTGGATTCTCGATCCAGTTTGTGGTAACCTTCGTCATTCTTCTTTGAATTATTTTTAACTTTAACTGCTAGCTTCGGCTTCGAGCCTTCCGGCCAATCACTTATAGTGATGGTCTTCTAAAGGTAGAAACGTAGCTTGGAACGTCGTTTCCACTATTCTTTCCATACGAACTTTCATTTCTCCTTTACCGTGACAGTGTCTATCACGTCTACAATTTCCTTGCTTTAAGGGAACATTTAGGTTTGTCTACACCTCTTTTATCTTCAACGGTTCCTGAGTTCTCCACATGCAATTCCTATGATGACGTTTCTCGCACATCTGGCATGTCGGCTTTCTTTGTTCAGAAGCTCCTTTAGCCTTCATGTGGAATCTACCGTCATTGTCTTCAAGACCTTCTTCATCCTCGTACTGTTTCTGTTTGCCTTTCATCGGAAGTCTATTTCTACCAGAAGCTTCCTCGGGACCAGCTTCACTAGCAGTCGCTCTACTAGACATTCTTCTCGTCAAAGCTTCCGGAAGTTTATTAGCAATCGATAGCAACGTAACCTTTAATGCTTCTGCCACTATTAACATAACGATTTTCATTTCTTTGCTGAAGGTACTCGTTTTTACATTTTTACTGACATCCGATTTTGTATCGTATGTTCTATTCGCATTTCTATCATTATGATTTCTAGTCTTCTGATCCTACGATCAAAATAGTCTGGCACTTCAGAACTCATGTGACGTGAAGTCTCCAAATTTTGAATTCATGATAATTAGATAAGTGTACGCGCGCCATACAATTATATAATTATGATGTGTTCAAAACCCAGTTATTCTCATCACAGTCATCCCTAGTGTCCGTACCTTTCCTTTTTATCATTTACCGGTAATTCTAAAAACCGGTCTTTTTAAAACTACCTTTCTCTAGGCATTCTTTACAAGTTATTGACCACGTATCTTACTGTCAATTAACCTACCCCGTACTAGGCCACATAACAGTTAGAACCTATGATATGTTTATTTGGGTAAAATACCAAATTGTAGTAGCTAATTGCAATCGGGTATTCACCGCACTTGCATACCTTAAGTCCTACCTCCTATGTTCCTCGTGCAACATTTTTCCTATGGGCATGACTATCCTGACTGGCATTTACATTCCCTATCTTACCTTACTTTGTTTACCAAGAGTCCTAGTTTAAGTCTGGATACCGTGCTAGTATCTAAATCTCTTAAACAAAGGCTCTGATACCAACTTGTGACGCCCACTCCCAGTCTTGGCTCCAGGAGGGGTCACGTGTCGGATTTACTCATGAACACATGGTACAACAGAAATAACTAAGCAGCGGAAATTTAATAACTTTTCATTTATATATATAACAAGTTACAACAGTAAGGTAGATAACAACATAATCTAATAACTAGATCTTATCTATAGCTTTGCCAGTCTACTACCGAGTCATTCCTGATAGCTTGCCCATCTAATCTACCCTTGCTAGAGCCATTCCCTTGATACTTTAAACATCACCGATACCTGACATACATGCTTTTAAAGGTCAGCTTACGCTGGTGAGTTCTAAGTATTTAAAACTTTTACCTTTCCTTGAAAGGTTTACCTCAAACATTTGGGCCTAACGACCCCTTC